>OY292313.1:50764720-51964720 GCA_958496155.1 Sisyra nigra | reverse complement strand
AATGTTATAGTAATTCAGATGAAAATATTTTTCATATTTTACAATTTAAGAATTAGTATGATGAAAAATTGTTTGCTATTCTTTTTCCTTTGTCAGTAGTGTTGAGAGTTCAGTAAATGAAAGGTTTACTGAAGGGGATGAGTAATGAATATTTCCAAACAAAAGAGAAAATGAATTTATAGAAATTTACCGGTGATTATAATATATGCATACCTATGACAGAGTTTATTATTTTAATATGAGTAGAAATTTCATATTAGGGATCGGGAGTATTAAATAGTGCCCCAATTTGATCAACTTGAAACAATTGTATATAATTGTATTTCTTTTTGCTGATAAAAGGTGTTGAGTAGATCGAGCTCATCGGAAAAAGGGAGGGATTTACATTTTCAGGCGGCTATTAATTAATTTATTTAGGTTTAATAGTCATTATTTAAGCAATGCATATACCGATGACATTTATTTTTTATTCCGACACTGATTTGGTGGTGTTTAAACACTGGGTAAACCAGTTTTTTAATCGAGCGAACCCTTCACATATATATGTTCTTCACTCACTCTTGTCTCTTGGTCAATGTGCCTTGCTCTTTGTCTTTCGTGGCAGTGTTTGAACATCATCAGATTGACAAGAGGAACAAACCTAGTGAATGTACAAAAGTGACTCGGAAGTGTGAATGCGAACCATGATTATTAAAATTGAATTGAAAGAGTGTGAAAAGGACAGGAAAGTTTAAGAAAAAGACAAAGTGATCCAAGTGGCAAGATCCTTATAACTAGAACAGTCGCTGCAGACCTTAGATGTTCCAAGAGACTTTATATAGCATAAAGAAAAAATACAGCAAGTAAATTTTTCGATTTTGTTATTGTATTCAAGATTAAAAGACGTAGGTACCTATCTACTTACAGCCAGTACTAATTTTAACCTGATACATTTACAACAACATTTCTAAATTCGGCCTAAAATGGATACAAAAATATTCCAATTTGATAAAGTGCTATATATTGCTGAGCTTGTAAGTAACTTTATACAAACTTTAATTGCTTATAAGATATATCTTAAAGATTTTTTTGTGACTTTTAGGCACGAGTAAGATTAGCGTGGCGCTTTGAGTATTTGAAATAGCCCAACTTTATGCTTTTGTGTAACCATAAAGTAAGGGCAATAGAAGCTAGATAGCATATCAACTATCCCAAAATCGAAAATCGATAGATTATGACGTCAACATGAGGCCTAAGCAAGCCATTTGCAAATTTCAAGATATGAGTAACTATGGGAACTTACATGGTCCAATTTGAACACTCAATATTTTTTTGTTTGCGAACATTTTTTCAATATTAAATTTTGATTGAGTGATAATAATTTCCATTTATTTTGTAATTCAAAGAACACATATGCTAAAAACATCAAAAAATAATACAAAATTTCAGGAATAAAACACCATTATTTCAAGGAATAAGTAATATACAAAATATACTTGGCAAAGTAAACAATCCTTATAGATACCACGTATTTTAAAGATGACTAGATTTAAAAAAACATTCTATAAATTTAAAATGCTCTAATAATGCAGGATCTATATTAATAAAGATTTTCAACGAATACTGAAAACTCATAGATTTCATAGGAATAGCTACAAATCATATTTGCAGCATAATTTTTATGTTAATACATGTAATTTTGAGTAAAACTACGTGGTATCAGGAAGTGCACATTTAGTCAATACTGAAAATCAGGTAAACGAAAAGTGACTATAATTTCTTTTCTTGGGGTCCCCCTGGACCCCTTTGGTATTCGTAGTAAGAAATTCTTGGATGATTTTATATGAATTAACTTAAAATACATGACAGTTCTCATAGTTACGTCTTAGTTGACAGATTTATCAAAATCATTTCCCATAAGAAAATGCGTCTTGAAATCCGGTTTTTATCGAAAACGAAGCGAAACTCGTAAATCAATATCAATATCACTCTTCATTTTCGTTTTCTTTTGACTTGTTTTATTAGGATCCATCGTCAATTCTTGGCGCCACGCTAATCTTACTCTCCCTGACTTTTATAGTTTTAACAAATTTGTAAACACTTAAAATTATGTTTAATTATCTTTTGAATGTTTTTCGAGCATCAAAATGTATCAGGTTTTTAAACCGGGCAAAGATAAAGAAGTTATGATTCAGCTCTTTTTTCCACCTAGTCTTCTTATACAGAAACCTTTTCTCAAAAAGTTTAACGTTTTATGTATCATTTGGTATTATAATGATATATCTAGTTATATGTATAATAAACAGATGTGGACTTTCTATACAAATAAATAACAATAAATGATTAAAATTTTTTGCATCATTTCACCTTATTTCAAATGAGCACATAAATATTGCCAAAATCCAATTTCAATATTGTAAATTTTTAAAATGCTACGCAAATAAAATTCTCGGGTTCATTTACAATTTATAAATTTCAAATGTCAAATAAAATACGTCGAGAAAACAGAAACGAATTGGTGTGATTGACAGACCAAGACTAATCTACTTATAAAACTGTCAACCAACTATTTCGGAAACATAAAATCGTGTAGATGTGGAAGCTCTGGAATGGGATTGAATTTGCGTTTGAATCATTAATTAATCTTTTACCCCTCTAATGTCAATGCGATTTCGTGGAACGGAAAAGCGTGACCGTTACGTTAGTGCCGTTATATGACACAAAAATACAAAAGCGTCCGTGTTCAACACGGTAAATTATTTAATTGAACAATATTTATTATGTGTTATTTATATATTTTTTTGCCAACAATGAATCATTGTTGTACACCAAAAATTTGTAGGTTTCCTGAAACTTAAAATTTAATTTAATGATTTATCGTTTGGTTTAATGAAAAAAATAACGCTTATGAAAATTTATTTTCGTTTAATAACAAATATCACGTTATTAGTATTACCTTGTTATATATTGGACGGTATTAATATCGAGTAGATTACGGAAATCCAATATCAGGATTTCAATGCAAATTGTGCATCAATTTATTGCTTTTAACTTTGATTTTTCATAGTAAGGCCATATTATTAGTACGCTTGACAACTTAAAAATATTTAAGGGTGTAATATTTCACCTTGATACAAGAACATATGAATTATCTTTACACATATATTCTACAGTACCTATATGTTATGTATACATAATGTTTTATTTCAAACTAATGACAATGTATTACTCTGTTGGTACAAGCATATTATTCAAAATACTAATCATGGTATTAACAATGTTAAATAACTATGTGATGCGGATTATACCAGTAATGCTATAGAACAGTGCGTTGCTAACACCCTAACGAATAAATTCATAAGCCCATGTGGAATAATACACGATGTTAAATGCTTTATCTGTTTTATTTTATTTTATTTTTTAATTTAAATACATTAGGAAAGTGTGGTTTTGAGCTTTTAAAAACCAAAGGGCAATCGGAATATGAAATGAATTATTTTAATTTTCCGACAAAACCAAGGTTGTGTCTAAATTCGAGTGATTAAATTATCCCTTGTCGTTGGTGGTTCGTGATGAATTGATCTCAAACCATAATACTCTAGTGCAATTTCATTCTTGGATGAGCTTTTGGTAAATAATTCAGACAAATAAGCTGATAAATGGATTGTTAAATTTTAACAAATAGAATTATTAAAAAATTTTAATATTTTAGTTAAATAATTTTCGCTTACTTATAATTTTAGAAATCTACAAAATTCAACTAAAAATGTTTGCGTACTTATTGTTAGTTATCAAATCGTCAGATCGACAATTTCTTTCTATTCATAACGCTGATAACTTTTGTAATATTAGTAAAGATTCATCAAGTATTTATACATTTTGTGCCATAAACTGAGCTAAATATTCAAACTTTAAAATGAAATAGTTTTGTAAAGGGTCTAGCCGAATAAGCCTATCCCAGCGGGCCAGGGTGTTTTTAGCCTGACGTTTATTTTGTTCTTCTCCACATATACCTATAGGTGGGAGTAGTAAGTATACTCGATATTAGACCGCTACCCTTTCTATTATCGGAGCTAGAGAGGTTACAACCCTTAACTAAAAGTTTTTTTTTTCTCCGAAACTAATATAGATAATGGAACAAATTTTCAAAATAACATTTAAATAAATAAATTCTATATTCTGTATTTTTGTGTGCTTGGATCAAAATATTTAAGCGGTAAAAAAAATGAATGAAATATTTAAGGGACTGTTTTTAAACCTCCCTCTTAGCTGACACCCCCAAAAAAAAAAAATGTATGTGTAAATATTTAAGTGTGATGTTACTTTTATCCATTGCTTGGAATAATATTTTTTTCGATTTTTTTCAAGATTTGGTCCAAGATTGATAAAAAACTTAGAAATGTAGCTTGCGTATCTAATGTTGTGGGTTTTTTTCATGGCTTTATATCAGAATGTGCACTTAATACTTTTAAATCCTTTTTTCATTAAATTTTTAAAATCTTGATTGTAATTTGATCATATCCTGGAGTTTTATTCGGTCTTAACATGTAAATATCGTTCACGATCTCCTCAGTAGCAAAATCAACCTCCTGTTCATCGCATTACGTTTCGTGAACACTCCTCAATTCTAACTGTGCACCATTTTCCTCAAACACCGTCTCCAAATGCATGAGAAGGGCATTTTAATTGTCTTCATCACTTACAAATTCTCTGTTCTGGTGTTTAATATTATACAGGTCTCTTCTTTCTAAATAAGATAACTAAGTAAAGTAGTTAACAAGAAATTTATTAATTAGTTACAAAATAATAAGTATATAAACTTTACCTTAAAAAATTTACATATTGAAGTTTTGCAGAACTATCAGAATACAAATCAATCAGTTAACCGGATTTCTTACAAAATTTAAGATGAAATTCAAAAAATAAAATTGAATTTATTGACGTCATTTATTTCAACGACAATTAATTGTATTTTTGAAATATTATCCAATTTTTTGTACAGTACAATGTATGGTACAATATGGTATTTGTGTTTTTACTGAAAGCAAATATTGGCGCAGATACATTTTCGCAAAAGAGAGCATGTTTCTGTTGCGCCACATTCCATCATCTATGCCACTTTGTAACTCGACCACGCGTAACAAACATGTGTCACGTGCACGCTTGGCCAATTCAACATCCTTTTGTTTTATCAATATTGGTTTTTCTTTTCTTCCATTTTATTTGACTAACCGAAAATAACTTGTTTCCGTTTTATTTGACAATATTAGCTTTGCACCAGGTATTATTCATCTGTGTGTAAGACATGCATGTCATGGGATTCGTTCAAATACTTTAAACATTGAAACAAATAACTTACAATAAAGGTACAAATGTACCCTATCTGTCACAAGCAGATGATGACGATTCTTTGGATTTCCGTTCAGTCTTTGAACTCAAATAAAACTAATCGAACGATTAATTTCTTATTTAATAAAGAAAAGAAAAATGGTCAAGTGCAAGTAAAACTTACAGTAGAAGGGTCTCTACTATGATAATACTACTAAAAATTCACTGGTTCATACCATTGGTACCCAAACTTCGGTTTCCAGTGTCTTTTAGATACTTCCTAGAATTTTTCAGCGACACCCCAAGGTAAAGCATTGGCCTATTTCATGATGAACTTTATATTATTAGTAATTTTTCATTTAAAATGGTTCTTTGAAGCTGCTTTACCCAGAGTCCTGATAACCTACGTTTTAATCCTATCCTCTTATTTGTCCTAAGGAGAAAGCAAACAACCAACCTCATACAATTGTAGTTAAGTGATGACTAATACCAATATAATATATACGATACCAATTGGATTTTATTTTGAACGTTTTAAATCCAGTAGACAGTTGACGTTAGAAGCCTGAAACACTCAAGAACCAAGAAAAACCAATCCGGATTCGTGAAAATTATCTTGGGGCTAGTTACCGCTGGCGTAAATATTGTATAATGTTGATAGTTTGAATTTCCTAACCCATATAAGAAAGTAGAAAAATAGCAGAAGAAAACTGTGTATCTTTGAATTTCTTTTTGTTGGCAACTCTTCTTATCATATAAACATTTGGAGGAGGCTCAGAGTACCCCTGACTATTTTTTAGGTATACTATTTACTTAAACTATTAAATTTTATTTATTAAATTACAAAAACTCTTATGTAGTATAAAAATTTGAAATCTGATTGCACGGAAACTTAAAATTGGCTTAAAGAACATTTTTGTGGTGCAAACAGCTTGGGAATCACTGGTATAAGTAATATATTTTTTAATACTGGAATTGGCACTAAGACCTGAAAATCGTTTTGTATGTGGTCAACAGAATGCAATTAAAAGTGAGAATCAAAAGAAAACTTAAGTATAATAAACTTTATTAGCAAATAAAAAAATAAAATATTTAGGCTACTCTTTTTGATTTTCAGGCCACTGTGAGGTGGGAGTGGCTACCCACATTTATTTACATAAGATATAAGATATATACATTTAAAGTGGCCAGAACTGGCCCCGAACAAATTGAACTGATTAAGGTATATAACGTCGTTTCATCAGGGCAGTTGCGTGAGGTATCACTGCATGTTCGAATTCCATTTCTAGTCGCCACACTACTAATTTTAATTATTTTGAGTATGGAATAAAATAACTAACAAATAAAATGCTTGAGCCAACTTTATATTATCTAAATATTAACATTTTACTTGAGTTTGGCTCGATTTTTAGTCAAGTAGCTTGTAAATCAAATCAAATTCATGTCAAGTGTTAATATTTATATATTAATATGGTTGACTTGATGAGCCATTAACTATAGAATAATATATAAAAAATATTTCATAACGGGAAAATAATTATCATTTAATTTAATTAAGTCACGCTCAGCAAAGTGAGCGGGTATCAAATACTAAATAATATAATCAAAGAAAATTGTTCGTGACAAGCGCACAATCAGCAAGACACGTGAGTGATCTTATAAAGTTTCATTTCTCGCTGTTGACGTACGAAGCCCTAAAATAATTTCAAATCAAAACGTAAAGTTTTTATTTTTACGATTTAATAGAGAAAAAAAATCGTACGCACATATTTAATAAAATGGCCTCATTAGTAACCGTAATTTAAATATTTGTCAACGCCATTATTTTCTAAATGACATGAAAAATACAAGGTAGAGCAAATAACGAGATGTCTGTCTTCCTCATAAATACGTCTGACACTCGTATAAAATAATGAATAAATCAAATTGGAGTCGTTCGAGTATCTCATTATTCTAACAGATCCAATTTCATTATTGTTTGAAAATCACAGCTTTTATGAAAATTGTATATATCTTCAGTTTCATCACTCACACAACGTTAATTCCATTCAAAATTTCCATGATTTAATCGACCAATTTGCAATTGGGAAAAATACATAGGAAGGCTCACCGTTTAATTATATTATTTAAATTTGATAGGGAAAAAAGTAGTCAAATCAAATTTTAGAAAGAAAAATAAATTTTAAGACATTACATCGTTCTTGTCCTTTCTTTGAGTCTAAGTTTCTTAGTGAAAACTTTTCCTATTTTCTTTCTTATGGCAAAACCGCGCAGATAATAAAGTAATAACGAACGTTTTCAACATCAACTGATATCTATATCTATATATATATAGAGCGAAAACTATCATCTCTATATTTCGACATGTTTTTTCTTTCATTGTATACGTACATATATCCGAAACCGCCCCGAGTCTTGCTGTGCTTTAAATTACTTTTAAAAGCGATAACCTTTTTTTTGTTCTATAACCAAACACTATCATAAACGTAACGTCCTGTACAGTCTTCATTGGCAACTTAACTAACTTAATAAAGTTACTGTGCAATAATAGAACAGTCACCTATAACTGTTATTATTTTATGTTGCGTCATAAAACTATAATGGCAATAAGTTTTTCAGCTTGAACTTTACGAGATATATATGTATCTAAAGTTCTTTTAACGATATTTTTAATTAAAAAAAATCAATCAGGTACTTCAGAAAAAAGATTGCATCAAATTGATTTTAGAAAACGATCTTTATCTTCTTTACAAAATAAAAATTTAAGAATCGCTTCTAAATATAATTACTATTTTTACTTTTGTAGCCAACAATTGTACAACTGTAAGCATGTCCTATATCTGTAATTGGCATTAATGTTTTACTTTTGTTGGCAATCTAATGGCGTCTTTGGAGTTTTATTGTTTATCAACATGTTGCGGTCTGCCTTTTTAAGGTGAGATTAACAGGCAATGATATATATAATATGTAGGATTTCTGGTTCTTTCTTTGATTAGCGTAATATTGTATCAATGTGAAATATTATAATCTTTAGTTAAACCATCAAATGTGCGTTACAAAATGTAACTGTGAGCACCAAACAGTTTCTAGTTGCTAAAATATTACTTATTTCAAGAACTTTGGAAAAACAGGCATATTTCGGTAATCATACTTTTTTGCTTCATTATCTGATCTTGAAAATACAATGAAAAACTGAAAAACAATTACATTTACAATTGTTTAGATAGCGGAGATTCGCCACGGTACTCCAGTGTGTGGTAATGACGTAATTTCTAATATTTGAAATAGTTTTTAAATACCTAAGGACAATTTGTGTTGTTATATGCATTTTATAACCACTAAAATCACTCAAATACAAGCTACTATTTAAGTTTAAAAGTGACTTTTTGGATACACTTACTCAGGCATTTAGAACTTGACACAAAATTTGAGAAAAGTAATAACTTATTTTGTTAACTTAATATGTGTCATTTGTATATGTAATTATTTTTAATTTAAATATAAAAATAAATAAATAAGTAAATAAATAAAACAAAAATTCAAATTACGCGCGACAAGAAACCGAGTGTTTTTGCGGCCAACTTCGTTTTGTTAATTTTTGTCTCAAGATGGCCGCCCATTTAAAATTTCACTCTCATCAGTTTTTCATAAACTTAATACCAAGCTACCAATTTGGATTCCGGAAGGAACATTCAACCATAGAGCAAACCCACAGAGTTGCTTCTACAATTATGAGGCCTCTACACGATAAAGCATTCTGCTCTACAGCTTTTCTGGATATCACACAGGCGTTCGACAAAGTTTGGCATGAGGGTCTGCTTCACAAACTACGGAAAGCGCTACCCTATCCTCTCTTTTGTGTCCTACGATCCTATCTAAGTGACAGAAAATTCTTTGTGAGCTATAATGAAGAACGATCGGAACTATATGAAGTGGGCTCTGGAGTACCACAGGGTAGCATATTGGGTCCGGTGCTGTACCTTATCTATACAGCAGATATGCCTATCCCGGAAGACATCATTTTAGCCACATATGCAGATGACACCGCCATTATAGCAACAGATCGATGCTCTCGGATTGCTTCAGAAACACTGCAAAATGCCCTCGATCAGCTGGCTCCTTGGCTCAATAAGTGGCGTATAAAGGTGAATGAAGCCAAATCTGTCCATGTGACATTTACAACTCGGCGAGATACTTGCCCCCCAGTGGTCCTCAATAACCAACAAATCCCACAAGAAACAACGGTCAAGTACCTCGGGATGCACATGGACAGGAGACTCACATGAGACGCAAAGCTCATGATATATAAAGCTGTCTTAAAGCCTATATGGAATTATGGTATCCAACTGTGGGGAGCGGCCAGCAGCTCCAACCTGGAAATCATCCAACGTTTCCAGTCTAAGACTCTAAGACTCATCACGAATGCCCCATGGTTTGTCACTAACCATGACACTCATAAGGACTTGAAGATGGCCACAGTGAGGGATGAGATCGTTAGGTTTAGCGAAAAATATCAAAAAAGATTGAATGACCATACCAATCACCTGGCGATCAACCTGCTCGATAATATCGGCGACACAATTAGACTTAGACGCATCAGCTTCCTTGATCTGCCATACCGGAAATGAGCACATATTAAAGAGCCGAGGTTACTCCCGAAAGTAACTAATACCTAAGTCTCTACATTCATCTGATTTGCTTATTGTCCAGGGACAGATTGCAAATACATACTGCAAAAAAAATCATTTTTTCATAACGCGCCTTAAGAACTATAACTTCAAAAATCTACCCAGGTGCATCAACCACATCCAAAAAGTCAGGCCATCAAATTCAGAACTCGCCTTCATCAAATCTCCGCAGTTTACGTCATACGGGGAAGCTATGAAAATCAAACAACCATAAGAACCAAAATCGAATAATGCAGATATTAAGACACAAATGATTATGCTTATTGTTAACAGCATCCAACAATATGAAAACTTAATTTAACAAATACAAGAAATTCAAAGACAGAAAATGCATAACATTAGTCAATCCCTGAGTGCACTAAAAATAGTCGAAAACAAATAACTACAGTGGCCAACGCTGGACACACATTTTACATTCGAGTCTACAAAATGGCATAGACAAGTGTTCGATATTACAATTGTATATCTGATTCAAAAACTATCAATAAAATATAATACAAAAAAGCATTGAATTTGCAAGTTGTTTCAATACAAGTTAAAATTAAATTCCATTCATTACATCAAACGTTCAAGTACTAGATTTAATAAACCCCTAATCGTAGGATATCCCTAGTGCATAGGCCGTTGAAAATGCATTTCTAAATATTTTTTTTTAATTCATTTCATTTTTAAGTGCATGGATTCTATTGAAATAAACACAGTACATTGATGGTGAATCAGTGAAAGCTGTAACATGTCAAAACGTTACACCAATTTATATATTAAATAGAACATTTATGGCATTGTGCACTTATTGGTTATTTAAATTGCTCAAATAAAAGCAAAAAATTGAGTTTAAAGGCAAATTTCAAAAGCTCAACATCGTGGCATATCTCTTGTGCATGTGCAATCGTAAGAACAATACGAATTTTATTGATTTTTTACTAAATGTAAGAACAGATTTTATTAAATTAAACACAGTACCTACATTTATGATGAACCAGTGAAACACATTTGCACGTATAAACATTACAATATTTTAGAAAAATGAGATAATTTATGTATTTTATGCACTTTTAAACTACCTGTGCTAATGTTATTTTATTTGCAAGGCACAATATTAAGCAAAATGTATTCCAAAAATATCCCAATCTTAAGCTTGATGAAACCCTATTCCATATCTTAATTATGATAATGAAATATTGGCTATCTTAAAAAAATCGACGGGGCCAAGATTGGGCCACGCTTGGCGCAGTGCTGTTCAACTCTAGCCTAAGCCTGAAGAGATTCGAGCTTTTATCTTCAAATCATTATAAATACTAATGACACTAGACCCTTTACGACGTCTTATTTGGGCAAAAATTCGATTTAATATATTATAATATATGATACCCAAATAAAGAAAAAAATCTAATATAAAACTAACGATTTCGGATTTCTTCTTTAAATTGTACCATTAGTCTTATAATGTAAAAATATGTTGCATGGCTCTTTTAATTGCTTTAAAAGATTGAATTTTGTAGATCGCTAAGTAATTAAAATTATTAATATTTGATAGTAGTTTTAATTTGACAGCTTAATTAAACCCCACGAAAAACAATCTTAACCGGATAAGCGATCAAGCGACAATGTGACTCATAAAAGAGTCCATTTGTTCTCTTGCAGCTACGGAACCCTAAATAGTTAATGTAATAACAAAATTGAATTTTTCTCATCAAATTTAATTCAATAAAAAATGTAAAGAAAGACTGATACACAAAAGATTATGTTTCAAAAAAATAAATAAATTATATTCTGTTTAAGGATCAAATGGATAAAAACCACCATAAGGAATAATTTGATACGACAAAGCTCCTTTCCCTTAACACAACCTTTTTTTAATTAACTCGTATTTTTTAACGGGTGCCACGTAAAAGTAGGTTGTAAAAAATAAAAAAGAAACTTAACGACACGTCCTCGCCGACGAAATATTTTCAGAGTAGCACAATTAGGGTGGTTTTACAGGAGGTACCTTCATAAAGTTGATTAAACGGGTTTTCATTTTTACCCTCCTATGAGTGTGAAAAGCTGTGAACTATTTTTAATTTTTCAAGACTACTCAATTCATTTTGGGTGGTGCTCTAATACATAAAACCAAATTGTTCTCACGAGACATATATAGAAGAATCATCCTTACACTGGATTTAAATCCACTTGAAAACATAGCAGTTTTAAACAAAATAATATGAAAATCTTGTTGTTTGATCAAAGCCATAACTCGCAGTTAAACGTACGACTGTTATTCGTACGAGGAATATATTTACTAATAAAGAAAGTATAACTCCTCCATAAAATGCTATTTTGATAATATGAAGAAGAACCAACAACTATGACCATTAGATAATGTTTATGGACCTATTTGAGAATGAAGATCGTGTGAATCATACGTGAATGAAGAGAAAACGTAGCGCAATATCTTTGCTTCAATGTTACCCTCGTTCTTTAGAAGATTATGAGTGATGAAGTATTTCTTTTTATAGAGACTTTGAAGAGCAGTTCGTGCTTTCTGCAATCTGAATTATAGTCCTTTAACCTTACGAAACGATTTTATGTGTCGTCGCTGTTTGATTTACATTCCTATGATGTATCTATCTACACATTTGTGTATGAATATGTATTAATATATAATATGTATACATTCAATAAAAATGTACTTTTTGCTCTAATAAATGTTAATAAATCATTTGTACCAACAACAAGCCGCATTTAATTTAAATAATCAATACGAGTTTAACTATACTTTAATTGTGTCTACTCAAGATTTTTAATGGTAGATAAAAGCCTAGGTCAGTTGATTGTAAATTGCGTGTGAAAAATGATAGCGATCAAATTCATTAAACTGAGATAAAATAGCAAAACTATTAGGGGTTGTGAATATACACGATTTTTGCATTTATTAAAAAAAAAAAAAAAAACAGAAAGAAAAGTGTTAGGTAATTAGTCACGTAATAGACAATTTTATTAAATTAAGACATGATTTATTGAAATTGAGTTTAATAGACTACATTTTTTACAAATGTTTGCGCGTTTAAACAAGAATTAGAATACGTCATTGCAAATTTAAATAAAAACTTCAATACCACATTTTGCAAACAATTTCAACGCCATTGAAACCAAAATGAATTATGACCACTTTATAATCAACCTGTATCTAATGTAATGAAGAAAGTGTGGAATAGAACTAGAAATTTTAAATGTTTATAACCTTCAATATTATAAAATTTAAATAATTAGAAAATATCTTTATAATTACTAATTATTTATTTATTTATTTACTTGGCCTTGTTTTTCTAACTTTTGGCCACTTATTTTACATTACAAACTAATTATTTAATTCCTTTAATTATAGAAGTTCCTTTTTGATTTAATTTGAAAGCTCCTTGACTAGATTTTCAAGCTTTTAAACTTAAAATTGACATGAAATCAAATCAAACTTAAAGTTTATATTTTAAAATCAAATCATTTGATTTTAAAATTATAACATCAAGCTCAATTCGTTCCGTAACTGAACTCGTTACTTGACTTGATGAGTTCCTAAACAGATGCTGACCTCAATTTATACCTCTATAATCAATTTGTTAAATGTTAATTTTTTTATATTGGCTTAAATTAGGCATTAAATAAAATACCCAATCCCTGTACAAAATACCATCTTAATTTGGTTATTTTATAAAATGAGATGATTTTATAAACCTGTAATTGTATAATAGACCAGAGCTAAAGCCTTTGAAAGTGGTTAAAAGTGAAAAAAAGTCATAGTAGAATTAAACTTTTTAGAAAAGAAAGAAAATATAACAAAAATGAAAGTAAAAATAAATTACGGTCGATCTGAGGTCGGGAAGTGGAAAAGAGGGGTGTTTTTAAGGGTAGAAACGGTTTATCTCGATTTCCGACAAAACTACAAGCCCTATGGAAAAAAAATAAATGGTAAAATTGTAGGTAATAAGAAGACCTACAACTTTTACACATAACCTCAAAATTTATGTGAAAATTCCAATAACTAAGTTTCTGGTTTATTATTTTAATTTTTTACAAAAAAAAAATCATTAAATTTGGTAAAAACTAACCTTTTAATATCGCAACACACGGTAGTTTTTTTGATTTAAAATATTTATCCACATTTATTGAAATCACTGTACAATAAACCAGATTTGGCTGAATATTTTCATTATTAAATACTATATTACAATATTTACATGTTCCTGATATGTTGGTTTTCTCCGACTCCCTTGCCCAAGCTAAGTTAGAAGATCTGACCACCACATCATCCTCTTTCAAATAGTCACGATACAACGCGTGATGAGTTAATTCGCTGTTAAGTTGTGGTTTTGGTAAATCTAGCCATTGTGAAAATGCAACAATTGGAACAACTGAACTGACCACGCTTTTAATAAATACCTTCGATTGATTCGGGGAAGACTCTCCCCCACCGTCAGCCATCTCGAATACAAACAAAGCTGCCCTCAATGATCAAAATCAATTCGAAGAGATAACGAGCATCCTAAGAGAACTTCAGCTTCAAGAAGACTCTTAAGACTCCACCTGAAGAACTCCCTTAATTGATAGTCGCTAAAGACAGTTAATGTTGTAAATTATTTCAGTAAATTGACAACCGAATTATAGTCGTTGTATAAAATACCCGACCATTATACAAAATAACCTATATAAAAGTGCTCGTAATAAAAAATGACTTTGTTATTCGGAAATTTTATGTAATGACCAGGTAATTCATATACGATCTAGTTTTACTGAACACTCGTAATATAATATATACAAGCTTAAATATCTACAAATATGTATATTTTTGGATAGTAACACTCTTCTAATCAATGCAGAAGATCGAATTTTTTGAAAAGTTACCAATAGTTTTCTTAAATGGTAGTTAAACATTCCAATCAAAAATAAATCCAGAGGTTTTTTTTTTTTTGGTATAACTAAACACATTATTAATGTATGTATATGGAGAATGTTAATCAAGTTTTTAGAATATTTGGAAAACCAAAAAAAAATTTATTCAAAATATTTTTTTTGCATTTACAAAACACAGACACCAACACAACCCAACCCCTCTTATTATATATTAAAAAAAAAACATGTTATGAAATTGTAATGAGGAACACGTCCCAACGCTCGTCCAATGCAGATATTTATATTATTTCGGTTCGGCACACTTTAAAAACGAAACCGATGTTATTCGTTATACACATAGAGCGCTTAAAAAATGCTGACAGCGATGGCAAACGTGATGTGTGATTTTTCAACCCCATATGGTTGTGTAAGAACTTTTAAATAAAAAAAAAAAATATTCTGAAACAATGAACTAAACGTATTGAATGCAAATGCATTTGTGTTACGTATATAAAAAATTTATAAAAATTTGTAAAAATAATATGACCTTTGAAGATATCATGGAAATGTTAGATATATTTTTAATAGATTTTCAAAAAAAAAACTTTGTGAAAATATTTGGCGTTTTCTATGGCTAAGCGTGACCTTTAGTAAACATCGTCCGGATTTTATGGAACTCCTTCTCGATGCTATTAATGTTGTCATAGATATGAGGAATGTGTGCGACCGTGGGATACCAGGACAAAAGCACAAACTCCCCATCCGTATATACATATATTCCTGCTCTGTTATATGTTTGTCTGTGTGCCAAGGGTTTGAGCAAGGAGGCCAAAGGTAGGTGAAATGAGGATAGAAGTATACGAGCCCTTTGAAACTGATGCCATATGCGAAGCCCTTAATAGAAGACATTCCGTTTCATCTGCCCGCACCCTGTTTTCCCTGTTCATTCAATTTCGTAGATGATAAAGGACTTCACGAGTGGTATTTCAAATGAATGCCTTTGTACCAATTTTTCTTAATTTTATAGGTGTGCCTTTATCTTGTCGAGGCATAGCATTTCAAGGAAAACGAACATTCTTCAACTTTAAAACAATTTATTATGAATTTATTTTATTTTTAAGCCGACGCTGTGTTATTCAATTTGAAGAATGTATGTTTTTTAAAATCAAAACGTTTAAAGAGTACATTCGAAATAACATTTCGGTTGTAATTTCATCTGTACAAAAGCTCACGGTCTTAGTAACAGGTAACAAAATTGAGATGGAAAAACTTTCACTTTATTTTATCTTTAAAGCATAAAATTATTTAGAATCAATAAACAGTATTGCACATTTTTAAGTGGAAATTATATAATATTTTGTTTAAAGTTGCTTCAACGATCCATCAGCGACTAGTCAAATTTTACATTATCCTAATACAATTGCAAAACTATTGATTTAGCTTCAACTAGGGATATTTGTTTTGTGTCTGAACAAAATTGTATGGTTTTCTAAGATTTATTGAATTAACCTTCATATTGAATCAATAATTTCATCAATTCTTGCTACCCGTGGTCTGAGTATCATAAAATTAAACAAAATAAGCAAACACAATTCAGACTTAGGAAAATAAACTTTTCAAGTAGAGGAGTCTATCAAGCAGTAAAGCAATAATAACAATCACCTCTATAAAAATAGGGGACGTAAAATAGTTTCTAAAATTTATGAAACCCTCAAATTTACAAAATACAAATTTGGAGTAAGACTCGAAAAATATAAAAATAAACCTCTTTTTTTAATCGCTTAGGGGTAAAATTTTAAAAATATCTTTCATTGGTGTTATTCACTGTTGTTTCAAGATTAATATTTTAAGTTTTTATATTTAAATCTCTTATGGTTTAGCTTCCAGCGTGTTTGTCAGTCAATCACGGTATTGTTTAACATATCTAGAATATTCCACGCGGAGTTCTTTTTTATTGATATGCTTCATTGAAAATATATTGTGTTATAATTAATTTTGGAGCTAGGTTTTTGTGGCGAAAAGAGTACACATTAATGTGTACACTCATGCATGCATTTCTCTAACACCAAAATGTAACAGAAGCATTTGTCAACCGCCCTATCTACCGCATATGATTGAAACTGATATTGCTACACTGAAACTAGAACCATCTTTTGGTGGTACCATAAAAATTAATAAAATGCAATTGTACACCATAAAATAAGTTGATCAAAACGTGATAATTGAACATTTATATACATAAAAAGCACATGAACTCACTGGGATATCAGTATGCTAGTAAAATATCGATTTTTTTGACTTCGATTCGTTCCTAGGTAGTTCTGAATGTTAAAATTAAAGCTACTTAAAGAGGTACTAACAAAAAAGGCTGCATTTTGATTTCAACGCGTAAGAAATAAAGTATACACCCTTATATTAGCTCCCTAAGGGGGCTAATAGTTTGTTTGTTTCACGCTAAAATAAAAAAATTAGCCGTAGTTATTAGCGAGCATTTGAACAGTCTTAATTTTAAAATAAAAAATTGCTTAGGAATGAATCAAATAAGAAATAATTACAGAATCGTATAAGGAGCCAAAAGAAATAATATTAGTCAGTCTAGATGGCGTTACGTGAAAGGGTGAAAATTCAAAAAGTATGGAAAATGCCTTGTGTGGTTTATTGATGGCCCCTAACAGATATTGATTAGTGAAATTGTGTTTTACTAGACGCTCACAACACTCGAAATGTTCTTTCATTCGTTATACAATTAATAATGAAAGAATATTTTGAGCGCTGTGAATATCTAGTGAAACGCAGTTTCAGTGGCTTAAGTGGTTGGATCTTTTAGACGTAGTGGTACCATACGTACCAAGCCTTCCCCCGTCATATGGACATGGAATATGTATGTAAGCGGTGTTAAAGAGGGCACTTGGCTTATAATTTTTTCAAATTTAAATAATTAAACGAGCTTGAAATGTGCTTTGAATGGGAAAATATAACGTCATTTTTGAAAAATTAACGGCCGATTTTCTGTGGTATGCGCGAGAAGTAGGAATATAATACTTTGCTTCATTTTTAAGCTACTCGATTTAAATTTTAACTTGATGAATTAGTAGACAAGTATTTAGTTGAAGTGAAAGATTTCAGGTATCACCTTTCAGTTGAACCTGACGTATATTACCTATACACACAACGATATCTAAACTAAATCATGAAATACTTGTCATGTCTAAATTATTTAGGTTTTGTTTCACTTAAAGATATTGCTTATAATTTCTAAAATTCGTCTGTGTATATAATTTTAATAGATTATAAGTATATAACACAACTAACATTGTTCTCATCGGATGTTTAACGATTTCTCTCATATTTTTAATTAAATAAAAAGACCAAACGAAAGAAGTTTATTTTTATTATTAAAAGATTTAACAAGATATCTATATACAAGATATACAAGGTATATCTATCTCGCTTGGTTCCCACCGAGATGCAAAAAATTAATATTTCTGAATTTCACGAATATCTTTAAGTGCTCTTCAGTTTTATCATACTTATACCACCGAGATTCAAAAAAAAAATTGATACCTTCTAAGTTCATGAGCATCTCTTCCGTTTCTACATTATAAATAAGCATTAAGAAATGATTATTCTGAGAAAATAATTATTTGCTTTTTATGGTCGTTATTGATATCAATAGCTTTTCCTACTAAGATTTATTTATTTCATTTTATATCCGTTTCCTTGTAATCATAAAAATCAACATTAATACAATTTCTATATTATGAAGCTAAAGATCATATTTGTACCATTATTAAAAACATTTTCTTTATTTTTTTTGTTTTCATAAAGCACAACTGTAAGCATGAAAATAACATTCACCAGTTAAGAAAAAAATATTACTCAATAAAATGTGAACTTCTTATTTAAAAGTATCTACCATATTCAAGGTTGTACTTGATTGGGGTTGGCTGATGACTATTTAATTCAATCTCCATAATAATAGACTAACTAAAAATGTACCCCGAAAGACACTCTGTCTGCTACCCTATGTATGATACCATCGTGTTATAAATGTCACCCCAAAACTATCTTTCGAATATTGTTCAAGTCTCACTGGTAGGGTTTGGAAAATCACCCTCCAATAGAGGCGTACATGTGTAATGACTGGGGATGTCTATTATATGTGTACATGATACATGGTAACATGTGTCTCCACTGATCTTGTGTCACTACATTAATAAGTACGTGAGTACGCTTTTCAATCACAATTATTAGAATAATGACAATTTAACATGCGAAAAGATAAACCTTTTAGTAACAGATAAAAAGACAATTCAAATAATAATCCACCAAACGCAACCCTTTAATATTGTAAATTTTCATAGGAAATCTGCGGTTACTTTAGTTAGAAAATCTTTCTCAAAAATTTTACAAAACCACAATACGTTTAATCATATTTCAAGAGAACTGAAAACATTCATTAACTTTCAAACAAACTTTCATAATTATTAATAAAGTATACACATATTTATAATGTCAGGTTAATATTTCTTGTAGTTCTGTAATTTTGTACTTAATTACGATTCAAATTGGCTTTGAACTAAATATAAAGTTAGGAATTATTAGAGTAACATATACAAATACGAAAAGGGGATGCTGCGAATAGCGCAAAGATTTCCTTTGATCTACGATTGTTTACATAATGCAAATAGAAAGATGACGCGCCAATTTAGAGAATAAGAAATATCTACCAAAAGCAGATGACAATAGCATAATCCTTATAAGATTTCATATTTTTCTGCAGAGATTAAATTACATTTATTTATTTAGTATAAACTAAAATGTACTTTGAAAATAAGTTGTAAGAACACTTTGTTATAGAGAAAACTGAATTATTTTGTAGTTTTCCACTTGTTACTATTTTCTTTATACAAAAATATAATACTGTTGAAATCAGTTACATGTAGTTTGTATCGTTTATTTTCAAAGATGAAATAAGACAATTTCCAACCAGCTTTTGAATTTAAAATTTTGAAATTTAATTTTACAAGCATTTATTAAACAGCCGCAGTTCTTAAGTTTCAAATATTTAATATTGTTTCATTTTTACGTCTTATACATATCGGTTCTGGCTACCGTTTAACTATACTTCAAAAAGATTTAGAAATCCTGATACATTTACATTCGTGAACGATACGATATTTTCAAGTACTCGTAAGTTCAATGATATTACGTAGATAAATTTTACAAAATGTAATTTTAACGAAGTGTCTGCAATATTATTCAATAAAACCAAATAACTGGAGTCTTAAACATTTCTCAAACGTATTATAAGTGGTAGTTTTTTTGCTATTATTATTGTTCGTAAATTCTTGTATCATACTCGGAAATAATAACAAGAAAAGATTGTTTATTTAATGTTCTTGTGTTTTTATTAAACCACAGTAAAAGGAATACCTATACTTAGGTAAATCTTGTGGATTATATTGTTCTCAGATAGTATTTTTAAGGATTACAGTGCCAGCACTTCTTATTAGTTCGTAATTAGTTTTTCATCAAACTTTCATCTCGTGGTGGCATGGTTTTTTTATCATCTATTTGATATGAGTTTAACTAATTTAAATTTAATGCAATTTTTAGTAAATTACAGGGTGTATTTCAAAAAAATAGTTAGGTATAGGTACCAATATAACCGTTATTTATAACCACATTTTTGCTGAAATAAGACACTTATGACTTACAACTGATTAATTATCAGAAAATCACATGTTAAAAACAAGGGTTAAGAATGGGCCTGAATCAAATAAAAATTTTGACCTTTTTAAAGGCGACTTTAAATGCACAAACAAACTCAAGGCGACAAGGTTCCAAAGACATTTTAGATTTTTAATATCCAGAAACTATGATAGATTCTAGTAATGATATTTTAAAGTATTTAGGATCAAAAATCCAAATGACACACAATGCTTTTCTTGAGAAAAAACAACAAATAGTTCAACAAAACAATTCTTTTACTAAGGTCACTTAGTGGTATGGTTGGCCAGATAGTTGCCCTATACGCCAGTGGTCCTGGGTTCGAATTCCAATGAAAACCCAAGATTTTTACCCTGGATTTTTGGATTCGACGGTCGCTTATAACCATAGTAATTAATGCGACCTAAAATAAATATTTAAAAAAATGTTGTATTACCAGTATAATGGTGTAAGTGGTTACCCCCATTTATTTACATATATAATTACATAAGCCAGCACTAGCCCCGAAAAAATCAAATTGTTTACGTTTTATCATGTATTTCTACCAACTCAGCTGCGAGTGACAAACACTGCATGTTCGAATTTCCAGCCGCCACACCAGTCTTTAAATAAGAAGCTAAAAATTAGAATATAAAAATGTTACATCGATTCTCTTCGAGTTAAACCAGCGCTCGGGGAACCGGGATAAATTACTCCAAATAGGGTAAAAATGAAACTTATGGGAGCAATGAGGACATTTTTTTCCATGGCTATTTTATAAACGTGTTAACATGGTCAAAGACTGTATTCAAATTGTTCCTGCACCAATTTTGAAGTTATTGTATCAAACATGAAGCATCTAATATGAAAATTTTATTTTATTTGTCTATTACATACTTTCATGCAACTTTTTTTGGTGTAAATTAATTCAATAAATATTTTTAAATTTACATTGGTTGTCTCCTTTTAAATGTCAGGGGGTAATAGAAGTTTTTAGTAGTATTGAAAAATTTGAAAGCTTTCAAAATGTGGCTATGCCAAAAATCAGGGGTTCGCTGCTAAGAAATTTAATAGTTTTTCTCTATTATGTGAACATAAAATATGAATGCCAGCGGTGTAAGAGAGAACACTAGTCAAACAAACGCATATTTTTATATCTTTGAGAATGCAAGTGCACTCAAAATATGTGTTGTTTATGTGATTATACCCTAATTAACAGATTGTCTATGATATGTTCGTAATAAACAAGAATTCACAGCTTAACTTTCTTTTTAAACTACTTGACTGGATTTTCAAGTGACTTGACTTAAATTTAACTTGAACTCCTATAAAACTTATGTCAAGTAGTGATATTTAAATACTTAGTTAATTGAAGTCCTGAGACGACTCTCAAAAGAAGAGAACAGCAAATGAGATAAAAGTCCAAAAATGACAGTATGTATATAGACCACATTATGAGAGGAGAAATATATAATGTCTTACAAGTAATATGCAAAGCTGTTGGAAAGCGTAGCACATAGAAATTATGATTGCGCAACGTCAGAGAATAATATTCGTCAGTTCAATATTTTAGAACGGTGATCAATAAGATTAAAAAAGTCATGATGATAACAAACCTTCTGTACAATCCATATATTTTTGAATAAACTTTGCTATAAATTAAACGAATTGTATGTTTGTTGGTGTGTTTTTTTTTATATCTTTGGTTAATTTAAATTTACAAAAACAACGCTTCAATTATCGCGACTTTGTTATCAAAAATTGCAATATTTAATCTCAATTCTTTATATTAACAGGATGCTCGTCTCTGCTTCTAACAGAAATATTAAAGCCTAATTGATGTAGTGATATTTCCATCTTTAACATCTCTAAACTTGCTTTTGTCGACACTCAACAGTGTAATTGGCTTTCATTAGACATTACTATGTTTGATTCGTATTTTTATTTATTTCATAGCTACTTAATGAAAACTTTCAAGTCTTGGCTTAGGTCCAAAAAAATAATTTTTCAGTAGATATAGATATAGAATCAGGAATTAATCAAATCAAGTAGTTGGACATTTTTTTAAAGAAATTGTGTTTGAAATTTTGATTTGTAAATGAAATAGCTTCACTTTATTTGACATTGAAATACTTATACTTGATTCGAGTTTGACTTGATTTCAAAAGAGTGTGGCGAAGTAAAATCGGGAGACTCAGCCTTCGCCACATATATTCCATCTGCTCGCCCTCGGAGTATGTTGCGTTGCCTATACGCAACACTTAGTTCGACTGCCACGATACCAATGCGCCGAATCCACGCCGACGCAATAACGACGTTCGAAGAGGTTGTGGATCGGTGGAAACGTCGTGGGTTGAGAAGAAAAAAACGTCCTCTCGCTCAAAAGCTACGCTGGTGAAAAGTCGTGTCCAAGCGGTGGCTTGGCCACGAGGCCAAATCACCGTAAGTGGTTGGTTAGGTTTTCGCCATGTGCGAGCCTAGTTTAAATTCATTTTAAATTTTTAATTTGCCTTTGGCCGTTTCATATACGGTACAAATCGGTGTGTGTTTCTCTCCGAAGAATTCAGGTATGAATTTTATTTATCCTTTGTTTGATTTTGCAACGTGATGAATTTTCCACGTGTTTGCAATGTAATTTGTATGGCGACTCTTTAATGGTCGTGCATAAAGATTTAGTCTTCTGGTTCTTGGAGAGAACACACCCGATAAAATCTTTTAATAATAAATATTAAATAATTAAAAAATAATAAATTATAATAATAAATTATTATAATAAATAAAGTCTTTTAAAGTGGTTGAAAAATCCACTTTGGGATTGAATTGATTTTCAATCTCCGATCCTTTAAATAATTCCCTGTCTTCTTTCACTTCATTTAAATAACGTTTAATTTCGACATATATTTAATATTTGCTCGACACGTTATATTTGTCGTAAATCCAATGTAAATTGGCGATCTTTAATGTCGCCCCTCTTTTGAATTCTTATTGTTCGAGGTCTTTCCTATCATTTATTTTTGTATTTACCTATGGTAAAATTTACGGTTAAATTTAAGTATTAAATTTGTATCGAGTCATTTTTCTCATTTTAAAAACTGTTCGGTATCAACACCTAGGCCTTTTTCGGGCGCATTTCTGACCATCAGTCCTATAATTTTGTAAATGTAAATGTAATTTTATTTATAAGGGTTTATTAGTCATCGTCGAATAAAGTTGATTCGAACTTATGGTGAATGTTATTTTTTAACCCTTGAGTTTATTTGGTGAGTGCTGATGTAGGTTTTGCAAGGCGGCCGTGTGTCGAAAGCTGCGTGTAAAGGTCTCTGCGATTTTTCTTTTTCTTATTTTCTGGCTAATTTCTTTTGATAGTTAAACTATCATTTTTGTCCAGGTGACATATTATATTTATTAATTATAAATTTAAATTGGTGACTGCGGGCTCCAACATTGGCCAACAATTGACCGATGTAAAATACCCCCAGTGGTAGCAGAGCAAATCTAGTGCCAGAGTTTTTTTTATTAATTTTTTGTAGCTCTCTACCAACGTGGCCAACCTCCCTGGAGTTTCACCGAACGTACTGGGTGACGGGAGGCTGTAGCGTTTAGGCTTTAAAGTAGTATAATTAAACTTCTACTACACTAAATGTGTAGTAGTAATAAAGCATCAAATAAAAATCTACACCGGCTCAAGAGAATTGAAAAATGTAGATTAGTAATATATTTAATGAAACAAGTATATCAAGAACCAATTCTAAAATATCCAAGAAAAAGTATTTTGTACTTTATATGCTTTGAGCTGGACTAAAAATATCTACGATTAAAAAATTAATAATCTTGAAAGGTTTTCAAACTGGTGAACTCATTTGCTGTTAATTTTCAACTTTCAACGTAAAAAAAATGAAATGAAAAAAAATTTCAGGAGGCGAAAAAATTGAATTACATAATAAGTATAAAAACATATTTATTAAAACAGTTAATTAAATTCACAGAGAATAATACAGGCGTCGATGATTTTTTTTCCTTTCCCTCTCTTTTGTGAATTTCATTAAGTTTGAATCCAAGCGACCCGAGTGAAGTAAAATGTAATCTTTGTTGACTCTGAACTCGTAAAACTAACTTTTAATTAGACAAATTTTGTTGCATAATTTTCTTTACGACATGATTACATGATATGTTTATATATTTTTTTCTCTATAGAAAGGGACACGTTCAAAATTTTAATCATGTGCATGATTAGCTCAAGCTGGAGCTGAATGTTTTTTTGCATAACATTTTTAATCAAATGCCTCCTCCTGGAAGTTAGTTCCGTTTCGATAACATTAAAAATAAAATTTTAGATAAACGAAGGTAAAGAAATTTTCAGTGAATGATTGAACGTTCAAAGGCTGTGCTCCAATTTTAATTAATCATGTTTCGAAAGAATCACAGTCCAATGCTTTTAAATACCATACAAAATTCTCTCGTTGCATCTCGTTTATACGGCTACATAGTTTCTTTAACGGATAAAACTTGTGATTTTTTGGCAAAGTCATAAATAATATTTTTTCAAAAAATTATCTGTGCTCTAATGACAAAAAATAATGTTGAACATTTTCTCTCGTTTTTAATCGTTTTATAAAACGCTTGTTGCCACATTATTATTACAAATCTTTATCGCTACACTCAATCCATTTTCACTTGGCCAATTCTTTTCACCGTGCACATACACTTTTAGTTGATTTAACTCTTTGTTAATAAAGTGCTGTTTTCAATGAACACTTTTTGTTATAAAAGACTTAAAACCTTGAATAGGCGAATTAGAGCTAAATCCACGCATTTAATTCCTTTACAAAATGTTGATCACAAGTGTGAGATTTAGCATTGACAGCCCCTCCGAAAAATGACAGAGGAACAGTGAGATAACGGTATAAGTTTGATATTATATCCTATTAATTATAAATATTTAAATTTCAAATTTCAGAGATAAAAGTGATTAATACCAAAAACGTCAAGGTTGAGGTATAAACTTTAAATTGGATACGCATACAGATATAATTGAAATAATTCCAATGATAAAATATGCTTTTATTTCATTCAAAAGTTTTGTTGTTTGTAGCTGTGAAATTTCAAACTGAAACAATAGTTTTGTGTCGACGCATTGGTTATATGTTATTGTTAAATCTTTGATAGATGATTATAATTTTGACTGAAATTATAATCTAATTTAATGACTCCTAATAGTTAATGGGCAAATTTCAACAGGTAATGGTCAGTGAATTTATCTTTTTTCAAAATTAAATTTAGGGAATACTTTTCGACAAAGCTAACATTTATATTTATAAATTAACGTTGCAATGATTTAAGCGACAACCTTCCGTTCATTATATGAAGAATAATGCGCTTGTCCATTTCCTGCTTCCTTGAATCCATACAAATCATTGGAACTTCGTTGTTATATTTTATAGAACACTCCGGATTTATTAATAATGTTCAGGATTTGGAAAAAGTCATTAAAATTTTTGATTAGCGGGACGCTTTTCAATTTTGTGATTTTTGTTGCTGCCTTTTTAAAATATAATTATAATTTTTTCGTGGTATAAAATAATAAAGGTGATAATTAAGCGGAAATTGTTTATTTTAATTTAACTAGTGATTGTTAGGTCATCTTTGACGTTTTAAGGTTAATGAGATTTTAATTAAAAGTCTACTCCTTTTGAAAGTACTTTCAATATTCGCGCTACTAACAAATACAAAATAGCGCCAATTGGTGGCATATTTATGTCCACATTAGTCCATGTTAGTTTGTTATCTGTCTCAAAGGGTCAGACCAATTTGTGTGTGATCCGGCTCGAAGGACCAATGTTTGTGTGTGTCGCTAGGCGAAAGGTATTGTTGGATGTCTCTATATGTATCGTGGCCAATGGTCATCGCTTCATGAACCGTAAAGATTACAAGTAAAGACAAGTCTTGAAAGTTCCAAACAGTTCATATTTAGCGTATTCAATATAATTTTTAAAATAAGACACCTTAAAAATTAAGTGAAAATTTTGGTAGTACGGTAATAGCAATATATATATATATATATATATATATATATATATATATATATATATATATATATATTAAATTTAAATTAATGTTTTCATTACGTGTAAGTCATACATAAGTTAAATTTTTCTGCACTACTTCTGCAGATGAACTTTAATCATGCCACATTTCACATTCCTCCCTGCTCACAATTCTTTTATAAAGGGGTAGAAAGTTTTTTCTTCAAAGAAAGCATTACAAGTTAAACTATAGGTATTATGATTTATTTTATGTAGACGACAACAAAAAGAAGCGATTAATACAGTACCTGGCTCATTGAATTAGAACCACTCACATTGTTTTTCATTTCCTCAAAATTTCACCCTGGATTACGAATAGAATAAGTCCTTACAATTATAAATCCTCTTTTCTTATAAGAGCAAGGCTGATATTCTGATTAAAACAATTTCAACGAAATTAGATTAATCTTAATCTCGATCTTCTTTCTAGAAATCATTAATTAACTAAGACACCTTAATTGTACAACTTGCCAATATTCTCAAAGACATAATTAATAAATATTTATTGCACAATGTAGTTGTTAAGAAGTAAAGTGTTATTTTTTGCCATTTTTGGAGTTAAATTTCAATAGTATTAATTTTTAATTTGTTAGGGAAACAAAAATAAAAAATCAAACTAAAAATCACATTGAGCAACCAAAAAACCTTGGCCCCGAACAAGTCGTAAGATCATAAGGAAAAAGCCCCTGACAAACAATTTTCATCGTTAAATCACGATTTGTTCGATTCTAGAATTACAATTTCTAAAAGAACGTTACGTTAAGGCTATTATATGAACCTGGCTTGAATTCCAGGAGCCTATCTAAGAAGCTTACCGTTAAAAAAACAGAAACCAGACCTAAGCTTACCAAAGCGTATCGGCTTTTAACCGTAGAAGATTTTCGGAAAGTGAAAATGATTAATTCTACTTCTTGGCTATATAATCTTATGTGGTAAGATTTTGAAAATTGCTATTTTTAAAGTAGTTATCAGCGATTATTGTTGGTTAAAAACTGTAATTAAGTGCCATGAAATTCAAAAAAAAGGTTTGGAGAGCAGTTTCATAAAGAGTAGTTGAACAGTGGTTATCAAACTTAGTAAAACATTCAGTACCTATCCACGATACTGTATTTTGTTGATCTTACTTACGATGAAAAGTTAATCAATGTTAATTGAAGCTATGTTTAATGATTTAAGATGCAGAAGAACGTCAAATATATTAAAGAATAGCAGTGCATCATGTTTCATACCTAGTGTATAAATATAAAGAGAACACCTGCAAAATCCCAATTCTTCTTTGGTTGAGCGACTTTTTAGATCTAAATCCAAATAAAAATGTAAAGAGTACTTTTAAAATCAAATTTATTCCCCTTTTAATATATTCCTTGGTATTATCACCTCCAGCATCATGAACACTTGACAAAACAGTGCTAAAATTAGAGAAACGAAACATCGATCACATGTCATCCCAGAAAAAGGTCATTTTTATATAAAAACTGAAAGTGGTTTCATCAAAAATTAAAATAAATAGACGTTTAGTAGAAAGTTTTTCTTTTCTCTATTTTTAACAAAACATAAATAATTTATAAGTGATCGTAATTTGATGTCCAGAGAATTGTATTTTATCACCAAGAATTCATTACAGGACTTGATTTTTAAGCAACTTGGTTATAATTTAGCTTAAAATCAAGTCAAACTCAAGCCATATGTTGTGGGTTAAATATCAAGTCAAGTCATGCAATAAATTCGCATGTTTTACCGCTAAAATTTTAAGTAAGGTGGGAGTGGTGACCCACATTTATTTACAAAAATATATTTAGAATTACAGTGGCCAGCACTGGCGCCTAACAAATTGAGTTTCTTAAATATATAACGTCGTTTCGTCAGGGCACCTGCGAGAGGTATCACTGCATGCTCGAATCCCGTTTCTAATCGCCACACTATTTATCTCAAAAAAACGTTACATTCTTTTTCTTTTTGTACGTCCCATGCTATTTAGCCGTGTGATTATTTACATTATTTATAATTCCAAACTTATTGCAAAAAAAATTTTTTTGGAGTTGTTTAAACTAATTTTTTTCCCGAAGTCTTTGTTATTTTAGGACGACTTAATAAAGTGCTTCGATGTTTCTTATACAAATGTTCAAAAGTATTTTACTATGTTTCGCTACGTTTCATTTGATCAAAATGTGTTTAATCATGTTATATATAACGATGTTCAAAAAACCAAAAGACAATTAGGAAAGGAACGTTGGATGGATTCTTTTCATCTTCTCTGTTTACTAGGTTTATACAAAGAAAATATATTCTTCTTTGACTTGAACTATGTAAGTAGTTTGTTCTTGTACGGCATCGCTGTTATCTCTGCATTAAATACCAAAAAAAAAAATATATTTTAGCAATGATAAAAGTTGAAAGATTTTGCTTTCCACATCAAAGACGTATGGATGCATCCTCTAACGGCTTTAATGATTTAATTTTTGTTTATTAATTAAATATTTTCAAAAGTTATAAAAAATCGTTTTTACGAGTTGAAATTGTGTTTAATTTATTAATTATTTTTAGTTACTATTTGATCATTCATCAATTTTAGCTTTACGTTATCGTAACAAAAACGACCAGTGTAATATTATATATACGCTGGTAGCTAAATAGTAGGTATCGCATATGAATGTAAACTCATATTCGTTGAACAAGATTAATTACTTTGTCGGTAATTTATTATCATACTTCTCATTCAATATATATGTATTATTTCCAGAGACATAAAACCGGTTGTTTAAATAAATACGAGCGGGAACATTTGATCTAAATAAATATTAAATATTTAAACTCACATCATTCATATTTTATAAAGATATCCAATATGTTTTCCGCAGACATATTTGAGGTGGGTATCAAACGTCGCGTTTAGTCGAAAATTAATCAACTGCATAATTTTACAGTGAAGTTCGTTAAAATGCATCAGTAAATATACTCGAGGCCAGAATTGCGTTTTAATTATTGTATTATTTCATCTGGAATGAAGATATTATCCTTGAAACCTTGTCCTAATTCTATTGTTCATACCTATTTCACATATCGACGTCATTCAAAAGCGAGTCTGATTTAATATGAGCGAATATTTGGTATTGATCATAAGTAAACTCAATGTTCATTGCCGCAATAATATTCACTAGACTTAACGTATAGATTTATGTTCGAATTTCCACTTTAAAGTATACGAAAAAACGACATACATACATACATTATTAACATTTTAAAATAGCTCAACTGATTTTTCTGTTTAAATTAGAAAAGTTTTCCACCACATTCTAATTGGATTTGAAAACCCGCATTTGATAAATGACACACATAGCAATTAAATAGTTTTTTTTTTATTTCTCTGGAATGTTTAAATTAGTTTATAATCATAATTGTTTTTGTTTCACCTCTTTTAACTTACTTTTTCCAAAAGAACACATTACTGAAAACTATTAGATAACTGTATCATTTTTTTTTTGAATATTTGAATGTGCGCCAAGCATTTGTTCGGTGAAATTTTAGGGATTCAACAAAATTTTATCTTGTCTGTTTTTTTCGGAATGTCGTTTGTTCTTTTATCTGTCGCTGACAGGAAAATTAAAGACGAAATATTTCCTTTGTGATATGAACAAATAAAAATCGGTAGATAGGTTTGGACCGTTTTATTATTATTATTTATTTTTTTTTGGAAGGGGAAATTAACTTATAAAATGGGATACTTGAATTATTTGAAAAACATGCGTTTTTACCGTGGCAAGAAAAAAGTATTGCAATAATAGTTAATAAAGGTCAGTCATTTGGTAGTTTTACTTAGAAAGTTTTCCGAGAGTTTGAAAAGTTGGTAATCTTAAAGATTTCGATGTGTTCTTTTGGAGTTTCTACTTTGCCACCTTGTATCTTGCCGGTTGAGGCGCCATATTAGAAAATGCCACCTAATACACTGTTTCTTGACAATATCTCCTTTCTGACCCATTTTACGGCAAAACATTTTTTTTTTTCGTAAAATCAACAGTTTCAGTGTACGAGCGCCGCAAACTTGCATTCATCTACGCCAATCCGTGACATAACAAACAACACATACATGTATACAATACACAAATTCGTAGTTAAAATTGAATGTTCGGCTGCCGTAAATGTATAAAGGTTTGTGGCGCTCGTACGCCAAAACTGTTTAATTTACGAAAAAAAAGTTATTACGTAAATTGTAGAAAATTTTCTATACTGTCATCTGGAAGGGAAAGTTTATTGCCATAAAATGAGTAGAAAAGGAAATATTGTCAAGAAACAATGTTTAAGGCGTCATTTTCCGTTATGGTGGCGCGAGTGACCAAGAAACTTTCCAGGTAAGCTCTTATTCTAGAACCAAATGACTTAATTTTAATAAAGTAATTTAAAAAAAATCGATTCAGTTTTAGTGTATAAGTTTAACACACCAAGAATTAGCAGTTAAATCGGCTAATTATTTATTTTTCTTAATTTGTTTTTTAGATTTTGGTAATCAAGTAAACCACCTACGACCAAAATTGACTTTGATGAAAATGCTTTTAAGGTAATGTGAAGGTAACATAAATAATCTCAAAAGAAACCCGTTTGAGCACCTGAATCAACGCTTTCAGGCTTTTCATGTTGGCATTAATTTTGTTTTATCTAATCCATTTTGTTCTAGGAGATTCATTTCTTAGTTAAATGAATATCTACTAAAGAGGCTTTCGTAAAGCTTTATACTGAATGGCTAACCTACCATTCAGGGGCAATTGAAGAGGTAAGTGGATTAAGGTGTCATGTCACATTTTTATACTTGCGAAGAATTGACTTTAAAGTTTCTCTCTTTTCAAAGAAAGTATCATAACATTTTCATAATTCACGTATCGAGAAAGTAGCAGAAGATGATTAAAATAAGAAATCTCCTTTTCCCCATAGATAAACCTTTAGATTAGGTGTCTAAAAAAGGTGATTAGGGGCCTGTGACTTACTTCTTAACAGCTACTAGAGTTTTTGACCATACCTTCCAATTATATTCTTTTATTGAGTATTTGATTTCTCCAAGTGATCCATCTATATATGAAGACCTAAATGCCTGACATTATGACTTGGAAAAAATGACGTTCAATAAAGTAAAGAAGAGGATAATTATTTATCCTAGTTGTTAAGGTGGCATGAACAAATTTGCATATTTTGATCTTCCATTTTGTGCACCCTAGTTGTAGTTCTATGATCGTGGCTAGGGTTTCCCAGACGTTTAATTAGGGCTGCTATCTTGAGCTAGCGTCATCTGCAAACGTCACTAGAATAGTATTTCCAGAGGTTGGAAGATCTTCTGTGTATATTAGAAACAAAATGAGTCTCAGTATATTCCCGTAAAAAACTCCTAAACCTATCTACAAAGAGTTCTATTGAGAAGTCCTAGAGACAAGAGACAGTATTCCAGAACCTTGGCTAGCGTAGTGATAAGGCAAATTGGTCTTTCAAAAATTAATATGGTTGATAAGATTTATAAAGATAATAACTAAGATAGTTAAATATTAATACTCAAATTTCGAATCAAATCAATCATTAATTTCACTATCAAGTTAAAATTAAAATTAAAATTAAAAAAAAAATATTTTAAAAATGTCTAGCTACTTGACTTGATGAATCTTTAATAAAATATACGATATTATTGACTTGGTATACAACTGATTCAAAATGAATAAAAAGCATGATTTACTAATTAAAGACTAACATTTTAAATATTTTCAATAATTGTTGAGTTAAGTAGGAGAACGATTAAATCCGGAATATTAAGTTTGCTTGAAATATTTAGGTAAATCTTTATGTGTTTATATGTAGCAAATGTATGTAAATGTATGTTTGTATAACGTTAACGTCCCAGAACTCTTCGTTATGCCTCGTGAATATTACAATAATTTTGTCGAGCGAATGCATGTGAAAGAGGGTTGAAATAGATTGGTGTATAAAACATAGGTGGAGAGGGCTGCGTGCTTCATTTTGACTTTAATTCTATCGGTTAATTATTCCCGTGACGTAACAGACTTCACCTTTTCCCAACGAGAGTAGCAGGGCACCAGGAAATTGCATGTCATATCCTCTGCGCTACATATATATATATATATATATATATATATATATATATATATATATATATATGTATATATGTATCTATAACCCCGACCAACTTCCACCTGAACTCTAGTGTCGATTGCAGCAGGAAGACGTGCTACACTTTGTATCAATTCCGGATTTAAATACCAATTAGTTATTAACACCCATTAGCCGCGAGATTAAATTCTAGCGATGAATTTCTCTCCTTTACAACATATCTATTTATTGTTAATCAATTTTTCATGTACTACAAGCATTTGATAAAGTAAATTATTATCAAGGAAATTTAACTCATATCATCTTTAAGGTTAAAAAATATCGAGAAAAAGTTGCATTAGATATTTTATATAGACCCTTGCATCTTTTCGATACTTAAACACAAGATCATCACCAAAAATCGTCAAAATATTCTTAATTATTCAAATACTATACTGGCAAATGTAAAAAAAAAAGTTTTCATTTTCTACATTTTCTTTCTTGATCATTTTTATTTAGTTTAAATAATAATCAATTTGATTTCTCCTACGTATTTTACGAATGCGACAAAAAACCTTTGATTACTAACAAATTTACCAACTGAATACATAAACATACACGTCCCGTTGAAATTGATACACGGTGATTTAAATAGGAAGAAAAAAAAACGTATGATTTAATTTGTCTGCCATTGAAACGATTCGCTAGGGTCTTCCAAGTCTGGGCTAGTAATTGAAAGTTAAGAAATTCTCGTCAACTTGAAAATTGAATTTTCAAGAGACTTCATCAAAATACCTTTGAATCACAATTCTATATTCAAGTTAATGTTGATTTTTCCAAGCATTCAATTTCTTTTTGATTAAAATTACATTTTTTGTGCTCTCTCGAAATTCTCAACGTTGTCGAGACTAATTGTTTATTATATAAGTAGTTGTTAAGTTGTTCTATGTTTTGATTTATCATGCACTTTACTCTTTCATTCGAATGCATACAGAAACAATAATAACATTAAAAGTTGACGTTTACAAATGCAATAGAAAGCAAATACAAATAAATGTTATAAAACTACATGCAAGGTGCAGTCATATGAAGGTGAGTATTTATTCATTAAAATTAAAATTAAAATTTTATTTATACATCAAGTACTTTCTTAGCACAATTTTGAAATGTTTCATACTTTGAATTACTTAAATTTTGATGTCGAAATTTTGTTATGATACGTGGTTATTAAATAAGGTTGTTTAATAAATTACCTTCAAGCCTACACAAAATCAATACTTTATAACGTGGAAAACGGGATTTTGAAATTTGGAATAACTGACAGAAATTTGGTTTTAAGATAATAAAAATGAAATTTCTCACTGAACGTATAAAATATTGACAAATAGAAGAAAAGATTAACACAAAAGTTTATTGTTTAAAATATAACAAATTTTCCAGCAGCCAGGACATAAAGTTAAAAAAATCTATTGGTGAACGCAATGTTGATATTTAATTTTGGTCCAGCATTGAATGTAGAGTTTGGAACGGGTGGGCTTCAAGCCCGGAATACGACGGACTTTTTATGATTTTTGAAGCCCGAAGCCCTAGCCTAAAGCCCAACTCTAAAAGTATGTGATCGTTATCGAAAATAAGATATAGTTTATAATTAACTCCGAAAATAATATTATCTCTAACTATACAAATAAAATGATAGCTGTTTTCCAATGTTAGCTTTTAACTCAAAAACTACTTGATAGCTTTCGATCAATGTTCTTATGTTTTATTTCTTATATACTTCGCCCTTATCTCAAAGAAGAATTATCACGATATCATTATTAAAAACAAAGTAATAAAATTATATTTCACAAATACAATTCACAAAACAAGTTATGAATTTAAGCAAAATTAAATGTAAAAATTCACAAACCGAAAAATCCAAATTGTTAATTTTGTATCTCCAGATACGTATTTCAAACGCCATGCGTTCGTCATCAGTGGATCAAATTGAAGTGTCTTCGAGAACAATTTCGTGCTGATTCACAAAATAGTCCCGAATTGACCTCAATTTATAGGTCCTTTCGATCCCTTTCTCTTTTACAATCGCTGCAGCCGGGGGTGTATTTATATAATTGTATTTGTGAAATATAATAATTAAGTCCAAAGTCAGCGAAATTTAAATTTTTTTTTTTTTTTAAAGTAATAAAAGTTTTAAAAATGCGATTGTTACAAGCAAAACGCGTTAAGCGGGCATTTTTCGTCACTTTGATAGAAAGGGGCAAACGGGTTAATGCGAGGCGCGGGTTGCAGAGATAGTGTTTCTCCTTCCGCTGCCTACTGATTATGTCATATTTGTTCCGCTCAGTGCACATATCGATTAACTCTGTAATGCAAAAAGCTGGGTAAATTGATAAAATATACTTCTGAAATACATTAGTCACTTATGCAAAAGATAAAAAGCAAATTGTCATTTAGAGCTGTTATTACTTATTATTAGAAAAATGTATTTCGGATATATAAAGTTAGGAGTAAACCAAGTGTTTTGACATGAAAATTTGTAAAAATTGAAAAAGTGGAGTTAATGGATGTGGGCACTGACCGGCTCATTTGAGCGTAGACTTAATAGTTAATGCAGTTCAGCGAGATATTAGATTAATATAGTTTTTTTTTAAATTCTCTTTTAGCAATTTTTTATATTTTACTGTCGATACAAATTCAAAATACATTTTTAAGTTACAACCGTTACAATAATCAAATTAGACCCACTTGGTGGCGCAGTGGTTAGAGCAACTGCTCTCTCTGCTACATGCGCCAGTGGTTCTGGGTTCGATCCCCATCGAATCCCTAGATATAAGATTACAAATTAAGATTCAAGACCTGCAGAATATTTCTGTGTGTAAGACAGTCGTGATATGACCATAGATGTTAAAGCAACTATAAACACCCAAAAAAAAAAAAAAATCAAATTACATTACATCCAATTACTCTCTTTTGTTATTGCATATATTTTTTAACCAGAATGAGCTAAGTTAGCGAGATTAAATTTTTTTAAGAAATTGCACTTTAAATGCTCTTTCCGAATCCGCAATTGCTCCAGATGTATAGTTAATAGTTAATTAATAATTAAATTTTCAAAAAAATTTTAATCTCAAGAATTAAAATCGCTTTAAAACTCAAAATAACTTACAATAGAAAATTTTGTTTTTTTTAAGCTCTCTATTTATCTGCTTTTTTTCATTACGCAAATAATAATTGATGAAATTTTTGCAATATTTTTAATAATTAATTATTTGTAACTATTTATACATGTATTGTTGTATTTTAACATCATCAACTGCCGTTGGATTTTAAAAACATGAATAGCTTAAGATTTGAATTACTAATTGACTAAACACCTGGAGTAATTGCAAATCCGGAAAAAGCATTTAATGAACAATTTTTAAAAAAAAATTAAAACAGTGATTATTTTGGATTATAAAGCAATTTTCATTTTTGAATTTACAAATTTTTGAAAAATTAATTATTTATTTACTAATAGCTATACATTAGGAGCAATAGCGGATTCTGCAGGAGCAATTTTTGGCATAGGTATAGTTAAAAATGTTCTATGCTAAGGTCTTTCCAGTTATATGCTTTCAATTTTTTAAATGTTTTTCCTCTTTAAATTAAATATGTTCCTAACATAATTACCTATGCAGACGACGTCGCGGGTATCAGCTAGTATTATACACTTTTGGCTGAAAATAGTGAAGGGTTTTAAGGGTTTACTAATCTATACTATTCATCTTTAATCTAGAAGTTGCTAAATTTTTAATTAAATTAATTTTAACGCTTATTGACCTACACGACGTACTTATATCATATAAAGCACTCATTTTTTTTTTTCAAAAAGAAATAAAACCCTATACAAATATTCTTTTGTCCTTCAACTCTATAGAATATATGAAAAATGAAAAAAGTAAATCATATACAAAATAATAATAGAATAATCGCGAACATTGTTCGGTCTTACATAAAAGATTTTATTCGAGCTTTAATGTGTGCTAGGTATATTTATTTATTTCTTCGTTTTCAATTCAGGCTGCTTATATTTTTTTAAGCAGATAATTCAAAATTAAAAAGAAGCTTAGATAGTATTTTAGTGTTCTTGTTAAATTTTATGTTTGACAATAATGTGGTTGACATTCGTGTTGTTTCTTTAAAATTTTATTCACGTAGCGTGTAGTAAAGTTAAAGTAAAGTTCAATCCGAACTATAATAATGGTTAAGTTTTCTGTGTCAGCTCTCAACGGAAATGATGAGTGGAGTATAACATGTTCAATTTGGATTAAACTTCAATAATAAACAAGGTTCTTGAAAAGAACTTGCCTTTAGCTAAGTAAATGTGTGTGTGTGTGTGTGTGTGTGTCAATTTAAGGTAAATTGTTGTGAACATTCGAGAGTCGCTAACGAAGTACTTAAAAAAAATATTTTCTAAAAGCTTTCTAAATAACGACGATGTAAACACTTGTATCCAAACTTTCCGTTATCACTATATATGCGACGATATTTTGTTTGAAACAAGTGGATTAAATGGCTCAAAGTAGTATTCAATGTGATCAGTGTTAGCCTCGAGCGGTTTCAAAGTCACGATTTGACGAAAGCTGAATTGTCCTCATATATACCTACATATATACTAGAGTATTTCTATAGCTACAACGCACACACATGTATTTCGATCAAGATCATTATGCTAGACACAGCAATCCACTTAAGCTCCTCAGGTGTGTAGCAAACAACACCTATTAATCAAAGTTTAATTAACTTATTGCTATATATACGCTATATGTTCCGTTTACCGAAGATCAAACAAAATACGATCCATCTATAAGACAAAAATGAATTCCCATTTTATTTATCCACTTAACGTTACCCAGAAAACATTTCGACGTTAACCATTTTCTTGAAAGCTTTTCTCTCAATAGATTCTCTCAAATAAACTTTAATTCCTTGACATCTTCATAGTTTTATATAAATTACTTTAATTAAAAAGATTAAACATAAAATTTTAGATTATCCAACCAATATGTTGAATTAAAAAAGTATATAAATAATGCTGGTTTTATTTTTATCTTCAATGCGCCAAGTTGGTTGTCTTTTGCGTTTGTGATTTACGAGAAAAGTTTCATGGAAAGTTCAGAGAGATGCATAAAAACTTTCCCCTCATTCGGGTGTCTATTATCTCAGACTAAGCCAAACCAATGATGACATTATTTCAATTCAACGATACAAACAATGAATTCGAATAGTTTCGGAATTCTGAACTCTGATAGCTTTTCTTTTGTCATCTGAATTTTGCGAAAATCAAAATTTATTATTTCAATACGTTTAGCCTCGATTCGCATTCTTATATTGCCTGAAAATCTATATATCACATTCATATATTTGAAAATAATTTTTTCGTTGGCGTCTTTGCGATTTTCCAGAAAATAAAATTGTGTGGAATTTATGTTTTTTCGTTTCGTTTCTTTTTTGAGTGGGCAAATTTACCTTAAACACGACACTGTTAAATTTTATGAATGGATTTTCTTTTATTATTGAAAATTTTAAAAGGAGGAAAAGCGCTGAGTACCTTATAATGTGATTTGATTTTGTGTGTGATTTTGATTTGATTGAGAAGTAAGTATATGAGTTTTATAATGTACGTGTATCGAAGCATATAAAATATGCATCGTTACTAAATATATGGGCTGTTATAAAAAAAAGTGTAAATAATGCATGTTAAAGTTTACGTCTATTGTAACAATTACACTTTTTGTGGAGTTCATAACGATTTGGACGACTGAATGTAGTTTCATCTCTAAATTGAGACTTCTTTAGATCCTTGCAATTAAACTAAGTTTAAGAGTAGTAATTGAGAGGTACATGACTCGCCTAGCTTAACTGTAAGCACCTGAAGAGGTCTCAATTTAGAGACAAAGCGTTGTGCCATAGTAGCGGGCGTTTTATTCAACAATTTAGTCGTCTACATCCTTATGAAATCCACAAATAGTATAAAAAAATTTCAGGTTGGTAAGACTGGTTACTTGAGTATTCCATTCTATATACCTACTATTTGATTTGCCACGGTATCTAGAGCTAAAAACCACGAGAGACTATAACGTGGAACTGCAATTTAAGACCACAATTTGTAAAACTTGTTCTAAGACAAAATATAACCGTTTCAAGATCCACATACTGGTGTTATAAATATTTTTTTTTTTTTGGTGTTGTAAGTCGCTCTAACACCTAAGGTCATATCACGACTGTCTTAACACAGAAACTTGCTGTTGGTCAATTATATCCAAGGTCTAGAATCTTAAGTCTAGGATTCAAAGGGGATCGAACCCAGAACCCAGAATATACGGCAATACCTAGGATCCAATTTCAATAGATTTCAATTACCTTTACGTCGAACGAAAATGACCCAATTAGTTGAAACGACCTTGTTAAAAAAAACATTTTAAAGCCTCTTAGTTATCAATTTTCTAAACAATCATCAAATAGTATAAAACTATTTAAACGTGTATCAAATCAATAAAAAACGGAAGAAGATTAATTTTTTACGATGATTCAACTTTATTTTAAACTATTTGTTTGATTTTCAAGTACTTGATTTAAATTAATTCTAAAAATCAAGTCAAACTCAAATCAAATTATAATATTAAAATAGTAAATGAAGTCAAACATTAAGTTTGCAAGTTATTTCATTTCAAAGTTCAAATCTTCATTGCCCAAAATGGTCAGTTACTTGGCTTGATGAACCTCTAAATATTAGTTTAAATTAAATTAGTAGTAAAAATGAGCTTATAAATGTTCTCTGCACCATTATAAGGAAAAATAATTATAATTGCCATTAGCATTGTTGTAATATCTTAGTTTTAAGTTTAAGTTCAACTAAGTGTGTCAATAATATTTAGAGATATCACCTTTTTATCATAGTTTTTCCTACTTGACTATGAACACCCATAAATTGTTAGTTTTTGGAAAAATTAATTAGTTTATTGACTTTAGCTACAAAATAAATAATAAAATTCTCATATGACCTAGTTTTCCCCTTCCTAAATTAGCTATAGTCTTTTATGTAACACTCGTTGTAAAATTTTTGTTAAGTTTATTGGTTATATTTGCTCATAATCAGTTGAATTTGATTGAAAATACGGTGCAAAATAAGACACCTTTAAATATGGACTTTATCATGGTGAAACAAGATTTTGTGATTAGTAAAATATTCTATAACATAAGAGAACAGCTTAAATCAACCTTTCCTTTCTCAATTTTCATCCACTTCAAAGAGTTTATATGAAAAACTAAGTTATAATGAAGTGAAAAAGTGGGCTAACTAAGCAATAACTCTGAAAGCGAAGCTAGTAGAAACATTGATTGAAGAAATTTTCAAATAAATAAGAAGAGTCTTTTTTAATCCCTTACTATACCCACTTTAACTTAAGGGGTTACATTTACAAAAAAGTACAGAGAATAATAATCTGTAAAAAAATTTTGACGTTGGTCAAAAACGTCAAAATGGGTATAAAAAGAGATTTAAAAATGTTTTCATTTTATTTATTAGAAAATGTCCTCAATAAATGTTTCTACTAGCTCCGTTTTCAAAGTTATTTCTATCCTTTTTCACTTCATTATAACTAAGTCAAACATATAAACTCTTTGAAGTGAATAAAAATTGAGATGGGAGAGGGTGATTTTTAGCTGTTCTTTTAGGATATAGACTATTTTACAAATCGCAGAATCTTAATTTAGTTTCATAATGGTAAACTTTTAAAATTTTCTTATTTTGTGCAGTATTTTCAATCAAATTCAATTGATTATGATCAAATATGTCTGTAGTTCCCTTTTACATAAGATACTAATTTTCAGGTCTTAATAGTTTAACAATTTTTTTACACAAAGTTTCGTCGGTGTTATTCCGACTTCATCAGGTATCTTACAAATAATAATAACAGACAATTTATAAAACTTATAATTTTTATAATATTTATAAATTGTCTGTTATTATTATTTATTAGATACCTGATGAAGTCGGAATAACACTAATGAAACGTTGTGCAAAAGAAAAATAAATTGTTAAGACATAAAACAGTGGTCTTCTTACTTGGCAATTGCTAAAATATTCTCTTTTATTATAATTTAACTGTTTTGGTTTTCTTTTCTTAATGATTCAATATTTTTGTTAATGTTCTTTTCATAAAGTTACATCTATCGAAGATGATAACTAGAACTAATAATATATTATTTGCTTTTTTGGATACCTACGTTTGCTACTTTTAGACTAAAGAGTAAAAGAAGCAAAAATTAAATAGCTGTATTTATAAGGGAAAAACCGAAGACCATGCCACGAAAATAGTATCACAAATTCATTGTAATATACCAAACATTGTTGATTAAACCTTATTTTATGGTATTTAAAAGAAAGTTACTTCAAATTTGGACTCCACCTTAAAGAATTGTTAATTCTTTATTAATACAAGATGTTACTTAATTCGATCAACGCTTCCATTTACTTTAGTTATATATTTTGTAACGTAAGAATATTTTTCACCTTTGTGCATAATAAATGGCTGCAAAGTCTTCAAGTCAATACTTTCCATAAATTTTTCAATAAATCAAAACTTTTATCAAAGTTTATTAAAACTTTATATTCACATCCCGTCTACGCGTTCCTTTTTGATAAAATATCTTTTTTTAGAAAATTGAACTTTGGAATAATTTTCTCTTGAAAATTATTTGAATTATGTGAGGCCCCCAAATAATAACAACAATTTTTTTAATAATTTCATTTTTAAACTTTTCAAGATGTTAAAATACTAAATATGACACGTCATTATTTTAAGATTCTGATATTTTATACGACTTTCGTCGGGAATAAGATTGATCAATACATGTGAAAGCTCATTTGATGATCGTCAGATAGATATAAAGCCTATCGAATGACAATAGACGTTCCTCTCGATAGCAAACATATTACTCAAATGGTTATTTGTTTTCATTGAACGTCTCAGCGACAATGATTTGTCAATTTTGTGTTCCTTACCATTGGTTTCTTGATCGAGATGGATTTATTCTGGGATAAAGCAACATGAATGTCTTCCGACACTTGAGAGGAGGTCAAACACACAAATAACAGAATGACCAGTAACGTTTGAGTAAGTAATCAACATCTCTACGTCAATCGGTGCTTATATTGAGTGACAATTTTTCTTTTGTATGTCATAAGAAAAAATCTATTTATCTGAAAATGTTTAACAATTTTTTTTATTTCAATTATTCAAATCGTTATGTAGCTTTGACGGTATTTATAGAGCAGTTTCTTTGAAAATCTTCAATAAATCTCATTAAACCAATCTGGGTCAGTGTTTTCCAATATCGAATAAATGAATTTCTCCTCTGCCAATTAATTTCGAGGCAAATAAAGGAAATCTGTTATCGCGATTATTTTCTTCCGTGTCTTAGACAAAGACGTTTTAAATTGATAAAATACAATACAAACATTGATTCAATTTTCTTTTGATAAATTCAAATTGAAAATATCTCTCGTTTTTTTAATGGTTTTAATGTGCAGCATCTCGATTTGTATCCATCGGTCGCATCGGCTATAAGCCTTTTGAATAGGAAAAACATTTATAAATCTACGATATCATACGTTTTTCATGTGAAAATTGTAATTTATGTACGCGCCATACATTATGTAATATATTACACCTATTTATTTTAAATTGTGATTTCTGCCACGATTTATCTTGAGCGTCTACATTCTAACAGGAAATTCAAATGTTTTTGAAAATGGCAAGTCATAAATATGAACAAGGGCACGTTTTTGCCCATGGTTTTTTGGTCAAATTTATTACAAATGAAAGATTTTCCCCAAACACTATTTATTTAAATTCCATAGAAAATTGTCATTTAAATTTTTAAAATTTCATTGCATTCAACAAAATTGAGTTTTTCTCGCATTTTATTTCGGATTTACCATAGGACAGTATTTGATGTCTGGAAATAAAACTTTAATTTTCCTCTCAAGGTTATGCGAGGTTCATAAAACAATTTCCTCATAAAATATAATTTTTAAAATTGCTCCACTATATTTTTAATAGTTTTTTTCAGTAATATCGTATAGCCTATTATAATTCTTTTATCAATCATCAAATCTTGGTTTTGAAAATATTCCCGCTAAGACAATTTTCAAACAAAGCCTACACGTTATCAAATATATAAGATTTCTAAATAGCTATTACGATTTGTTTAACTTGAACCGCCTCCATTCGACTCAAAGCATGTACGCTACGTCTTTATTAGTTTTTTTTTTTTTCCTCCAACAGCAGTTAATATCGTAAGAATTTCTATAAGAACTCATCGTTATCGCTTTAATTTCAAATATATATGCGGCAACATTGTTATCAACAGATCTTTTATGTTTCTTGACATTTTTTGGGACAGGAAATTAAATTGAATCATGCAACTACCAGCCGTATGTTCTTTTGACTCTCACCCCATAAGAAAAACCAACGCTAAAGCTTAATATTTCGTCAGTGATCAATACATCGTTTATTTGATTTACATCTAAATAATTGATTAATTACTCGTTTTAAAAAAAACATATTTTGTATAACTTGTTGTTTGTTTTAATTAAAAATTACATTGAGATTAATTCGGAAAAATAACTTTGCTTATTGAGTATGTATAGGTACAGAACAAAGAATATAGCTAGGTACCTATTTAAACTTTAAAAGCATGCAAGCTATTTATACGTATATCACGTGTTTCTGTCAGTCATGATTAAACTCTATTTATTTATTTTTTCTTATCGATCCCATTTCAAACAATTTTCCAATGGCATAAATACATAAATACCTTCTATCTATACATTTGTAAGTAAAGGATATTCTCTTGATTAAAGGGTAAAATTAGAGCTTTCAAATACTTAGATATGTTATGTTTTGTAATTTTTATGAGATTGGTGCAAGTATTTGAAAAATCGGTGTTCTTTTTAAGTACCTACTCAAATAATTTAAGGGTCATTCTATATTCAATAAAGCTCATGTTGAATGGTACCTCATACAATTTTTCAGTTTTTTAAATTATTTTTTAGAAATCGTTTAATTTTATGGCATCTAATGATCTTTGATTTTATTTTCTTTTACTACTTAGTATATAGTAAAGGAAGTATTGCACTCGGATCGAATTTTCGAATTCGAGTTTTGAGGTCCCCTGAATACAAAAAAGTGGTTTTTAGAAACATGCCTCTGTGTGTGTCTGTGTGTGACAGCGTTATAGTATCAAAAGCTTTATCCGAATTTTACCAAACTAAGACTTTAGCCGTCATATTATATCTAGTTGTGCCGCAAAGTTTTTGGTTGAAATTGGTTGACCGGAAGCTTCACTTTATTCTAAGAGCTTTAACATTTTTTTTTTTTGCTGAAACTTGCTAAAGTTCTTTTTCTTAGGAAAATTCAAACAAGGAGGGCTATGTGGCTAAGGGTAGGAGTTGGTATATAATAGAGGCTATCTTTTTATATAAAGAAAACGATAGCTGTTTTCCAATGTTCGTTTTTAACTCAAAAACTACTAGATAGATTTCGATCAATTTTTTTTTTGTTTTACTTCTAATATAATTGGTCCTTATCTAAAAAAATAATAGACACGATATCTCAATTAAAAACAAAGTAATTGAAGTTTAAAAAAATACGATTTTTACAAGAAAAACGCGTGAAGCGGTGAAATTTTCGTCGCTTTGGGGCAAACAGTTTAACGCGCATGAGCTGCATATAACGTGTTTCTCCTTCCACTGCCTATTGATTACTTCATATTTGAGTGTAGAGTTAATAGTTAATGAAGCTCAGCAAGTTATTAGATTAATAAAGATTTTTTGAATTCTATTTTCTATTGTGTAGCAGTTTTTTGTAGCTTTTTTTTAAATTCTCTTTTACTATTTTTTATTTTTAACTATAAATACAGATTCAAAATACATTTTTAAGTTACAACCGTTATAGTAATCAAATTAAATTTCAACACTCCCTTTTATTACTGCATATATTTTTTAACCAGTAAGAGTTACCTAAGTTAGCGAGAAACATGTTTTTTTTAATTAAACTAGCATGAGAAATTGCGCTTATTACACCTAGTTGTAGATTGTGCAAAGTTATTAAAAAAAATTAAACTATATACCAAAAAATTGCTCTCTCATAAACTGCAATTTCTTCAAGTGTAGTTATTAATTGAATAATGATTAATTTTTAAAAAAAAATCCATCTCAAGAATTAAAATCGCTATAAAACCCAAAATAATTTTTAATTTAAATCTTTTTTTAAGTTTTCTATATGCTCTTTTCATTACGCAAATAAGTGATCACATTTTTGCAATATTTTTAATAATTAATTACATTTAACTATTTATACATGTATTGTTGTACTATGGCGTCATCAACTGCCGTTGGATTTTATTACATGAATAGTTTAAAAATTGAATTACCAATTAACTATACACCTGGAGCAATATGGATCCGGAAAAAGCATTTAAGGAACAATTTTTTGAAAAAAAAAATTAAAAACAGTGATTTTTTTGAATTATATAGCAATTTTTATTTTTGAATTTACAAATTTTTGAAAATTAATTATTAATTAACTAATAACCATACACTTGGATTAATAGTGGATTCTGAAGGAGTAATATTTTGGCATATAGTTCAAAATATTCTACGCTAAGTTCTTCTTCCGGTTATTTTTAATATATCTTGCTTACAATTTTTTTTGTTTTTCCTCTGTAAATTAAATATGCTCTTAACATAATAATCGACGACGTCGCGGGTATTAGCTAGTATAATAAATTCTCATAAATTCTGTTTATAAAAATATTTAAATATTATTCAATTAATAATATTTTAAACAACTCTGGGTTTTATTTATATTCTTTTAACCAACAGCGAGTTTCATATGAGAAAGTAAAAGAATATACTCTTTGTTTTTTCCATAATCTTATCATTACTATTTAAAAAAAAAAAATGTTCTCAAATCAAAAACTATTCGGTGGATTTTAATTAAATTTTCAAAAATATTTATGTTGCGGTTCAAGATGGATAAAAGATTAAATCCAGGTTTATGCAGATAAACTCCGTAATATCCAAGAAATATGGATAAAGTTCAAAAAAGATTTGAAATTATACACATTTCGGGCTTTGTCTAGGTAAATCGAGTTCTATCCGCTTTATGAAACTTGAGTGTAGGATTAATTTTTAGTGATAGTGAGAGTGATAATTTAGACGTTGATCGAGGGAAAGGTGATTTTGAAGACATTATCATAAAAGTTATCGAAATAATCGATGATGATTTTTAAAATTTAGTAAATACGGGAGAAACTGTGAATGGAAATATGAAGGAACCATCGAAGAAATGTTACGGATTACTTGGTCAAAGCCCGACACGTGGACAATTTAAAATATATTTGGACTCTGGTAATATTTCCTGGGTATCACGGTGTTTATCTACGTAAACTTAAGTTCATTCATTTATCTAATTTTACTCTTAACATATACGTACATATATTGTCTTAAAAACCATTCATTATTATAGAGTAAATGGTTTTCTTCGAAATATTATTAAGATTATTTAAGCTATCAATTTACTAAGTGCACCATTTAGTTAAGTGGTAACATATTTTCAAATAAAATGAAATAAAAGATCCGATATAAAAATAAATAAAATATTTTCAATTTATTCGTTTACCCATGATATGTGATATCAATTATGGTGAAAGGTTTATTGTCAACCAAATGAATTATCTATAAACATGCAATTGGTTGCGGTTTATCTATTACCGTTGAACTTGATCATTAAAACAATAATAGGGATTGAAAATATGGAAAGAGAAAAGGATTTGCAAACGAGGTGGAATTATCTGAGAAAGTTCTTGAAATTCTTAGCTCAATATCCATAACGTAGCCGGAGCTTTGCAGGACGAGATTTCATTCGATTTGAAAGACATAAAAATCTCTAAATGGATTGACGTAAATAGTGGTGGCGCTGGTGGATTTACTCTGTTCATACATTAATCATAAAACGGTCGTTATTTGTACATTTATCAGCTTCAAACGCTATTTACGGTGGTCGTATCGAGACTTCAACTTTAAATTGAAATAAACGAAACATTTCATCATTGTCAATATGATTTGTATGTTTATCTTTGTTTTAACAAATAAATCAATAGATTTCATATAATTCAAGCTTATTTTATCAAAAACAGCATAACCTAGATTTTGTTCATACCAAATTAGAAACTATTTCTTAAGAATTTGATTAGAGCTACCATCGGAAATAAAATAAGATTGCGTCAGACTCGAAATATAAATGGAAGATACTTGGAAAAAGGGTTTTTTTCACTGACTCCACACATACAATGGATAGACATTAAAGAAAATAGACTATTAAATTCTCAACTTTTAGCGCTCTTTTTACCAAAGCATCATTTTGTCACTAGTGTGATAAGTAGTATGTGTGTGGAACTGGAGTTTTTATTCGCCATTTCTTCCGCGTATAATAATGTCGTGAATCTTACTTGAGGCGTTTGATTAACTCGAAAAAAGAGAATGTGAAGAAAACGAGTTCTGTTTCATACATACAAGACGCAAATTGCATCATTGAAATTTTCTTTTCGTTTTCTGTTTCGTTTGATTTGAATATTTCAACAAGTTTTATGAGCCGTTCAAGTATTTAAGTATTATATCATGATTTGGCATGGAAAAATAGAGAGAGACACATTGGTTGTTTCGTAGCAATTATGATTCAGATTCACTGCACGATAATAATTGTAAAGTTTTTTTTTTTCTAAAATATGCTTTTGTTTACTTACTAAGTAATTCAAAAGCAACAAAAAAATGCCACAATGAACCTATTTTTACTTACAATTTAAAGTAAATTTTTTACGTAACATTTTCTTGATAATTGTAGTTCAATTGAATAAAATAAAATACTTTATTTTAAATCTTGGTGAGATCATAATTTTGAAGTCTTGAGAAGTTCAAATTTCTTAACAATTAAAATTTCAATTCTGCAATTGACTTGGAATATTTTAGATTATGTAGTAACTATGAGTGCTGGGAAAGAGCCATAATAAGCACTAAATATTAATAATAATTAAAAAAATTAATTGTCTGTATAGTCCGTTTACGGACGATAGTTTTAAGTGATAATATCATAAAGAAATATTGATGAAAAATTACATATTTTTATATATTGAATTAAATTATTATCACTGAATTATCATTATTTTGTATTATACAAAGAAGAAATTAATTGAAAATTACAATTTTTCTAAAATGAAGACTGAAAATTGTGAAGGAAATCTATTAAATCTTATTAAGTAAATTGTAAAAAAAAAAAAAACACAAAACAAGTTGTCTAGGATTCAACAATTATTGAATACGAGGCATAGCTTATTGTAGAAGTTCTCGAAAAAGCTCGCGTGGCGGCGTTTCAGTAGCAGAACTCTATAGTGCTTCACTATCACTTGTATCGAGTTCTCGCTTGCACGCACAGGCTCAAACGAAATGTGACAGTTTTTCGTGCAAGCTGCCGTAGTTCATCAATTTGTAAAGGTTATCACGTCAATAATTATTAAATAATTATTGCCTTATTTTTAAAAACATTTTCAAAACCATTCATATTGGTAGTATGATGTACCGTTTCCAGTACCTTTAGTATTGTTGGTTAGGAAATTAGACTTAAATTAGTTTTAGTTATAATACATTTTTGAGAAAAAAAGTGCCTAAAACACAAACATATTACTGAATATACTAATAATGCCAATCAAATGGAATTCTATAAATTTAAAATTATAGTTAAAACTTTTCTCATAAATGCTAAAACTGGATTGTTTTCTAAATATCCACACATTTAAGGTTTATAATATGAATTAAAATAAATATGGTTATTATGCATTGATATATGATTACTAAAACAATCATTATTTTTCTGAAATTCAGAAGATTCTAGATCTAATGAAAGCTTTTAGAGATTTTGCAAAAAGTAAAAAAAAATGTAATTAAAAACTTTGAAGATTAAAACCAACTGAATGCAAACGAACCAAATGATTAACAGGTGGACACAGTACTATAAAAATCAAATAATTAAAGTAGATATTCTAAATTCAACAAGATTTGTAACTTTGGTTGTTAAGTCGTATTTTTCATTTCGAAAAATTGATTTTACTTTAGCAAATAATACAAAATTTATATTTGTTCAGATCCTTGTTATTTTGAATTGATAAATATATTTAAATGAGCAATGAATCGCGATTTTACAATGAATTCAACAAGAGTTGCTACAAGCTACAGAAAGACAAGAATGCTGAGCATGCACCAGAGAGTCTGATGCAGCTATATATATATATATATTATTATGTAATATACATATAATATATTATTAATATAGTCTTGATTATTTTATGTAAATCGCTTGATATTATGATCAGTGGAAATATGCTAATTTTTTTTGAAGCTTAGATATGTTTCAAAAACTCTCAAAAATTTTAAAAGAAATTCATAAATCTACAAAATACGAGAAAACGAAACAGATTATTAACTAATATTTAGTTCTCATATTTGCACAAATTGGAAAATATTTGCTAGCAAAAAACCTCTCTTATATACTTGAGAAGCTTGTATTTAAAGAGATTGATTAGTTCAGTTTTGTTTAGAATCCTTGCTCACTGACTCATAGTGAGTTAATTATAAGGTAAAATTCTGTCTGAAATTCAAAATATTGCTACATGATTTGAAAAGTAGGAAAGTCTTATTGGTTATTTTATTACATATATAAGTTTGGTCACAAGATGAAAATTTTCATTTTTTTTTTAAATTTGCTTAAGTAATATACCTAGGTATATATATTTTTTTCACACAAAATAGTGAAAGTCAAATTTTGATAAATACTTATAAAAATCTAATCAAAAATTAATTAATCAAATTAAAAACTAAAAACATCAAGTACATAGTACCATGCTAACAAACAATTTTTAAAATTGTTTTTTCTTGTGTTAGAATAAATTTTTCAACATCAATTACTTACATTGAAAAAAAAAGAAGTGGTACAACTTGGTTTTGGACGAATATCTTGTCAAATTACACAAAATTAACTTTTAATTAACATGAAAGTAAAACGAAGCACCTCGTATTTAGTTAATGTAACAAAAAATTGAATTATACCTCAACCATTTGTCGTCGGTAGATGCTTTTATTTTTTTAAAAATTTAAATGTGCGACGACAAAAGCAAAAAGCACTGACGCAATTTTTAAAAATTATCCAAGGCTCGTTAAGTAATTATTTGGTTCGTTCCACATTTTCATCGTCAAAAAAATTATCATCTAAAAATAGTTAATATGTACCTATTTGAAAATCAGATTCAGCCATAATATTTTCCTTTCCCATCTTTTTCGTTCACCTTCGTCGTCTAGTAGAGCCGTTTTCATTAATTTGATTGTTTTTGTGGTTTTAATTTGATTCCACTGAAAATGTATTTAGAAATTCTTCCAAGTATGTAAAGCTTTTGCGGTTGAAAAAGTAGAAACGTATGAAAATGGCAAAAGGAACACTGGCAAGTTTAGCGAGAACACGTCACCGTACAAATTATTATATTCAACTTAAATAATTAATATAACGTTCATCTCGAACAATAAATTACATGGAAAATGGCTACAGTAAAATAAACATTTATCTTCATTATTTCTAAGTTGCGCGGAAAATCAAAGAATAATGTTGCATTAAATAAACTTTAAATGAAAACGGAAGATGTGTTTTTTATTGATTTAAGTATATAAATTTATTAAAATGATTTTAATTAGTCTACGCTAAACTATAAGAAACTTAAAACTTAAACTTAACTTTAAAAAAATTTTCAACGTTTAAGTCTTGACATTCGAGTCAATATGTGCAAAGTTTTCCGATATTTTAGTTCTCGAAAATTGATTATATTTTCCTTCATCAATCCTCAGTAAGAGTATATTTTTTATTTCTGTAAATGAAGGTATAATTTTCTCGTTTGAACTAAAAATTTTTGCTATCTTGATTTATATAAAAGCTTTTGACTACAATCACTTCTCACTTTTTAAATATAAGAATTGATAATTTTTCAATGTGTATTTAATTGAAAATTTCAAATAAGGGGAGATACGGAAAAAGTAGAACATCTATCATTAATCGATACAATTTAAAGAGCATGCATAAAGGAGCATGCTTACTTTAAGTAACAAATGCTGCAGTTGTTGATATACGTGTTAACATACTTAACTTGCAGTGAACATTTTTTAAAGGAAATACGTATAATAAAAAAGAAACATTACAAATCATTCATTTATATCTCTTATGGAAGAATAATTAAAAATCTAGTAGGAAGAAGACAATGAATAGGCATTCATCAAGTTAAGAAACTGGACATTTTATGTATTTAAAAGTACCTATTTAAGCTTAGTCCTTAAATTTTGAAATATATAACATTATATATACCAAAGACCAATTTTTTATTTTAAAAATGAATTTTATTTTTACACAACGTTTCGTCGATGTTGTTACGACTTCATCAGGTATCTTGAAAAGTCTGTTAAAATTGCTATACCCTATTTTATTACAAAACAGTTTTTTATCATTGCCTAATTTTATATGTCTAGATTATAGTTAAACTTTTTTTATAAATATAATAAAAATATAATTTGAATATAAATTTAACAAAACAAAATTTCAGGTGTCAAATATTATCATATTTGACTTGACCTGATTTAATTATTAACATTTGACTTGAGTTTAATTTGATTTCAAGCCAAATTTAAATCAAGTGCCTTGAAAACCAAGCCAAGAAGTGAATCCATAACAATGAATAAGTAAATAGTTCTGGCATAGTTATCGTGACGCTGTTATTTTTGAACACACTGAGTACTTTCACAATTCGCGCCTCTAATCCTCTAACGCAAGGATCTTAAATATAGATTTCATTGAACTCTAAAGCTCCTTGGAACGTTAACAGTATTTCCACAAACGGCCATTGCTTGCTTTAATATGACCTATAATCTATGTTTATGGTATTTTGTTTTTGATTTTGTATTCTTATAGCTTTTTTTAGTTTTATTTATTTGCCAGTGGAGCATCCCTAAATGGTTCATTTTCATTTTGATAACAATCAAAAGTAAATGTAATCATCAACTTAATTTGTCAGAAAGTTCATGTAACAATGGTTATCTGAAAATGATTCTCAACGAAGTTTTAAAGTGCCACAAAATTGGCTGGAAGGAATCGTGAAAAGGGTATTTGAATATCTCTTAAGGCAACATTAATGGAGGTGCGTTTTCAATTGATTTCGGTCACCCACTTATAAGTACACAATTATCAAGCATAAAGATAATTAACTTTTACACTTCTATTATTAGGTTTTTTATAACAAATTTTTGTATTGTCTCTTTTATAAAAGATGGGTTTCTTTTAAGATGGGTGACCATTACGTGCTTATTTTCAAAACATTTCAATGAGAAGCTTTTGAAGAAGGCTACAATTTACAGCATTTTTTTTTTGGTTGTTGTAATTTTTGTGCATTCAAAAAAAAAATACATTACTGCAACATTTTAAGATTCCAATAATTTTCGGTCATTTTTGACCTATTTGTCAACCAGAACTTATAAAATAAGCTAAAATGATAACAATCAAAAGTAAATGTAATCATCAACTTAATTTGTCAGAAAGTTCATGTAACAATGGTTATCTGAAAATGATTCTCAACGAAGTTTTAAAGTGCCACAAAATTGGCTGGAAGGAATCGTGAAAAGGGTATTTGAATATCTCTTAAGGCAACATTAATGGAGGTGCGTTTTCAATTGATTTCGGTCACCCACTCTTGTCCTAAACAAATGGCTCAAAGATCAACCCTTGAGAAAATTGAATAAAAAAATTATATTAAATACAATTGGTGACGGTGGTTCTATAAAATGTATATATATATATATAAATTAACTTAAAGATCAATATAAGTTCTCTAAAAAGCAAGTTCATTATGAATTTATCATAAGTCAATTTACTAAACCAATTATAAATATATATATATATATATATATATATATATATATATAAATTAACTTAAAGATCAATATAAGTTCTCTAAAAAGCAAGTTCATTATGAATTTATCATAAGTCAATTTACTAAACCAATTATATATATATATATATATATATATATATATATATATATATATGATGTGGCTATTTATACATACAGTATGTATACGCAATTGGCTATTTATACATACAGTATGTATACGCAATTGGCTATTTATACATACAGTATGTTTAAGAAATTGGCTATTTATACATACAATATGTATAAGAAATTGGCTATTTATAGTTACGTATAACGCAGATAGAAAAGTAGAATATTGATTGTGACCATCTATTTTGTAAAGAGCATTATCATCCATTTGTTATTAGAACACGGTCTCAGAAACAAGTGCTGTACAAATGTTGTCATGGTATTAAGCAAAATTCAAAATGCCTGGGAAAACGTCCGAATCAACATTACTACTACAAGAATTCTAAAGCTCAAATTAATTTTTATAAAAGCAAAAATGAAAAATGGAAATTAACAAAACTATTACTAAATCACAATCATACCGTTGGCAAAGAAGAATATAGTAATTACGGCAAAGCCAAAATTATGAATGAAAATGATTACGAAACAGCAACAGATTTAATCTTGTCTAGCGCCAAAGATAGAATGGTTGCTGCAGTTTTAAGTAAAAAAAGTGGGAAACAGTTTATAAGAAAGGATATACAAAATTTTCGAAACAAACTTTTTCCTTCATGTACCGAAGTGGACCAAAATCATTTAATGGAATTCTTAGCGGAAATCGAAGAAAATGGTGGTATATACGCTATACAAAAAGATGCAGAAGAAGAAGTAGAATCATTATTTGTAGCCTCTTCGGCGATGGTTCTAAATTATAATAAATCTCAGTGTCCAGTGATACAAATAGATGTTTCCTTTGGATTTAATGTCGAAAATTATAAAGTTTTGGGATTTTGCTACTATTCTAGCATAACCGACAAATCAGAATTTGCAGCTATAGGATTTATTGCTAAAGAAACATATTTCGCATTCATACATTGTATGAATGAATTTAAAAAAATTTGTAAGACCCACCCATCCGTTTTTTTAATTGACAAAGATTTCATCGAAATAAAAGCTATCAGAGACATTTTTTCTAGTGCAACCGTTTTACTTTGTAAATTTCATGTCATTAAATACATTAAAAGGCTAGTTTCTACTGCCTACAATAAACAAATTGATGAAAAAAACAAAATATTGGATGCGTTCAAGAAATGTTTATATGCTCAATCATATAAAGAATACGAAGAGCAGAAAAAGAAATTCCTGGACATTTGCAAGTCTGTAAAAGTTTTTGCAGGAACAAAAGATAAATACGTGACTCTTGAAGAGCAATTTCTTAAAAATTGGTACAGCTGTAAAGAAATGTGGGTACATTATTTTAGAAAACATTTGCCACTAATGGGAGATACGACAACAAACAGAATTGAACGATCATTTTGGACTCTTAAGCAATACATACAAACTAAATATCATAGTTTGCCGACAATTTATTTATGTATTAAAGAGCTTATAGACTTTATTGATTCAAGAATAAAGAATAAATTAGCCAAAAATAAACAAAAAGTTTTTAAAATTATGGATAACGATAATGAAATAAGAAAATTGCTGGAAGTATGTTCCGAAGTTCTCACAGAGACTGGAATGAAATTATTTCATAAACAATTAAAATTGTTTAAAACTTTAGAATCTAAAATAAAAGTAATGGCTAATGGCATTGAGGAAAATCTTGAGACTGGAATATCGAAGATTTATAATACGTCGCTGGAAGCATGTTCATGTACATTTTGGAACTCTTTCAGTGCACCATGTAGGCATATTTTTATGTTAAGAAAATACAATAACTTAGATATTTTTTCAAAAACATGTTTCCATCCAAGATACATTACTTCAGTTGGAAATACAGAAAGTATTATGAATATGGATATCGATGATGAAGACACGAATGACGTAGACATTGATGATATAGACAAGGATGAATTCGATGGTTGTCAAAAAGTATTATCGGATCGAGAAAAATTCAATACAGCACTGACAGTAACAAAAAATATCGCAGATATTTTATCAAATTATGGAACTACAACCTTTAACAAATATATGAACGAACTAAAATTAATTGAAAAAAATGCTAGAAATGGGGTTTCTCTGTTTGAGAATGAGTATAGTGAACCTACAATTAGTTCAATAGAATTTGAGACAAGTAACTTAGTTGAAGCTGGAAGTTGCCAGGATAGCTTAGTTGGTACTGAAAGTCAGAACGAATCCGATACAAATCATCAATCAAATGAAAACCTAAAATTTAAAACAAAAATTAAGTCTAAAGGACGTCCGAAGAGAAAAACTAAACAGATTCAGTTTTACAAGAAGCAAATTAAAACACGAAATAAAAAATAAAATAAATACCCAAGTATATTGTAACAATAAACAATAAATAAAACAATATTTTTCTATAATTATGTAGTTTTTATTAAAATATTAATATCAATAAACTTTTTGGTTAGTTAGTACGTTATACGTAACTATAAATAGCCAATTTCTTATACATATTGTAACTATAAATAGCCAATTTCTTATACATATTGTATGTATAAATAGCCAATTTCTTATACATACTGTATGTATAAATAGCCAATTGCGTATACATACTGTATGTATAAATAGCCAATTGCGTATACATACTGTATGTATAAATAGCCACATCCATATATATATATATATGTATAATATCAAAAAACATAATAAGTATTAGTCTAAGATAGGAACCTACATCGACCTTCACCGAGTTGATAATAGAATGAAACCTTTTTTATCATAAACTTAATATATTAGAAAATATATAATATTAAAATGGGTTGTCTAAAAAAATTCTAGACAGACAATTTTTAATTATTTAAAATATACCATTTTAACTTATAAATTTATAAAATTAAAAAAAAATCCGAAAAATAATAAAAATAGTGAAATAGTGAAATACCTAGTCTATAAGTCTAATTGTAAGACCAAATTTAGTATTAAAACTTAGAGGTTTAAATTAATATTGATAAAATTAAATTATTTACTGTTACTGTACAAAAAAAAAAAAAAGATGTACTCTATTCATTAGACTGTAAGCATATATATTTATTTTTATTTATCGCTCATATATGGTATTTAATTATTAAAAATCACAATTAATTATAAAATCAAGTATTGTACATAGATAACTATTATACAAAAACTATTCTGTACTATATGACATAACTATATCGTCAGCGCATATAGCCATCAGTTGCTGAGCGCTTTTATCTAAATAAAAAAAAAATTATTTAAAAAAAATATATTTTTAATAAAATATTGCAACATTAAGATACTAGAAAAAATTTTGTATCATCATAAGCGCTGTTTTATTGTGAACGCGTTGATATAGGTTTGTCTGCAAAAAGTTCGATCCTATTAAAGTTTTGCGAATTTTAAAAATTCAAACTTTAATGCGCGTGGAAATGTGTGACAGAGAGATCCGAGGTTAGTATACTATGTAATAAGAAATGACCCAACATCGCAGTCACCTGTTATGATAAAAAAAAATTTCTATTATCTTGATGTTGCAGTATTTTATTAAAAATAGTTGTTTTTAAAAAATAAGTAAAAATAGTCTGTCCAGGATTTCTTAGACAACCCATTTTTAATATATTTTCTTATATACTAAATTCATGGTAAAATAGGTAAATCAGGGTAAAATAGGTTCTATTATCAACTCGGTGAAGGTCGATGTAGTCTGATTTTTTACTATACGAGTATCTAAAATATTAAAGGATAAACGTTTCATTTCTAAAATCTAGATCTCTTATGAGTTTTATTCTTATTTCTTATAAAAATTGCTGACGTTTCTTAAGCCCTTCATTTACGGATTGAAAAAAGATCCCCCGTACATGTCTTTCATACATGATCTGTGACTGTATAGTCACAAAATATCTCTGTGGGTCAGAAGTTTTGAAATCTCTAGAAATCGATGGGAATCGAATCCAATTCCACTGACACATATAACGGAGATCAAACAGATCTAACCTCTGCGCTAGTTAGTGGACGATTTTGGTATTGTTTTTTTAGATATAAAATGATAATCTCTCCTACATATAATTAAGTTTTTCATGTATATAATTTGTGAATAAACAAAAAATAGTTGCGTTTAATTATGTACACGCGTGAGAAGTTATAATTCTTTTCAAATTGTAAATTAATATTTAATAATAATAATAATAATAATAATAATTATATAAATATATATATATTTAAAGATATAATTATTGAAAATAAAATCAAGAGAATAATATTTTAATTTATATCAACAAATAATATCCAAAGAAAGCTGCCAGACGTTTATAAGATTTGTTAGGATTATTTATCTGGTTAACAATTCATGCATGTCATGAAAACAATGTTTCATAGATGGTTGAATCATTTTAGAATCCCAGATTTCGTGATAACTAAGAATATGCATGAAATGCAGACGTCATTTTCATCACTAACCTCAAAATAGTTTAACAGCTACTGCAAAATTCGAGGAAAGTAATAACTTATTTTTTAATAATATGTGTCATTTGTATATATAATTATTTTTAATTTAAATATATAAATAAATAAAACAAAAATTCAAATTACGCGTGCCAAGAAACGGAGTGATTTTGCGGCCAACTTTATTTTGTTAATTTTAGTCTCAAGATGGCCGCCCATCTAAAAATTTCACTCTCATCATTTTTTCATAACGCGCCTAAAGAAGTACAACTTCAAAAACTAAATGAAAGAGGAATTATTTAGCTTTTACTTATACCACGGGAGACGTATAAATTGAATAGGTAAAATAATTGGATAAATAAAATTGAAATAAAAAATAACTTCATTTCAAGCAGAAAGATAACTTTTCCTATACACGTAAGGTGTAAAGCTTAACAATAGCTGAGTTAAAATAAAATGAAAACTTCTAATTCGTTATGTATCCATCAAGACAAGTAGTAGTTGAATATTTTCTAAAAGAAATTGTGCTTAATATTTTGGCTGAAATTAATTTATTTTGTAATGAAATCCCGGAAAAAAATGTTTTTGTTTAATCATATATAATCATACATAATCAAATCTGAAAATTGGCCAGGTATGATTATATATAATTATATATGATTAGACAAATATATTTTTTCCTAAACAAACACTTACAACAAATATTCCAATTTAAATACCAATTTAAGTCATTGATGACCACGAAGTTAAAAAATGACATAAACAAAAAAAAACCTACTACAAGCAAAAGCACATTTTTCAAGGGTTTTATCATAAAAACTAAAGAAAATAAAAATAAAACACCAGCGATAACTAAAAAGATATAACAATAAGAGTGAGTGTCCGACAAAAAATATTTTTTTCTAATCATATATAACCATATATTATCAGATCTAAAAATTGCCCAGGTATGATCGTATATATTTATATATGATTAGACAAAAATATTTTTTGTCGGGCAGTCACTCATATTGTAATATCTTTTTAGTTATCGCTATACTTGGTGTTTTTAATTTTGTTTTTAATTTTTTATTTAGTTTTTATAAAAAAACTCTCGAAAAATGTGATTTTGCCTGTAGTAAGTGATTGTTGAGGAAAAAATATTTTTGTCTTATATTATATAGTTATATATAATCATACCTGGCCAAATTTCCGATCTGATTAAATGTGATTAGACAAAAACATTTTATCACGGGATTACTTGTGGAGTCAAGCTAAACTTGATTTAGCATTTATATATTTGACTTGAGTTTAATTATATTTAATGTCAAATTTAGATCAAGTGCCTAAATCAACACAAAATAATGATTTTCTAGCGAAAGTGTAAAAGTTCGACAAATAATATGTATTTTTCACCTGGGTTAAACTTATTTATTTGGAAACATTTTTTTTTAAATACTTTGAAGAATTAACTCAAATAAACTTTGATGTGGCAAACGCATGCAAGCAAGACATACATATGTAGCATATAAACTCTCAATATCTCACGTTGAGCATTTTGGTGTACTTATTCTTTTATGAACTTTGGTTTTAATTATTTTTCAACATAAAAAGGTCGGAACTCAACCGTTCTCATCTGAGTAATTGGTGTGAAAAAGTTTTAAAATATTCATTCGACAAGATAGAATAAAACTCATACTGGTTGTAAATTTTAAGAAAAAAAATTCAATGGTTGCGATTTTATTTGTTTATTATAATAAAAAATTCATAGTTATAAATTCGTTTGAAACCCTATGTAAAAGTGAAGCACTTATCGTTAAAATGTTATCTTTAATTAATATTGAATGGAAACTAAATTATTGTTTGTTGCAACAATGTTTTATTTGTTCGTTTGACCATTCGTCCGTTCAGAGCGTACGTGAGTACAAAATATTTACAGCAATTGTGAAATTCAATAACGCGACAACATCTGTAATTGCTAAATGAACAAACCAGAGAACGAGTTTAATGAACAAAAGGCATACAAAAAAGCTCTCGTTTGTAGTTTTTTTTCCCATATAAAAATGTTCATACATACTAAGTCCTTATAAATGTATGCGTAAATTCCCATTTTTAATTTTAACAATTCTTCGCTTCCATTACAGGTATTTAAAATTGAAAAGACTCGAGCTAAAACACGCACAATGTGCTATTTTCCCTCGACCATCTTTCTCTCTTTTTGTTCCATCGTTTTATTGTTATTTCAATTAGTCATAATTGATATTGGATATAAAATTTTAATTTTACATGCTACACTTTTACCCATCCCTTGTCTTTAGAATAAAACTGTATTTCCTTGGTGGATAATCGTTCTAGTAGGAAAACGATTTGACTTTTAAATTCACCTGAAAATGTGTTTCGAAATAAAGATTTTTTTTTCTCGTTCAAAAGCCGACTCTAGGCTTTTATGTTTAAATATCTGTCTAGACGTTAAAAGAAACGTTTTTTCTCTCATGGTTCTTAAAACCTAACCCGTGAGCTTTTCGCTATTTTGTCTTGTCATAAATTAATCACAAACGTTACACGAAGGACTTTTTAATGAAATATCTCCGTTCGCAGGAAACTTTCATTTGATAAAAAGCAAATATTTGATTAGTTGAACGTTAGATCACAAAAAGACAGTTTGAAATATTTTAATATTGAAAACTCTTTTTAGGAAAATTTGTTAATTAATGAAAATATTACAAGCTGTACTTGTAAATTATGAAAATTTGAAGTTGATTATTAAAGATCTTGCAAACTTTTCGTGCCAGCATCGAAGATGGGATAAGTTTTTTGCGCTTGCTATGCATTTTACCTCATACCCACTTAATAATTTATAACTCTCAGATTTAACACAAACTAAAAGAAGAAATATTGTCATGTCTTTGTAGTACATTTTTTTTATAGAGTGTTACGCATTTTATGTTTAATGCCTAGAAAAAAAAAATTAAAATTACAATATTAATATCGACAACTGGACTTGAGTACGTTATCATCAATATTAATGGGTTTTATTTCCGCTATTTCTGTTACATTTTTTATGGTCTAAACTTAGAAATCTTAACAACTGTTGTTGATGGTAATGAATCATATTAAACTAACTACAGAGACATCTGTTTAAAAATACAAAGTTAACGATATTAGCGATATTATTGCAAAGTCGTCTATAATCAAGTGAATGTTAATGTATACTCAGGGCCGTAACTAGGCAGGGGCAATAGGGGCACTTGCCCAGGGCCCAGGGCTCAGGGGGGCCCCGGAGGGGCCCAAGAAGACTCCGATAAAAATTATCTCAATTATTTTCATTCGCATTTTAATGAATATTCCAAATCACATATATAAGTAACACCACTGGTGGCTGAGATAGACGGGGCCCAAAAAGGCCAGAATATGCTATTAGAATTTTTATTTAAAAAAAAACATATTTATTTAATTCTTAATACTTAATATTCTATTGCACGCACTTGACGCACTAATCGTTTTATTGCTTACAGACCTTATTTTAAAAAAAAAAGTGTGTGCAGTTTTAAATAGCACCCAATAAATAAAAAGCTGACAGGGCCAGTAAAGTCAGATCGTGGGATTTCTTTACCTCCACTTAGTAGCACAAACGCCGACAAATTGAGGAGAATAATGCCTCTTCCATATGACACACTATATGCAATATTTGTACCTTGTGCCGCACATAATCTTAATTTAGCTGGTGTTCGCACCACGCAGTATCCACAACGTTAGGAATGGTTACCTTTTTTGGCACTATCCAAAGATTATTCAACTTCTTTTCTTCTTCGACGACGCGTTGGGAATATTTTATGAAATTTGAAAATCTTATGAAAATTTTTAAAATTATTACTGAAAGAGTTTTCAGATACCTACTAGAAGGTCGTCAAAGGCGAATGCTATAAAATCATTGTGCTTGCAACTTCCAGAAGTAAAAAAAGAACTTGAAAGAATTAAAGATGATTTGTCAAACTCTGAGGCAGTGTCAAATGCAAAAAGATTACTATTTCAAGTTAATTATAAATTTATATGTATTCTTCATGTTTGGAATAAAATATTAGAATGCGTTGACCGTGCAAATAAAGCCTTACAACACAAAAATCTATCAATAGACCTTGAAACAAAATTAATTAATGGTCTGCGTTGCTCTTTACAAGGACTACGGGAAGTAGGATATAAACAAATAATTTCGGATGCACAAAAAGTCGCTTTGGAAATGAATATTGAAGCTGAATTTTCTAATCAACGAATTAAGCGAATTAAAGAAGAAAGTGTTACTAATCTCAACCAAGAAAATTTGTTTGCAATGCAAATGTACAATATTTTTGACATTTTACTTAGTGAAACAGACTGGCGTTTTTTTATTGAGGGGGGCTCAATTTGAAGGTCTTGCCCAGGGCCCACAAAATCCACGTTACGGCCCTGTGTATACTACTTAAAATTAATAAAAAACCTAAAACTACTTTTGTCAAAAAAAATCCTCATGTATGTATTTTTGGGTTTCGTTGCTATGCCACATTGGATAGTAGTTACAACGAGTTTTCACAGTTAAAGCATATTTAGCTACTAACAACTAGGAGTATTATTTAGTGCGTGCAAGACGAATATTTTGTACACACTTCAATATAAACTGTATGGGGAACCATCCATCCTTTTGATATAGACGTGAGTACGAAAGCTTAGAGGGTCGGAGACAAAAATAAGTCAAGGAATTATTTTCCAAACATTCACAAATACAATTAATCATCTGCTGTAGTAAGCTTAGTAGCTAAAGTTTTTGAGACAGTTACAAGTGAAGTGTACCATTAGGTATATTAAATTATAAACGAATTATGGTCGAATTTCGACCACTGGACTGGGCGACCACTAGTAAGTAATAATTACACGTCCAAACCTTATAGTTTCTGTGTCAACACCTAAAAACGTTGGTACTGTGAGAACTGTACTGACTTGAATTCTCGGAAGTCAATTAGGAAGCTCGTGGCGTTTACTAGCCTTTAGAAACAACATTACACAAAATTTGAAAAAAAAAAATTTTAAAATAATACCCGTATTTATGATATGAGAGAAATTTACGTTAAAGCTATGCTCCAATAGTTTCCCACTGCAGTATGTTTAAACAACATTCTCTTTAGTAATGAAACTCGCCTTCATCTTGAAGACTAGGTAAGTACGCAAGTAAGTAAACTTTTAAGTATTGGTCCTCTATTTATCCAAAAAATGTCATCAAAAGTCATTAAAGAGGTCAAAAGTGTCCGTTTGGTGTACTATCTTGGTAAGTGGTATAATTGGTCCTTTTTTTATAAAAATCACTAGTTGATACCCGCGACGTCGTCTGCGTAAGTTATTATGTTAAGACCATATTTAATTTACAGAGGAAAACGTTTAAAAATTGAAAGCAAAAATATATTAAAAATAACCGGAAAGAAATTATCGTAGAACATTTTTAACTATTTGCCAAAAAATTGCTCCTTCAGGATCCGCTATTTCTCCAAGTGTATAGTTATTAGTTAATTAATAATTAATTTTTCAAAACATTGTAAATTCAAAAATAAAAATTGCTAACATATATATTCCAAAATAATCACTGTTTTTAATTTATTGTTCAAAAATTGATCCTTAAATGCTCTTTCTGGATCCGCGATTTCTCCGGGTGTTTAGTTAAATACTAATTCAGTTTTTAAACTATTCATGTTTATAAGATCGTACGGCAGTTGATGACGTCATAATACAACAATACATGTATATAAAGTTACAAATAATAATTAATTATTAAAAATATTGCAAAAATGTGACCAATTATTTGCGTAATAAAAAGAGCAGATAAATTATTTTGGGTTTTATAGCGATTTTAGTTCTTGCGATTGAAAGTTTTTGAAAATTTAATTTTTAATTAACCATTAACTATATACCTGGAGCAATGGCGGATCCGGAAAAAGCATAAGTCTTTCGGGTAAAAAAATATATGCAATAATAAAAGGGAGTAATTTGATGTAATGCAATTTGATTATTGTAACGGTTGTAACTTAAAAATGTATTTTAACTTGTATGGACAGTGAATATAAAAAAATGCTAAAAGAGAATTTTAAAAAAAGGCTAGATTAATCTAATATCTCGCTGAACTGCATTAACTATTAAGTCTACGCTCAAATGAGCCGGTCAGTGCATACATCGATTAACTCCACTTTTTCAACTCTTACAAATTTTCATGTCAAAACACTTGGTTGACCACTAACTTTATATATCCGAAATAAATTTTTCTAATAATAAGTAATAACAGCCCTAAATGACAATTTGCTTTTTAGCTCTTCCATAAAAAACAATGTATTTCAGAAGTCAATTTTATTAATTTACTCAATTTTTTGCATTACGGAGTTAAACAATGTGTGTACTGAGCAACTCAATCATGAAATAATCAGTAGGCAGTGGAAGGAGGAATGCTGTCTCTGCAGCCCATACGCAATAAACCGTTTGCTCTACTCTATCAAAGCGACAAAAAATGCCCGCTTAACGCGTTTTGCTTGTAAAAATCGCAATTTTTAAAACTTTTATTACTTTGTTTTTAATGAAGATATCTTGATAACTCTTTTTTTTGATAAGGATCAAGTATATAAGAAGTAAAACAAAAAAAAATTGATTGAAATCTATCCAGTAGTTTTTGAGTTAAAAGCGAACATTAGAAAACAGCTATCATTTTATATATATGTATATATATAGATGAAACATTAACTTCAGAGCCATATTGTGACTTATACCAATCTTTCAAGATTTCTAAAACTTCAATAATCGGATACATTTTCAATGGGTTGGAACTACTGCCTACATAACCAGAGTGACTATAGAAAGAAAAAAAAAACATTTTTCTCGGAAAAGTCAGCTTATGTAAAATACCCTGGTCCCAAAGGTCACCAACCTCTTGCGATTTTTTTATGTTCTTCTTTAAATCTCGAGTCTTTAACAACACCTCGAAAACAATAAATGAACTTAAACAAAATATTCGTCAAGAAATTGAAAACATCTTTTCAGCGGTTTATAAACGACGTTTCGCCAATATGCATTTCAAATTGGAAAAGTTTCTGCGTTAAAATGGAGGACATTTGAATGAACAAGTTTTCAAAAGCTGAAATTCAGATTTCATAACTTGAATACTAAAGAAAATTGTCAACATACGAAAAAACCTTTTTTCTATAAATTTTTTGGTAAAATGGACATCCAAATAAAAGTTAATAAGGACACATGTATTTAGTCAATATATAACCAGTCTTTTTAAAAATTTGAAATAATTACCTATTTAAATAATTTTCGTCTTTGTTAATTTTTACTGATTATTTTCCATTTTTTTTTTCTAAATATGGAAATCAAAATTCTACTTTACCAATAATATATTTTACAGTCTAAATATAAAAATTTTTAGTTAAAAGAAGACATGTTTATATTTATTAATGCGACTAGTTTAAATTCAATTTCCTATTCCTATTCCAACATTAAATGTTTTTTTTTTTTTATATTTAAATTAAACACAACATTGTAAGGTTTTATAGAAAAAATTACGATATTATAGTTATAAAAACTAATAAAACCTTTTCTCCGTTTACAATCAATGTAGTGTGGCTATTGGTATATATAGTATGTATTGTAGAAACCTAAATCAATCACCTGCAGTTTAACGGAATTTCAACAATAAAAACTTATAAATAAAAGTTCGAGAAATGGTTCGTGTAATTGAATTGCACATTATAAAACAGATCGACGATAAGTGAAGGACATTAGTAATTAATGGGATTTTGTTATTGTACGACTCTATTAAATTTTATTTAATCGTTTGTAATAGCAATGACGATAAAAAAACCTAATAAAAATCTACCAGTTAAATCTTAAAAACCGACTCAATAAAGTCTCTGAACTGATGAAAAATTAAACTGAAAACTTACTGTCTTTAGCTGCAGTGCTCGCATCCAAATGTCCAAAGAAAATTACAATTGATATGAAGATTCCATGCAAGGTTTGTTGATGCATCTTGGAAAAATTTATTTTTCACGAAAACAACTAAGTTCACAAGCACACAAATACTGCGTTCAACACAGCTTGAAAAACATTTTTTTTTAACTTTAATTACAATATTTTAAGTCCACTAAATGCACGCACGCCATCGGTTAATTTGTCACAAAATATTTCACTTTTCCCTATGACTGATAAACGAAAATATAACCCGGACTTTTAAACGCTTCCTGTTTGATTCATTTGCATGATTCAACACATAAAATGTTGCATGAGAAAAACATAAGGGATCGAGTCGAAGCTTCCACTTAGACCTTCTTATTTCACTTGCAGGTGTTATGCGCTTTGTTCAATTCTCTCACTGGTTAATGGATTAATGAAAATGTATATCATTAGCATGGATTAATAAATAACATGAACGAGCAGCAAGATTCGTCAAGTAAAATAAAAAGCATCGCATTAATGAATTAACAAATTATTTTAATTTTCTTGTGCTTTCTCTTTCTCTGTGCTAATATTTCCATAAAGCATTAATTTTAAAATCAACGAATACATAAATATAAAATTGCTGATGCATATTCCTTCAGTTAATGCGTTGAATTAAACCAAAATTCACTAATGAATTTGATTTAATTGTAAAATCAATGCAAAAAAATGTATTGTTATATTTTATAGATGAGAGAAAAAATTTGATTCTAAAGCTAAGTTAGGATGAAAAGCTTTAACTATAACCTCACTTTATAATGCAGGTAAACAAAAATTTTAAATTTTGTTGCTTTTTTACAAAAACTATAGTCAAAATCGCTTTTGTAAATGAGAAAGTTTGCTTTTGCTTTTTTAACAATGGGAAATTAAAAAATTAAGTTTTGGAATAAATGAATAAATATATTTAATGTTTTAACAATCAATGGATAGAAATATAAAAGAGACACAAGTCGTATATCATTCTTTTGACTTATTGACACTAAGTTTTAATAAGTAGTAAGTAAGTAGTAGTAAGTAAGTACCACTTAAGAGTCATATTAAGAAGAGGATTGCTTCATTAAAATTAAAACCAAAAAAATGAATTGAAATTTTTCTGAAAAAATGTACAGCTTCCAATCCTCGAAAAAATAGGATAAAGAATTAAAAGGACTTCCTTGAAACTATTTTTGATAACTGTATACTAATGGTACGCATAATGTCCTGTGCAGTTGAACTTTCTCTCTCAGACCAATCTAGAAATAAAATTGGTGAGTATTTAGAAGAACAAGAGAATCATTTTCATCAATATGAGATGGAATTGGAACGGAACACTGATATCATGGGGATGTAACATTTAAGAATTAAGATGAAAAAGTTCATATGTATACCAAAAAAAAAAAAAAAAAAAAAAATTCCTAATATTTTAACTTTGTTCTGTGATCTACAAAAGCAAACTTTTTAAGGTTAAACTATTTTTCCTTTGACTGACTATGAGTAAAACATCAAAATCACTCATGAAGAACCCAAACTCAAAACTCATGTTAACCTGTATTATAATTGGTAGTTGATGAAAGAAAAATTTTGGCGCAAAAACAAAATTTGAAGTGAAACCTTTAAGAAGCCGGCATATTTTCTAAATCATGACTGAAGAAACAACTATAAACAATTTGATAAGATAATTTTTTTTTTGAAGCTCACTTTTTGTCAAAAATGTTTTGATAAAATTTGTTGCGGCACTCGATCGATCGATAATAGCGATCAATGTAATACGCGCGACGAATCGTCGTCACATTCACACGAGAAACTACTGAACGTGGCACGTGACGAAATCGGTTCAAGTTACGTACGGCGTCCCTTGACTACTGAACGACGCCGGCGACGCAACCCCCGTTTCCAGCCCCGAGCCATGGCAGATCATGCGCCCGCTGAGAAAAGCTGCTGCACAAACACATCCCCATAACTTTCCATCCACACACACAAATACACACACACCTTCTTCATACACACCACAAAAAGAAAAATCCTAAGTGAGCCGATCTGTTCTTATTATTAAAGTTGTAAACATGCTTCACCTGTCGAGAAAATTGTGTAGATCAAGAAATAGTCTTGGGTTTCATCTAAAGTCCACCTTTATTTTCGCCAATGACCACCCCATAGAAATAATACACCCTCATTCACCAACGAAGAAATAACCAAAAAGAACAACACTTTAAATCAATTAATTTCACCTTTGATTAAGTCAAAATCACCTGTTTCGTATACAATTTCGTCTACAAACGTTGGTTAATTCAAAACTCAGAAAGGTTTCACTCGTCTGAACATCAGAAAAAATTTGCTCGGCTCATTTATCACAGAGATCATCTCAAAAATTCACTCGTAAAACTTTTATAATCTGATTAAAATTTAATCGAACTAAGTAGAACTAATCAAACGATTGATGTACATTTACAGCAAATAATTTAAACCATCAAACATTTCAACGATTGAAAGTAAATTAAATACTTGACATTCAAACGTTTTAATAGAACTCAAATTACAATTTAACCAAAGAAAAAAAAACGACTATATATTTTATTTACCACCACTTACAAAACCTTAATCTGTCTGTAGCAATGAAATTTTATAGTTGAAATTTTCTTCACCATCGGACATTTAGTTGAACTAAAATTTTGCGGACACGCATATTCTTGATGACAATACAAGTTAAATAATCAGTTTTTGTCAATATCATAGTTGATTAAAAATTTATCTGAGGAACTATTTAATGGGCTCACCAAAATATGGCGCTTTTTTTCAAAAAATGATACAATTTTTTTTTTCTTTTATATTATTCTTATTCATGCTATTGTTTTAATTATTACGGTTTACTTAGTCTTTACAGAACAGGATTGAAATTGAGTCAATAAATCAAACTCATTACTGGAATGCAGGGATTCGTCAAGACAAATATCTACACATAACTGGACAGTTTAGCTAAATATTTAAAAAAGAAATAAAATAACTTGCAAACTCAATACATGACTTGGCTTAATATATAAATACTGACTAGTCATAGCGCTTTTCCTAAATGCATTAATTATTACTTTATGGCTTGTTTATGACTTGTATGATTTTTAAAATTATTACAGGGATTTCTCATCTATTCTTTATACAAGTAATAAATTCAAAGCGAGTGAAATACAAAGTAATTATCTCATATTGCTATCGTTTTTATCATTATTTGAATGAAGTTATATTTTTGCTTGTATTAATATAAAATAGTTAAAGCTATAATTTATTGGAAATAATAATTATTTGTAACAAAGAAGGCAAACATATTTCGATTTCGTAACAAACATATCTCGATTTCCGTAACAAAAGTGCGTTTGGGTTATGGAATCTATACATGCTACGATCGGTCAATAACAGTATTTGGTATTATGCAAAATAATTATCATCTCTGTTTATGAGATCCTTTGTATAACTCAATAGTATTTGGAGCATTTCAATGAATTATTAAAAAGATATTGTGTTGACGTTACTATATAGACCAGGGTTGATAATTGAAATGAAAGATGAAAGATGAAACTCATTAAAAAAGGAAGAGAATATAACAAAAATGAAAGAAAAAATAAATTACGATCGATCTGAGGTGAGGAAGTGGAAAAGGGGGGTGTTTTTAAGGGTAGAAACGGTTAATCTCGATTTCCGACAAAACTACAAGTCCTATGGAAAAAAGTTATGTAGCAAAGTTGTAGGTAATATGAAGATCTACAACTTTTGTGCTAACACTTTTTTCACATAACCACAAAATTTATGTGAAAAATTGAAAAAACTTTTACAATTTGCACCTCAAATATAACATTTTTTTAATTTCCCGGGAACAAAAATAATCCGGGAAAAATAACCCTCTAAAACCAAGGCATATTTTACCACCTATTGGCGTAGTGGTTAGAGTAATTGGTCTCTCCGCTTTATGCGTCAAGTGGTACCGGGTTCGATCCTCGTTGAACCCTAGACCAAAGATAAAATAGAAAACAGAAATTTTCTGTGTTTAGTCAGTCGTGATATGACCTTAGAAGATAAAGCTACTTTAAATACCCCAAAAAGGGTATATTTTAAAACCTGAAACTATGTTTCCTTTTTTAGTTTTTCGTAAACAAAGGCACGAGTAATTACTAGTTGAGATATAAACGTAAATTTCAAAGAAAAAAAAATTTCTTCTTGTGTTATATTATATAATCTACCACAGTGAAACGCTTTGATTAACAGTTATATCATAAGGAAAATGTTTTGATATTAATAACACCGAGGAACGAGAGTGTGAAAATTGGTTTCAAGTTTAAATTATATAACCGAAATGGCCAAATTTCTCCGCACAAGTAATCGATGTTAGTTGTTAGAGGGAATTGAAATGTTTAGTTGAAACATTGTAATGCCGTGGACTGTTAAATCAAAACTAATTCGAACTTACCAAGTAACGCGTTGTATTATCCTTAACCAGACCATTGTTTTGGTTCTGCAACAACAATTATTTTATCCAAACGATTAGATATTACGTACTTAGGTATCTACAAACAAGTTAAGTCTAACACGATCTAAGGACTAAGGTTATAATAATTTTCATTTGCTCATTAATAGGAAAATGCTTTTTTAAAGTTCAAATCTTTTTCTTCCATATCGTTAGATCAACTTATAATTAAAACGAGTTTTCTAAAAATATAAAATTTACTATTGATTTCTTATAAATAGTTTCGTCTCCACAGGAATAATGGTTAGCTATTGTGGTCGGCTTGTCGTTGATTTTTCATTTTGGTGGTATTCCAAGACAGTGGTTTTTCAATACATTTCTTACACCTTACTCAAACTCATGAATGCTATTAGCATGAAATATGTAGAATTCTTGTATACCTCTTTACTAGAATATGCAGAAATTGGTTGCATTATTGAAGAAGAATGAAAACCACTACATTCAGAAATTTAATTTTATCTTTTTCTTAATAACAATCGTTATAAAAAGTGGTATTAATACAGATACAACACTTCATTCTCAAATAATATTCACTTTATTATGCAGGCTGTCGATTATTTTAGATGATTTTGTTTAAAAAAAAAAAGCGGTTACGTGTACTTATGTACGCGCGTGAGTTGTTATACTTCTTTGGTATCATTAAAAATTAGTTTTTATTAATTTTATTCAAATAATCAATTTTAAAAAACTGTAATTTAATATTTATAATAATAATAATATATATATAGTTAAATATAGAATTATTAAAAATAAAATTAAGAGAATAACATGTTAATTTGTATCAATAAATAATATCCAAAGAAAGCTGCAAGACTTTTATAAAATTTGTCAGGATCATTTTTCTGGTAAACAAATCATGCATGTCATGAAAACGAAGCTTCATAGAAATTGCGAAATAAAGTAAGTAGCTACTTGTCAAAGTAAATGTCTTAATCTTATTCATATCTTGTGTTACTAAATTATTATTTTAAGATGGTTGAATCATTTCAGAATCCCAGATTTCGTGATAACTAAGAATATGCATGGAATGCAGACGTCATTTTCATCATTAAACTTCAAAAAGTACTTATAACAACTACTTCAAAATTCGAGAAAAGTAATTACTTATTTATTAATAATATGTGTCATTTGTATATATAATTATTTTTAATTTAAATATAAAAATAAATAAATTAGAAAATAAATACAACAAAAATTCAAATTACGCGCGCCAGGAGACCCACTGGTTTTGCGACTAACTTCATTTTGTTAATTTTTATCCTAAAATGCACGCGCATCTTAAAATTTCACTCTCATCATTTTTTCATAACGCGCCTAAAGAACTTTAACTTCAAAATTTCAAAAACGTAGACAAAAAATATACCTATTGAAATGGCAAATTCATAAAACATTTTCACTCTAAAATGTACTAGTTCAGTTATTGTATTAACTGAAAATATAAAATTGGAATTTTCACAGTTGAATAAATTGTATTTATTGATACCTGTGTGTGTATTACAAAAATCAACACTCAATGAAATTCTAATATCCGCTCGAGATATAACGTTCAATGGTACCAATGGCTATTTACAAGTGTTATAATTCAAAAAAAGCATTGTTTTATTACCTACCTACACCAATTGTACAAATATTTCATACAAATAAAAAAAAGTTATGTTTGTATATATCAAGACTGAAGAGAAAACTTTTAACATGAACACGCTGAAGATGAAATTCGTTTAACACGAAATAAATATCGTAGTCCTAACTTAATATAAAAATAATTCCTATCTCAGATAAACAAAATATATAAGCATTCTAAAATTGGAACAATGGGCATTACTTGTTGCAAGTTAGACTACTGTTCATGTTTAGACTTAAAAGGCTCTGAGCTATTTGAAATAAGTATGCGACCTTTCATTAATCTAGATATCCGAAAAGAGGAGCTAAAAAATAGGGTGTAAAAAGTATGGGACGTGCAGTATTGCAATTTTGAATTAATAACTCCGCAGTATATTTAAGTGTACGTACATGGCAATTGTTCACTCCGATAATATTTTTAGGGACTCTAAGAAAGTGGGGACCCAAAGCTATAGCCTTCGTAGCTTATACGTAAATCTTGCACCGCTGCTCACTATTGAAGCCTTACCTACAGTCCCTGGTCATTGAATAGAAACCATCAAAAGAGAGGAGAAGGATGAAATGCATATACTTCTAAATAAATAAATTAATTATATTTATCAATAATAAACATCATTTAAAAAATAAAATAATAATAAATTAAATTAAATTTTACATCGATAATGTTTTAAACGATATACTTTTAACATAAAAAACTATTTTGACCTCTTCAGTTACGTCTTAAACGTTGTTCCCTGTTTATTCCTGTATTATCTTAAATTAAAAGACAAGGATGACTGTCATGTTATTAGAACAAAGCTTTAATCTCAAGTTTTAAAAACTAAATTAATCAAAAAGATTATCATCCACTTAGACCAGCGGTTCTCAAATTCTTTGAAATTTTCTGCGAGGCGGTTCCTTTAAAAATCGTTAGATAGCTTGCGGACCCCTAATAATAAAAAAAAAAATAATAAAAAGGTATAGCAAATAAAACATACATATTGAGAAAATATTACATTGTAAAAGTTAAATAACAATTTTAATGCGACGGATGCAGACGTTTTTCCAGAACTAGAGCTTCTAGGTTTGGCTTTGTTTTGGACAGTGCAACTCGCATATCATTTGTCGCGCATAATCTATTTCTTGCTTTTGTTTTAATTGTAAGTAGTGTAGAAAAAGCCGACTCACATTCATCGGTGGTTGCAAATGGAATGAGGACTTTTAGAGCCATCTTTGCAACATCAGGATAGGACAGTGTCATTTCAATCCAAAAGTCACTACAGCAAGTTCCACGGAAAACATGTTTTGCATCCTCATCGTTTATTAAATCAATAAATTGTTCCTGAACTAAATTGTCGTCTGAGGGCAGGTCACTAATGGATACTTCAAATGGGTTAATGATAAACCGATGGTGTTTTTCAAATTCTCGCAGATCAGTAAAATAGTGAGACATTTCTTTGCTAAGACCGAATACATGCTGTTTCATCATTTCAAGAATATCGGCATCGACTTCAAGCTCATTTTCATCGCAGTTTTACCCCGTAAGGGGGCTAATGTTGAATTGATTTTTAATAACAGAAATGATTAAATTATTTTTTGATGTTTTTTTTAATGATTTAAAAAAATAAATATGCGTTAGTTTGTCGCGGTCCCACCGAAACTGCGTCGCGGTCCCCTAGGGGACCGCGGACCCCACTTTGAGAACCGCTGACTTAGACTAAAGCTTTCAAAATTGTATCCCCAAGTACTTACATGAAAAATGGGGTTGAAAAAATGACTTACTTTTCCAACAATCAATTTCATTAAATTCTCATTTTCTATTTACAAAATTGTATTGATTTCAAAGTTAATTGAATTTTATTTTCAAACGGATGAAAAAAATTTTAACTCCAAAAAAAACCATTCAATAAATATATCAATTAAGAGATTCACTACTAAGCTTTATTTTCAAAGAACTTGACTTAATTTTGGCTGAAAATCAATTCGAATATTCTTCAATCAAGCCAAGACAAGTATTGAATTTGCAAGTTCAAAGTTAAAAATTTAGCTTAAATATTAGCAGTTAGAGATTCTCAAATTGCATAAAATATGTCATGCATAATTGCATTAAACTTAGTACATATTTATCATTGAAAAATAAATTATTGATGGAATTTTTTTTTTTTTTTGGTGTTTTAAGTCGCTTTAACGTCTAAGGTCATATCACGACTGTCTAAACACTATTGATGGCATTAAAATCATTAATTTTGTAATTTTCCAAAAAATCATCAAAATACAAAAAAAATTGTTTTTCACTTAAATACTTCATTCAAATATTAAGGAAAGAAGTTTCACTTCTTGTATGTATCTAATACATACGTATTTGTTTTTACTCCAAAGGACAATGTCAACGATTATTTTTATTTCGATTATTTAAGGTCGCAGCAAGTAGGTAATATAGTCATTAGCAACTGGTAAATCCGAAAAACCATGAAAAATATCTGGGGCTTTCGCTGAGATTCGACCCTAGAACCACTGGCAAATAGAGTGACAATCTAGTTTATTAAGATGTTTGGAATGATCATGATCATGGAAATGATCCTAGTAATATTGTTAATTTTTAAAATGCTAATTTCTAGCCGCTGCATATTTATTCATACAAATTAAGTTAATGTATGATAACTATCGTATGGCCCATTTTGATCATAATTTAAGTAATTCTCATACATCAATCTTGACAGAGATTATCATCAACTATATACAAGATAGACGTAGTTGTAAAAAATAGTGTAGCGATCACAAAAGAAAAAAAATCCCTTAACATATTTTCATTTCTTTTCTTTTTTCATTTTTTTCTTGATTGACATTGAGTGACAAGAATTTGTGGCCTGTTTATCGTATTGTAGACCATTTTTGCCGCATAAATAAATGTCATACAATGGAAATAATAAATATAAATTACTCTTGGGAAATAAATGTGGATATTATTTTTTTCACGTTTCAAATATTTCAGTTTATTGATATCTACGTATGAATTTTTTTTTTCAAAACAATTATTTCGTTATTATTGATGAAAACAGTTTGAAAAATTAGGTTATTAAAATAATGATGAAGGACAGAACAAGACAAATAGATAAGTTTTTCGTTTCTTATAGGTGATAGCTTTTACCGTCAAATTCAAATAAAAAAGAAATAACAACTTATCGATGGAAAACTCGGCAGAAAGCAAGACGACTTTTTTCTATTAGCTATCGTTTACGTAAACTACCAGCACGACGGCCATAAATTAACTTGTCTTGGCATTTTATGGACCGAACTCAAATTTTTTTCTTAGGAAAACATTGGTGTTTTTATTTTGTCTTATTATTTTATCAAGCTGGTCAAATATTTCCTAAGTATAGATTTATTTGGAAATAGTTCATTCCCAATCGAAGCCCCATTATGTTGTTTTCTTTTCTTTTCGTTAATTTTATTTCTTATTTATGTTTTCTTTGTTTATTCGTCTGTTTGAAAATGTGCAGGAATGTCACAAAAATAATTTTAGTTTTTTCACATGGAAAAGGTTTACAAGGTGTCTGATGTCTAGATGCCCAAAAGAAATATTTAAATTTCTCTTATAAAGGGTCTTTGCAATCACTGATGTGATTCATACGATGTATTCAATTTGTTCAATAACGTCAAAAATCATTTAAAAAATTAGGATTTCTTAATCATTTTTGAAGTAGGTAGTATTAGAATTGAGTCAAAAGTTCAACATTTTTTGAATATAAAAAGAATAAAATAAAATAAAAAATAAACATAAAAACCTGGTACTTATTATGAACTTAAAAAATATAGTTCTAAGCACCTACTGCTATGGAGATGAATCCAACTAACTTTTTAAATATTATATAAAATAATTTTATTGAAGCTTTTAAACATTTTTTTTGTATTAATGATTAAATTCAAGAAATTAAATCATATCTTGTACCTACTTATATCAAAATTAGCAATCACAAGACTCAGAAATCAAACTTTTATTATTATCCTGTACTTCTAGGGACATTTTGAGTAATTTATAGAGTTGCAGATCAGAAAAAATACCCATTGCTTAGCTGTAAGGATCTGTTTTATTCAATGTAGCGTTTTTAGGATTATTTTATCAGTTAGCAGTAAAATGTAGGCTTTATGTGTTTTTGGCCTGCTCATATATCTTGGTTAGACAATAGACAAAAATTTCTACTAAGTTCAGGTTCAACATTCTATCTAGCCGAAGTAATTCCTGTACTAAGCTTCTAGATACAGCTTCTAGTTTCTGGGATCAAATGATGAACTGACATTGTTCACGGATAGATCGATTATGGATCAATAATCTGGAATGGGTGTAACGGTAATACCAAAAAGGGACCTTTGGTGCCACTTGGATGGTTGATCACAATATTTCAAGCAGAAATCTTGGTCATAGCCGAGATAGAAGTATATATTTTATTTTCTCTGACCGTTGAGTAGCACTAAAAGCGGATTATTGAAGAACCTGACAAAGTATAATCGAACCAAACTTGGTTGAGTGCCAGAGCATAAGGGGAATGAAAGCAATGAAGAAGCTAAGGCTTGTGCTTGGGCTGGTTCAATGGATAGACTCATTGTGCATTCAGAGCCTGGAGTGAGAATCACCAAATTTGCTGTTAAACTTAAGGCTATAGAGTATAGTAGAATATATACTGGTAGGATGTTATTGGTCAGAAACTTAGTAAAAGAATGATAGAAAAAATGTTCGCGTTGTTTACTGTGAAGGTACTACAACATAGAAGACACCAAAGTGGTACTGTGACGGGACTAATAACCGAGCATTGAGGACTGAGAAAATATCTCCAAACCATTAAGATATTCCAAGAGGACCCAAAATGGATGGTGAAAACATCTGCAAATAATTGTGATATTTGAGATATATGCAGACTGTGAGGGAATGGAAACGAAAATCCAACCTATACCATATTTGGCTGCGAGATCTAAATGAAATGGTGTTATCTACATACTGCCTGCGTTTCGGTTATTAGTCCCGTCACAGTCCTAGGTTGGTTCCTTCCTTGTAGTAAAACCTCCGCTGTGAACAAGGAAGTAAATTCTTTTAGTGAGTTTCTAACCAGGAACTTCCAACCAGTACCTATTTTTTGATGTCTTAGTTACTTTTTTACTGCTTATTGTATATTAGATTTTATGATCCCCCAAGTTCTGGAGCCACGAATGGAATCATTGAACCAATCCTACTACAAGTATCAGTCTCATCAGTGCTTCGAATCCTCTTAAGTCTTGGTACCCAATCAAGGCTAACTAAAGTGTGCTTTTCCAGGTCTTCTTGCAGTTAACAGTACTAAAAGAAGCTTAGATTTGATTATTATAAGCAGATTATTAGCCGTGATTTTCACTTGAAATATCGTGGTTGACCGTCCAACTGGCATCAGCGTACCTACCCCTCCCATACAAAGTTTGGCGACAGGGCCATTAATGGCCCATTGCTTAGCCAGAGATGCTAGTTGTTGGCCCAACATCGGCAACTGTTAACGGCCCAAGTACGGTTGCCGGCTGGATGATAACCCCGGGCCGCTAATGGCAGTCGACTATCGGCCGACTGCAGTAAAAGTTACCGGGCCGTTAATGGCGATTAACAATCGGCCGACTGAAGCAAAGGTTACAGGGCCGTTAATAGAAACCAACAATCGGCCGACTGCAGTAAAAATTACTGGACCGTTAATGGCAAATATTATAAATTAATAAAACTACTTAAATATTGAAAAAAATGATATAAAATCAGCTCAACGATTATTGTGATACAATCATTTATTCACTTTATAATACATACAATCTTAATAAAAAATCAGACAACATCAATAATTAATACAAAAGTAGAATTTTAAACCTGGCGTACATAATACACACTTTAAAATCAAAAGCGAATTTTTGGTGGTTTATAATGAAGATCCTCTTTTTTATCGCCCATTCTCACAGTCCACCCAACCAGAAAGCCATCGGACTACTTTGCCAGCGAAATTTTTAGATTCCTCTGCATCCCCAAACTTTTCAGTTGCAATATCTGGAATATGCAAAATCAATTATAAATAAACTTGTTTTTAAGACACAATATGTGTGAGTGAAGGAGTTAGAACTAAAATAGTATAAGAGGTAAAAAAAGAAGATTTATTTTCATAACGGTATGAAAAAAAAAATTTTAATTGTAAAACCAATTTTAAGATGAGAAAATATTCTCTAGAAAAATAACTAAATAACTCACCTGCATAATAGAGAATTTCAACTAGATATTTATCTCAATTTTCATTTGCATCGCTTAAGGCTGCAGCAAACTTATCAATTTTAGGATACTTATCAGCCGGTGGATATTTACAAAGTAATATGCCATTAAAATCCTTCCATTTGTAACATTAAATTTAACTATTAATATTTTTTTATTTGATTATTTCACACTATGAGAAAACTATTAGATTATCAGGTAAATAAATATAAATTATCTATAGTTTAATTCGAGAGAATGTATTATTATTCAATTATTAAATAGAACTACTTACTTTAGTCAGAGACTTTAATAGACTGGTTATCAACAAGCGATATAGACGAACTATTCTGAAATACAATAATACATTTTAAACACTTTACCATGCGACTGTATTGTTCAACGACAATTTCTGTGTTAACGAAACGAATCCTCTTGCCCCTGTTCTACCATTAAAAGTATAATAATTTACCACCAGATAGCACTTAAATGAAGGATATAATCATACTTTGCGTTCATTGGTTAATTTTGTAATACATTTGGAAAGTATTTATATGGTGCGAATATTTAAAAATAATTGACGCATTTGCAAAGAAGAAAAATTCATTTGAAATGTATGTTTCAAATTAAAGATGTATCGCTTTGTCGCTGTTTACTATTGTCACTATCCACATTATTTATAAAATCTACACTACTTACAAGTTTTTTTAATTGTCGAAATTTTTTTACGCGTTTATTAGACATTGTAGGTACAATCATTCTGAACATTGATGCTCAATAAATCTTAAAACACAAATCACCTTAAACATAAGTCAAATATAATAGACTCAAAGTGATGAATAACTCAGGGAACTCAGGGTGACTTAGGGCTCCCTCAAAGTATTTAAGGTTTATAGTAAGTCATCTGACTTTTAATTATTTGTGCGTGAGCAAAAAATTATTTAGCCAGACTTTGGCTTATCGTTGGCCGACGAACGAATATTGAATGATGATCGAATAGACGGCGACCGGCAATTAACCAGATATGGCCCATTAACAAATTCCCATTAATAGGCCGAGCGTTGATAGCCAGACATGGGCCGATAAACGGGGCTTTTGTCATTAACGGCGACTTTGTATGGGCTTTTCCGTATATTCCCCGTTACTCACGTCCCTGATCTTTTGTTCATAGCTAATCCATCCTTGAGTGCCATGTTAGTTCATAGTTTTCTTCTTCCCCTTTTATGGCCTTAAAAAACATACTGAAACTCTTAAACTTCTAATTTTTCAAGATAAACCACGGAGTAGTTTTAAGCTTTAATCTCAGTTCTAATCTTTTTCCGTAAGAGCCAAATAACAATAAATCATTTTTGCAAAAAAATACATTTAAAAATTGTCAAAAAAAGAGAAAAAAACTTTGTTAGGAAAAAAATTGTAAGTATCGGATACATTATAAAGGAATGACTTTGATGTCTCTCCATGGAAAGAAATTAAAACTTTATACTACTAAAATGACCCATTTGTAAGAAAAAAACAAATATTTATGGATCAAAATACAGCTTTTCCAAGATTACATATACTGTTTTAAACATTAATTTAAGAATGATTATTATTATTAAACCAAATTGTATTCCCTGCTACAAATTAACATACAAATATGCTTACACTGTGAACAGAGAAATTTTCATAATACATTCTAGATAAACCTAGAGCTAATTTTGTAATCATAATTAAGAGTTAATTAATATTATATCATAATGAAACAGCAATTTAATGAGAAAAAATTATTAAGAAAATTAACGTTTTGTGTTTTAATTTTTGAAATATTTAAAAAAATTTTAACGAGGAAATTTATTATTTACGATTCTCGTACTTGGCCCAAATCCAAATATAACTACACCATAATATTCTTTTAAAATGTCTTTTTCTCTACCAGTAAAAAGCATATTGAATTACAAAAATGCATACGTAATCATTAAATCAAATATTTACGGTTATTGGAGTATTCTTTTTACAAAAATACATCTTCTTTATTATTTCGTAGAAAATATGAAACATTGCGTGTTGCTCTTGTTAAATATCATTTAATACCGTCTTACAAATGATATATTATAAAAGCTATGAAATGAAATCTGATCGTTTGCATTTTAAAATAACATAAATAAAAAGAATTCATTTATAAATCCAAGTATTAAAATTTAATAGACATGGGGGAAATTTTCAATTTCAAACAAGAGAGAAATGCGCGTCCTCTTTATACGAACAACTGTGATGACAACGTTGTGATGAGAAAAGAAACGTTTACGTTTGTGTGTCTGATACTTGCTCATTTGAGTGTATCATTTACATTAATGAGCAGCCGGGATGAGGTTCATAAAGAAAAGAGTAAACAGAAAATGATGTCTGTGCGACTTCTGAATATAAGGGGAAACACGGAACCCTAAGGTGTGAAATCGTCTTATCTTTTAATAGAAAAACAACTCCATCTTTATGTGCTTTAAACCGTCAATACCGTGCATAAATTGATTATATTATACGAAATCCTTATCAGAATATGCACAAATGATTTTGCGAATTGAACCGTTTTCAAGTATTATTTTAATTCTCGTCTCCACTAAGCTTGTTAAAGAAATCTCTTTAAATTTACCAGCTCAAAGAGAGCGCAAAGCGCAACAATTACAATTAGTATGAAACTGAAAAATTATTTCATTCAAGCCATAGAATTTTATTCGTTTTGGCACGGGAAAAATTCCCATCAAACAGTTTACTAATTATAATTGTATAATATTAAATTTGCATTAAAATATTGTTTATCATACAAAAAAGCACAGTTTAAAATTTCTTATAAACGTTCTAATTAAATATGTTATTAGCATTTGACTCAAGTAAATAGAATCTAATCGTAAATATTTGATATATCTGAAACTTCATCTGTCGAAAACACATCTATAACGTTGTAGATATCTTTATAGGAAAATAAATTTTGTAATTCACAATTCAGATCAGTTAATTTAAACAGAACAAGTGAAATTTCAGAATTGTATTTGGCAAACATAATCAATTTAAAGGAAATTAGTTTTGTTCGGAAATAATTAATTTACTTACTAGACATTATTAATGTGATTTTAGAAGAAAAGTCGTATTTCACAAAATCTTTTAAATCATTGATTTCTAAATAAAAGTGTTGTCTAGACAAAGTTATAAAATTTGAAACAAATCGCATCTGAAGATTTGTTTAAATTGATTGTGAAAAAAAACTTAACTTAATAAACATAATTTGAGACGTATTTATTGTTGTAAGCCGTTAAATGTTCACGTTGAAAATGTTATTAATGACTAAATATTATCGTTTCTAATTCAAATAGTTATAATAGCACTGATTTTTATATTAAGAAATACAAATGGCTTAAGCCTAAATACCTCGTATTAAATCTTTACGTAGAATAAAACAAAGTCACTCCCGCTGTCTGTTCCCTTAGTTCTTTTAAATTACAAGACGGATTTTAGTGCAGTTTTCATAAATTGATAGAGTGATTCTAGAAGAAGGTTTGTAGGTATAAAACATGCATGTTAAAGTAGAAAAAAGTCTGGAAATTCAAAGATTTGTAATATGATGTCTTAACAAACATATTTTTGAGCACTTACATCGCAAACGCTGGTTAAACCTTATGAGATAGATCAAACTAATATGATTCAAAATTGTGTATCTTAAAAAAATTGATAAAAAGTCCGCGACGGTATTTGTCTATTTTCTAAGGATAACTCACAGGAACCATTTTTATCTTTAACATATTACAAAGAAAATATTGGTTATTTACCAAGCTATTTTAAATAATACGGTATTATTCCTCATCCAATTAAATACATTAGATACGTTGTGCATTTCATGTAGATCAAAATTGCTCTTTACAGCAAATATAAAAATGAATATCTTAAAAGATATCAGAGATTTAAAAAGCATTGACAGAACGGTTGACTATTTTGTAAGGTGAATGTAGTAGCTGTTTTATTGATATCTTCTTCTTATAGGTATATGTAGAAATATTATATTGGTGCATTTCTAGGACTAAACTCAAAAATTCTACACTAATTGAGCACGTTAACGCATTTTTCTCAAAAAGGCCTGACCAATTTTATATAGTTACAAAGTTTAAATTAAAAAATTGACAAATTTTACTGTAAAATAAATATGAATTTCAATTTCAGACCCAATATAATTATAAAAATTAAATAAAAATAATCACACCCAACAATTACATTTTTTAAGTATTTAAATTTCGTTATTGTTCATTGTCGAAAATATTAATTAGAAAAAACATATTACAATAAGTAATATACTAATTTTTTAAATAATTACTCACAATTACTTAACGAAACAAATTTAAATGATGTTTTGTTAAAAAGATATTAACATCTTTACTCAGATATTAACATATTGTCACAATCCCAAGATGAAGACGGCGAATGAGAAGGCTGTCTGTTATCAGATTAATAGTGGTGAGAAACCTTATACAGAGAGGGTAGGCCGAAAAGGATTACTGGATGAATTAAGAAGGAGTAAAGATTCTGAAATGATCGATAACTCAAAGAATTCTAAAAAGTGGTGTCGACAAAAAATAGATTCCGAGAAAAATAGAAAGTCCAGGGACAATACAGCCGAATTTTCTAGAAGGATTTTGAAATCCTATATAAGCCCCGGACAAGATAAGGCGAGCCAGTATTCAAATAAATGTTCGACGAGTATTCAAATAATTCATCGACAGTGAAATAACACATAATAACACATAACACAATAAATCAAGTGAATATTGTTTAAGTGCTTAAAGTGATCAGTGAATTGTTAAACAAAGTGTACATTGTGAATGTTGTGAAAGTGTTATATAAATTGTGACAGTGAACATTGTAATAGTGAAGAAGGGACATTAAAACTGACTAATTGTTAACGTGTAGTGCATAAGTGTTAGATAAATAAATAAACAATTGTAAAGAAATAAATTCGTAGTCATTATACACAAACCAACGAACCCGTAAAAAACGTTACAATATTGACAACCATTCATTACACCATTACATCATTGACACCATTACAACCATTCATTCTAAAAAAGGTAAGGTTCCTGTAGGACAGCTCCTAATCTTTTCTACTTAAAAAGCTTAACGGTTTAAATGACATTTCGTATGAAAGAAAGATTTTCAAATTTTCTTATAGGACCTTATTATACTTAAAATCGTATAGAACCTGTAAAATAGCTAATATCTCTTTTTAGAGAAGTAGTTTTAAGGATTTTGATGAACTTACTTTGGATCTAAAATCTGAAAGTATTTGTCATCTTTTTCTGTCAAAAAAAAAAAAAAAAATTTACCTATTTTGCTATGAAGGTAGGGAATCTATAAATCAATCAATTAAATTTAGATACTCTCAGCAAAGCGAGCGGGTATCAGCCAATCAGATAACTTTAAAGGAACGACAATTTTTCAACATCTGAACTTAATGTTTAAACTGCATAATTTAGTAGTATATAAATGTCTTGTCATTGAGTTTACTTTTAGCGCTATTTTTAAAGTAGGTACTTATTTTTCATTTACTATAATCAACAATTTTAACGTTTCATGTCTGTTTAAATATTTAGTAGAATATTTTCAAAGGAAAATTTTACTTATTCATGTACCTCATTTTACTTGATCATTGGCATTAGTTTGTTTTCTGTATTACTTCTTTCAATGTACAAAACTGTTCAAAAAATTAATTTAAAACACTTAAACATAACTATATGAAAAAAATTAAAACAGGAAAATATTCTTTTTCTAAATTCATATCTACAAATACTGAAATTACTTAAATAAGACAGCGGGCTCTTGGTGTCGTCAGGAAAAGATTTCATGTGATATATGTATGTGACAAAAAGAACGACATTTGTTTCGAGCTTGAAGGAAAAGGAATGAGATAGAGAAAAGTCAAATACAATCAATGTATAGAATAGATTACTAATTAGCATTCCTCATGAATAATTAATACTTATAAGATCCTGCAAATCTTACTTCGTAAAAAAAGTCATACGTGAGAAAAAAATTTCTTTACCAATCCTCTAACAGTCTAACCGCTAAACCCTTTTTATATAAAATTCCACATTGTTTCATCGTAGGAATTCATCAAGTCAAGTATTGGGAAACTTTGTGCAATGAATTAATTTAGTATCAATGCTTAATGTCAATGCTTGACTTGACCTGAGATGTAAATATTAACTTTTGACTTTAGGTTGATCTGATTTTAAGTCAAATTCAAGCCAAGTGTCTTGAAAATCAACTTCAACAGTGATATTTACGAGGTAGCGACATTTATTTGTTATAAAAAAGCTTGTTAACAAATTTTTTTCCATTTTTAAATATCATACAAAAGTAGTGCATTTTTTCACAAAAATGTATACCCTGGCTGCAACTCCAAGCATTTAGATCTCTTTATCGTGAATAATAATTGCTTTCTTACGAAAACTGTTTTTTCAGAATAGAAAATACTTAGTGTGAAACTTGAAACTTTCTGACATTTTCATACAACATTTTATTTAAATCTGTTTTACTTGAAAAAATTTGCTTATCCCACAGGAACCTTCCAGTTTTCAAGGATAAAATATTCCATCGCACCCATTGCCTTATAAACTACCTCACTGTGAAAAATCACATTGATTCGTTCTTGCTTGCCAGAAGCGCAAATAAATGAACAAACGTTTACATATAAAACTTTCCCATGGGAACCATGCGTTTCTTGCTTTGAATAACATTGCAAAACTATTATTTGCATCCCAAACTGAAAAAGTATGATTTTTGACTTTTCGGAAATCTATTTCTATATTAATCTCTCCCCAAATAAAACCTTATAAAAATAAACAAAATCAATTAGAGTCCTGAAAATCTCTGATGAGGAAAATAAAATATTTAAATAATTAAATAATTAAAGAAACATATAACAAACTCGTTTGTCAGTTTTAAACCAACATTTTTCAGCACGGATCTCAACATTCCCAAACTCAAGCTGACTTATATACACGTTTTAACTGTCAAAATATCTTGGATATATTTTATTCAAAACAATTTTTCAGCTTTCCCTTACACAGTAGGTTTGTTCCAATCGTTCTTCTGATGATGTTCACACATTGAATAACAGACAAAGAGCAAGACAACAATGACCAAGAGACAAAAGTGAATGAAGAACATAAAGTGGCAAGTTCGCTTGAGTTACAAACCGGTTAATCAGTGCTTAAACATCGCCAAAACAGTGTCGATATAAGCGCTTGTCACGAAAATGTACGAACATAGGTTGACTCTGGCCTAATGCGGCCGAGCGGTTGTAAGCTGAAACCGTTCTTCACTCACTCTTGTCTCTTGGTTAATGTTGTCTTGTTCTTTGTCTATTTTCGTGCCTGTGCATCGCCATAAATAGACGATTGGAACAAACCTAGTAAAACAGGTATATTTACTAAATATGATTTGAAAGGGATGAGTTAGGATATACTAGAGCAGTGGTGGCAAACATTCTTATGAAGTGGGTCAAAATTTATTATTATTTTTTTAAAACTAGTCTGCGGTCAGTAAGCAATTGCATCACTTGGAAAGGGAGGAGTATGGGTTTTTAAGTGCCTACATCTTAACTATACTTAAAACTATTTTAAAATACTTTAAAAATCAAATATATTTTTATAATTCTTCATATTTTCTTCTATTTGTAAATGGATGTTGTGAAACCTCAATAAACTGATGTTTTACTCAAGATGATAAGTGTGATGCAGTGTATATAACTACACGTGATAAGTTGACAATGATGAGACTGCTAGCGAACTTTAATTGTTCCGTCAAGTATTAATAACAATAATAGGTGAGCTTTCGAACAAAATACGACTGTCTATTGTCTGTGCGTGAGAAGCATTTTACCCCCATGCAACATCTCTCGTGTATCTCACACTGCCTTTCAAAACCAAAGTGAATAACTGTCACACAAATACTATTATGTTTATTTTCACTCGTACAACATTGTCATATGCTAATTAATGTGCAAATTACAAGCACTTGAGATATAACTCGATATGTCTCACATTTTGTTTTGTCGCACGATGATAATTTATCGGTTGGTAATTGAAATAAGACAAAAAAATGGCTTTCACAAATTATCAATTTAATTAACGTATTATACTGAGGCGCTTAAAAAGTAAAATCTCTATTAAAAAGCATTACCGTGATTGACTTGTGGTCTTGAAGTTAAAAAAATAAAATTTTAAAGTGCGATTAATGAGAGAATTGTGACGTTCACTAAAACAATCACATTCTTGCTGATTATAATAAAGTACTTTTTAAGTTTTTTTTTAAATTAAAAAACAATGAATTATTTTCTTAAGTGCAGACGGTGTGTACTTATTTTATTTAATTATACGCAAACGTAGTCACGGGTAGCCACTAGTTTTGTCATAAATCGTAAGACAAGTTAATCATCATTACAATCATAAGTTACTTAGTATCTAGTATATGTTTGATGATGTGGCGTAGAAAATGTAATTTCCAGCCACAATTCGTTCAGTTCAGTTTTGTATGATTTGTGTTTTTAATTTAAAGGGGATTTTTGAAAAACAAGGCAGATTGGGCCCAGCACGAAATTCGAACGGTCGAGCCCGTTCTTTGTTGTTTAATAATCATTCTATTGTAACGTTTTTACGGGTTCGTTGGTTTGTGTATAATGACTACGAATTTCTTTCTTAACAATTGTTTATATATTTATCTAACACTTATGCACTACACGTTAACAATTAGTCATTTTTAAAGTAGCTTTGCACTATAACAATGTTCACTGTCAACAATTATATAACACTTTCACAATATTCACAATGTACACTTTATTCAACAATTCACTGATCACTTTAAGCACTTTAACAATATTCACTTGATTTATTATAACACTGTCGATGAATTATTTGAATACTCGTCGAACATTTATTTGAACACTGGCTCGCCTTATGCTTGTCCGGGGCTTATATAGGATTTCAAAATCCTTCTAGAAAATTCGGCTGTATTGTCCCTGGACTTTCTATTTTTCTCGGAATCTATTTTTTGTCGACACCACTTTCTAGAATTCTCCGAATTATCGATCATTCCAGAATCTTTACTCCTTTTTAATTCATCCAGTAATCTTTTTCGACCTACCCCTTTCTGTATGGGACTCCTTACCACTCTGATAATAGACCGTCTTCTCATTGACCGGCTGATGGTGACGCTCACTCCCGCTGGGCCGAGTAAGTTAAAATGGCGCCGTCTTCATCTTGGGATTGTGACACTATTTTATATATTAAATTATTTATTTATTTCGTTGGTGTTCTTAAAGTTTAAATCGTTTATAGATATTTATATATGAAATTAATTATTTATTATTTTTATTAGTGTATTAATTATTATATTAGTTTATTTAGTGTTATGTAATTTTAAAAACAAAAGTGTGGTCGAATAACGATTTAAAAATATGTAATATCGATATGTGATTGATTAAAATTATAAACATTATAATTTATTATTTATGACAAAAAAAAATTAAATATTAATATTAATATTAATAAAGTAAAAACTGCGCTACAATGAAATATTAACTTTTCATTAGAAGAACAAAAATTGTATACTTTAAGAAATGCACCCATCCTCATTAGTAGAAAGATTGAGGGAGCAAATCGTATCTTTTCGACTCGTAAAAGTCTTATAAATCTTTATGGCTGAGAAATATAATAAGTATCGTTAAACAATTTCGATATAAACCATTTAAACAATTTATAACGTAATCCTATCAAGAACACAACTCAAAAGCTTAGAAGTTTTTATACTCTCTTACAAATATTAAGTCTTCAAAATGTTTTCTTTAAATCTTAAAACTTGATAAAAAAATTTTCCTCACTTTATATTATAAGTATTACTGGGAGGATAGTTAAAAGGCTCTTTATTCAAATTATCTGTTTTTTTTTAATTGAAATCTGTCCTGAGGAAACAAAGCACATACAGGGAAATTCACATTTAATAAACGATATCTCCGTTTTGGTTTGATCTTTTTTTCTCTTTAAATCAACATCTCAAATAATTAGTAATTCTCTGTTTACAAATATGAACAAAATCCATTATTAATCTTTTTATTTTGTATTTTCTTGGTAACAGCATCGTTTTGGTTATAATTTTGCTCTGCTGTGCTCCTCATAAAATTCAAACAAAATTGGAATATAGATAGTTTTCTTAACTATTACAATAATTAACAACGATCTCTTTGTTGGTATCAAAGAGAATGGATGAACGCAGTAGGCATAAATTAAAGCTTGGCGCACTGATGAAAGCTCATCGCACGTTCATGGAGGAATGATTTTCGTCCCATCGCATCGTCGTGTTATGCATTATTACAAATAGAAAACGACTTCATAGAGTGTTTGTGTGTGTGTGTGTGTGTGTGTGTGTGTGTCAATAAATTAGCTGTTAACGCTTGTATTTTTGTAGTTGTGCTTGTTTGAGTTTCATCTCCGGTTTTTAATTAGTTTCTAATTTCTTCCTTTCATTTCATCCGTGGCCTTTTTTATCTCTACTTCATTTTTATTTATTTTATATTCGCAAAAAATAGCTGTGGGTATATATAATGACCTTTAATATTTAATTTTAATATACTTTTTCCTAGAAATTAATACTTAATATTGTCAGATTTGGCAAATAAATATATCTGAATTATCAATAAAACATAGCTGGTTACTAACATTGTGACAGTTTTATAAATGTGTTATTGAATCAAAAAGAAAAAATATATATATTATGTAGTTACAATATGTTGCATCTAAAGAAAAGACAATGCCCTTATGGACCTCTATTACAACCTAGATAAAATGAAGACGACACTTCACCTAACTTTTCAATTTACTTGGGAAAATCACCTTTACGTCTTTGGGGAAACACTCGGAAAAGTTACTTTCAATACGAGTCGTACATACGCTTATAAAATCCATCTAACGTTTTTATTTCACGGGTAAAAATTCCTATTATTTTTGCTTTTTGTTTCAAAATGAAATTTATCAGAAAATCAAAATATTTTTTAACTAGAACATTACTTGGTGTTGACTATAAATGTGAAATTGAATTATATATCTAGATATTTTTAATTAATTTTTACCACAAAACAGTCAACATAGATCAACTAACCATTGTAAGTTTACTTTATAATTTATCTAATACCTTTTAAAACTATTAAAAAAAACGTTTATACTCAAACCGATTTATTTATATCTATATTGCTGTTCTTATTGTTAAAACGTGAGATAAACAGCTTTTCTATACGGAAAGCGTGGATTAAAAGTACTCTTTGCGCTTACAAAAAGCCAACTCATGGTAGTATAAATAAGTTGTTCTACTTATAGTTATTCCGCAGGAAAAACATTTGTTTCGAGAGTTAAAAATAAAAAACCACAATGTATCTATTAGTAATGATTACAAAAAAAAAAAGGATTGTGTTCAATTTTGATTCTTGCATGGAAACCAACAAATATATTAATCGTCTTTTTAAAGCAGCGGTCGGGGAATTTTTTTAACCACTACCCCAAAATATTTTTGCCTAAGTCGATATTACACCCTCATTTTGAAAAGGAGGCAATGAATGCAAATGTAAATCAAACATTATTTCGCTCATATAATGCAACATCGTCATAACTGAAAAACAAACAAAAAATGCTAAAAATCGTATTTTAAAGCTTTCAATTTTTATAACTCGCGTTCGAAATACTTTCAAACAAGACTACTCGTGTAAGTTAATGTTTTAGCTACGTATATAACTTTGTTGTAGTTAAAAATAGCCATAAAACCAATGCCTTTTGTGTATTTAACTAATAATTTTCATTTTTTGAGTTATGACGGTGTTGCATTATATGAGCGATTTATTAAATTAATTTAAACGGAAAATAATTAAGTTATATGAAAATAATAAAATTATCATATTGGAACAAACAAGACAAAAATTAATTAAAAACTTTCGCCTACAGGTTTTGGAGAATTGATGTTGCTTCATGTTTGACAAAATAAATTCAAAGTTGGGGGCTTTTTGATTTAAGTTTAAAGAATGGTTTGTAAAAATACTAACACATTTATAAAATAGCAAATTAGAAAAGATTCCCTTGTTACCCCCAAATATTTCATTTATATACCTCATTTGAGATAATTTACCCTGGTTCCCCGACCGCTGATTTAAGGCTGTACATGAACCGTGTTTATAAGTACTTTCAAATTATGTACATGGTGTCTGATCAGTTTTTCGAATCACAATTCTTCGAAACACAACTTTTCGAAACACAATTTTTCGAATGACAATTTTTCGAATGCACAATTTTTTGAAATAATGAAGTCTAAATCAACTTCTACAGGTAGAGTTGGTGTTTTTGAACAAAAATCAGTGTAAATCAACCTCGACGGGTAGGGTAAATGAAATAGGTACATACATAAATGTGTCAGTACATATAACTTCTTTTTTCACTTTTTACAATTTCTGTATCTCTTTTCGTTCTGGAAATAGCGATAATGTAGTACTTAAAATGAAGGGGAGAGTAAGGTTAACGTGGCACCATGAATTGACGACGGTTTCTGATAAAACAAGTCAAAAGAAAACGAAAATGAAGAGTGCTAATTTGCGAGTTTTCGCTTCGTTTTCGATAATAACCGGATTTCAAGACGCATTTCTCTTATAGGAAATGATTTTGATAAATCTGCCAATTAAGACGTAACTATGGGAACTGTCATTTATTTTAAGTTAATTCATATAAATTCATTCAACAATTTCCTATTACAAATTCCAAAGGGGTCCAGGGGGCCCTCTGGCGGGGGTTTGGCGGAGCCCCCACCAAAAGAAATTGTAGTCATCCGAATTTCATTATTTGACTGAATGTGCACTTCCTGACACCACTTTTTTACATAAAAATTATGCTGCAAATATCTATGAGTTTTCAGAATTCATTGAAAATTTTTATAAATACAGATCCTGCATTATTAGAGCATTTTAAATTTATTGAATATTTTTAAAATCTATAGTCATCTTTAAAATACGTGGTATCTGAGGATTGTTTATTTTGCCTATTATATTTTCTATATTACTTGAGTTCAAACTCGTTAAAATTTCATTAATTTTATGGTGTTTTCTGTGTTTTATTCCTGAAATTTTGTGTTATTTGTGATGTTTATAAGATATGTGTCCTGTGAATTGCAAAAAAATGAAAATTATTATCACTCAATGGAAGTTTAATATTGAAAACGTGTTCGCAAATAAAAAATATTGAGTGTTCAAATTGGACCATCTAAGTTCCCATAGTTACTCATACCTAGAATTTTGCAAATGGCTTGCTTAAGCCTCATGCTGACGTCAAAATTTATCGATTTCTATGGTACACAAAAGCATAACGTTGGGCGATTTCAAATTCTCTAAGCGCCACGCTAATCTTACCAAAAATGAACAATCTGTAAACTATAACTTATAGGTACCTATTTACAAAGTTAAATTACATGGTATTTTTGTTTAGTAAATATAAGTTAAAATGTCCAAAAAATTATTAAATTTTATTTACTAAATAAAAGTTTTTTTTTCAATTACATTTGTTTTGTGTAAACTGGCAAATAAAACTAAATCTATTCTAATTATTTCGGTCTCTAAAATTATTTATTATTAATTTTTCGAAAAATTGTTCTTGTAAAAAATTGTGCATTCGAAAAATTGTGTTTCGAAGAATTGTGATTCGAAAAACTGACACCTAACCTATGTACATATATGTATGTATCCGTAATCTGTATTTTTAATGCCTGAGTCAAACTCGACGTCCACGACACGTCCAATTTATTGGTTTGGGTATTCCTCTCCTTGAGTATTTTGGGAAAAGAAACATTATTTTGATAAAAAATTTCAACAATTTGCAAACGATCCTGTGATGTGAGTCATTATGTATTGGCAAACCAAGCTTAACACATAGAGGCAGTCAGTTTTTAAATAAAACATTAATACCAAATCAAAGATATGAGCCTCTTTAAGAAACATCTTTACTTTATGCATACAAAAGCTTTGAATGTGGTCAGGGCACTTTTCCCTCTTGGGCACGTGACAAGGGCCCCGCGATCGATAAGGGCACAAAGTAAAGCTGTATCGTCTGCAAATGTTGTCATTATAATATTGAAATTCGTTGGAAGGTCACTTGTAAAAATTATATATAGAAAAGGACCCAACACGCTAACCCTGTTTTGTTAGGTCGACAAGAGCTGAATTCTTTGCCGATTTGAACTTGGAACATTCTGTCACTGATTCAGCTGGTATATATTTTGTGATATTGGATTGAAAATATTGAGTACATTTTGTATAGTAGAGACTCTGTCGAAAGCTTGGTATACGACAAGAAATTTTCCTGTTCAAAGCGATTTATTTTTTAGAACGTTCTTGATTTCGTTAACGACTCTGTGTACTTGTTCTATTGTTCTGTGATTCGATTGAAACCCATATTGATATTGAGGGGTAAGTTTTGATTCAGTTAAGTGAATTTAAAATAATTTAGATGTAAAATGCGGACATGCTGGAAAAACAAAGATTTTGAAGAAATATTCAACGATTTTGGCCATCTCAAATCTACGACACTACATTTTCAATCCACTTTAATTTTTCCTCTTTTTACTTTTTAAGTAATATATGATATTAAATGCTGAAATATTTACTTTTGTGTATTATATTATGTTTTCGTTCCACATAGAGTAACTAAAGAAATAAAAATAAATCTATGTTTGTGTACGTCCTTTGTCTTTCATAACAAAATACTCGTAGTGCTATGTAAAAAGCATACAGCCCTGAATGTGGTTCAACTTTAGAGTTACCTCATCATTGTTAACAGAGAGAGTTCACTTTTCGTAAAAGGTGTAAAGTTATATAAATACATATTTTAATATTTATTTTATTAAATATATTTGTTTACTTAGAGTCAATATGAGAAATGTAAATATGATATTTTAAAATGAAATAATTAAATAGCGGTGCAAACGATTTTACTACAAACTACTAAAGCATTACCCGGAAATAATCAGATTACGATTTATCTGAGTACCTATGTATGTGTAGCTTTGTAGGTAAAAAAATTAAGTTTTAAATATAAGTAAAAAAAAGCCTTTTGATCTGAGTTATAACGCTGAAAAAGTTTCAACGCTGTGAAAGACTACGTCTCTTAAAGTCATTGTGCAAATAAAATATGGTGCAAACTTTGTTGTGCCAAACAAACTTGCCAACTTTCAGTTGTTATTTTATTCGATGAAAATTATCTCTCTATATATATAGTATATAAAGTCTAAGATGAGATTGAAGAAAAAGATGTGTATCTATTATGTACGTTGGCAGGCTTTCTATAGTAGATACAAATCCAGAGAAAGAGAACTCTATAATAATATAGTTCATCTTCCTTAAATCAATGTTTTCTATGGCAAAGGGTATCATTTCTTGTACGATTCAAATGAAGAAACTTTCCGCTTCAATTATTTCTGCATGTACTATATCTATCTATTATAATATATAAAGTGGATATTCTTAATGTCATAGCAATAAGAAAGTGAAAAGTTAGTGAACAAATTTAAATATTTCGTAGTGTACAGCTCCTCGTTCTAAAGTAGGGTCTTATAAAAGATTTAATGCAAGTGGTTCCTGCCTTTTTTTTCTTCTTCTTCTTAAGCACAAGTGGTGAAAAGTTTTATTGGACAAGAATAATATTTTATGAAAGGCAATAATAAAATGATTATGCTTGATACTGCTTTACCTATAGCAAATAATTTCTTTATATAGGTATATGTATATATATAGGTGTATATATATATATATATATATATATAATGTAGGGAGTTGGTTAAGCATGAGAAATGAATTGTTGTTAGGTGGTGGTGACAATTCACAGAGGATATTATTAATTGACGTATGTTTTTGGACGACGATAGGATTTGTGATTAATAATTCTCCTCTAGTGAGTCACGATGTGTTGCAAATAATTTCCACGGGGAAATTAAAGATGCATAATCAAGCGTACATGGGTAGGTACCTACTCACTTTTCTGATCTAATACTCTAATTAAGAAAAGAAATTCTTTTTACTTTAAAATATTCTTATTTTTATTTATAACTAAGTTACCTATCATCAAAGAAAATTTAACAATTCCGTTTAAAAGTTATTAAAATCTTTAATAACTAAATTGTTAGCAATAAAGCTCCATCGATGGATTCAAATTGAAGAATTTTATTTGTTACAAATTGGATTTATCCCTGCTTTTTGTGATAACACAAAGATACATTAACATCAAATTTTATGAAAATTCGACCATTTGTTTTAAAAAGAAAAATGCGTTTTTCCTAGAACCCAAAATTATATCTGTACAAACTACAAATAATCACATCAAATAGATTTTCCGTTTCTATGTTAGAATCAAAATAAAAATAATTTTTGTACAGCTTTACAGGAAAAACCATACATTTTTCTAGGATATAAAGTGCTCTATGTACCATCAAATACATAAGCTGTTCTTATACTAAAAATCACGTCAATTCGTCACTCTATTCTATAATATTGAGAATCAAGAAACAAACTTTGTTTCTCCTTGAGGAACTATAAAATATTCTTAAATAAAGCTAAAAAAATGCTTCCTTCGCTTCATAAGCACGACTCTAGGGCCAAATATCGCTGATTTGATACTCTGTTCCCGTGAAAGAATTATTAAATATATTTTTAATTTTTTTACTTATTTATGTAATGAGTCATCAAGTCAAGTAGCTGGGTTGGTATTATAAGCAATGGTTTGAGCCTAATATTGACTTAAAAATTAAATACCTTTGAAAGTTCATGTTTAACTTAACTTGATATTTAACTTTAACAATTAACGGATTTGTATGCTCTATTAGTCTTATAGAATGAGCTTTGCTTCTCTACTTAACCACATCTGTGATAGGACATAATATGTTTAGGTCTTTATATAGTTAATTGTCGGCAACATACCACAGCGCATCGGCGATCGCTCGTAGAATTTTAGACTGATTTGTTGGATCATTGTTGTACTTAATTTGCTGGCACAAGTCTATAATTTGATTCCATAGCTGTAGGTAGGTATTATGGTGTAGAATATATCTACGTAGGTATAGAAGTAATTTGCTCCACAAAGACAACACAGATTTCCTACTCATAAGCCTGTTAGTCTTTTATCGAATAGTCTTAAATACTTTGGATTTCACCAAGGTATTTCATCAAACTCGATTCCAAGATTCCCAAACCTTTAAGATAAACATTAGGGAAGTTGCCTCTTCTCAAAGTGAAGTTTACCAATATTTTCTTAGCCTTGTAAGGTGGGAGTGTTACCCACATTTATTTACATAAATATATTTACAATTATAGTGGCCAGCACTGGCCCCAAACAAATTGAATTGCTTAAGGTATATAACGTCGTTCGTCAGGGTAGTTGCGAGAGGTATCACTGCATGTTCGAATTCAATTTCTAATCGCCACAGCCTCATTTAGTCTTATTTTCTACTTCTTCTTCCATACCATATCAATTTATACTAAATATTATTCAAATCCGTTAATATGTTTAAAAAAGACATCGTTATCCTGCAAGATAATAAATTTTTTTATGCATAATCGAAATTCTTTATTTCTGTATAGTAAAGGAAGACGTTTTGTAAGCGGGTCTAATTTTCAATTTCGAGTTTTCCCGGAAATACACGTTTTGAAGGGAAAAAAATGAATTCAAATGTAAATCTTGAATCCAAAAAAGTGGTTTTTAGAAAAATGTCCGTGTGTGTATGTCTAGATGTTTGTTTTTCTGTGTGTGACAGCGATATCGTATTGAAAGCTTTATTTGAATTTCACCTATTTTGGAGTTTTGTCTTCATATTACATCTAAATAAGGACGGTTCTGTGGCTTGGGGGGCGTATATATATATATATATATATATATATATTGGGTTGTTCGATAATTAATGTCGTTTTTTTTCTATTTTTCAAAGTGAATTTATTTGTATTTACAACAAATATTATCCAATGATATATTGACCATTTTGTTGGATGACCTTTTACCATCTTTCGGTAAGTTAAAACATCCACGTTCGAAGAAGCTTTGGTTTTTAGAAGCGAAGAACTGAAAAAGCGTGTCGTTCCATCAGGATAACGCCAGACTCTATACCTCATTGATAATCCGTCAAAAATTAACAGAGCTCAATTAAGAACTGATGCCACATCCACCCTATAACACTGACTTAACACCATCATATTACCATTTGTTTCGCTCCCTTCAAAATCATTTGAATGGTAAAAAGGTAAAAATTTCGATTCCGATCAGGCTATTAAAATAGGTTGGATCAGTTCTTCACTTCTAAAAACTAAAGCTTATTCGAACGTGGAATTTTTCAACTTATAGTAAGATGTCAAAAGGTCATCCAACAAAATAGTCAATGAATCATTAATTCATGTTTAATGTTAATATAAATAAATTCACTTTGAAAAATATGAAAAAAATGACATTAATCATCGAACAACCCAATATATAGAGACTGTAAACATATACTTAGTTCTGTTTATATAGGTACTTAAATATTATTCTTTTTATCAACGGTGGGCTTTAGTTATGTTCTTTTAACCACTTTCAATTTCATTTTAAAGAAAGTACATCTGACGCGTCACAGCAAATATAAAAATCAAAGTAATGTTAAAGAGTTTTTGAAATTGAGTTCGTAGTTTTGGAGATTACTCCTGACAAATAAAGTTTACCTCTTTACCTTTATAATATTGGTATAGATTATTATTAGTAACAATTTTGTCCTTTGGCTTTGTTTAATGATAAACTATAGTAGCAAACTAACATATCTCGGCTCTATATCATCTAAATAAGTTTTATTTCTTATTTGACGATACTTTAAAAAATTCTAAAAGTTTTACAGTGTTTTTCTTTTTATGAGTCCGTAAAACTTTTTTTTAATACAAAACTCAATTAATTACAATGACAGTTCGTCTTAATGATCATTTTTTGTCAACAAAAATAAAATTGATTTTATAATTAAAAACTTGTGCCAGCAGGATGTTGATTTTTTCTTACTAAATCATGTTCCACATATTACCCGATATCCAAACTTAAAATACAACAAGCAAGCGCTAACCGAGCGTAAAATTTAAAACAAAGAACTAAAATCAATACCGACTGGTAATGTTAAGTTTGTGACATTTAACTGAGAAATACTTTCGAGTCGCTGGATAAAAGTAATGATTTATCAGTCCAAAATTCAACGATTGTAGAGCATGAACTTCCATCGCATATATACATAGGTACTCGTATATATTGTGAAACATTCCAAAATGTATCTACGATAAATACAAAAAATGTTGAGAGTTAAAAAAAATTTATGATATTAGTATTTGGAGGTATAATTTACTTTTAGTTTTTTTAACTTATGAAAAAAGGATCACCTAAACATCTTTTTAACAACCTTAATGCTATGAAAATAAATATCATTAATAAGGCAATGAGTAGACAAAGCAATTATATGAGTCTATGAATGCTAATGGCAATAAAATGAGAACAATTACTCTTTTGATGTGAGACCTGAATTGGTCTAATTACGTATAATTGTATCTCCACCCCGTGAATATGTTCAATTCACGAGATCGTCGACGATTTCCACATGGACATTCACTACTACATGCGATTGACACCTTCAATAACGGCCTGACTCGTAATCAATTCTAAATTATCCAATGCACTCGATGTGTTGTGACATTTATCTTCATCTAATTACTTCGACAAGCCTGTCCCAAAGCTTGTCACTCATTAGAGCACAGTTCAATATCTTCAATTGATTTATGCATTTTTAACACAAATTTGATGGCAGTGAATGCAGCAGCCCAAGTGTGGTTTTATTTCGGAAAAAAGTTGGACGTAATTTTTAGGATTTCTGGGTTCGAAAACCTGCTTCCCGTAAAGTTGTGACTGCATCAGAGTTGAGTTTGTTGCATACATAAACAGAATGCAGTGACCGTACCAGTTATGGACTGTGAATATCAACAAACTTCTTCACTGTGCATAAAGCCGTAGCCACGGTCAATGTGCATACTAAGTGAAATAGTTTATTGTTCCTCATAAAGCGCTGCATAAAATTGAGTGTTTAAGCGATTTATATAAATAAATTAGGAATATGGTAAAACAAAATGTCTTATATCATTATTTTGCAATTCATTAAAATAAAGTTGTCATCCATTTGTTGTTATTATATTATCCAATACTCAAATCTTATTGTTGAATCTATGTATACTTAAATATTACGTGAATATGAAAGAAAATATTACAGTACAATAAATAATGGTAATAATTGAAATTTTACATAATATGAATATAGTGTTTCAAATGTGAAATGGAAGTAGTTACTTTAGTTACTCTGGTGTTACTTCCTTTATTTATAGTTCCTCTATTATTATCTATTACCGATTCTATTGGTTCAATTTTATAATTTTACCAAACAAAATTTATTTTAATTTATTTTATTTACACTATTCCAAACATAAAATAATAGAAAAAATTCTAAAAAGTGAAACATTTTATGAAATAAATTAACAAAAAAACAAGTCTCCTTTTCCGGTTCTGCCCCGCATAGTGGGGCAGAACGGGTTATAGGTTTAAACATCAAATTTTTTAACTTTTCGGCGTACAAAACTCACATATTAATATGAGTTCATCATCGTCGCTATCGAAACCACCATATATATGCCCATTTTTTGCAATGAAAACAAGAGCACCAGCCCTCATTGGACTGAAAATACAGCTCGTTGCAATAAAGGCAGGCTGTATCTTCTTTGTTTTCATCCTCTGAATGATCAGCTCTGCCTATTTGTTTTTTTTTATAATGACGCACCATCTAAAAGAGACATACATAAGTGAATTTATTGACAAAGCAACATAAAACCATAACTAACATATCTAGGGCACAATGGGGTATCGTCTCATTCCGCCCTACCCCATTCTGCCCCATTGTACTCTTCCGTGAAAATTGAATATAAAATTCATGATAGTCACTAATGTCATCATACTCGTATTATACTTTAGATATATTACAAAATACCCAACGAAATACAAAAAATAATTATCATTACGATAAAAGTGAAAAATAACATGACTTACCTTAATCCAATATCTACAACTTTTACAACTCTCAGGAAATTTCACAGCTCACAGTAAAAACAATAGAATGCGCAAAATAATAAAATGCCTAACTACAAACGACAACATATTAATTGACAACTGACAGTTATGGAATGATCAGTTCTATGTTTTCTCGCCTACACATTTGACAACAGCACCATTCCGTTCCACATCACTACCCCATTTTGCCCCGCATTCCCCTACTTCAATTTACATCTTATTTAAGAAAAATTCTTTTACAGTTTGTGGCAGACGGCCCTGCACACAAAACAAAACGAGAATATGGCAACCCAATTTTTAACAACAATTATTCAGATATTAGTAGTGAATAAACCTCCAGACATGTAACGTATATGTTTATAAACTGTAATATGTATATATTAAATTAATTAATAAAATTTGTAGTCCATAAATCTACAAGTTTTCCTCTACCGATGTCGGAAGAGTAATTTTTCCTGCTTCATCTATTAAATAAAAAAACTTGTATTAATTTCTTAATCAAATGTTCTTTACAAACTTCTAATAATAAGATTTCTTTATATTCTAAAGTTAAAATTTTCTAAGTACCTATGTGAAATGTCTACCTAGGCTATACAAGTTATAAATTCACTATCTAACTTGACTTTCAAGTTAATTTATTTTAAATTGGCTTGAAACCAAATTAAACGTTAACCAAATGTTAATAATCAAATATCAAACCAAATCAAGTTATCCTATTTCAGAATTATCATAGCTATTGAACTGAAACTAAAACCTATTAAACTCAATTTATTGCACAAAATGTCCAGTTACATGACATGATGAGTCTTTAATAATAATAAGACTATGCATGCCAAGCTCATCATTGCCCGAATTGAAATTTATTACCAATACATAGTAAATATTACAACATATAAATATGTGGATATTTGGAAAATGAGTGGATATATAGAAAAGTGTAGCGTACGAAATGCGGGATACGCCAAAGCAAGCTGTTAAACCCCTACTGTATATCCCCATTTGAGCATTATTAAACATGAATAATTCATTGGTTTTTTAACACATAAAGAAATGTTTAATGTACGTTAGTTACACTGTCAAGTGCCGACACATTTAAGATGGATATGGAAACCATGTATACATCTGTTTGATTTTAGCATTTCAGTAGACAGTGTCTTTAAGGCTATAAATATATTTCTTTCTATAAAATTCATCTACCTTTTTGAAACATACTGTCACAAGTCTAAGAATTTCAAAGGGACTGCCACCATTTTATGACTCTGGGAGTGGTGTCACCTTCCCACACCCGTAGGTGGGCCAAACCAATCACCAGCCAATGCAAGAACACCGTGTTCACAGGATGGGAGAAATCTTGTGAAATTCCAGAATATTCTTTCTCTAAGAGCTTCGTCTTTGAAGACCACCGGGTACGAAGGATTAAACAAAAGAATGGAAATTTCTACCAACCACTAATAGAACCGAATATTCTAGAAGGATTCCGAAATCCTATATAAGCCCCGGACAAACATAGGCAAGTCGGTCTTAAAATAAATAGTGTACGTTAATAGTCTTGAATAAATCGTGAATGTCAATAGTCTAAAATAAATAGTGAAAGTGAGCAGTGTTAAATAAATTGTGAACATTGTTAAATAAAGTGAACAGTTCAATAGTGAGTGGCAACTAGTGAATAAGTGACTGTAAAAACTGACTTGTTAAACAATGAACTAACTCATTGTTAACGTGTAGCTTATAAGTGTCAATAGTGTAAGATAAATAAATTAACAATTGTTAAAAATAAATTTGTCGTCATTAAATACAAACCTAAGAACCCGTAAAAACGTTACAATACTAAAGAATAGATGGCCCCTCTCCACTTTCACTAAATGACAAGTGTTATTAGGGTGTCATTGTGGCGTGCCACACACAAGTTAACCAAAAGAATTTTAAAAGAATCACAGCTAATCTAGTCTCAAAACAAGCACAGAGTCACTACCTTCAACTAGAGACCAACAGCGCCTGAAAAGATATCATCACGGTTATCTATGGATGTAGTAACCAAGTGAGGTACAGTGATGAGTATATAATGAAACAAAACGTTGTGCAAATACCGCTGGGTAGCATCCCAAGGCAGATTCCAAACAAAATTATATACAAGATTTCTGGTGTTTACTCTCTTAAATCGAAATAGTGACTTTCGACTACAAATAGTGACTATTCACTACAAAATAGTTTATTAATAGTGACTATTCACTATTTCGATTTAAGAGAGTAGGTGTTTAAATGGAAAATTAGATTCCTCTAAATTGAAATGAAACGATTCATTCCATATTAAATAGCTTTTACTTTGACCTGACACTAGTTTTTTATTTTAATTGAGATAATTTGCCTAAATATTTAACCAAAATATTTAATTGTTTACTTGGACTGAGTCCTCATAGAACAGAATTAGAATTGCACTGAAAGCTTAAAATTACTCCTCTAGTTAAAAAGTTAAAATGTCATTAACGAGTTGAAGGTGTTTTCAAGAACTGCTACAAACTTTCGACTACAAAAAAATAATAAAAGTACAGCTTGAGGAAACTTTCTTTTTTATTAAGGACTTCCAAACTAAAAAAAAAACACAGTTTCTTTAGTAGATCAGCTACGTATGAGGCAATGTTGAAACGAAAGATTGTAAACGAAAACTTCTTAGATGTATTTTTTTTGGCATTTAATTGTAAATTGATTCAAAAGTTTTATAAAGTTTCGTGTGGATACCTACGCATGTCAATACATTCAAGTTCAAAGCTCTCAAAAATTGAGCTTTTGCGATTGTCTCGCTTCCTCTACTTCTATAGACATTTTGTGTCTTTTAAAATTTGTATTTTTGAAAAAATTTTATCGGTTTGATCTCAAAATAAATTTGTATATTGTCATACACAAACAACTAAAATTCTCTTACATTTGCATTCTATCTTCAAAACGATTGATTGTATAAAAATTTGGTAAGAACCAAACTTTTGCTCAATAACTCAATAACAATAACTTTACAAAGAACATAAAACGACCTTTAAAAGCACAAGAAACAAGATTATTCTTTCATTTTTTAAAAGCTTTGAGCTTAAATATGTTTACATTCGCACATGATATTTTATAAGGCCTTTGAATCAACTTATTAAATATTAAAAAGAAATTTAAGAAGTTTTCAATTTTGACGACATTAACCTTTGTACATATTGTATGTCTGGACTAATTAAGAAAGTGCGCTTTTTTACTTTGTAAGCTATATATATAACGCTAAAAGCCCCTTTAGGTAAATATGTATATTATGTAATAGGTATAATATGTTATAAGTGGAGTTAACCTATGACTGATCGTAGACTTAATAGTTAATGCAGTTCAGCGAGATATTAGATTAATAAGTTTATCTTTTAATTCTCTTTTAGCATTTTTTATATTTTACTGTCGATACAAATTCAAAATACATTTTTAAGTTACAACCGTTACAGTTATCAAATTAAATTTCAACGCTCCATTTTATTATTGCATATATTTTTTAACCAAAAAGAAATAAGTAGCGAGATTTTTTTTTAATTGCTCTTTAAATGCTTTTTCTGGATTCGCAATTGCTTCAGGTGTATAGTTAATAGTTAATTAATAATTAAATTTTCAAAAAAATTTCAATCTCAAGGTTAATATCGCTATTAAACCCAAAATTATTTTTAATTGAAATTTTTGTTTTTTTAAGTTCTCTATTTGCTCTTCTTATTACGCAAATAATTGATCAAATTTTTCCAATATTTTTAATAATTAATTAGTTATTTGTAACTATTTATAAATGCATTTTTGTATTTTGACGCCATCAACTGCCGTTAGGTCTCATAAACAAGAATAGTTTAAAAATTAAATTACTAATTAACTAAACACCTGGAGCAATTGCGGATCCGGAAAGAGCATTTAAGGAACAATTTAAAAAAAAACAGTGATTATTTTGGATTATATAGCAAATTTTTATTTTTGAAATTAGAAAATTGTGAAAAATTAATTATTAATTAACTAATAACTATACACTTGGAGCAATTTTTTGGCATATAGTTAAAAATGTTCTACGATAAGTTCTTTTCAGTTATTTTTATTATATTTTTGCTTTCAATTTTTTAAATGTTTTTCCTCTGTAAATTAAATATGTTTTTAACATAATAACCTACGCAGACGACGCCACGGGTATCAGCTAGTTAGAAATAAAAAACACAAACCAAGTCCAAAAGAAAGAGGAAACAAAACATATATCAGGTTGAAATTATAAAATCCTATAAAAAGTCTTGCTTCTTAACTATTACACGTCAGATACTTTTCTCCACAATAGTAATCTAAATGCTTCTTTTGAGCGTCTAGACATGGATCACCTTGTATTTCAAGTATAACAAAACTATTATTCAAGTCAATATTTATTTCAAAAGACTTTTCTCTTGGTCTCGATAGGAGGATTTCAAATATGTGCTCAAAATAAAAAGTATCTATTGGCAATTTAAAGTACAATACCATTTGCTTAAATTCTTTTTCCAAAGAAATAAAGTTAAAAAAATAAAATACAAGGTAAAAATATATAATTTAAGCTCATTAATCTTAAAATTTTTCTCCCTTGATGCATATTTACTTATTTTTTCTTTTTTTAAAAGCCAGTAAATTTAAACAAGCACATCTTGGGGTATGAGGATGATAAAATTAAAAATAAACATAGGTGTTACGAAAAATAAATTTCCAGTCGGGCCGTGCACATAGGTGTGAAAATTAATTAAGATAAGCTTATGGAAGATGGAATTATTTGCAGAACATTTTTTTAATCTCACGTTTTTTTTTTGTGTTATAAATCGTACTTAGTTTAGATACTGGAAAAAAAATGCTTGCACTGAATTGGTTTGAAGTTAAACGAGAAGATAATTTAAAAATAAATACTTGCTCTTTATAATTAGTTACCCAATTTTATAAAGTCATATTGTTAATCAAATTTTTGTTAGATGAATTTTTTGAGAATTGGCAATTCATTTTTATCAAGTTAATCTGTATCTAAATACAAAAACATTCACTATATTTATTACCTACTGAAAAATTGCAAAATTTCCTACGAAAACACTTTCAAGTAAATACCAAATGATATAGGTACGGCAATTATATTTCACAACAATACAATTTCCATTTAGCCGATAAATTTTCAGAAAACTACGACAAAAGCTGTAATAAACATCCTCACATTATGCAAAGTAGAGGTGTAAATAGAAGATGAAATAGTTACTTTATAAGGTACCTTTCGCCCAACCCATTAAAGTAAGCAGCATATTGTGTTGCTACATTTGAAATTATTAAACTTCCAAGCGAAGAAATTGTAACATGGAATATATTAGATATCACAAAAATAAATTTTAAAAAAAGCTCATAATATTTCAAACAGGTTGTCAAAGATTTTTTTTTTATGAATTTACCTAAGGAGTTTAGTGTAAGGATAGATTAAATTATGCATGCATTAATATCCAATATGTGCCAAACGACAAAAAAAAAAAGAATAATGCGATCATAATTTTTTGCCATTTTTAATACGTCGCCCATTCAGTTGAGAAAGTATTCGAGTAAACACAATTTTACACAAAGTGGCACTAAAACCCTCGTCGTTTTATGCATTATAACGAAAGGATATAGATTCACTTGTCTTATGAGCTTACACAGATGTATCAGTTTGCCCACTTGCCTCGTTATTTCCCAAGAGATTTTCCACGAGAGCCGTGTGCAGTGCTGTAAATGATGAATGTTAAAATGGGTAGCTATACAAATAGATTATAAAAAGTTTGGTCTATATATCGATATACGATACATTTGCATTTAATGTACGAATACAAAGAATACACTTCTTTATTTTTAGAGAACTTTTCATTTCATGTTAGTATACGATAAAGGCATAAAACAAAATAAAAAGCTTGAAGAAGCTTGAAGTATCTTCAAAAAAAAAAAAAACGTAAGAACTATTTTTGTCAATAGTAATTTTAAATTGAATTAATATCCTTTTTAATCTAGTAAACTACTGAAAGTAACTCCAAAAGTCCGCATTATAATAATATTAATACGAATTCATATCGTAGGAGCAAATATTGTTGACCATTGTCCTTAATCTCTCAAAATACATTAGCAAAAAGGATAATTTTTATTAAAAACTGAAATTTTGGTTTTCAATAATAACTGTGTAACCGATACATTCAGTTTTATAATTTCCAAGATACAAACCTATAACCTTAATTACCATTTAAATAATAATTTCAATATCATAGCCGTACCAGAGGGGGAGACCTCATTTGAGACCGCGGCTATGACCTGGTTATTTTTTATCCTTTAATACTGTTATTATTATAAAATTGATTACAATATGAGTTCTTGTTTTGAAATTATCACGAAAGATGAACAAAACCATAGTTAATCATTGTCGTCTGGAACGACCACCCAGTATTGATTACAGTGAAAATTGTGCATCACAGTAATGTTTTCCTCAAAATTGAAGAATTTTTATTGAAAATTTCAACCGTTACGTTGTAGATCCCAACATAGATCGACCTATACCCATCGAGTTTTTATGTCTCTTTCATTATGAAAACGAGTCATTGCTATTAAATGAGTTAAAATTGCAATGTTTTATTTTGTTTTGTGTTGTTAAATTTTGATTACCTACGCCAAACGCCTTCATGAAAAAATCATAAATTGCCATACCATTAAACCCATGATCTTTTAATTGAAATAGTATTTCACAGAATTCAAAAATCACTCTCTCTAGACCAAAAGCTAGGCACTTCCATAATCAATAATATTTTAGTTTTGATCAAATGTATCATAACTTCCTATACGAATATATTATCACTTGAATTATGTGTGTTGTATTTGTGTTGGCATCTGTTGATATAGTTAATTGTTGTGCAATGAGTGTAATGTAGCATTATAAGCTTGGATTTAGAGTTTAATTATTTTACTTCAAATTATCGACAACATGACTGATGGTGCTATCTCTTGGAGAAGTTAAAGGATTTATGCATCCGACATCCAGGTGGGGAGGTTATTTAAACTTAAAAGTAAATGCAATTTCTATGCCAGCAAAACTGACAAGAAGGCTTAGAGAATACTTTATAAGAAATTATATAAAATGTTGTTTGTCTCCATTCAAGGGTGGTTCAAGCAAAGAAATATTGGAGAAAACCTAACAGGATAGTTGAAAACTCGAAACAATTGCAATTGCTAACTACGAATACTTTCGGATCAATAACATTTTGTATCCTTCAAATAATGAATAACTGTTACTCAATCCGTAAGAATATGTAAAAAAAATTAACATTTCTAGTTAATGATTGTCACTTTTACTAACCTTCTATAAAAAAAATCAATTTTTGGTTTTTTGGTGGTTTTTTATGCTCTAAAGCCTAAAGTACAGTTTACTCCCAAAAAATGCATGGTAATTGTAGAATACCCTCTATAAGCCATACAAGTAAAATGAGTGAGTGAAAAAAAAAATAAGAAGTTGAAGCTTTTCAAAAAGTGTACTACTTATTAATTTTTAATTTAGAAAAAATGGACAGTTCCTGCGCGAGTACTTTTAATATTGTAAGCTTTTGTTTATTAATACTTTGAAATGTAAACATTTGTTCATCGGTTTTTCGCTTCTCTCACGCATGAACAGAGCTATAAATAACCATTATTTCCTATAGAAATTAGAAAGATAATTTATACGAAAATAGACTTTAAGAATCCTGGAATAGGGCATGCTGTAGTATGATAAATATCTTCTTCTAGCATAAATAATGAGGCTAATTTTAATGAAATTTTGTGGAAGATACCTCAGATGTTAAGGTAATACATTAAATAATATCCATTCCAAAAAATGAACGGTTCCTGTAGAATAGCTACTAATTCATACTATTTAAATGTTTGTAACCGGTTCTTAACTCTTAAAGTAACAAATACATTTTATCCTAATAAAACATCCAAAACTTATAGGATAGCTAATATCTCTTCCTGGAAAAAAATTTTAACGAGTTTTCATGAACTAACTATGAAATCTTGCCCTTACTATGAATCTAAGTTCTAAAAGTTACATCATAAGATATTTGTTAAACAAGACAATACTCAGTTCTTGAGGAAGAGCTACTGTCTTTTTATTTCAAAACATCCGAGAGGAATTTCTTCTTTATTTGAATATTTCTTTTAATCAATTAGTTAAATTTAGGCACGCTCAGTGTATTTTGTATCTTAGGTATACCTAGATCTAAGATAAAATTGATTAACAGAAATTTTCTGTGATTAGACAGTCATGATATGATCTTAGATGTTGAAACTACTTAACTACTTACAAAAAAATAAAACAATGTTACTAGTAAAAAGAAAGCTTAAATCGGTTTTTGAAGACCTTGATTGAAACTCTGGCAAATCAGAAAATTTACGTTATATTTGTCAAGGTAATTTAACCGAAATGTTTATTCTGTATTTGATGAGAAAATATCGATGAATTGCAAAATCCAAAATTTCAACGTTGAAAAATAAGTTAATCCCTTAATCGGATTAAAAATGACATTGAGTATCACAATAATTCATCGATTGCTTGAACTTATGTGAAATTTTATAAGACTAAAGGAAAAGAATTTTAAAAAATTATTTTTTTAAATATTGTAATATTTTATATTAAATGGACAAACTATGAAATCGAACCTTTATACTACAACTGGTAAGATACCACGAAAAGATATTTGTTACTATGGAAAATGAACGATTTTTTTGGGATAACTAATTATCTTCTTATGTCGAAAATAGCCGAAATGGGTTTTTTATAGTTTGGTATGAAGGTCTCTATTAACTAGTTTAATTTAATTTCCGTTTTTCTTCTTAGCCAGACAATTTAGATTGATTTCTTTGTTATAAATATTTAGATACCAACACATAATAGTTCTATATTCCACAGAATATTATGTACTGATTATTATGAAACATTGGTTGTTTGCACTTGGAAGTTAATGTTGAAGCTTTAATGGTTGCATAATGGAAAGTAATATTCTATGTTGTTCAATATTGTAACGACACGATATTGCTTTTCGCATTGTATTTTTTCACTTTTCTGAGTTAGTCACTTTATTGGTGTAACGTATTTTATGAATCAATATTGCGAAAAGATTGAGTATAAGAAAAAAAAAATACAAATAATATCCAACTCATTTTGCTCGCTAAAAGAAATGAAAAAAAAATTGAAATTTTCGATTCTTAACTTCTTTTTTATGTTCAGGAAATAAATACGATAAATCTTATAAGTAGGTAATATAATTTTTCGCTTCGTAAAATTTACTTTAAACTATACGAAATGTAACAATAACATGAACTTTAAGAATGAACCCTCATAAAATAATACGATATTAGGTATTATTATTGAATTTAAGGGTTCTTTGATATTCGTATTGAGTTATATCGTTGGGTGTATTGAACTTGAAACTTTCGGAAACAGTAAATATATTTAAAATTTGCAACAGATGGTTGATGACATTTTATGTTTCAATACCTTCATAAGTATTTAGCTTATAGCAGTGGTCGACAATCTTTTGAAAGGCGGGGTAAAAATTTTCAAGCTCAAAAATGTTATTTGATGAGTGGGTAACATACTGTACTATACCTTTATTGTAGATATATCATCAGCACATATAGCCTCGTTAGCTGAACGCTTTTATCTAAAAATTAAAAAAAAAAAACTTTCTTAAAGGCAAATATTATTTTCAAAAAAATAAAATACGAGTAGGTAATGTATATATATATATATACATTATTCATATATGAGTGTAAGAACAAATTATTTAAAATTATTTACTTAAAGGTGTTAAGTGTTAAAAACGTTTTACTGATTCACCTTAACTTTTAATTGTATTTTAAGTCGCTTTAACATATAACGTTATATCACGACTGTTTAAATTGTTCTGTTCTATCTATCATTTCATTACCAAACTCTATAAATGACCCAAATTTCTAAGGTTTTTGTCTTGTGAGAATAATAGGAGAATATAATCCGTAACAAATGGACATTCAGCTAGACACGCAAGTAATCTTATTCTCTCGTTTTTCTATTATTGCAATTATTCGTATCTCGTTTTTCTGACGAAACCTTAAAAATAGCCAAGTTCTACGGTAAACAAAAAGTAATTTAAGTAATTACATTGAATGATTTTCATTTAGTTCAAATTAATTTTGCAGCATTTCATATAAGAAAATCAAAATAATTTCAAGCGTTAAAATGATTGAAATCAACAATAATCCATTCCGAGTCTACACTGATACAATTCCAGCATATGAATTAAGGCTCTAAAATTTCGTATCTGTCCAGCTGTTGAGTATTGGGCATGTATAAAATTAGCAGATGTAATTAACCGGTGCGCAAAATAGAATAATGTAGAGGCAACTCTTGGGGTCCAGCTAATGTATTCTGAAATCAATTCAATAATGAAATATTCATGCTGTCATGAATACTAAAATGCTGGTGCTCCATTAATTCCGTTTGAACAATGAACAACGGCAAATGTCATCACAGAGCTGAGACTTTAGATTGATTAATAATTATTGATATTAGGAAAAAAAATGGGGCTCAAAATTTGGTCTTTTTCATACTTATGTCTCATTGCGGTTTCATACTATATGTTATGAGCTTAATTAATATGAGAAACGTATCAAACATTTAATTAATGCATCATTTTTTTAATAAAAGATATTTTAAAACAAGTGATGCTAATTATATTTACAATCGTATGGAGTATAGGCAGAGGTTTGATCAAACAAAAGTGGTTTTTTATTCCGAATAAGCAAACAGAAAATAATTTAATTAGTGTGTCTCGCCTATAAATAACAATGTGAATGATTGAAAAAATTATACTCTAATATATTGCAATTTTCAGACTGATTGCTATCTACATCAAATTTCTTTAACAACACATATCATTCAATATAATTAGACTTTTAAGGATTATAATCACGTTTTTATAATATTTAATCATCAAATCAAAGTAATACTAAGCAATGTTTACTTCATCTACGAACGCTAAAGATACAATAATTAGGAAATAAATAGATCTTAAAAAATCTAATTAAAAATCATAATATGAAGAAATTATCAGGTGAAAAGACCACAGTTTTATGTTTTAACAATTTATTTTTCTTTTACACAATGTTTCGTCGGTGTTATTCCGACTTCAACAGTTATCTTGAAATAGTCTGTTGAAACATTGTCATACCTTATTTTATTACGACACAGTTTTGTATTATTCACTTATTTTATACGTCCAAATTAAAGTTAAACTTTTATAAATAAATATAATAAACATTTAATTCGAATATAACTTTAACAATATAAATTTCAGGTGTCAAATATTCAGATATCTTAAGAATAGCCGAGTTCTATAAAAATATATTTGAATATTTGACACCTGAAATTTATATTGTTAAAGTTATATTCGAATTATATATTTATTATTTTTAGTACCTTTGGGTGGCGCTAGTATCTAGTGGAAAAACAGCTGTCGATTGTTTGTGTTGTTATAAGAGTTATACGTGTCAAAGAGCCCCCTACCACTAAAACTTATCAGAATTATTATACTTATTATTTAAAAATACTTATCATAATTATTCTCATATAATAACAATAATAATGAAAACATTAAAAAAAGTTTCATTTTAATAACTTGCTTGACGTTTAAAAAAAATTATTTCAAACCTCCGACCTTCATAAATTCTTTGGTCTTCGTCAGTCTTTGTGGTCTTCGTTCAACTCGTTTTCAACTATATTTCAACTAATTTACTGCAAATCCAGTAAAAATGGTCACATTTTTGTAACATGGAGTTGTAGGGGGCTGGTTTTAACAGACTATTTCAAGATACCTGAGGGCCACCTATTGGCGCAGTGGCTAGAGCAGTAGTTCTCTCCACTTCATGCGTCAAGTGGTTTGGGTTCGATTCCCGTTTAATCCTAGACTTAAGATCATAGACCTAAGATTAAAATTGGCCAACAGAAATTTTCTGTGTTTAGACAGTCGTGATATGACCTAAGCTGTTAAAGCGACTTAAAACACCAAAAAAAAAAAAAGATACCTGATGAAGTCGGAATAACACCGACAAAACATTGTGTAAAAGCAAAATAAATTATTAAAATATAAAACTGTGGTCTTTTCACCTGATAATTTCTTCAAATATTAAATTATTAAGACCTGGAAATTAGTAGATATTATAAAAATTATTATTATATTTAAATGTTTACTTCTTCAATAATGTTACGTCTAGAAAAGGGGATAATGGATAGTGCTAGTCTTATATAAATTACAAATGTTCTGACTAAAATACGCATTCTGTTTAACTTTGAAAAACTTAAAAAAAATATTTTTGCACTTGTATCAGAGAGCATTTGTAACGTATAGAAAAACATCTCATATATCGAATAACACATGAAAAATCCAATGAAAATTGCAATTTGCATTACATACATATAGTATTGACTGAAAGAACAAGAATTTATGTACTTACCCGTGTTTGTATTCAAGTTTCGCAGTAACTATTTCTTAGTCGTTTGCAAATGTATCCAATTTCTATATACATGTATGTAATCAGGATAATTGATGCACTAATCAATAAAACCTTTAATTAGAATAAGATGTTTAAATTACAGTGAACATTAGTTATATAACTAATGCTCCTCGTATTTACTTAGAAGGCTAAAAAAGAAAACTAAAGCTTCAGTTTAAACTTTAAAATAAATTGTTATTGCACATTTGCTTTTTAGGCGTATTCTTTGGTTGTGGCGTAAATTAAATAATATAGGCACAAATCGAAAAAATTAATTTATTTATGGAGTTGACTGTCAACTAATTGAAAGTATCTATCAATGACGTAGCGTGTGAGAGCCTGAGAGACAATAGGGGTCATGGCCCCGGGCGGAACAAATATAAGGGTGGCAAAACATCAGGCGATGGCAATTAGTTAAAAATGAGAAAAATCCAGGAAAGAAAAAAGAAATATCTGTTGAATCAAAAAAAAAAAAAAAAATAGAGGCACATTTTTAGCAATGAGAGAAAATATACCACGTATAATCAAACGAAAATAATTTACTTGTTTTACTAAATTCTGTAATTGCTGAAAGAGAAAGGTTTTAACAGCTCCATAGCTCTTTTAGTGTTGGATTAGATTCTAAAATCTAGACCAGTGGTTCTTAACCTGGGTTTGATTGAACCCCAGGGGTTCGGCGGAGGTCAAAACATACATCCTACTCATATAACGTATATAGATACATACTTAGGTACCTACATATTTGAATTTTAAAAATTTTTAAAAAAAGTTTTTTTTCGAAATAAGAAGGGTTTTGTGAATGGGCATATGAAACTGGTGGAGGTTAGTACCTCCAACAAGGTTAAAAACCACTGATCTAGAGGGATATATGTAAAAGAGTTTGCGTTAGAAAAACACACCAAAAAAAACATTTTATCTTATGTGAGGGTTTTTATTATGGGTGTTTATTTGAAACTTGATTTGAGTCACATATTTATATAAATAATCAAGTCAAGCATTAATTTTTCAAATCATTTTATTCGTAAGGATCAAATATCAAGCATAGTTTACTTAACAAATGTCCAACTACTTAACTTCATTTTTCCATTGGCAGAGTATTTTAGGTTATTTATACAGTTTGTTTATTTGCGAAAATGTGGTCAATTCACTTTTCGCACCTGGTGACATAACCCCACGCTATGCCACTGATTTATCTATATGTCAATTTAATTCTTTCCAGGGTTAAACATAAGGTTGTTAAACAAAAAGAAATCTTTATTGGGTCTTACAGTCAACATTGTTGTGGTTTGAGATCAGAAATAGGTTTCTTAAAGATAACATAAGGTATCAGAAATGTTTCTTACTAGCCGTCTTTAGTATATATAATAATGACAGGAATCTTTTATTTAGGTTTATCAAAAAGTTACTCGAAAGTTAACACAGTTGTGATAAACAATTTTAGTTAAATGCCCTTAATATTAAATAATATCTACTATTTATTACTTACTGAAAAAAATAAAGTTATAATAAGTTTTTGTTTTGGTTTATTTAAGGTCGCATCAACTACTATATGCCACTATGGTCATTAGCGACCGTTAAATTCGAAAACCCATGAAAGAAATTTTGGGGGACTTTCATTGGGATTCGAACCCAGGATCACTGGCGTATAAGACAACTATCTAGTCAATCACGCCAATAAGTATAAGTGACCTAATAGGTTATTAATAAAGTGTAAAATCTTGACAGCATATTGAAGTTGGTAAGGTTTTTTGTAGAATCTATTTTGTTATTTTTACTAACAGATCGAAAATTTAATTGTTAACACGTGTGAAAGTTAAAAACCAAAAGGAATTTTATAAAAGTGGCAAATTTCAAATTTTCAAAGTACTCTTGTAAGGGTTTGGGTTTTTCGTTTTTGATATACAGAATCCTATAAAATGGTGCCAACTAGCTTCGAAGCTTACTCTTTTAGAACTATTTTCTTGGAATAGATAAAGAGTGTAAATAAACACATTGTTTAAAAAAGCATCATTTAAATCATAAAATTAAAAAAGTTAGTTTTATTGATTCTTATAACTATAAACGATTGCTTAACAAAAAAGCAAGGGGATAGAACAGATAAAGACAGAAATTTAAAAATTGACAACATTCAGTAAATTTCTAACAAATTATCTCAAAGGTAAAAAGGCATTCGTAAACAGACGTAAGATTTCTAAAAAAAAAAAAAAAGATTGATGACGTAGACATCGCTCTCGGTCTAATCTCAAACATGAAGCACCAACTCCAAAGACATTGTAAATATGTGAAAGTCTAACAAAATACATAAACGCTTTAGCCGTCTGCAATGTCAAATTGATCCGTCTGCTACAGAGAAAAAAATGAATGAAAGAAGATAAGGAATTTTTCTCCGTTGGAAAATTGCTGAGAGGTTTCTTATTTGTACCACCGACCATATATTTTCTCTCAAATCTGCGTCTGTTAAAAAATCAAGATGATCAAGATTGTCTGCAGCTCACGGCGAATATTTTCTTAATTTATTTGCTGTTCTAGCATAGAAAAATTAGATTTACAAAAACGTGCTTGATTACTTCTTTCAAACTGTAACACGAACAATGTTTGATTTGATTTTTCAAAAATCAACATTTAAATAAAATTCACCAAAAAAAAAATCCTATACACTACATTTTCTTAAATAAGCGTAATGAAGCAATCAATGTGTTACGTCTACTTGATGTATTGTACTCTTGAGTCAAATACATCACGTGAAGATTCAAGTAGTTAATTTGTTGTTCGATAAAACTACAAACATTGAACGGCTTTGGTCAAAGGCTGCAAATGGTTAGACTGAAGGTTAACTGAAACTGGCCAATTCCGACCTAGTCGTACGAAGATAATTAGCGACTAATCTAATGAAGTGGCATATAATTGCAGTGTGCTTTCCTTCATATACTCGTAGCTTGAGATTCTATTTCCTTCTATTAACGAAGGAAGGATTTGTATCTAATGCTTATAACCGCAACGACATCTGCTTCTGATGTGTAAACGAGAAATAGCCTCATCCACATAATTAAATAATATTTTATTTATTTAATAATTTTTGTACGTTTTGCATGATTTTTATGGTAAAGTATTCATTGTTTGTAAAGGAAAAAGGTTGAATTAAAAAAAATAATACTGAAAGAATAGTTAGAATATTTTACTATTTTGGTTATCAACTTTCTAGTCTTATTCTTTAAAAAATTTTATTTTATTTCAAGTAAAAGTAATATTAATGTAATATCACGACATACTGAGGGATGTGTTATATGGATTTTTGCTTATCCGAGGTACTTCCTCCTAACATTATCTCGGATAAATGAGGTTGTACGGTATATTTATTAGTATATCTATCATTAAATATTATACATGTCTACTTTTAACAAAAGTTAATAAATGAATGTATATTATTTATATTAATTATTTACTAGCTGATGTACTCGACTTCAAGTTTACTAAAGTAGTTATAAGGACATGATTCTGTAAATTTAATTACCAAGTTTTTTAAGAGATTTAATTTGGTATTTTTAACTTGAGTTTGACTTGATATCTTTTAAATTTTAGTTTAGGTAACTTTAAGATCAGGTTTAAAGTATTTTTACACCAATTAAAGGACGTCCCAAAGAATTTTTTATTAAAAACTATATATATACTATGGTCAAAATTAAAAATGATAATTCAATACGGAAATGCCATGGTACGCACAAAATTACCATCCGCATTTCTTGATGGTGTACCAAAAAGTTTCTTTCACACAAACCTTGCCTTGAAAATTACGAACATAATAAAAAAGAATCAACTAAATCTGTCAAAATGTTCTCAAGTTACGGCGTGATCAAGGAAAATAGGGGTTGATTTTTATACAATGTAAATATGTGGCGTAGAAAATGCAATTATTTTAATCACATTTTATTTGGTTTGATTTAGTTCGGTTGTTTATCTATTTTTATATTTTGATTTAAACGAATTTTGGAAGCTGTGCGCTCAAAGACAGCAGTTCGAGCCCAGTATCGCGACGATAAAAGTCAAATCCTTATTGTTAAATTATTTATTTGTTTATAGTTATTACAATTGTTAAAGTTCATTCAATTTTTATTAGTTGTTCAATTAGTTTCAATTAGTCAATAGTTATTTATAATAGTTTATTTATTTATTCATTTACTATTATTAATATAAGAAAACATCAACTAGTCTTTGCGCCAAGTTCCAATAGTTTGTTATTCCCCTTATTATTTAAACGGGTTATTAACTTCTATGGTGGTATAAAATATGATTTACTTAATAAACAATATAATTTGTGTTAAATAAATTGTAAGGTGGGAGTGGTTACCCACATTTATTTACACATAATATATTTACATTACAGTGGTCAGCACTTGCCCCGAACAAATTGAATTGCTTAAGGTATATAACGTTGTTTCGTAAGGGCAGTTGCGAGAGGTATCACTGCATGTTCAAATTTCATTTCTAGTCGCCACAAAATAATTTAAAATATCGGTCAAAAACTGTGCTACAAATAGATTGGCAAATATGGACTCGTTGCCTGATTAATTCCGGGCCCACTATTTGCTATAAGTAGTAGGTGCTATACTACTCAACGCTACAGTTAATATTTTTATACTACTTATTTATTTACTACTTTCTTTTATTTCGAGTTACTTGTTGACCCATAGAGAGTTCCCATACTGTTTGGTTGCTCTATCCATGTTACATGCCGCTACTGTGCGCTGGCTATAAGGCCTAACCTTTTGCTTTGTGTGGTATACTGGCATATGGTATATACTGGTATATACTATATGGTACATACTGGTATATGGCACATTGCTTATTGTATAAATATTTTAATACATTATTATATTAAGTCCTTAAGACGTGGGGAGTTTTGTCAAAGGACCTTCACTTTTTATTATAACTATGATAGTTTTCCATTTAAATCAATTGTTTCGTTTTTGATGATTTCTAGATAGTGATACTTTATATGGACACTAGTTTTTTGAGTTTTTGTTGACAAGTTTTGTAGTGCGTTTATCATAGCTTTAAGCCTATTACTCACTAGTAGATATGTTGCGCGATTTTGGTCTCTGAGATGCGTTTCAGATTGTCTACGTAGACATGTCTATAGACGATTCTCCGTCTAGGACCTGTTGCGAGACCAAAAAATTGTAGGTCTAACGTCTCCCGATCGGAATGGGAAACTTTAGAAGACAGCATGTAACGTTAGATATGCTCCGCAACATTTTGACAGTATGGACGTCACTATTGCCTAGAGACGAGCCATGGCCAGCTCCGTTTATTTTCTTTATTATGTTTATTTTATTTTGTCCTCCATGGTGGACTGCGAAGATGAGATAGAAATTCACGTCGTAGCGTGGACGCTAGACGAGACAAAGAACAGTGTCTCTAGACTCTGTCCAGCATCTCTAGACGGTCTCTCGACAAATTGCGCAACGCATCTACAAGGGATTACTAGGTTTTCAAGTATATTCAAATTTTGTGTTTATTTAAACCAATTTGTTCGATTAAGTAAAGGTTTTATATGTAGGTAATTACGAACGATTGATATAGCTCATCCTTTTTGCTTATTATAGATTGAACTATCAGTAAAAAAATGTTGTTTATGATTAATTTTTATTGGGTGAAGTGTTTTTTTTTATTGAACTTTTTTTTAAAATTAATTTTGTATTTAGTTAATTATAATTGTTTAAAATTTAAAGCAAAATAAGTAGGTAGCAAGGTTTCATGTTAGCTTTACGAGAAATAACATTTCTGCATTATAATAATACCTTTGTATACAACTAAAAGCACGCATATGCCGTTCACCGACGTTATCTAAAGCCATTTCTAACTTTTGTTACCCATGTTAGGATGCGGTTAGAGCTAAGTACGTGGTTTTATAGAAAGTGTAGGAACGAACCACGTTATTTTTCTCTAACGTTAACGGTTGTTGTATGGACACATTGCAAAACCAAAGCGTGAATCGACTAACTTTCACAAAGAGGGAAAATTGAGTAATTTTTAATGATTTTCTCAACTATTAAAACATTGTCAAATGTTTTTAACGTTCGAGTTCTTGATGTTAAACATTAATTTTTCTAAGTGATATATCATTTGTGCATCATTGTTTTTATTTTCAATAACATTCTGTGCGTTTTAACTAAGAGCTTTTTTCACGCACGATTAAATATCAATCAGAAACATAAACGTTTAGATAAATCAAAAATACTTCCCGCTTGAATTCGAATCGCTGTTTCAAACAATGAAAATATGTAACGACTTATAAAAAATTTAATTGCCTCAGGAATATTTCTCTTGTACAAACATTAAGGGTAATGCATAAAACTCTTGCACTTCCCAAAGGAATTTGAAGCGTGTTTTTCTAATAAAACTTTTTTCTCACATCGCATTGTTATTTATGGAGAACGTGATAGTGGTGTGACATTTTCAGATGTATCATGTAATATTTATATAGGGTATAGAGCTGGACTACGTGCACTTGTCAGTAATAACCAGATCCTGATGCGCAATCAAGAGTGAAATATGTCCTTTCTTCAGCTATACTCACGTGTAAAAATGTCGGGCAGTAAATATAATGTGCAGTTAACAAAAATTTAATCAATTCACGACAAATTCATTTTTACTCCACTGAAAATAAGTTTTAAACTAAAAGTAAATTTGTAGGCAGATTCCACTCTATGCAAAGTCGTTACATAATGCCATAAATATGAAATAACAACGGCTCAAAAGCATAAATATAAACAGCAGGAAACATTTTCCAAAATGATAAATGCAACGAACAAGTAAAAGGATACATCTCAACCTTACCATTTTATTTATAAGTGAATATAACTGTTAGACTATGTATTTAACTTAAATACGAAATTATACTAAATACTCTCGTAGCAAAATATGACCTAACTATGTATAAATATAATGTTTCATAGGAAATTACTTTTTTTAATTTTCTCAATAGAGAAAAACAAACAATTAAAATGACACAAAACAAAATATATTCTATCCCCGTTGAATCCTAGACTTAAGATACTAGACCTAAGATATATAATTGACCAACAGAAATTCTCTGTGTTTAGACAGTCGTGATATGACCTTAGATGTTAAAGCGACTCAAACACCAAAAAAATATATTCCTTTTGATAAAATCCTTTTATATATCCGGCATATCCGTATATCGTACATGCTGGTTATCATATGTGTTATGTTTAATTCATCTCATAATTTTCTTAGTAAGATAAATTGATTCAATAAGTCATATAATTGAGTAAAGATTTTCTTTTCAATTCATTGTGCATTCTTAATTTTACTATCAATAGATAAAATTTCGCAATTATAACAGTACCTTAATATTGAAGGTACTGTGTAGTTTATTATAGTATTTTCCTCACTTTGGTTAAGGAGACTAAGACTTTTAGAAGGTTAAGAATTTCTCTGGAGGGGTTATTTAGGGGTATATAGTCCGAATGCTATGCTAGTCCGAAGGCCAAAAAATAAAACATCATTGAAGAATTTTTCTCCAAAGAGCTTCACGCTAGGGATGTGGAATTAATATGGATTCCTGAGCACAAGGATCTCACTGGCAATGTCTCAGCCGATTAAGCAGCAAGAGAAGCCACAAATGGTGAGCTAAAACCGGAACTGACATTGTCAGTCGAGAATGCAATAAGGTAATGTAGGGGAGTAATTAGGGGGCTGTGGATTGATTTTTGGTGATCTCAACCACAAAAACTCAACAATATTAAAGTATCCACCTCAGAGAAACCACCTCGGCAAAAGCTGCCAAGAAATCTTGAGGTAAGCCTTTGCAGACTGAGGGTATGACCCACTAGACTGACCCACTGCCACCTGTTCATCGGGACAGCAACGGGATGCAGCAGGTGTGGATACGATATATCCACAAAACACCTGCTGCTGGAATGTCAAGAAACGGAGAGTCTCAGTTTGAAGTGGTCGGTGCTACAAAGCTTGAAAGACTGCTTGAATATTGAAAAAGGGATTACAGCATGCCTAAACTTCCTCTGGGAGGTCAATCTCCTTGCCGAACTATAAAACTATGTGAGGGAAAAGTGACTCGTAAGTGTATGAATATGATCAAGTGTGAATGCAACTATGCTTCAATAAGAATGCCGTGAGAAAGTGAAGGAAAGAAGTGAGATTCTATAGAACTAGAACAGTCGCTGATGACTTTGGACGTTCCAAGCGACTATAAATAACCAAAGAAAAAAAATTATGAAAAACTTAACTTAAAATCGGACTTTTAACTTAATATTTTTATCTCGTTGTTTTTTGCAATCAAATCCATTTCTTTGGCTTCAAATGTTTTAACGAATTCACAAAATTTAACACTTAAAAAAAACATCGAAATTCAGGTATTTTTTGTATTGCTGACAATGACTTGATAAAGTTTGGAAAATATCTACTGCGACGCATCATAGAAAATTTGGTTGCATGCAACTCGCTGTTGGTTAAAAGAACATAAACAAACCCTTCGATTGGTTATATCAATGAAATTATATATAAATATCTATAAAACCAGAACTAAATGTATACAGCCCCATGTATAGCTCCCTCCCTCTACCTCAGACCCCCCTTTATTTAAATTTTTTCAGGGAAAAGTTTTTAACAAAAGTTGTAGGCTTTGATAAGTTTAATAGAAGCCGTTTTCGAAAAAACTCAAAAACCTACAGAATGAAGTAAACCGATTCCAACCAAAAGCTTTCCGGCACAATTAGATGAAATATGAAAGCTTTCCTGATTCGGTGGATTTCGGATAAGCCACACATATGCATATAAACAGGATTTTTTCTTAAAACGAATCTCTTTAACTAGGGAACCTCAAAACGTGTACTTCCGGTGAAAACTCCAAATCGAAAATTCGTACCGATTACTTACAATACTTTCTGTACTAAATATAACTAGAAAAAAATTAAATGTGTGTTCTGTTGATACAGCACACATGGTATTAACTGAATTAGTCAGTGCAAACCATATGTACAGGAATTTCTCAAGAAGTTTCATAAACATTCCATAGTAAAGCACAAGTGAAGAGCAGCACAAGACGGCATTTATAAGAGGTCATTCAGGAACCAGAATAATACATACAAAGAGAGGAATATCCTCATTCCAAACATTAAATCATCCTCAGTCACAATGGTGCGTGCGGCTTGGATAAATGCTTGCAACCGCGAGTAATTGAAACAGTTTATTTTATTTATGTTTATAATAAAATATAAAAGTCGCGTTGACTTTGCTACGTAAGCATTACGTAGGTATACGAACGATATTTTCTGCTGCTGGATTAAAAATAAAATCTTTCTCCACTCTCGCTAATAATAAATGGGCTTAACAGAACAACGGCTACGTTGCGATAAGATGCAGTTTAACTTAACCTATATTGTGTCGAAAATATATCTTCATAACACTTATAACATTAAATTGCAACCATATTATGTATTATGTAAATGAAGAATAATTTTAATAAGTTGTCTTAAAGTTCCCAACCTTAAACTTAAAAAATTCTAAAAATAGAAAATAAATTTTTATTTATATAAATATTATTTTTTTTTTTTTCAGTTCCCTCAACTAAACCATTACCTTAATGTCTTTATTTCTGTTGTTAAGTTAATAGTTATTACTAACTAGATCTAATATTCTTTTTGTTCGCCAACTAAAAACTGTACCTACTATTATATAATAAAATAAAAGAGTTGATAGCCTTTCCAAATATTATGTCCGTCGAGATAAAATTCAAATTAAATATCAACAGCAAATATTAGGGCGTGAAAATTAAGTAATATAACTGCAAATGTAAGCTTTTATATAAAAACATTATATTCCGTGCATATTTAAACCATAATCTTCGCAATTTGCATTAATTTTCGGATTTTGACATCTCTTCATTTGGATTAAATATAGCTGACGTAGCGTTTTAGCGAACTATAATAATCAAATTGAAATACGATTTGCAAAAGGATCATTTAAACGTATCCTCTCGTGTAGCTTAAATATTGTTTAAAAATTTACATAACAAAATTGAAATATGAATAAATTGACTTGTTAATTATTCTTCTCGAATTATCCGCTTGGGTTTCATAAAAGTTTGTCAGTTCTGTAACTTTTAAATACTTGGGTATCGGATTGATTTGCTGCATGATTTTCAAAGCTAGCTGTAGTTTGGGTGAAAAATAAAATTATAGCCTTAAGGTTTTAATTTTTGGATGCGGCAATTAAAATTCTTTAATTTGATCATACTTAAAATAATCTTAAAAAAAATATTTCATTTGTTCTTGTTTTAAAAAAATATATCTTTTTCAATTCAATTTCTTATAAGAATCGCTGCTATGACTTTCCATGGATTTATCGTTGATCAAGGCAAAAAATTCATCCTTTACTTTGAGCCAACAATTTTTTTGTTATAAGGTAATATGGGTTGGAAAAACAATATAAAAAATCACGAAGAATAATTGTATATCTTGGTATATCTTGGAAAATAATGGATATGTTATTAAAGCATATAATTCCGTTAATTCATGGAATAGCTAAGTGGACAACCACTAAAGTTTTGAATTGAAAACCGGAAGCTATTAAAAGAGGAAATTTTGTACAAATTCCACCCCCACATAGACTAAGAACTACAGAACAGAGGAGCAAACCCCTCCCTCTGGGATATTTCATCACATATATTTCATAAATTACCTAGTTATTCCATGAAATAATAACGGATTACACGCTTTAACGGTAACAGATACACTAAAAATATCGATTATACGCTTGCAACTTCCAGGTGTTCTTAAAAAACACAGCTACAAATAGGGATTTACTACTTGACTTAATTGTCAAGCTACTTAAATTCAATTTGGATTAAACTCAAGTCAAAATTTATATTTTAATATCAATATCAAGTCAAACATTAAATTTGCAAGTTATTTTATTTCAAAGTAAAAATATTAAGCTCATTTCAATAGTTCTGTAACAGTTACGTAACATAATTTCGTAATATTCGTTTGTTACAAATCTAACCGTTACAGAACTACCACGTAGTTGGAAAATTTGTGCTTACTGTGATTTGAAAGTTGAAATGTTCTCAAAACCAACTAAGTTGCTTTTTCAATTGAATTTCAAAATTTTATATGTTACAAGGGGCCTTTGTTATTTACAATTACCTAAAAATTTTTTTGTCAGGGTTTGAAACTCTGAGCCTTCTCCACATCTTACAACAATACCCTTAAGAGCTGCCAATACAAAGAAACAAAAAAAAATGGTTTCTTCCATTATTGTGGTCCAGTGATTTGAAACTCAATTTATCATACCCTTTTATTTCTCTTGAGGAGTTTACACTACCTAACTCCTAGCACCTAACTCTAACTTTATACAATATCTTACTGAAGTACCAACTAGAACCAACGTAGTTTAAAGGATGCTGATTGGTTCTTATTATCAATGTCTTAAATCTAGTAGAAGGTTGACATTTTCAACCCCCAACGCTACCAAAATAATGGAAAAAATGTTGTCTATTTTAGTTTCGTTTTGTTGACAGTTCTAAAAGCTCTTCATGTCCAATACCTCAATATGCCAATCTTGGGAGCCTGAAGAATCAGGAGCCTGACGTCAAATGTCTCTTGGATTTAAGACATATAAGATCCAATTGGTACATTATATTACGGGTATTATATTAATATTTATTACTAGTTTAGTAAGATATTTTATTTATTTTTTCTTGGATTTTCAGATCTTTGGTTAAAGCAATGCTTTAGGGCTCCATTGTAAGTAAAAAAAAATACTAATAAAATATAGTTCTCGCTGTAATAGAGCAATGCTTTTCTTTGGGGCGCTGCGGAAAAATTTTAGTTCGTTAAGGACGCCAAAAACCGAAACATTTAAGGAAATACATTATATTAAATAGTTTATAGATTATTTTTGCATGTGTACCAAACTATTCAAATACACTTAAAAGAAGGTAGATAAAAATGGAAACTATTTCTATACCTATCTATTTAACTTTACCATTGTAGTGGAAAAAACTGATCTTGTCGTCGAAAAAAAAAGTAAAAGGACACCAACAACCAACAAACATAATATCTTCAATAACCTTAAAGTCAAGGTTTAACATATATTTCAAGTATAGATTCACTACTTGACTTGATTTTCAAGCTATTTGACCTAAATTTGACTTCCTCGACAATCTCGACTCAAGTAAAGATTAAAATTTAAATGTCAAACCAAGTTAAGCATTGACGTTCCAAGTTATTACATTTGCAAGTAAAAATATCAAGCATATTTGATTTAATCATTAGAGATCTAGAAAACGATATTGTATTGAAATTGCCTTGAAAATGTCAACTGACATTCACTTTAGCGTTGGGATTTTTGAAAAATAGATTTTTTATGTGTTAAAACTTTAATTAAACTATAAAAGTACTCTTGCAAAATGGTAGACAACAATTTAAGTGACTCGTTAGAGGAAAAAACGAAATCTATATCAACGGATTCGTTGGAAACCGTAGGAGATTGCAATGAGTCATCAGATTCATCAAGCAATAATTTAATACCGTTTTATTTGGGAGAGGTTGCGAAAAAATCTGTTAAACATTTGAGCAATAATGTGAAAAATAACCAAGAATCATGTAACAATGATAGATTAAAGACGAAACGCAACCATTTAAAGTCAATTCATCATGCTACGTGTCATTTGGATACAGCAACAATCGATAGATCGTCTCAGGTTAGTATGCATAGCGCGAATAGAAGTAAAGTTGGGCTGCAACGTTGCCTTAAAATGTTAGAGCAAAAGAAAAAAGCGACAAGAACGTATTTGGAAATTTTTCAAAAGAAAATGCAAATAAAACAAGGCAATGATAGAGGGAAATCTTCTATTGATACAGCGAGATCGATTTGGGGAGATTTGACTCCACCAAAGTTAAGCGATGACGATTTAATAGATTCGAATATGCCCGATGACTGGGATTCAAGCAGGTACATTTAATAAGAAAAAAATTTCTAGCATTTCTTAGGGTTTCGTATGTTAAAAACGAGAAAGAAAAGTCCTATGAGAAGATTCGCGTGTAGAAATTTACGACTTGACTTGATTTCAAGCTACTTGACTTAAATTTGAGTTAAAATCAAGTCAAACTTAAGTTTAATGTTGATATTTAACTATCAAGTTAGGCGAAACATCTGAAGCTCAATTTATTGAGCCCAATATCCAGATACTTGACTCGAGGAATCCCTATACTCGCGTGTCTCGCTGTATGTCAATTACTCATGAAAATACAGGACCTATGTTTTTTAAATACTTACAATTAGTATACATATTTACTCAAAATTTACAGAAAACATAAATCAGGAAACCAGTCCTTAAATTAAGATAATATTTTTAAAAAAATTTCAACTTTTCTTGTTTTATAGTACGAAACCCTTTTACTGCGATTTTCACGCGTACTTGATCGGTTTTTTTAACAATGAATTCTTTATTTACTTTTGACGTTGTATATTTGTAGTTTCTACATTAAATTTCTAGAAGACAAAGAACAGCATAATTTCAATAAGCCCGAAGCCAAAGAAGGAAATAATAAATCAGACGGTTCTGATGCTAGTATTCTAAACAATGAAACGCAAACTGAATTATGTAGTATTTCGGATAATCATGTTGTCATAAACAAGCAACCTGTTTTAAAGAACATTAACAATAAATATCGAATGGTTTCGCCAAAATTGACTGGCTTTGGATCAAACTTCAATTCAGTTAAGAAAAAAGTGAGTCTTACCATTATTTTTCGTTGTTTATATTATATTATTTTTGCAATCAGCTAGAGCTGTACCAAAAGCAGCGAGAATACGGCCAAAATTGTAGTAACAGAAACCGGGTGAAAATAATTCATAACAAAAGTAAGTCCCAATCCAGTATTGTAACCGATGATTTATCGGCGCAGGAAATGAATAAGCTTCCAATATCTTTCAATCGGGCTAAATTGCCTCCGATAAGACAGGAGAAAATTGAAAATCCTTCCTATCATCCGCGACTTAAATCATTTCACAACAATATGAATGATTCATTGAAGGCCAATATCGAGAACAGTAATAAAAATACGTACGGAGCTCAACATAAGAGGAAAATGATCGCTCTTTTACAACGGGACATATTAAAAAATTTACAGGACCGGCATGAGAGAGATCAGAAGTTAATTCATGAAATACGCAACATAACGACAGATAGTAATGTTTTATTATAATTATTTCATGTAATCTATCGTAACTTTAAATGTTTCAACGACTATTTTATATTCAATAAATATAAATATCTTCAGATTGTTTTCTTATACTTCAAAGTAGCAACAAAGATATGTAGTGCATGTTATTTGATTGTCAAACGCAAATAAATTATTGCTTTGATCGACCTTGACTCCATCACAAATCATCAAACAGATCTTTATAATTAGTTTCATTTCAAGTGATTAAATCTCTAAGCAAAACCTTAAAATCATATCGCAAGAAAAAAATGTATTGTAGTAATTAGACAGTGTGGCGATTGAGCTGGAAAACCTGAAAAGCCAGGGGAGCTTAAAATTTCTGGAATAGTAAGGGAAAAGTCTGGGAATCTTCGTATTAAAAGACTATAGAAATGTGTCTTTCATTTTTTTGATAAATGATGATTGAAAATAGATGTAAGAATAGTTAATAATACAAAAGATATTAATAATATTAATTCCATTGATTGTCGGCTTATAAAAAATTATAGATAGGTACATATTTAATCTAAAAAATTGAACTTTTCGATTGGTCGGAATTCTTTTTTAGGGTTTACGAAATCATAGTTCTAAGCAGTTTCGTGTATTATTGTCAAATAATAATAAAATTATTTTCAGGAATAACAAAGGATTTTTTTTAATACTCTTTTATTTGTTTATTAAGAATTGAGCACAAAGTGATCCTAGCCTTAATTATTGCGCCTCTTAAAAATGAAAATAGATATAGTAAAAATAAGAAAATACAAAATACAAAAATGAAAATTTTAAAAATTAAACATTAAAATATAAATTAAAAAATAAAACACAAAGGATTTTAATATTGATTTATTCACAATATTTTTTTGTGGGGATCCTGGAATTTAAATTTAAGTCAGAAAAAAGTTTTAAAAAAATGAGTGAATTTTTTCATGTGAATTGCCTATAAGCGGCTTATGTTTTCTCTCAAAAATCTTTCATTTTGATCTCACAATCAGTATTCAAAAAATAGAAACTCAAAGCTACATTTTTTTTCTTTTTATAACCTTTTTCTTTCAAGTTACAGCTACTTGAAAATCATTTAACAATGGGATTTTTTTATTATCCGTTTGTTATATTTGTTATGATATGTCTCTGGTATATGTACACTAAGGTTAAAAATGTACAGCTGATATCTTTAAATAATTCATTATTTATAAAGAATATATACCAATATTCTTCAGTGAAGCTTATCAACCTATTTCAAACTATATTTTAGATCAAAATATAAAGAATATCTTGAAGTATATCAGTAAGCTCGTGTATGCATAAGCTTACATTGGCTTACATTTTCGTGATTGGCAAACTCAAATATATTATGGCTTTGATCGACTATGACTCCATCACAAGTCATCGAACCGATTTCTGTAATTATTTTCATTGCAGGTAATTAAATTTTGAAGAAAATATTAAAGTCAAATCACAAGAAATAATTTATTGTTATGCATAGATCTTTTCAAAAACAAAACAAAAATTGTCTATGATCGACTTACGAATTCTCACAAATTTCTCATGTTAAAGAATTTTGATCTCAATATTCAAAAATTAGAAACTCAATGCTACAATTATTTATTTTATTTTAGGACCGTTTTCTTCCAGGTTACAGCTCTTTGAAAATCCAATAACAATACGATTTTTTCTTGTTAAAGGCCGTAGGGGTATATGTAAGTATAGTGAATTTGCCCTCGGAAGATATTTAAACGATACTTAGTGAATTTATAGGTATTAATGAAATAATAAGATCCTGAAAAGTTAAGGTTCTTAACGCAATTAGTTTTTGAGAAAAGGCAAAATTTGTAAAAATCATAAAATAATAAAATAATTATTTCTCAGGAACTTTTGACTTTAACAAAAAAATAATTGTTGTTGTAATGTGTTGTTGTAATTGTAATTATGGAATAAAAAAATAAATAACAGCTTTTTACATACCTACCTAATCTATAAATAAATGGAGTCAATATTTGGGTACAGAATGGTTTTATATTTTTTTTTTTTTGACAATGGCGCATTTCTTAAATATAAAAAATTCATATTTATTTCTTATAGAAAAATGGATGATGATTTCAAAAAAATAGTTTTGTAACTGTGCCAAAACTGAATCATGGTTAAAAATTTATATATAATAAAAACGTCATTTTTTTCAAATACCTTATGAACCAATAAAGCTCTTAATTTTTTTCCCAAAAGCTATTATCACCCTCTAAAACATATTCAAAATTTAGATCAATTGATTGACACGCGTTCCTGAGAAAAATTTTCTTTTTCTCAATAACCAATTGCGTTAGGGAAATTACATTTTCAGGGTCTTATTATTTCATCTGTGGCAAAACTACCGTATCGCTAAACCCCGCGACGCGTGGGGGGAGATTTTAGAAAATTACTACTAGTGGTGCTGTAGAGAGGGTGCAGTAAAAATGAGAAATTGAAAGAGGAACAGGAATGTTAAGCAAAAATTCCAAAATTAGCTCTTTTTCTTAAATCGTTTGCTACGATCACAGAAAATCAAAGTACTGCTAAAGTAATTCTTAACGGACAATGCTAGTTTTCAAAAAAAAAAATGTTACACCTAATATGAAAAAATGATAATATCTGCTAACTCTTCTAGACTTCAAGGGCCTTTTAAGAAGGACCTTTTGCTAGAAAATCGGTGCTAAATTAAAATATGGGACGCTAGATACGAAAAGCAAAAATTCATATAAGGTTAGGGGCCGATCTAATTTTTTTGCGGGGGGCCTAAAGTTTGTAGATCCGCCACTGTATTTCATTAATACCTACAAATACACCAAGTATCGTTTAAATATATTCCGGGCCCCGGGGTAAAATTCACCATCCTTCTATGGTTTTTAAAATACTTATATCTATAGAATAAATTTTCAACGTCTTTTTTATTTCGCAATCTTAATTCAGCAATAAACGTATTTATGTAGTATTGTTATTTGTTTAAAATTAACTATATTTATTTGTTTAACTTGTACATAAATATAAATTGCGACGTTAGCGTTTACAGTAATTAAATGGCTATGAATAAAATGTTATTTAAAATAGGGATGAACGTATTTTAGTTTAAGTAAAAAAAATGGAATGGGAAAAAGCTACATGTGCATTTCCGGAAGTTTTTCAGAAAAAAAAAATACAGCTTATTGTTAAAAGAAATATTTTTTTAAATCTCTACCATTTGAAAACAATATTACATTCTTGTATAGAATTTGCATATACTAAACCAAAAAAACCTGTCATAAGATGTGTTATATATAAGTGTGTGTGAGTGTATGTGTTCATATGGTTGCACATAAAGGTCAATAAAGAGGAATGTGACATGAAAGTGAATACATACAATACATACAAGCATACAGCGAAAACAAAGATAACCCAACGTATCAGTGTGAGAGTGTAAGATGTCATAATTATACAAAAACCTTCGTTAATTTCTTGTTTTGTTGCAAATATTTCGTTAAAATTGATTTTTCTAATAAGTAAAATAATGAAGTTTATCAAACAATCAAAAATACGCTTTAAAACCAACACATTTTTTTACTTTTTGCGTATTGTTGTTGTTTGAGGTTATGACATATTCTTTATCAACACCAAATATTGTTTTTATTATTTTGCAATCACGTAAGAAAAAAATAAATTATATTGCATACGCTTGCCTTGTGCAATATTAACAGTTCATACATGTTTTAAAGAATGTCAGACGACATCGACTACGAAAAACAGTTTCAAGCTGATCTTGAAAAAGCCCAAGCACTAAGTCTGGAAAGTTTGGCACTGGAAAAATTTCGGATGCAAAAGAAACTGGAACGTCTCCAGTCACAACTCAACAAAATACAACCGAAAACGAATGAAGAATCGCAACTAGGTTTGTTCTCAGTCACCACCTAAAAAGTCTTGTAATAATATTTGAATTTCAGAAACAACATCTAATGACCGCTCCGAAAGAGTTAAGTCCAACTTAATTTCACGGCCAAGACCTGGTTCGTTTAATTCAGGCCAATCAAGTTCAATAATTGCACCACCGCCTGCAAATCAGAGACGAAACAGTACGGCTACAAACAATGTGTTGATGACAGCAACTAGCAATGAAAAGGATTTGATATCATTCACAAGTCCTACACAATCAAGTTCGTCTCCTGATACATTAAAAGACTTATGCGACCAAATACACAAGTAACAATGCCATATATTAACTTTATCTTTAATACATACTGCATACGAAAATTTTAGATTGACCAAACAAAATTCAGATGTACAAAACTCTGAACGGCGCATTCAACCAGCGATTAATTTAAATAGTATTTATAATAAAAATATGTACGCTTCCGCATGTTCAACATCAGCCATCGTTCCAGCCTCAATTCCCCAACTCAAACCTCCCAGTTATGGGTTTCAACCACATATTACTTCGGGATTAAATTTTATGACTGGCATCGCCCCTTTAAATGTAGGATATCAAATTCCACCAACTGTGCCTCCTCAGGTATGATTTTTTTTTAATTTTAATTCAACCAACATAATGTTATGCACTTCACAACTGCTTTCTAGTGTTAATTTTAGATTATTTGGTAGTTAATGAAGACTACGTTCAGCAAGTTAGAAACCGTTTTTAGTACATCAACTAGATTAATTTGTTTGAAGAATGAAAATGAGGAAATACCTAGGAATTTAATGAATTAAATGTGCATTTATGAAATTACAAATATAAGAAGAGTTAAAATAAAAAATAATGAAAATAGTATACGTTTTATTATGTTCTTATCATTTAGGTGTCATTCGTATATTGGTATTGTTTAAGTCCCTACATATTCTCAGTTTAACTGTCCATTTAACTGTGCTTAAACTATAAAATGGAAGAACTGAAAGTGTGTGGCAAACCCCACAGTTCTCTCAGATTTTCTCGAGATTTTTAAAATTTCGCAGCACTTCATTATGATTAGTAAAGTCATGTAAGACGTTATAATGAAGAAACCTCGAACGGCGCTCAAAGTCTTTGGAATTTAAAAACAACTAATATTGTTTTTAATATTATTATTATATCTTACTAGTGGCTACCCGTGACTTCGTTCACGTAAAATTTACGACAATAACGACACTATCATGGCAAGACAATACATTTCAGTATGTAAGGAGAGAAAATTTTAAAGCAGCAGGATAATTTACGGATTTTTCTTAACAAAATTTAAACAAAGAAAAACTTAAGGTAATTAAGATTAACTCATTTAAAAATATTGGGCTTTTAAATAAGTTTTATCATCCCTTAAATGAATCAAGTAAGAAACAATAAAAGCAAAAATTCTTTACATTACAAATTTGTATGTTGCTAAATTCGAGTTTAAAATTGGTAATTTTAGAGTAGCACTCACAAAATGGAAAACTACTAGCTTCTGTTTAAACCACTTAATAGTAGAATTATAAAAAATCGTACTGCAGTGGAAGTCACAGTCTTGCCAAGAATTATATTTTCAAATTTCATGTTTTTATTCGCAGTGGTTGACCTCAAGCAGTGGTGTAACAATACGGTGGTATTACGGCAAAATGTCACGGGTCCCCGGTCGTAGGGAACCCCTGACCCAAGAGGACTTATTTTAGGAGGATTTATTATTATAAAATTTAGTCAATTTTATAAGTATTGTATTTTTTTTAAATAAAAATAGCACAAATACAAATAAAATGAATATATCAAGATTTGATGCACATTGAAACCCAAAAAAAAATTTGTAGTTTAACTACAATTGCGATTTCAGTCCACATCGTTCGATGATTAAATTAAATTAAAAGCTAATAGAAAATCAGCACAGTTTTTTACATTTAGGGAGGGGCCTATCTGATATTTTTTTTCACGGGCCTCAAACGGTATGGTTACGCCACTGGTAGAAGCCGACGTTTTTAAAAAATGTATTGGAAAGTTATTATTAGAAATGCCGCCTGCAGAAATACTTATTAATCGCTTTTGCTTAAAAGAACATAAATAAAAACCCATCATTGGTTTAAAAAATAATAAATAGAATAATAAATAAATATCGATATAAACAGGACTATATGTCTACAACCTCTATAAGTCTATAATATATCATACAAACGAACTCTCACACTTTACCCCAGAACCCCCTTTATTTGAATTTTCCTAGGAAAAAGGTTCAAATGAAAGTTGTAGGGATTGATCAGTTTAAGAACAATAGTAAGCTTAAAAAAAATCGTTGAAGCTATTTTCAAAAAAAAAAAAAATCAAAAGTCCATAAAGTAAAGTGGGGTTTCCCGGCAACCGCCAGCTTCGCGGTACAACTAGATGTAATATGAAGGCAAAATTTCAAGGTTGGTGAAATTCGGATAAAGCTTTTCAATTTTAGATTGATGGGACCTCAAAACGTGTATTTATGGTAAAAACTAGAAATCGAAAACTTGACCCAATTACAATACTTCCTTTATATAATAGGTACATTGAATAAAGGAGTAAAATATTTTGTGTAAAAGAAAAGAAAAATCCTTTACTAACACACAAACGTTGATATTTCGATGTATTTCGTAATTTTATAGCTGTCCATTGTCCACAATTTAGTAATTTTTTTGAACGTCTACTATTCTGATTCTGATTAGAAACTAAAATTTAAGTTCCAAGAAAAGGGCCGTTAGAATTGCTCTAAACTCATGAAATAATCTAACCATTTTTCGTCTTTTAAGTCGCTTTAACATCTAAGGTCATATACCTTAGATGTTAAAGCTACTGTTTAGTCACAAAAAACTTCTGTAGGTCATTAATCTTAATATCTCTAGGATTCAGCGGGAATCGAAACCTAACAGATCTAACCGCTGTGCTACTCAATGAACTAATCTAACTTTTTAAACAAAATGTTGCAAAAAAAATGGAATAATCCATGATAATTAATTATTATGTAAAAATTTTCATGAAATAGTTTTTTTTTTTGCTAATTATTGGTGCATTAAATCTAAAAATATCTGGTGCGAGGCGTCACACTAGTTTCTTTTACTTTCAATTATGAAACTCGCTGTTGGTATAAGTTGTATAAAATATATGAAGTATAAGTACTTTATAACTATACATATAAACAGAACTATATGCATACAACCTATAACATATACGAATTCCCAACCTTCACCCCAGAACCGTCCTTATTCGAATTTTCTCAGGAAAAAGTTTCAAATAAAAGTTGTAGCCACTAATGAGTTAAGAACTATAGTAAGTTTAAAGAAAATCGTTGGATCCGTTTTCGAAAAAAAATGAAAAAGCTCAAAAACTCCTAGAATAAAGTGGAGCTTTCGCTTAACCGATTTCAACCAAAAGCTTCGCGGCACAACTAGGTTTAATATCGAGGTCAAATTCTAAGTTTGGTGAAATTCGGATAAAGCTTTCGATACGATATGGCTGTCACACACACACACACAGACATGTTTCTAAAAACCACTTTTTTGGAGTCAGGGGACCTCAAAACATGAATTTCCGGTGAAAGCTCGAATTCGAAAATTCGACCCGATTACAATACTTCCTTTACTATATAGTAGTAAAAGAAAGTAAAAATTGCAATATTTTAAGTCAATAAGTTTTCAAAGCCAATTTAAATCAAAAAGTGTAACGTAATTTTTTTTTATAAAATAATTGCGCTTACTAATATTGATTACTAAAAAAAATTAATGATACCTGTTCATTTGAGAACCTTCTAAAACACAACTAAACACATTCATAGATAAGTGATACAATAATTTCGGTGGGGAATTAATATTATCATTTTATTTTGATAATATTTATCTTTTATTAATTCGAATGTATGTAACAACGATGATGAACTGATAACACGTATAGTTTTTTTTATCATTACATAAATCATCTTAAAACTGAAATTAAAAAGTACGTCGTAAAATTTAAAAAAATAGTTCAAAACTGAGAGTAAATTTCATGGTCAGAGTATTTTATATTGATGTGAACATTCAGATTAAGCACGTATATGAAAGATAAGAAATGTATCGTATTATATGACACAACGCTAATCATCTATTATTTGCAATTTATTTAAAATTAAATTAGCACGTTGAAAGCGCAGTGAGAGACAGTTAGTTAAAAACAAAAGACTGTTTCAATTTAAATATTTGCTTGGAAAGACGAATTGATTTTTATAATTTTTAATTTTCAACAGTAATAATTGTACGGTGTTTGTTTACGTTGTAGATACCTCCTCTTCCTGCTAATTATATTCCACGAGTTGCACCTCCAAAATTAGCTCTTCCGCCTCCGAATTTGGATGTTTTCAAACCTCTTAACAAACGAGACAATAGCAATTTAATTGATTTGGCAAGTTCCGAGTCGGGCAACGATAAACGGGCTAATGTTCGAGTGAGCGTCTTGGAAATTTTTGATCCTCTACTTTCCGAAGGGGCTTTCAATGATCTATCAACAAATTCAACATTAACTCCTATTGGTAAGTTTGAAATTATCAATCAATTAAAAAAATGAAACATCGTTGATTAAAAAATTCGATTGTTATCGATGAAATCGTTTATTATAAAATAAAACCGTTAAGTCTTGAATATAATAACTTGGGGAGAGTTTATTATCCGTCTGCTTATACATTCTTGTCTTTAGACATGAACTTTTCTACTTATCCAAGTCCAACATTTTGCCCAGCAGAGGCAATCCCTTTATTAAGTTCCTGGTGTGATTTGTGCTTATTAAAACGTTATTGATCTCCTATAGAAATCGCTACTTTGGGGGGTTTCGTCGTCAAATATGACGTAGGTTACACTTTCAGTCCCATCCCTACACAGTGTACATTTTGGGTCCAATATCTCAATTGTTTGTAGATACTTTCTCAGTCAACAATGTTCAGTTATCAGTCCAAACCTGAGTTGGTATCTTTCTTATCGCAGAACTTCCACAGTGAATTCTAGTGCATATTCTCCTCGTCATGATTTTATTGAGTACCTAACCAGGAACTTCTTACCAGTATTTGATCTACTATTGTTTCATCAATTTTTCATCACCCATTTTACAGCAGATTTGGTGATTCTCACTCTGGGCCAGTGCAGCCAGATCATGGGATTTTTTTACCCCCTCTTAGTAGCACAAACTAATCGAAGCCACACAGAATAAAATACTGAGACAGCTGGTAGATGCCCCATGGTATGTCACCAACGAGACGCTTCGAGCTGACTTATCTATTCAATCAGTAGTCGACATGATTGCTGCTCGCACTACCAGTCACTTCGAAAGGTTGCGTAATCATATAAACCCACTAGTGGTACCACTTCTAAACCATCAAGGTCAAGATACAAGACGGCTGAAGATGAGTGCAAGGTGATCAAGTTCAGACATAATGGGGACTCCTCCAATGGGAGCGATCTCCCCCCTGTCCAAATCTTAGCCATCAAATTGGATAAAAGGACCCAGATCCTGATGGCCAAATAAGGGAAAAAGAGAAAAAATTGAGGAGAATAATGTCCCTTCCACATGACACTGAGAGGTAAAACTATGTGTAAAACAGAGAGAAGACTGAGAGAGCCAGATCGCATGAATACACTTGCTGCCATCTACTCCGAGTAGAGGTGTTTGGAACTATTCCTTAGTCAGTTTGTGTTCCTTTCTCCACCGGTCTACACTCGGAACGTCTAAAGCCATAGAGAAGGTTCTCTCTATCGAAACATGCTCGGAACGCTTTTCTTCTCTCTCATGAGCATAGATAAGTCCTAAGCTATCGCAAAATAAGTAGAGCTATAATTCTTAACTGAAATACATTTAATAAATAAAGAAAGCAATATTATATTTGATTCTATTATTTCTGAAGTTGCAGAAGTCTCGAAAAAATAACGAAATAATAGAATCAAATATAATATTGCTTTCTTCATACATTAAATGTATTTCAGTTAAGAATTATAGCTCTACTTATTTTGCGATAGCTTAGGACTTATCTATGCTCATGAGAGAGAAGAAAAGCGTTCCGAGCATGTTTCGATAGAGAGAACCTTCTCTATGGCTTTAGACGTTCCGAGTGTAGACCGGTGGAGAAAGGAACACAAACTGACTAAGGAATAGTTCCAAACACCTCTACTCGGAGTAGATGGCAGCAAGTGTATTCATGCGATCTGGCTCTCTCAGTCTTCTCTCTGTTTTACACATAGTTTTACCTCTCAGTGTCATGTGGAAGGGACATTATTCTCCTCAATTTGTCGGCGTTTGTACTAAAAGGGGGTAAAGAAATCGTACGATCTGGCTGCACTGTTCTGGGCTCTGTTCCCACGAATGGAGTCATCACCTCAAGCTACTTAACCCTGGAACTAGGGCTTACAATACCGGGATCCCGAATACCGATACGGACGATTTTTGTCCGTTATTAAAAACCGGTATTTATGTAAAAATACCGGTATTTTGGTATTACATTAAAAAATTGATAAAAGTTGATAAAAATTGAATTTATGTACAGTATAAATGCAATTTAAAATAATATTAATTAATTACAAGAAATTTTTTTTGAAGATAAACAAACAATTTTATTGTATTAAAATCTGTATCAGGCACATTTATTACACATACCGAGCCGAGTATGGCACCATCTAGAAGCGGCGGTGTAAAGCAATATAAAGCGATTGTTTATGTTTTACGTCTACTACCCAATGAATAGGTCTCGTTTATACAAATACATAAAATGTGTAACAAAAAAATTATTAAATAGTTTAGATTAGATTGTTTAATTTTGCAAATCAGCTGTAGTGTGTACAAGTAAAAATTAATACCGGTATCCCGGTATTTCAAATATCAAATACCGGTATTCAGATATTAGTTCGGTATTGTAAGCCCTACCTGGAACCCAACCAAGTGTAACTCGATTATGCTCGACACCAGGTACTCCAGTAATTGACGGTACTCTAACACCAACTCAGAGCTAATTATGTAAGCGATTGCTTACCCCCCCCTCTTTCATTGTTTTTCTGAGTCATTTACTTATACAACCTTCATTAAGGATTCATCAAGTCAGGTAGTTGTACATTTTTTTAAACTAAATTATGCTTGATATTTTAACTTTTAAATGAAAAAACCTGTGAAGTAAATGCTTCGCTTGATTTGACATTTTAATATTAATCTTATAGTCTAGTTTAACTTCATTTCAGGTCAAATTTAAGCCAAGTAGCTTGAAAATCAAGTCAAGTAGTGAATCTTCAACCTTCATTTAACCCCGAGCCCTTAACTTGATGTCGGGGTACACCCAAAAATAAATCTGTTCCGCGAAGGTGGATGAGGTTTGATAAATGGCCGAATAAAATCTTCTTTACTTCATAATGTTGCTCTTTCCAGCTCAATTTTTACTAGTTTTTATAATATGTTTTCCATGAATTCCATTCAATGATGAAGATCTGGAGAAGTTACTGGCCAATTGGCCATAGAATTATTTAAGGTGATATTTTTGTATCCCAATTGAGCAAAACCAGAAATATGGTACCTTATGTCGCTGAATATTACACTCAATTTTGAATATTTTTCTTTTAATATCACAAATAGTAGAAATACTACATTTTAAACGCTTTTTAGACGAACTTTAGTTGATAGTTATTAACAAGTGTATGATTAAAACTTTTTTTTTTTATTTTAGCCGATGATGCAGCCTCTGTTTGTTCCGGTAGTATGTACAATGAATATGATCCTTTCGATTATTTGTACCAGCATGGCTCTGGAACACCAAGTATTTCGGATCCAATCTACGCAGCGGTGGTGCGCTCAGATAAAGCACCCACATCGCCTCAATCGCCTCCTCCACTTCCACCACGGGCAATTTGGTCCAGTTTAGAGAAAAAACGAAAATCAATCGATTTGCAAGTAAGTCAAACAAATGATATCATCCCTTTTTTGTATTTAAATATTAAATACATTATTTTACAGCAAAGTAAGAAAAATCGCCTATACGAAAACATAACGTTAGTGCAACGTAAAAGTACACATCACGATTCTAGTTTAAAAGCATTTTACCAAATAGTTAAGAATGTTAGGGGTAAAGTCTTAATTCGTTATATTGATTAGAAACATTTAATTACAAACTTTTTTTTTAGCTAAATTTGAGTATTCAGACTTGGAAACTAATCCTGGAGTCATAATCAGTTCAATGATAAAAAGTCAATACAAAGAAGGAACTAGCATTAAGTTAGTTGTCTACCCCATTCCTGATAATCTGCAAACGATGCAGGACTGTTCGTTAACGCCTGTTTCATTCACTTGTGATGGTAAATTAGCTATTGGGATAGCAAAAATATGTCTTTTATATTTTAAACTATTTCAGTATCAAGTAATATAGAGCATGTGATTCTGCATGTGTTGTGTGAGATTGAACGATCTCCCGATTCAGTGCATCGACTGCAAATTTGGGGGGCATCTGAATTTCTAGCGCCTGGAACTATTTTAGCCGACTACGAATATGTGCATCATTGCATTAAATTAGAACAAGATGTTGTTTTTTCACTTGTACCTGAAAATTTGGTGGATTGTTCGTTGGCTCGCACGGTATTTAACTTGTTTAGGTGTTTCTCTGTAAACTGGGTAACTTTTTGTAAGAAACTATCTAGGCAACTTTTTTGCTTGGATCTGTAATAAATCTTATTCAGGGAATAAATATCCACCTATTTATTAATACTCGGCAGGTGAACCGAATATATTTCCATTACCTTAGAAAACATTGTGCATTTTCTAAAAAAAACCGATACAGGGGACTGTGAACTTCAATGAAAAATACAATTTCAATACCAAAATAATTTTTTTTTTATTTTCATTAAAAAGTCGCTAAGGACAGCTAATGTTGATGCGACTCAAACAAAGGAACCAAAAAAAAAAAACTTTGAAGCTTAGGAATTAAATAACTGAACAATTAAAAAAAAATCTAAAACTTTTTAAAATATCTCACTTAAATATACTAAAATTTCAACTCTGAACTTTAAATATTTTACTTATTTAAAAACATTTTCCTTAGAGAGCTTTTCTTTTTCTTTGGTGCCTTATTCGAAGCAAGTGTGTACCTAATACAATAGCAAACATAGTATAAAGACAACGTTTGGAGGCGAAAACAGTCCCCTGTTCTGTTGAGAGACAGGGGACTGTTTAATTTGATTTCATTGAAAGATAGTACAAAATGTACTTGATCTATTTGCGATACGTAGAAAAGTCTTGTTTATTATAACGTATAAAGATTCTAAGTATTATTATAATACATATAAAAATATATAAATACTCCTTGCCAGGGGACTCTTGGCTGTTAAGTTTCAACGTGTTTTCCACAGAAAGATGCTCGTGCAGCACTAAATAAAATGACGTCTAGACATTAATGACAGTGACCGCGTAAATTTGAGATCGTTTGCGTTTGGTTACACGCGGAAGTGCCATTCTTAAACCTTTAGGGTTCGTGGGGCGTAATTTAAAATATAGACAAAGGAACTGTTCACAAAATGCGGAGACTGACTTTAATTGACTTTTTTAGTATTAGAAAATAATATTTTTTTAAACATTAACAGTTCTAATTAATAATTAAAGATATTGTTTTAATAATAGATACAATTTGATTGTTTCAAATAGTAAGGGTCTAATAAATTTAGTCTGAAGTAACTATACTGCTTTGGTGACACGCCAGGGGACTGTTTTTTTAAGGATTATATCAATGAGTTTGATTGAATAAAGTTTATATTAATGGATATTAAATGTTGGGCAAGGGTAGATTAGTTAATTATCTTTTAAATTATTCACGGAACGTATATCATCTGTAATTTCTTTACACAATATTGGCCTGAGACAGTTTGCCCAGGTTACAGAGAAACGCACGTTTATAATCACTGTTAATTTTTTAAATTATTTATTGTTATTTTAGATACAAGATGATAGACGTGATAACGATTTAACTATTGATGATTTGTTACCAAATGAACCAGGCTTTCCTATATCTCACGATACTCTCATAATACTCTTAGGTATGGTCTTCGTCTTATACAATTATATAAATTATTGGTATTTTGTTGTACTTAGAAACTTTGGAAAGAGAAATGGAACGTATAGAAGCTGCCGCTACTGAGGCCTCAAATCGTACTAGTTCTTTACATTCTAATGGCGTGATACAAGGTGTAAAAGCTATTTGTGCTTTAATGGGAACTGTTGAAACGCTTGATATTTCAGAGGCAATAGAAAAATTTTCATCTGCTTGCAACGTTAATGTACGATTAAATTTACAAGTTTTTACAATTTTTACAAGTTTGTTTCTTTTAGGATTTTCGACCAGAAATCGGAAGTAAAGATGATAATTATTCAGTTATTACTTTACGTAATGGTAACAATCTATCATCCAATGTAACCGAAAATGTGCGATCCTACTGTGAGAGAATTAGAGCGTCAATCCAAAGTCTAATTGATATGTACTGTCAAACGTTTAGAGTTGATTTTCAATTGAACATCAAAAATGAGCTTCCTACCAGTAATTAATTTATAAATAAAATATTTAATGAAAATATTAAATGATTTAATTGCAGCTACTAAAACAGTGGCGGAAGTATTGGATACTGTTTTAGTTCATGTTTGTGCGTTACATCGAATTCCCAACACCTGGAAACATTTCGATTATTTGATTGGGGCTCAAGTTTATCATGGAACGCGGCCTGTTGGTCAACCAGTTTTGTCCAATCCAACGACAATTATGACAAGTTTTTATCCGAGAATTTTATTTAACTCATGGTATTGTTCTTTTAAATTGTTTATGCTAATGTTTGATCTGTTATGAAATCGTTTAGTGGAGAAGCAATACAATTCTAAAGTTAACGTTTTAACTGATATAACCAAAATCATATTTAAGCGTAGCTCTTTTTGATAAGTTAAAGATGGCTATAGTTACAATTAAATGTACATTAATAAATTTAACTCGATCATTTAAAGGTCTTTTTTAGCCGACTACAAAAAAGAGGAAGTTAATTAATTAATTAATGTAATTCGACTTAATTCGACTGTATGTTTTTTTTTTTAAATATTTTTTATCTCAAAATTTTCGAATGAGAACGATTTTAATGATTATTTTGTTATTTGAAAGCTGGTGCTTCCCGTGTGGTCCCATTTTAATTTGAAGGAAATCGTTCACTTCTAAGGGGTTGAAAACTAAGGGATGAAATATTAACTTCTTATTGGACAGCTCGATTTTGATTCTTTTTTTATTGGTAGAACATAATTTTAAATTAATCTAATATCCATTTTTTATAAAAAAAAACTCCACTCGTTAGGGGTTAAAATTAGGGATGAAATAATACATTTTTCCTGGCTAACCCGATTTCGATAATTTTGTTTCTATTACGTACATCGTACCTTTGAATTAATCACATTTCAATTTGAAAAAGAAAATCCATCCTCTAAGGGTGAATAGGGGGAAATTAGGAATAGGGGATGAAATAGTGACGTTAAACTGAATCATCGGATTTCGATGATTTTTTTTTCTATCGGAACGAATACTCCACTTAGTTCTATCATTAAATTTGAAAGCAAAAAATGTCAACCCTTAAAGGCAAAAGGGGATGATGTAGTAACTTTTAACATTTAAGGCCGCTGCCTTATATGAGCATTTAGTGAGCGTTAAGTAGGTTTACCCATATTCAAAGAAATAAAATCAGTTATCAAACTTCAGAGTCACTAAAAATCGAGAAATAAATAAAAATTATAACAAAATGAAAAACCGGCTTCCAAATAAATAAAAAATTCTTAAACAAAAAATTCACTAAAAACTCAATAAATTATTTCGTAATCTTGCAGTGTGTACAACTTACAAATTATTAGAATGATATTATGTACAACTATAGTTATTTTTGGAGTTGGTGTCAGTCAAGGAAATAAATATTAATGTTCATTTGTAAAAAGGTTTAGTTGGTTATTGGTATTTTGTAGTTTAAAGGTCGCTAGATATTGTCACAGTACTAGTACATTGCATAAAAATTCATTTGAAAAATAAATTTTAAAAGGTATTCTCGTTTATTGCTAAGTACCAATCTAGTCGTATTTCCTTGGCTGACACCAACTCCAAAAATAACAATAGTTGTACATTATATCATCCTAATAATTTGTAAGATTTTTTATTTATTTTGAAGTCGGTTTTTCATTTTGTTATAATTTTTATTTATCTTAAAATTGGTTGAACATTACATGTTCTTATTTTAAGGGAATAATGTCCTAAAGAATGGCTACCATATGCCAAGTGCTACCAAGTCGTGCCTTTCCTTGTCAGACACAACTTATAATCAGTTATTCACGACAGTGGTTTTCACGATTAAAAAATTTCCCTTCAAGACTACATAGCTTATCAGGATACGTTTTATAAAATTTCTTTAATTCTTGTCATTTCTTATAACTTCTCTGTACAATTGATCGCCTTTAAACTTGTAAATTTTATGAGTTTTGAGCCATACAACATTTCCACTCGCCGATTTAATTATAATTATTATATGTACTATTTTAACTTAAAAGTATCCACAGTTATTAAAACATTAACATATTTTATTTTGTTTAAGGTTGGACATGGAAGGTATAAGTATTTGTCAATTAGCTCGCGAAGCACGTTTAGTCTTAGTATTATATGGCCGAACGTTACTACCAGACGATAAAGATGACTCAGACCCTGCACCAAAATACAACCAAGAAGAACTGGGTTGGGCAGCAATTCAATTTTTCGATTTCAATGGGTAATTTTGTACCAAACATTTCATCGGCCATTGTTTAAATTATATTTTTACAGAATTTTTGTTAGTGGAAACCTATTGTTATCATTATGGCCACCCATCGCCGATAAAAGATTAGGTCCAGCACCAGCTAGTGGATCACATCCAGTCGCTGATCATCCTCTGTTAAGCATTGAACTTCCAAATCCAGTTGGACGTATTATCTTTCCTACCAACCCTCCACAATCAGTTAATAATGAAGAACCTATCGGTGATTTCTCAAGTCTTGATGAAAATACGCAAGAACAATTGTTAGATATAGTTGAAATGGACATATTTAATAGGCCACCTGTTGAATGCACAGAGGTATATGGAAAATAAAAGTTAAGAAATAACAGTTTTTCTCCAATTCAATTGTTTGTTTAATTAAAGATATTGTGGGAGAAACGTCATTATCTTCTTCATTTACCGGAAGCGTTGCCAAAAGTTTTACTAGCTGCTCATAGTTGGGATTGGGCTTGTTTGGCCGATTTACATTGTATGTTACATTCATGGACACCAATGAAACCCGTACAAGCCCTACAACTGTTATTACCTTGGTAAGAATTTTCTTTGTATATATTTATATCAATCTAAGTTATATATACAGGGTGTCCCAGCCTGACCAGCCATTAGAAGTTTCCGGAAAATCTCAAAAAATAGAAATATGAAAATTGGAATTATGTCCTAACTGGATTGGAGCTACCTTCCTAAAATGTTTTTAGTTTTCCGACACTTCCGGTTATACCGGAAGTCAACACTAAAATCCTTATTTCAAATGGCATGTCCTATTTATTTTTCCATATCTCCATTGAATTAATAATTCTGAGCAGCTTTCATAACTAACGGTTTTCGAAAAAAATACTTTTATTGGGAATTTTGCATCAAACGAACGTCTTGTAAAAAGTCCGTAACTTTCACATTAAATTGTGTAGGAAGCTCGATATAGGCTCGTTTGAGAGCTTAAAGATGCAGTTAGACTCAAGATTATCAAAAACAATCAGTTGTTGTTTCTAAGTATATCAAATTGCATCGTAAAGCAACACGTGCTAAATTGTGTAAATTATCAATTTTTTTAAATAGCACAACCTAATTTTATTTACCTTGTTTGGTTCCTCTCAAAAGTCTCTCGAGGGTAACTGCATCTTTGAGCTCTCAAACGAGCCTATGTCGAGCTTCCAACACAGTTTAATGTGAGAGTTATGGACCTTTTACAAGACGCCCATTTGCTGCAAAATTTCCAATAAAAGTTTTTTTTATCGAAAACCGCAAGAATTAAATGAGGTCTTGTTATTATAAAAGATGCTCAAAGTTATTAATTCAACCGAGATATGGAAAAATAAAAAGGGCATGCCATTTTAAATAACGATATTAGTGTCGACCTTCGGCACAACCGGAAGTGTCAGAACACTAAAAATAATTTTAAGAAGGTAGCTCCAATCCAGTTAGGCTTTAATCGCAATTTTAGATTTCTATTATTTCAGGTTCTCCAAAAATTCTAATGGCCGGTCTCGTTGGTACACTCTGTATATATTATGGAAGAATAATTCAACACTTGATCAATGTTAGTTGTCTGCTATAAACTAAAAGCGATCATATTAGCCTACGATCTAGATTCTAGGAACAAATTTTATCAATCATTTCATCTCATATGATTATGAAGCCCCATGAACCCCCACGCACGTAGAAAAAAAAAGTTTCTGCTGACGGCAATTTGACTTGTACTTATTTAAGAACTCTTTCTTAGAGATATAACTGCTTCCTAGTATTTTCACTGGATACAGTTCTCTGCAGTCTTCTCTAATATTAATAACTAAATTTTACATCTGTTCTTTAGTTTTCCTGATGCCGAAGTGCGGCGTTGTGCAATCAATTGGATAAAAACGATTAGCCACGATGAGCTTGTTGATTATTTGCCTCAGTTGATACAAGCATTGAAACACGACACGTATGAAGCGTCGCCTCTGGCTCAATTTCTTTTGGAACGGGCATTGGCATCGCCTCGTGTTGCACATCATCTCTATTGGCTACTTACACATAGTTTGCCCGGCTCTTCACCTCAGGTAAGTACAACTAATTTGTTTGTCCTAACATTTATTGTCTCCTACTAACAACAATTATTAACTAGCGATCTCGACCATCTGTTTTACGCGTCCGATCTCGTTATACTTTTTTCAATGCCTTTCGTTTTGGTTTGCTTAACAATTGCTTATTCGGATATATTTTTACCCGTAGAGAAACTTACGTAAGATTTTTAAGTAAGCTTATTACTATTATGTGTTTTAATGTCACCTTCTTAATTAATGTCAAAGTTACATGTGGAGATTTTTAAAAATATTATAACAATCGAACTATGTGTGTATAGAACTCGCAATGGGAAGGTGTTGCGTCTGATGAATTTAGTGTGGGAGCTGCTCGACATTATCGTCGTTTAATGCTTATGTTACGAGCTCTACTGGCTGTTTCTGGTGAGGCTCAACGGCAACGATTTTTGTCCCAACAACTTTTAGTCAAGGTATTATTCATAATAAAGGGTCTAGCCTGGGCCCGCTGAGATATGCTTATTCGGAGAGACCCTTACATTAGATAAAATATTCAATTTTCAATTTTTACAGAATTTACATGAAGTTGCTGAAAATGTCCAGCATACCAAGGAATCCCTACGTTTGAAAAACTTATACGTTGCCTTAGATCAAGTGCATCAAATGCTCCATGATAATCCCACCTGTCTTCCATTATCTCCTAGTCTTCTAGTTAATGGAATTCAAGTACGAACCTGTGCCTATTTTCCATCCAACACGTTGCCTTTAAAAATCAATTTCACGTCTCCCAATTCTACCATAATGCCTGCTATTTTTAAAGTTCGTTGTTTCAATTTTTTTTCAATTTCGATATTAATTTTCTTCGTTTTAAGGTTGGAGATGATTTACAACAAGATATGCTTACTTTACAAATGGTTCGAATTATGGATAAACTGTGGTTGCGAGAAGGTTTAGATTTGAAAATGGTTACGTTTTCCTGTGTACCAACAGGCCATAGAAGAGGTTTGTAAAGCAATTAATCAAAAAAATTAAAATTAACATTTTGTTTTAAAGGGATGATTGAAATGGTGAGCAATGCAGAGACGTTGCGTAAAATCCAAATTGAATGGGGCCTGACTGGGTCTTTTAAAGACAAACCAATTGCCGAATGGTTGGCAAAACATAATCCTTCGGAATTAGAATATGAGCGAGCAGTTGAAAATTTCACTGGTACTAATAGGTTTGTTCGCGGATCTGATACTGAACCGATAACGAATCAATCCAAGTGGATTTAGGATAATCGCCAAACGCATACACGCTTATGAACTGATTAAGGTTATTTTCCCGTGAACGAGTTTGAAAATGTTCAGAAGTAAGACGAGGATTAACGAGAATCCACGAAAATTGTTAATTAAATTTAACGTTGAGATCGAAGGAACCAAAATCTAGCCAAATTTTATCAAACTGCGCATGAGTAAGAAAATCGAATTTTTCGTTCTAAAAAAAAAAAAAAAAAAACGAAAATCGCTAGATCCAAAGTCCCGTTTCTCTTTCCTTTTCTTTCAGCTTTAAATTCAATTAACAATTTTCGTGGATTCTCGTTAATCCTCGTCTTACTTCCGAACATTTTCAAACTCGTTCACGGGAAAATAACCCGTAATCAGTTCATAAGCGTGTATGCGTTTGGTGATTATCCTAAATCCACTTGGATTGATTCGTTATCGGTTCAGTATCAGATCCGCGAACAAACCTAATATCAATTATATAAGTTCTATTTTAGTAATTTATTTATTTTTTTTAGCTTCTTGTGCAGGGTATAGTGTTGTTACTTACATATTAGGAATCTGTGACAGACACAATGATAATATTATGCTTAAGACTTCAGGACATGTATTTCATATAGACTTTGGAAAATTTCTTGGGGATGCTCAAATGTTTGGAAATTTTAAACGGTATTTTGAATTAGACATGTTGGCCAAGGAAAAATGGTTAATTTTGAGATTGGTTTTAGTGATCGAACACCTTTTGTGCTCACTTCCGATATGGCATATGTGATAAATGGCGGTGATCGTCCTTCTGCTCGTTTCCATCAGTTTGTGGATCTGTGCTGTCAAGCATTCAACATTGTTCGAAAGCATGGGAACTTAATACTTCATTTGTTTGCATTGGTAAAAGCTGTTGTATATATGCATGGTATATATTATTGCCTACCCATGACTTCATACACATTAAATTTAACAAAATAACTAAATATAATTCAGGTTTAAGAAGATAAACATCTATGAGAAGAGGAACTACTAAATCACTTTATAGCAAGCACTAAGACAATTTTACTGGAAAATATTTTTTTTAATTTTATAACCCCCCCCCCAATGTTATAACTTTCAATACAGGGTTTTAAAGATTAAAGTTATAAAGCTATAATGAGTAGAAAAGGTAAATTTTTAAAAAATCAGTCATTGAGTCTCTTTCTTTGGGAATTTCTTGAAATTTTTAAAAAGTGTTTATATTCCTTAAATAGGCGAATTAAGAATTTATAAAAACAGAAGCTTTTCCCATTTACAGGTAATTAAGGTATATCTTGTGTCATCCTGTATACAAAGATATTAAGAAACGAGAGGTTCTTTACATTTTTATGTTGCTTGATAGTTACAAAATGAGTAATGCTCACAAAATTCAACGCTTTCAGTTCTCCTTTTAAACCACATAAGAATGGAAATTTTAAAAATCCTTCTTTAGGGGAAGTCACAGTCAACCATTTTTAAGTTATGAAAATTTCAATAAAGGAATAACATTGGTTAACATAATTTTTGAAATTGAATTGTTAAAACTACTAACAAATGGCACCCTTTTTTTATTTAAAAATTAAATTTTTTAATAAAAAAATGTAGATATTTCTTAATTTTCTTTTTGCTTGAAATGATGTTTCAAATTTCAAATATTAATTTTGATGAAGTGTTAAAATAAACCTTTGAGAAATGATACATGATGCTGATAGTTAAGGTGGGGTGGGGTAAGTGCACCCCAGTTTTTAATCAGTTTGACGTTCAACCCATATGTTTTATAATGCCTTAACAATTATTGAAATTAACGAATACTGCAGTTAATAAGCTTTAATTAACATTGACAAAACGCCAATTTCACTGGTACATTTTATTTTTTTTTAATTGTAAAAAATTCGAGAGCTGTGCACTTGCCCCGAAAATGGGGCAAGTACTCCTGACTATTAAAACCGATTTGAAACCTTATATCTATGCTACGAGACAAGAGCATAACTATTGAAATATTTGCTTTGAACGGTGCTTTCGAACTGATTGGCATAAATCGGGGATTTCCCTTATTATTTCGGGGACATCTGCGTGTATAGGATGACATTAACTTTGGGTAGATGATTATATATTATATATCGACATTTCTCCCATTTTATGTTAATACGAGCCCGTTTATGCACTTACCCCGTTTCACGATATTATATAATTGAGTTTTTATATGTGATCTGTTTTGTAGATGGCTTCATCTGGTATACCAGGAGTTACGATGGATGCTGTTACTTATGTGCGTAAAGCATTGCTACCTGGCCAATCGAATCCTGAGGCAGCTGCAATGTTTGCACGTTTGATTGAAAATTCATTGAAAAGTTGGTTTACGCAATTCAATTTCTTTTTACATAATTTGGCACAGTTACGATTTACGGGTGATCATGGTGATGGTGAACTACTTTCGTTTGTTCCAAAAACCTACAGGTAAAGTTGCTATAACTTTTTAAAAAGTTTATATTTTTATTTTTATTTTCCCCGTTAAAGCATGGCTATTGACGGAAGACTTCTCGGAGTTGATGTGCTAGGATATCAAAAAAGATACGATCCCGATAAACATTATGTGTACATAATTCGTATAGAACGTGAAAATCAACCAGATCCTACATACGTTCTACGATCATACCGAGAGTTTACTGAGTTTTATCAAAAGTTATGCTTACACTTCCCATTGGCTAAAGTTCATAGGTAAGTGATTACACCACATCAACAGAAGATTTACTAGCCATAAATAATATTTATATTGACTACCATTAGTTTCGTTTAAATAAAATTTTACAAAATAAACAACACAGTTTGAACTTATGAAAATAAATCTGTTTAATTAATAATCGTACAAAGTCATGGGTAGCCACAAAAATTTCTTAAATTTTTCATAAAATGCTCGTTTGTGTGTACAAATTTAGAACTTAAGACCCACTTTTTGTTACAGCCCCAAATTATAGCAAGGGAAATAAGTTTTATTTCACCCGTAATCCTAAAAAAAGTCGAATTTGCTACCGATTTTTACTTTCTTTTACTACTATATAGTAAAGGAAGTATTGTAACCGGATAAAATTTTCGAATTGGAGCTTTCACCGAAAATACATGTTTTGAGGTCCCCTGAGTCCAAAAAAGTGGTTTTTAGAAACATGTCTGTGTGTGACAGCCATATCTTATCGAAAGCTTTATTTAAATTTCACCAAACTTGGAATTTGGCCTCTATTTTATATCTAGTTGTGCCGCGAAGCTATTGGTTAAAATCGGTTAACTGAAAGCTCCACTTTATTCTAGAAGTTTTTGAGCTTCATCAATTTTTTTCGAAAACGGCTCCAACGTTTTTTTTAAACTTTCTATAGTTCTTATACTCATTGATGCCTACAACTTTTATTTGAAACTTTTTCCTGGGAAAATTCAAATAAGGGCGGTTCTGAAGTGAAGGTTGGGAATTCGTATATACATATATAGGTTGTGTGCATACAGTTTTGTTTATATGTATATTTATAGTAATAAAGTGCTTATATTTCTATTGACTAACAGCGAGTTTCATAAATTAAAGTAAAAGAAAGTACTGTGACGCCTCGCGGTAGATATTCTTTCTTATTTACGACTTATATTTGAAAACCACATCGAATGTTTTGATCTAAATACTTAAGTGGCTTTTTAATTACATCGCAAAACTATTATTATCATCCTAACATAGACTAAAGTATAATTTTTAGCTGTTTGTTCAGGAGAAATATTTTTTTTTAACCTCTCACTATATAAAGCCTTATAAAAATAAAACGAAATCAATTGTAACCCTGGAAATTTCTAATGGGAAAAACTAAATATTTAAATAATTAAACTTGACATACCAATTTTAACAGCAAGTAAAATCACAATGAAACAACATTTTTCACCGCGGATCTCTCGGACAAAAGTTAAGGACGCGGACTTGTTAATCAATTTACACTATATAAATGTCAAGATATCACGGGAGGAATTTATTCACTACAATTATCCAATATTCAGTTACACAGTAATAAAACACTTATTGTTTCACGAAACGATTTAAATCCGGAATAAACCGGAATAAGGTACACACTACACAAATGTCAAAGCTAATTCCAGGTACTGAGTTTCAAAACGGTTTTTATCGATGACCGCGCAAACTTCGACTGACACAAAATTCAAATGTCCATTAAAGGTTTTGAAGAAAATTTAAGCAAAACTTATTAAAAAAAGTTGGAAAATTGATTTTATTAGCCCCATTGAGTTGTTAATCATTAAGTTGTTAATTTTACACAGTGATTTATTGTCTTAATTGTCTAATACTTTTACACAACTTTTCGTAAAGACGTTTTTAACCAGATCTGAATAGGATAAATCTTATAGACTCATACCTAGTCTTGATCAATAATTTCTTTAAAATATATTTATTTGTAAAATTTGATTTGTTTATATTTGATGCAAACTTATAACATATTAACGCATTTTAACATGTTTTGATGAAATTCTTAAGGAAAGATATAAAAAAAAAATAAAAAATTTATCATTTCAGTTCTATCTTCATAACCATACGTTTTAGACTAAAAAGTGTAGTTATCAAAAATAATTAAAATTAAATTTTCTACAGAAACGGTAGATAACATATTTTCTATATTACAAATAGTTTGTTAGATACCAATCGTTGAAAATATAAAAACTAAGATTTGACATAATTATTAGCTTATATCTCATAGTATATAAATAACGAAAAAATGGGTTATTACAAAAAAATTAAAGAAAATTATATTTCCAACAAAATATATAATGAACAATTCTTGCTCAAAAATAGCCGGTTTCTATGAAACAGGACAAAAATGTGTAAGGTTTTAACTTTTTTACTCTTACAATAAGTTGGAATTTTGACGAAACTATGAGGTATAAGAAAAAATACTCAATACATATATGTTATGTTGTAAATTTAATTTATACCTTATAAATTTATGACTTATTTTATCGTTATTAATGTTCGTTATTTAAACGTACGGTATTTAAATAAAACAGAAATAGTAAATTATATTATTCTTTTCATACCTCTCATTTAGAATTTCATGAAAACAGAAAAATGTTTACATCAATATATAAACAAGTAAAAATTATACTAACAATTTTTTTTCTAAAATATCTCATGATTCATGACTATATGAGTTTTACCCCTTTTACCCTATACAGAACTGTCTAAAAACGTCTTTACAAGAAATTGTGAAAAAGTATCCATAACGCTATTTATACACTGAATGACTTTTTAGAATTGAAGTAATACATATAACAACGTACCATGGGGCCAACAAAATTAATTTTCCAACATATTTTATTCGTTTTCCTTAAATTTTCTTCAAAACTCAAAATTCACATTTGATTTTAGTGCCGGTCGGAGTTTGCGCGGTCATCAGCAGTAATTCAAAATGGCCGCTTGCTTAGTGACAGTTGATTGTTGAAACTCAGTACCCTTAATAAACTTTAATATTTGGGTACTTTGTCCTGGTTTAGGTATACCCTGGTTTATCCTAGATTATCCCATACTTTAGTTATTTTGCGTGATAACAAGTGTTTAACTGTGTAACCGAATACGGGTTGATTGTTGTGAAAAAAAATTCCAGGCTATTTTGACATTTAAATAGTGTAAATATGATTAAAAAGTCCGCATCCTTTTTAAAATACTGAGTTCTACCTAATCTAGCTGGATTATTTAGTTCTGAAAAATGGTAGGTCTTAAATAAATTATTTCAATTTAATTATGTATGTAGATATTGGGCTGTTTATCAAAAACTTCCAGGGTTATAATTGATTTCGTTTTATTCGTAAAAACTTTATACAGTGAGAGGCTAGAAAAAAAAAAATTCCTCCGAACAAACAGCTGAAAAAATCATTCTTTAACCTATGTTAGGATGATCATAGTTTTGTGATGCAATTCAAAAACTACTTAAGTGTTCTTAAACAAAACAATCAATTTAGTTTTGATATTTAAGTCCTAAATAAGAAAAAAACGGTACCAAAGTTAGTAAAATTTATGTTCTGGACAGATTTTGGAGCTATATAAGAGTGGGTCTTAAATTCTTAGTCTGCGGAAAGAAATCTACACATCCATATGCATATTAGATGGTTTATAGGATAATGGGTGCGGTTAAATCATAATCTTGAAAAAGGAAATGACCGCTGTAAAATAAGCAACTTCTTTCAGTTAAAACGGCTGAACGGATTTTAATTAAATTTTATGTGAAGATGTCCAAAATCTTAATATACCTACCACATTGAATATTTTCTTTACCGAAAAAAATTATAGTTCCTGTATCATAGTAACTAATCCATCCTATTATAATGGCTGAACGAAAAAAAACTATGTATAAGTCAGTAGTAGCAGTTTCTCTCTCTTTCCATTTCTTCTTTCTCACCCAGCACACTTCATTTCACCAATCACTGTTTGGAGTGAGCATAAGGATACAGAAAGAGGAAGAGTGGGAAAATTAAATTGAAGAAAAAGAGACGGAAGGTCGCCTGGTCGCTTTTTCGTTACGTTATGATCTCCACCGTTTTCTGCAAAGCTCAATAAAAAAACTTCGTTCAAAAATAATATGTATTACAAAGACAACAGGATACCAGTTTACTAAAATAAAACATACATTTAAAATAATTTTTTCTGTTTACATTTCTAAAATTTTGCAGCACCCAAAAGTGGTCGAGAATCACTGCTCTAGGAATTCACAAAAATATGTTAGTTGCCTATGAAAACTTTTATACATTTTTTTTAATAATAGTCCTTGGAAACTATGAAAGTTATTTTAATTTGTTAAGGGAATATATTATGTTATTAAATTTCATTTAAATTTATTATTCTTACGATGTTTTGGCTTTGCCAGCGACACAATTAACACACATTTTGAAAGGGATTTTGAAAATCACGAATCGCTACGATTATCCTTTAATAAGTGCTGATATGAAATTAAAATGTCAACACCAAACTGTTATTTAATTGAAGAAATTCCTTTAAAAGCGGATTCAATGCGACCCCACATGAAATCAGAACATGAATTAGTCAAGAAACGTAGTCAGGACGCGCGTTTACATGAAATCGAGCAACAGTTACATGTCGCCGAAAATAGATGCAACACCTTAAAGGGTCAACTGGACTATATGAAGATGTTGTACAGTGAACCAAACGGCGACAAACGGAAACCAACCACAGCTCATCAGGTGTTTGAAAGCAAAACGAAGCCTCGTCCACTGTCCGAATACAAATCAGAACGACCTGAAAAAGATCGAAGAAATGGCGGTTCACAGTATGGCGATAAAATGGCATCAGCGACCAGTCCTCGAATTGGAACGTGTATTATTAACAGTATCACATCAATTCATCCATCGCGGGAAATTATTTCCGCAAAAGGCGTTCGTATGAAACAAAATAAAGAAATGCGCGTGGACGAAAGTGGCGAACAAACCATTCAACGCATTTTAACTGGCATCAACGAATCGGTCAATCGAATATCGCATTTAAACAATCACATGGAGATTGATTGTGAACCCAATACAATCAAAGAACGGAAAGTTAATAAGAAGAAAGATTTCTCTAAACTAGAAGATACGAGAAGTGTTAAAATGAATCGAGGCGACAACACAAATGTTAGGCCATATAGAACGTGTTCTGATACACTGATATCAAGTGTCGCATCTATCTATGCTGGAACAGCAAAAATTCCAGCTTCCAACAATTTAAAGAGAAAATTAATAAAACCGCACACATCGAATCGATTAACTGAAAAAGATAGTCTTCGCGCGATCAAACGTAAAGCTAAACAAGTCATAAAAACGCACGATAAGAAAATAAAAACGATTCCTGCCGAAACTAAATCCACTTTGGGGAAAATGTACGATGATAAGGGTTCGTGCGTTGGAAAATCACGAAAACGACGTCCAAAAGTTAAACGTGCTCTCTCACATTCCACCTATGCACAAGGTACTTTGATCAGTATCGACATGGAAAGTTGTAACACGTATAAGAATCCTTTTAAAAGTTGGAATTCTGATAATTTAGTAGAACTATATCATAATAAGGCAATAAAAACGGGCGGTGTCGAGAGTCAATCGGATGATGAAAGTATAGCGAATGCTCAGAAGAATAAAAAACATCGATCGCATCAGCCAAAAACGGTTGATTATGTGAAACGGAACGCCACTGCTGTTGGACTGCCAAAGTTTTATTCGAATTCTCCACAAACGTACGAAACAATCAGCGATAATTCTAAATATGGAATGAACCAATTGCAACAGGGCGATTCACAGGGTATGTATAACACGTACCATGCCAGTATACCACCAACAGCGATGTCCAATCAAATGTACCAGGAAAATCTTGCCAATTCAACATCGCAATCAATGTATCCACATTCATTTTATGGAAAGCATTACGAAATGCCAACGTTATCTACGAGATTGAAGCAAGTGACTCGACATTACGCTCACCAGTTCAACTTCCGTAGCATACCGTTTATACCGGCAAGATCGACCAGTCCTAGTCACAATCTAGGATTGAACATTCAACAAGTTTTAAGTATAATTAAATCGAGGCAACCGGTTAGTGGAATATCGCCAACATTGGCTCATAACATGGGATTAGTCGCTCAATCCGGAGGCTCTTTTGTTAGTAACGCGAACATACCGTTACATGGTATATTCTCTCGAGTGGGATCGCGACATAGCAATGTAGGAGGTGTGAAAAAAATCTGCCCGTTATTACGACATGCTACCGCCTGTGCTGAATCCGAACTCGCCGATGTTCCCGAACACCCGTGTGAAACTGAACCATTTGACACTCCAATTACATCACCACCCACGCAACGGACAACCACCGAAACAGACATCGATAATGATTTATTGAAACGAATGAGTACCGAATGGGATCAAGCAGTGTCGAAAAACAATCGACAAATTCGTTGCACGTGTATGCCTCGTAAAGCTGTTAATTACAACAAGGTGTTAAATCAGTATTTAGACGGTAACGGACAATTGCCCACTTATCTACAATCGTTGAATCAAAGTGCAGTGCATTCAAGTCACGAAAAAACTGGCTCGGGTCGACCGAAACAGTATAAGTCTGCGTTCAGTATTCGATCGGCTGACAACTCGTATCCACCAGACAGTTCGTGTGTGCCTCCTAGTGAAAGTCAAACAATCAACTCGGACTCCCGAAACCATTCGAAACATTCATTCTCTCGACAGTTGGTCGGCAAAATGAGGGGTTTGCGAGATGTCCTAGCGACTCTTCACAATGATTTTCAGTCGTTAAATGATAAATACGACGTGCTAAGTGAACAGCTACGAAATAACAGTTCCGATAATGATCCTGAACTGTTGAAACAACTTGAAAATATGGACAAGGAACTGAATGCAAAGGAGGAAGAAATCACGGTCGTTATATCGTTGTATAAGGAAGTGTTAGCATTGAAAGAACAAGTTCGAACATTGAAAGAACGAACTAGTGTATTGTCAATGTCGGTACATGGTGGTGTTACGGGTAGTCAAAAATCGAAAATTTCAACAGAGCCCACGGTTACATTGCGTTTAACCAAATTACTAAGGCAGATTCAACATTTTCAAGGTTTGTTGAAACAGCAACCTTAGCTTTTCTGTATGTAACGTAAATAATTGATAAAAATGGTACAACTTTAAATTTGCTGTTGATTAACAAATTTAATAATGTAATATATTCTTTGTGGATAGTCATTTTATTAAGAAACCTTTATTTGTTTATTCCAAGGCATAAGAAGCTTTTCACATTTTTTTTTTGTTTTTGCAACTTATACACTAATAAAATATTTTTTTTTTAAATCAATAAAGCAACATTTTGTAAATTGAAAAGTGTCTCTTACTTGCTTTTTTATATATCATTAATTAAATTAATGCAATAAAGAGTCACATCACAATGGATCTTATTGATGGGAAAATCTTTAAACCCGTTAAAAAACCGGTCGTAAAAACATGTTTTACAAATTGTTGGAGATGATTGTCATTGTTTGTAAACCCTTAAAAAATATTTATAATAATTTCAATTTTGACACTACTAGATTCGATTTTCACTTGACTAAAAGTTGTCTTAAAATCAAGTCAAACTCAAGTGAAATGTTATTATTTAAATAACAAGTCAAGTCCAATGGCGGAACTACAAATTTTAGCCCCCCCCCCGCAAAAAATTAGATCGGCCTCCAACCTAATATGAATTTTTGCTATTCGTACCTAGCGTCCCATATTTTAATTTAGCACCGATTTTTTTGCGAAAGGTTCTTCTTAAAAGGCCCTTGAATTCTAGAAGAATTAGCAGATATTATCATTTTTTTTTATATCAGGTGTAACATTTTGTTTTGATAATTAGCATTGTCTGTTAAGAATAACGACTGTGTCTTAATACATATCCTTATTCGTAACATCTTGGTCGAATTCCATGGTATTTTCATCGTTATTCAAATCAATTGGCGTACTGCTTCTGCTATCAACATGTTCAAATTGTCCTTCATCTCTAGGTGAAGTACCTTGATTTTTTAGTTTTAAGTCAATTGGATTAATTTTTTTGCTAAGTATATACTTGTTCAAACACCTGTTCGTAGTTAGAAGTACTTTGATTTTCTGTGATCGTAGCAAACGATTTAAGAAAACGGGATAATTTTGGTATTTTTGCTAAACGTTTCTATTCCTTTTTCAATTTCTCTTTTTTCCAGCACCCTCTCTGCAGCACCACTAGTACTAATTTTCTCAAAATTTCGGGCCCCCCAAAGTTTTGAGCCCCCCGCGACACAGATTCTAGCGATATGGTAGTTCCGTCACTGGGCATATCAAGCATTTGTTAATTATTTCATTTCTAAGTTTGATCACAAAGGTTAATCAATGGTTATTAAAAGTATAATTCAATAATATAAAAAGTGTAATCTTGATTTGAAGAAACAATTCCTTGTGTTGTACAGTATTCATGATATTTTGCGATACTTTATACTACGTTAAAAACCAATCTAGAACTGTCCTTACAGCGGTTTATAACAACCACGGTCGTTGTGTTGATTAAAAGGTCAGTACTTTCACTAACGTTCACCTGTACAATATTTGCATTTTTGTGGTTCTAGCGGAAAAAATATGCCACGCCCATGAGACTTTTGACAATATTTATTTTAACTCTCGCTAATAATAGCTTTGTTCTCATAGTAATTGAAATGTATGAGTTTGAACTACTTTCTGACTGCCAGTTCAAATTAAATCCTAAAACTGTCTAGAACATTGTTCTCTTTCTATACGCTCCATACTAAATTCACTGCATGGGATAGTGGATTTTAATTTTAAATTCGAAATTGGGGTCCAAAAGTAGTTCAATACCAATCTAAGTCACTGTGAGAACGAAGCTAATATTTGTACAAAATTCTCAAACACGTTGGAGAACAAAGCTACCTACAATAAGTGGACCTTTTGCATAAATCTATATTCTGTGGTTTTACAAAGTAATTGCAATGGAAAAAACAACGGCAATGATTGTAATCGTTGTAAACGCGTTGTGGAACGTAGCCTTAGTACAATTTTATTTAAAGAAACATTGTTTAAGTTTTTAGCTTAGCTAACTAACACAATAAACTAACAAACTTAGAAAAACTTAGAATTAAACCAATAGGTTTGTTCCATACGACTAGCTATGGTGATGCTCAAACTCTGACATACAGATAAAGAGCAGGACACATAGACTAAGAGACACGAGTGAGTGAAGAAATGTTTCAGCTTACAACCGCTCGGCCGCATTAGGCCGAGAGACAAGTTATGTACGTACCGTACGTACATTTTCGCGACAATCGCTTATATCGACACTGATTTGGAGATGTTTAAGCACTGGTCAACCGGTTTGTAACTCAAGCGAACTTGTCACTTTATGTTTTTCAATCACTCTTGTCTCTTAGTCTATTGACCAACCAAAAGGACGGTTGGAACAAACCTAATATTGCATTACTGAAGGCATTATTTTATTATGCTTAGGAAATAGATTACCTATGATTATGTAATGGTATGACCTTTATTTTATATAAAATTTACTATACATCCACTTTTACTCGATTTCAGTCATTTAAAACAAATATATTATGCTGGTATTTTCATATTTTGACATCGTAAAAATAAATTAGCTGCAACACTTGAATTATCTTCAAACTGATTGGGTTTTTTTGCCATGGCAGGTATAGGCTTTTCGTAGTCGTCGGTAGAATCAACACTTTCCTCGTTGTCAGAGTCGTTGGGAGTTGCATTTTCAATTTTTGTTAACCACGTACCAACTTTTTCATTCACAGCAGGATTATTGTTAAAAATATCTTCCGTTTCAAACGAATTTAATTGCGTAGTCGGTTCATTGTCTTCATAAACATGATTTGGAACCATAGAATCCATAGCAATTTCCACTTTTGGTGCCGTCACCTTTTCAGAATCAATATTATTCTCTTGGCTTTCTGGTAGTATATTAACTGGAAAATTTGACATTATTTCATAGTCTTGTGGGTCTTCAATCGTACTATAATGTTGATAGAAATCTTGGTTTGGTTTAGTTGCTATATCTTTGCTAAATGAACTTCCTTTAAAGAAATGAATATAAACATTTTTTAAAACAATAAAATGCATTCAATTGATTTGTACCATTAGAATAGAATTCACTGTTCATTTTATATGTTCCTGGATCAGTTGAAATGACTTTCACCTCTTGATTTAGAGTCATACGAGCGCGAAACCATTTGAATTTTATTCCAAAAACCATTGTGCACCATAGATATCCAAATGCTTGTTAAATTTTTATACTAAAATTTTGACCCGTATACTTTCCTACAATTTTCAAACAGTATTAACAATCAAATAATTTACATGAAACATCGAAAAATTTACACATAGTATACGTGTTTCATTGACATAATGTTAGTCATATTAATCTCAGTCCTAGATAAAATTGTCAATGTGATAAGTTAAGACAAATAGTTGATAAAATATTGACATCATTTTTTTAAAAAATCAAACTCGTCTACTATAATTTTTTCTATTATCTACCTATGTAATTGTTTAAAATGAATTATTTTTATTTACTTTTTTTCCAGTTTATCAACAATGCATGTTGGTCGGAGCAACATAAAACAAGTAGCAGCAAAACGTAAAATTGAAATTGAACTCTTTCTTCGATCGTTGTTCCAAACCGCCGATGAAATAGCGCATTCCGATCTAGTCTATACATTCTTTCATCCATTGTTGCGAGATCAACAACCAGTTGATTTAAACGCACCAAAATTGAAAGGTTTTATAAGTGGCTTAAATGTATCACACATTGGTTTAATATTCATTTATGATCTAAGGTCGTCGCAGTGATCAGAGGAATGACATTGGTCGGATCAAGGGAGAACTGAAATTATCGGTGATTTACGAGCGTGGCACGTTAAGTGTTATGGTGCAACATGCCAGAAGTCTATCTCTAGTTGCTGGTGGACAAGAACCAAATACATATGTTAAAGTTTATTTGCTGCCCGATCCTACAAAAGCTACGAAACGTAAAACAAAAGTCGTTAGGCGTAGTTGTCATCCTACGTTTATGGAAATGGTAATAATAGTATTAAATGTGCCCTGTTTAATTTATAATTCTGAGCTGATTTCGTTGAAACTGGAGAAATTACAGAAAATAACTTTGTTGGTTGATTTTAAAAACGTCTTAAAAGTTTTTTTTTTTTTATAACGATAGTTATGATCATCTCGATCTGGAAGTTGTTCAACACCAGAGACAACTGCAATGTCTTTCGTCCATTCAAGAACTACTTCAGTCACACTGATTTGAGCCTAATATACCAGTGCCGATAATTTTTGAACACAAAAAAATTATAGTAGGATGAAACCCATTAGAAAAGGAAGAATATAACAAAAATGAAAGGAAAAATAAATTACGGTCGATCTGAGGTAGGGAAGTGGAAAAGGGGGGTGTTTTAAGGGTAGAAACGGTTTATCTCGATTTCCGACAAACCTACAAGTCCTATGGAAAAAAGTGCAATAGCAAAGTTGTAGGTATTAAGAAGATCTACAACTTTTGTTCTAACACTTTTTTCACATAACTTCAAAATCTATGTGAAAAATTTCAATAACCAAGCTTTTGGTTTTTAATTTTTAACTTTTACAAAAATAAAATTTTTTACACGAAACTTGGTGAAAACTTACCCCTTAGTGTCCCAAACATGTTTTTTATTTATTTATTATATTAATTTATAATGACTTATAATCGAAAAAGCACACTAATTTTCAGTCGAAAATTCTCACGCCAAAACATCTTCCTCAAGTTTCTGATGGTCTAAAAAATATATACTTTACAATTTTAAATGTTCTCAGAAAATGCAAAAATTAAAGTGAAAATTTTAATAAATTGCATAAAGTTATATTTGTATAATTGTTTTATGTAAAATTTTGAGCAATTTATTAAAATTTACACTTTAATTTTTGCATTTTCTGCGAACATTTAACATTGTAATGTATATATTTTTTGTACTATCAGAAAGTAGAGGTTTCACCAAAATAAAGTTCACCGACTTTTTAAAAAAATCAGATGTTTTGACGTGAGAATTTTCGATTGAAAATTGGGGTGCTTTTTCGATATTAAGTCATTATAAGGTGAAAAATTAATATTATAAATAAATAAAAAAGACAGTGTGTTTGGGACATTAAAAGGTAAGTTTTCACCAAATTTCGTGTAATTTTTTTTTTGTAAAAATTTTAAGGTTATGTGAAAAAGTATAAGTACAAAAGTTGTAGATCCTACCATTTTATTTTTTTTCCATAGGATTTGTAGCTTTGTCGGAAATCGTGATAAACCGTTTCTATCCTTAAAAACCTTTCCCACCTCAGATCGACCGTTATTTATTTTTCCTTTCATTATTGTTATTTTCTCTTCCTTTTCTAATGGGTTTCATCCTACTATCATTTTTTTCCCTTTTTAACATTTTCAAAGGCTAAAAGCACTGGTCTATAAGTTTTACTGCTTAGGAGTTCGAGCTTTTTTGTCTATCCTTCATGAGCACAACAATCGATGTATAAATAAAAAAAAAAATTTTAACTATCAAACGCAACCGATCTAAATAGACAGAGAATATTGTGCCCCAATAAACCTATTTTCTGTAATTTTTCCAGCCATAATGACCGACAAAATGTGGCACTATCTTTTGGACAATATTGATCTATTAAAACTGAAAAACTAATTTTTTTTAACACACTTCGCTCAAATATTAAAATTTGATTTACAAACAAAGTGGCGATGGATCTCGAATTTGAGAATCTTAACTTAAACCTGTTTTTATTTTAAAATCAATAGGTATAATGAACAATTAAGTCATCTGGAAGTCAACTGGAAGTGCCTGCTGAAAAGTGCCATTATAATTATTTGTGTATTAACAAAATGAAAAAATTTCTTTTATAGCTTGAATATCGTTTGCCGCTCAACGTAATTCAAAACCGAATTTTACGAGCCACTATCTGGAGCCATGATCCGTTACAAGAAAACGAGTTCCTTGGTGGTGTCGAACTTAAACTGGGAGAAATGGGATTGGATAAAGAAGACCCGCGTTGGTTTCCGTTGTCAAATTGCACGAAATAGCTTTTAAGGACTTAATCAAAATGAATTATAAATATTTTAATAAGATTTATTGATGACAGGTGCTCTACGTTCAACTAATGCACAAAGACTGTTTTATAAATAATAACAATGCACACATTATATTCTTGCTCATTACAACATGTTTAAGAAGATTGAGAGAAAAAAATCCAAAAAATTATATTTTAAAATAATTTTCAAGAATTCTTCATAGTTAAATATTTTTTATTAAAATTAGAATAATTTTCCTATTAATATTTATTTTATCAAACAGGGCATTAGTATATCGTAATGTTTGAAATAAACATATTATTAGCTGTCTTTCAAATTTGCCTAAATCGATCAGATTTATACATCAAAACCATTTACTTAAATATTAATGGTAAATTAAACCTATAATATTTTATCTATACTCACAATTGTATTTAAATTTCTACGCCTATACATACATGTCATATATTTCATATTTTTACATATCAACTTTAATTTGGATAGCGTTTAATGTGGTTCTTGGCCTTATTAAAATTAGGTTTATAAAAAAAAAAATCATTCCCACACTTAACTACATTTTTTGGAAACGTTTTATTTTGTATAAATTTTTGTTTTCTCTAAATGAAACATTAAAAATATAATTATTCTCTAAAAAAAGTAGAAGACTGTAAGATGATTAGTGATACTCGCTTTTTTGCTTAGATTTATTTTTATTTTGTAAAAAAAAATACTTTGCTACCAATTCAATAACCAAATATAAAATGTATTTGGTAGGAAAGAGAAAAAAAATTGCGTTGCAAATCACTATTTACCAAACGATATTTGTTATTTTATTTCATCTATCTATAAATGTATTGAATAATCAAATCATGATTCATATATATATTTTTATCCCATTTACAAGTTTTACATTATATTTTTAATCATAGTCAATGTTTTTGTGAAATTAAATAAGTACTAATAAAGCAAATCACACATTTTAGATATGTATTTTTATTTTCTTTTACTACTATTATCTACAGGTGACCCAGCCTGATTGGCCATTAGACGTTTCCGGAGAACCTGAAATAATAGAAATCTAAAAATTGGGATTAAAGCCTAACTGGATTGGAGCTAACTTCCTAGAATATTTTTTATTTCTCGGGAACTTCCGGTTGTACCGGAAGTCGACACTACAATCGTTATTTCAAATGGCATGCCCTATTTGTTTTTACATATCTCGATTGAATTTTTAATAATTCTGAGCATCTTTCATAATAATCTAATCCTTAAAGGTTTCGAGAAAAAATACTTTTATTGGAAATTTCGCAGCAAACTGATGTCTTGTAAAAGGTCCGTAACTTCCACATTAAATTGTGTAGGATGCTCGACATAGGCTCGTTTGAGAGCTTGAGGATGCTGTTACACTCGAGATTATCAAAACCAATCAATGTTTGTCACTAAGTACCTCAAAGTGCGTTATAAAGTAACACGTCCTAAATTATGCAAAATATCAATTACCACCTAATTTTCATTGCCTTGTTTGGTTTTTCTTAAAATTTCCCACATTTTCATAATTCATATCCCTATAGCCAAGTGTCAGGATTTTCGAGTTATCGTTGAAAATATGAAATTCAACGTTATATCCGTAATTTACAACCGAGCTTTATGCTGTATGCCCAACAGTAGTTTTGAGGTCCCCTGAATCCGAAAAAGTAGTTTGTAGGAAAATATATCTGTGTGTCCGTGTGTGCCAGTAATATCGAATTGAAAGTTTATGCAAAATTCACCAAACTTGAAATTTTGCCTACCTATTAAGGCCTATTATTCACTTTGATTAGTGCAAGTACAAGTGATTAGTGCGGGTGCTTAGTTATTGGAACAAAACACGTGTGGAGCGCAATTGATTAGTGCGAGTGATTAATAACCAGTGAATAGAAGCGTATTCTAATTTTTTGCGAGTAGCTAAGTACCGCGCATATTTCACTTGTAGTTTGCTTCCTAGAAAACGCAATTAAACTAAGCGCAGCAGCTAAATAGTACAGTGGACATTACTTGTACTACACACCTGAACTAATCACTCACAAGTAATAGGTACTACATACTAATCGCTAATCACTTGCATTAATTAAAGTGTAAATGAGCCTTTACATCTAGTTGTGCTGTGAAGCTTTTGGTTAAAATGAGTTGACAAGAAACTCCAATTTATTCCACTGGTTTTTAGTTTTTTTTAATTGTTTTCATTTTGTAGGCCTAGAAAGCCAGTTTCTGATTCTAGGATACCTAATAGAATAACAGTAACAGTTTTATGTGGTCGAATTTTTCATTTTTTTTTAATCATATGCAAACTATCAGTTATTAAACTATCACTATTAGTTACATGTTATACGTGCAGTATTTGTGTTTATTTATTTAGAGACTACAAATAAGTTTCCGCCGTTTGCCAAAACAAGGCCCCGTCAGAAGTTGAAACTGTTTGATGAAAAACAATATCGTAAGTTTAATCATGGAGTAGCAACATAAATTTGAATTATAAGTGGCTTTGTATCTGTACCGCATTATTTCTTTCATTCAAAAATGTCTTACTTTTTACCCAATAAGCATCATTTGTGGGAACTTTTGTTTTACTTTTTTATTATGAAAAAATTACAACTACATCCCATCGATTGCTTGTAGAAGCATAGGGTGAAGCTCCTTGAAATCAGAGAAGTTGTCGTGAGTGGTTCCCAAAGTTTAAAAATAGTTTAACATAAATGACCAACAATGCAGGAAGCATTATTAAAGGTAGATTCGTTCCAAACGCAGACAAAACTGCACTTTCAATAGAAGTGGCTCAACAATCAATTTTACATTATTGGGAATGATTCAAAAAAGGAAGTTGGTTTGCATATGAACGGAAGTCGAGAAACATTGAACAATGATTTTGCATGAGTAAAATGCTGGTTGCCAGGAATAGGAAAACAGTTATTTTTGCATCGTATAGTCACAGGTGGTGGAAAATTGATTCAATACCACACAAAGAAGAGAAAATCCTGTGCTTCAGTTTCGAGAGTGAAAGCGGATATTCGTGGGAAAAAACTCGACACTTTAGTAGGTATATTTGGTGGGATACGATGGGTGGTACGATAGTTAATCAGACCGATTGAAATCATTTCTGAAGCTCTCAGGGACACTATTAATTAGATTGAGCTGAGTAATAATATTTTTCCTCATTGTATTCATCGAACCTTGCCCCTTCCGATTGTTACTAGTTTTGGTCGATGGCACATACTCTGCTCGTTAAGCAGCTCTACACATCTTATGGATGGAGATACTAATAATTGGAATAATTTATGGATAGCTTCAAAAGATATGCCAGATATATATATATATATATATATATATATATATATAAATATATATATAAGATCATCCGAATGATGCCAGAAAGATGGAAATATTAATGGACAATAAATTGAACAAAATATAACTTATCGTTCTTTAGGAATAAATTTTTAAGTTTAGGTAAAAATTAGCGGAAACTTTTTTGCACAGCTTTAAAAAAAGATTTTACGGGGATAAAAACGGTTGACGAGGTAATTGTCTATCCATCAACATTGTATAAAGTACTGTAACGCTTTGAATATAGGTAGTAGGGGTAGTAGGTACGTGAGTTATAAGGAAGTTTACTCATAGTAACACAATTTAAATCATTATTGAAAGGTTTACTCGAATTAATAATAATAATAAATTAAAATTGTTTTAATATTTCTAAAAAGTTTAATTGTAAAATGTCGACATGCTAGCTTCCCTACTTTAGCGATGAGCTTTTTTTCTTAGCAAGACGCCTGAATTTCAAGCCGGCCTATTGACAATCGTCTTCTTGGAAAACGTCCTCTTGAAAATTGTCAATACAAAATTGAGCAAATCGTGATGTAAACTTTTTTGATAAACAACGGTTTTCAATGACTTTCTTAAAAGTTTTACGACTTGTTCGAGGTCTAATAGTTTTTCTGACTGTTCCACAATTTTGTCAATTTTATTATAGATCTCAATTTACTGTTTGTAAATTCTGCTTGTAGTTTGATAGAGATTTTCTTCTTCCTTACAATTTCTATAAAAGATAATTGTTATCAAAATGTTCAATTGTCAGGAAATAAATTTATTGACACTTATTTTAAGTCAAAATGTATTTTCGTTATGAAATAATTTTCAAAAGAAAGGAAAGATGCTTTGAGATATTGTATAAATAATAAAGGTTTGTATTCGTAATAATTATAATAAAATGTATATAATAAAATTGTGAGGATATGAAAATAAAATAAATATCTAGTTTTTAATAAAATATATTTATTTTTTTTTAAATACCTATCGAAATTTCAGGATTGAAAAAAAAACTTTAGACCAGGAATTATCTTTTAGGATGTTATCGTGCATATTTTCATTTATCTTATACGAAATAGCAAGAAAAAAATTAATATTTAAATAAACTGGCTGAGTAATCACTTTTTGATAACGTTACAATGTTGTTGAAGCGTTCCTGATATCGTTTTTTTATTTTTGCTAAAATTTTAGAATGTTTTACTTAAGGATTAAAAATAACAGTTTCATTGCAAAATAATTGTTTATAACTATGCAAAAAAAAGGCATGAAAATATACTAATCTGAAAGCTTTATACCTTTATAAGTGTGAACAAAAATTTACTCAATAGGTTTGTTCTATATGTTGATGCCAAACACTGCCACGAAAGACAAAGAACAAGCACATTGACCAAGAGACAAGAGTGAGTGAGGAAAAGTTGCAGCTTACAGCCGCTTGGCCGCATTAGGCCGAAAATCGAGCTATGCACGTATGTTTTCGTGTATTTTTCGTAACAATCGTGTAGTTCGGCACTGATTTGAAGGTGTTTTAACATCGGAAAACCGGTTTAAAACTAGGGGGAACTTTTTGCTTTATGTTCTTCACTCACTCTTGTCTCTTAGTCAATGTGCCTTGCTCTTTGTCTTTCGTGGCAGTGTTTGAACACCATCAGATGGACAGTAGGAACAAACCTAATGTATATAAGAACTGCACTGCTTGGTGCCAGAGAGGGGTGATATACGATATACCTACTCGTATTCGTTATATTGGGTAATTAGAAGAAAACTTGGAAGAACTAAAGTTTAAGGTTTATACTTATTCTTTGTAAATATACTAAATACAGTCTTTGAACAAAATCTCATCTCTCATTTCAATTTCAAAAAAAAAATTGTTTCACAAACAAAGATGTTCCAAAAATTGATACCACTAGGTATAAAATACTCGATAGGTAGGTACTTATATCATATTTAATTTTGTTTATTATTTATTTTTAAATTTAATATTTGGTCGCAACTACAATGGTCATGAGTAACCCGCGAATCCAAACACCTCTCATTGGGATACGATCCCAGGACCACTGGCGTATCTAAATTGACAATCTAGTCAACCTATAAGTCAACTAATAAGTGACCTTACATATTTAATTATTGTGATTCAATTTTATACATTATCTTTTAAGTTATCGTTTTTTTATCATTATCATCTGTCACTATTTTTACTGAATGATTGTATTAATAAAAATAAGCAAAATATTTGAGAAATTTTGTCAATTTCCTTTGAGAGATAAATACGTTCTTATGTAGGTAAGTATTCTATAATAAAATATCTTAGCGGATTTTTTTATTCTTTTCTATTTGTTATATTATATTCTATTTGTTATATATATATAAAACCCGCCTTGAAATAAGTTTGCATCTCTATTTTTAATGTTCATTTATATATTCTGGATGCTTGGATATTAAATATATTTATCCTTTTTAATGATAAGATTACGGCAGTAAAATCTTTCTTTGAACAATTTCAAATATTATATTTAGAAGGGATTTTTGATTGTGGCGGGGGGCATTATAAACTTATGTTATTGCAACAATGCAATAATTTCAAAATTGGCAATTGATTAGAAACGCGTCACTTGGAAAAAATTGATAGCGTTTTATCTGAGGACCGGTCGACGTGGAATTAAAGGTTTCAATTAAATATATGAAACCTGCAAAAAGGTAAGTTTTTCAATTTCCTCGACATTCATTAATATTTTTACGATATTAATTTATACATGCTAATGAATTATATTGGTTTTTCTTATTTTTTCTAGATGGTTTTAAAAACTATAGCTGTTTTATTGTTATGTGGCTATGTTTTATCTGAAAATGTTTCAGTGAGCCCCGAAGTAGAGGTAACATCAAAAATCTTTATTGGTGATGTGAAAAAAAATTGTAGTGCACTCGTTGAACTCGAGCTTATAGAGGTAGATCCATGTCCTCAAACCGAGTATCAATCGTATATGAAATGTTTAGAAGAACGAGATGCAAAAATTGAAAGTATTCGAAAAAAACGCTATGCAAGTTGCAACAACAACAATGGCAACTGTTATGGTAGTTACTGTGCCGATAGTTGCTCAAACTCGTGCAACTCTTGCACTACGAACTGTAATCAATGCAATTCTTGTTCCACATGCCAAACAAACACGTGCTGTATACAACATTGTAATCAACAATGTAGAACATCCGGTTGTCGCAGTGCATGCAGAAAAGATTGTTCGGAAAAAATCACAGAATTTTCTTCCAACACAGATGTAAAAGTGAATGTCACCAATCAAGATAACACAATTCAAAATATCACGACGATAATTCATCTGCATAATTTAGTTAATAGTTCTAATATCGTTGATATTCCAATTCAAGTAAGTATTGTAACGTTTTTACGGGTTCGAGGATTTGTGTTTAATGACGACAAATTGATTTTTAACAATCGTTGATCGATTTCTCTTACACTATTTTCACTTATAAACTACACGTTAATAATTAGTTAGTTTTCACAGTCATTTACTAATTAATATTTACTAATTATCACTCACTATTGCACTGTTCACTTTATTTACAATATTCACAATTTATTTCACACTGTTCACTTTCACTGTTTACACTTTAACACTGATCACTTTCACTATTTATTTTAACACTGGTCGAAGATTTATTTCACTCTGATCACTTTCCGAGAGACTCTCAACGTTGACGATTTATATTCATATTTTTGCGTACACTAGGTATTTATTTCAATACTGACTCGCCTTATACTTGTTCGGGGCTTATATAGGATTTTGGAATCCGTCTAGAAAATTCGGCTCTATTGTTCTTGGACTTTCTATTTTACTCGGAATATTTCATTGCCAAAACTTTCTATGGTTCTAAGAAAAATAGATCGTTCTGGAAGCTTCACCACTTCTTAATTCACCGAGTAATCCTTTTCGTTAAATCCTCTCGATAGGTGGTCGCCCACCCATCCTCATCTCATAACCACGCCGTTTCCTCATTGGCCGGCTGATGTGGTAGGTGACAGCCTCAGACTCTAAAAATGGCGACGTTTCACAATCTTAAGATTGTGACAGTATTTTTTTATTATTATAAGACCTTGTATATGATCATCGTCATAGTAAGTACCTAATAGTGCAGTGAAAAAATGATTCAGTTCGTTAGGCTTCTAGAAAGCTAGCACCTACCTTCTTCTAGTGTGTCAACATCTAGTTTTATACCCGTCTTAGCTGCTTAGTGTCGACTTTACAGACTAGGATTTTAGATTTTAATTTATTTATTTATTTTCATATTATAGTCATATTTTTGTTGCTAATGAAAACATAAAGCTCTATATTTTACGTCAAATTTTGTATTGAGATTTCAGACAAACATATCATCTAATTTCCGACTTTTCCCATGGTATATCAAAAACTTTCATTCGCGCAAATTTTGTCCTAAAAATTATGAACACAGACCAGCAGACAAAACAAAAAGAAATCAATCAAATCGGGTCAACCATTCTCAAGTGATACTCTTAATTTTACCATGTACAAATACGGCATTTCATCCAATAAAAAAAAATTAAATTTACTAGGCTATTTAAAAAAAAAACAAAAAGTAATCATATCTGCTCATTATGGTAAGAAAACGTAATTCTGCAAAACTATTAACTGCTATTAAATAGGTGTTATAATTCTATAATACATTTGTACGAAACTGTTTATTTATCTACTTATAGTATAATATATTTGAAAAATTTAAATTACATCTTATAATCTAACAAACCATAATTTCATTTCATTTTTATAAAGCATCATTTGTAACACTTAAAATTTTATTATAATGCGGTTTTGTTAAAAAACATGATTAAGTTTTGTCGGCGTTTTTGATTTAGGTAATCTTTTTTTAGACACTTGCATAAAAATGCATGATAACACAAGTACTTAATTTTAAGACTCTTGATATGTTTGAGCTGTAACTTAATATCATGATAAATATTATTTTGTATAACAGGTAATTTCCTATGTTAGCAAATATTTGCATAAAATAACTAGCTATAAAAATATTAGTAATATCACACCTTTAGTATAAAAATTTTAACCCAAGATTGTGTTCTTTATGATAACAAATATTTATTTTATGCATTTTTCAACAATTTTTGTTTCAGATCAATACAACAAATCATCATAATATATCAATTGATGAAACGCGATATGAAAATGTGCAGTCTGGGCCAAACTATCCACAATATGTACCACCAAATATGTATGTTGAAGTCGATGTTCCGCAACAAACGCCTTGCTGCCACATAGTGTTGCCTCGAGAATGTGTCGATATCGAAAAACCCCCTTATAAACGGTTTGAGAATTTTCGAGATAATTTCAATAATCAAAATTAACCTTTTTGCTCTCTTTTTTCAGATGTTACCATCGCCGAAGACGTACATGTGGTTTGCATTGTATATCGAACACAATACCATCAAATTCTTTCCCAGCTCCAGTGCCGGTTCAGCCCCCTGCACCACTTCCTCATCCACCACAACCAGCACAACCAGTAATTTCATACCAACAACCAATTTCATACCAACAACCAATTTCATACCAGCAACCAATTTCATACCAACAACCAATTTACTATCAACCTCCCCCGGTTTATTACTATAGCCCACCGACACCTACACCGCCCTCAGTGTACGTTCAACCACAATGTCCTTTACAACAACAACAACAACAGCAACAGCAACAACAAATTCAAATAACTCAAGAAACCCCCTGCGAAAATACCGTCTCGTCTCCTTGTACATCACTTAACTATCAAATGTACTCAAATTATCCTTCATACCAGCCACAAACTGCCTATCAACAAACTGCTTATCAAGCATACGGAACTACGTATCCTTATTATGCCCAATATGGTTCCTATCCTGGATACTACAACAGTCTTATGAACCCGTACCAAATGTCCTTCCCAACTTATGGTCCCGGCTCTTACAACACAGTTTCTCATTCTCAAATAGCGAACTATCCTTATAATGAGATTCATTTTCCACGAACCAACGATACAGAAGACATTTATAGTAATACCAGAAGTCCATCTTTGTAGGTACCTATATCTTTAACGCATCGTACTAACCTCTTATGAGGTATTTGGATTTTTTTAAATTTAAAATAACTAACTTAAACAAAATATTCTGTTCAAATAGCTTTAAATGTAAGAATTTTTATGTTTGTATTTAAATGAAGTATTATATACATAGATATACCTATATGTATAGTTATCACGCATACCACTAAAACCTTACTAGTAGTAATTATTTTTTTATTAAAAAACCGTAACTGTTCGCTTCTATAAATATAATATTTAAGAAGAAATTAGATTAAAAAAAATGTATAAATCTAACACTGTCCTGTTTTCTATTTCCTACACTAAATTAATATTGATAATAAAATTTAATAAATAAAGACATTACAAAATTATAGTATTATAGTAAATGTGTTTATTTTAAATTCAATTGTAATCTATAACTATATCTATTAGATTGAAGTTTTTAACATGAAAAACTTAGCTTTACGAATTTTTTCGATAACTCATACAGAGGAAGGTTATAGGTGTTAGGAGTGGGGGTTAATTTGCAACAGTTTATTTTCTTTTTATTTGGTTTATTTAAGGTTGCATCAACTACTATGGTCATTAGCGACCATCGAATCTGAAAACTCATGAAAAACATCTTAGGCTTTCATTGGGATTCGAACCCAGGACCACTGTCGTATAAGGCAACTATCTAGTCCACCACGCCCCTAAGTGACCTCTGATTTTCTTCTTTCTCAGAAATGTTCTTAAATCTTTAAATTGACATGTTTGATGACCATTAGTTCCAACCGCTCCAATCTAACTTAAAAAATATCTGCTGCGAGGCGTCACAGTACTTTCTTTAATTTAGATTTATGAAACTCGTTGTTGGTTAAAAGAACTATAAGCTCTTTATAACCATATAAAGAAAAGTTAATGCATACATATTATAACAATGTATATACGAACTCCCACCCTTAACCCCAGAACCGTCCTTATTTGAATTTTCCGAGAAAAAAGTTTCAAATAAAAGTTGTAGGCATCAATAAGTCTAAGAACTATAGAAAGTTTAAGAGAAATCGTTGGAGCCGTTTTAGAAAAAATTAAAAAAACCTCAGCAATCTATTTAATAAAGTTGAGATTTCAGTCAACCAATTTCAACCAAAAGCTTTGAGGCACAACTAGATGTAATGAACAGGCTTAATTCCAAGTTTGGTGAAATTCGGATAAAGCTTTCGATATGATATCGCTGTCACATACATAGAAACACATACACACAGAGATGTTGTAAACAACAACCACCTTTCTTCAACTTCAAAGCGTGAATTTTTGGCGAAAACTGGAATTCGAATTCGACCCAATTACAATATGAACTTCTTTTACTATATAGTAGTAAAAGAAAGTCAAACGTATACAGCTTATATGTAGATATTTACGAATTTCCACCCTTAACTCCAAAACGAACTAATCGAATTCTCCCATGAAAAAATTTCAAATAAAAGTTGTAGGCATCAATGAGTCTAATGTAAGAATTATACAAAGTTTAAAGAAAATCGTTGGAGCCTTTTTCGAACAAATTTTAAAAATCTCAAAATCTTCTAGAATAAAGTGGAGATTTCGGTTAGCCGATTTCAATAAAAAGGTTCACGGCACACCTAGATATAATATGAAGTCAAAATTCCAACTTTGGTGTAATTCGGATAAAGCTTTCGATACGATATAGCTGTCACACACAGACATGTTTCTAAGAGCCACTTTTTTGGACTCAGGGGACCTCAAAACATGTATTTTCGGTGAAAGCTCGAATTCGAAAATTTGACCCGATTACAGTACTTCCTTTATTATAAAGTAGTGAAGTCAGAAAGTGAAAATAGGTATAAAGCTACGGTTTCCTAGAAAAGCGGTGCCGTAATATGACGGCCGACAAATAGCGGACTATTGTTTACAATTGAGGAGTTGAGAACTATAAAGGACCAACGTCGCCAGCAGTAGGTAAACGAGAAATACCATCGCTTTTCAAATTTGAAATTTCATTTTTTTTTTACTTTATTATATCCACAATATAGAGAAAATATTTTTAGTTTCTAACTTTTAGACGCAGAATTCTACTAAAATATTTAAAAAAAAAACCGTTTTCTTCCTTTTCTTCCACACTGGCTTTCAGCTATTCTCAATTTGATTTTGATGTTTGTAAAAATGTTTTTTTTTTTTTTAATTTTTGTCTTAGGTAATAACTTTGATTATTTAATTATTTCTAATATTTTTAAAAATGTATGTTCGATTTTTGTATTTACGTATATGTATGACAGTGTAAAGATAGTTTTGTAAATAATTTATGTTTGTAGAAGCCTGAAGAAGTTGCGATTAGCAACGAAACGTCGCTGAATTTGAAAATGTAAACAAATAAATAAAGCCGATCTTAAATAACCTGAGTCGTTTTATTTCACGTATTGCTGACCAATTGGCTACTTCATCCTGCTTTATGCGTAAAACACTGAAGTGGTGGAAAAAATTGTTTTTTTGGGAGCTAGAAACAAGCATTGTAAATTCCTATTTACTATATAAGGAATGCAAGAAAAAAGAAAATAGAAAGCCCATGGGACACAAAAAATTCCGTCAAACATTATTGATGCAGCTGATTGGAGACTTTCGAGCACTTACAAAATCGAACCCAGGGAGTTTGTCAACAGTAGATCAAGAGCAGCGTCTAGATGGAACTTCTCATTTTATATACACTATACAGTAATCCCAATAAACACAAAGACCGTATGGTATGCTCGAATCGTAAAATTCGTGGACAGAGACGAGAAACTACATTTTTCTGCGAAACATGTAAGAGAAAACCAGGCCTTCATCCGGATGACTGTTTCAAAAAGTATAACACTTTGAAAAATTTTAAAAATTAATTTATTGTAATTTATACAATAAAAATGGCTAATAAATATAACTGTATTATATTTAATTATTTTAACACATTTTTCAATTAAATTAATTAGAAAATATTTTTTTGCAATTTCGCCTAAAACGGTTTGGAGTTGCTGATAACATTTTTGAAAATCCTTCGGAGTGCAAAGGGTTAAATCTGAGTAAAAAGCATGTAATCTATAATTGAAGCAACTTTAAACAACAAAATAAATAAAATTATAATAATGTTCCTGTTTTGTCAAAACAATAATAAGAATTTAGAAATTACGATTCTAGCCAGGAACATATAAGGACCTCATGAGTCATTTGCATTACATTCTTGTTAGGCTCCTCATCTAGTAATCCTGATTTTAACCGTATCAAGGTCTATGGTTAATCTGATAAAGTCCTTATTGGATCCTTATAACAAACTATAGTTGCATATGTACTCTGTACGATTTAAATGTACTTTACATAATTATAGAAATTATTATCATCTTTTGTTTCGTGTTAAAGAAAAATAAAAGTCTACGACTTAGAGTGATAATTTATTGGGAACACAGTCCTTGCGTTATTAACAAAATTTCGTCTAAAACATTTTCATGTTAAACGTTTTTCCTATATTGAAAGAAGAAGGAAATATAGAAGATACCAGTAATAACTTATTTGTAAGTTTTAAATTAAACCGAAGACACCTCTGTTTAAAAAAAGAGTTTTATTTTTATTAGAAATTATGTAGAGGTTTCACAACAACATTACAATTACAATAGATCTAGGATTGCAGTAAGGATTTGAGGGGTGTAGCACAAGTTATGTATGTATGTGCTTTTAGGCCTAATACTAAGCAAAACATACAACTCATACAAGCCATATGTCGCAATACCTTATGTTGTGCCTCTGATAAAACACGTTTTTAACTATTTTTATAATACTGTGTTATGGCAAGTTTTTGAACAATTTAAGAGAATATTTCATTTAATCCCCATTTTTTCAAATATCAGTTCAATATAATTTTAATATGGACTTGATTGACTCAATTTAATAGATTCAAAATCGATTTGAAATATCATTTTTCTGGTATAAGGAAATCTTTTCAAAGGAAATTTTCAATTGTACTTATTGGTAAGACATAATCTTGTTTTAATAAAAACCCGGCTTACATAATTCATTTATTTTAGGAGGTCAACAATTATAATCGAATTTTCGACTTGGTTTTGATATTCATAGTGTGATCATCTCGAATGGAACCAGATAGCTGTTATGACGTCATTAATCGAAAAAATAGTTTCTTCATCTCTGAAATGAAGAATTTTTTATTAATCAATCACCAACAAAATCAACAGGTAAACAGACAAGTTATATAGGTACTATTTATAAATATATATTTAATTATATATAATATATATTTTATTACTAAAAAGGTAGGATTTTCAAAAAAAAAAAAAATATACGTTCAAATTACTCGACTAAAGATTGAAATAGGTAAATATTTTTTCAAATGAACTTATTATAATATGGACTTCATTGACTCAATTTAAAAGATTCAAAAATCGATTTGAAACATTTTTTTCTGGTAGAAGGAAATCTTTTCAAAGGAAATTTTCAATTGAACTTATTGTTAAGACATAATCTTGTTTTAATTAAAACCAAGGCTATACATTATGCATTTATCTTAGGAGGTTGCCAACAATTGTTATCGAATTTTCGACTTGGTTTTGATATTCATAGTGTGATCATCTCGAATGGAATCAGATAGCTGTTATGACTTAATTATTCGAAAAAAAAAATAAATCTTTTATCTCGGATAAGAAAAAATTTTCTTTAATAAATCACCAAAAATCATCAGGTAATCAGACATTTCATATAAGTAGGTGATAATAATATATAAAGATAGGATTTTCAAGAAAAAAACATTTAAGTTTTTCAAAAAAATATTGAAATAGGTAAATATTTTAATAAAGCAATGTTAAGAGAATTACTGATAGTTTTAATTCTTTTAACAAAAGTTAAGTTACTTTTTGTTTTGTTTTTTAAGCTAAAGACAATTAATTATTTATTTAGGTGTACTTGCAAAAAAATTCTTCTGAAAAACCAGCTTGGATTCCTACGTGGATTATTACAAAACGAATTCGAATGTATTCTCATATGGTTTCCTATAGGAATCTGGCATGGGATTCTATATATATTTCCAAAAAGAATCTGGTATGGATTCCTTCATAGTTCTCACATTGTGTTTTTGTGATTTTCGTTGGATTTCCTATAAAAATCTAGCATTAAATCCTATATTGGTTTCATATAGGAATCCACGTATCCATGTCTTCCTATGTAGATTTCTCTTGTATAAATCTATGTACCCATAGTTTCCTATATGGATTCCAATATATAAATACAATCTTAAATTTTATTTGGAAAATTATTAAAAAAATATTTTTTATTTAATATATCCTTGTTATGGTGTTTAAAATAGTATAAGTAATATTCTTTACTTATTTCTATTTAATCGTATAACTGGAATTTTTTAATTGCCATTTTGATTTTAATTAGTACCAATTTGAACTTGAAAAGGTATAGAAGAAAGAAATGCCGCTTTGTGAACAATATAAAGATGATAAACTCCTGTTTAGTATATTGAAGCATACCGAAGAGAAATTCTTATCTGTAAATTTATTTTTTTAGAATACACAATTTGCTATTTGGCTTGATTTTTAGAGTTTACTCTAAATCAAGTCAAACTCGTTTCAAAGATTCGGAAGTCAAACAATAACTTCACAAGTATTGGCAAGTTATAATGTCAAGCCCAATTTATTTCTAAAAAATATCCAACTACTTGACTTGATGGTAATTATTAAGGCCTAAGAATGAAGTACATCTTTAAAAATGAAAGGATAATGCAAGGATTAAACACTTAGGGTTTGTAATAATATATCCACAAAAAAATACATCCTAAAAGTGATAAATTCTAATGTGTGCATTTTTGGAGTAGATTATGCAAAAGCTGGAAACAATGGAAGCAATTCAATGTTAACACTTACTGTGATGATGAAAGGAAGATATCACACACTACAAGAAGACTACAAGGATTATAAACTCCTGGTTAACAATAAAACAAATAAAGATGATAAAAATCTGATCTTTCAAATTTTGGTTTTAGATTATCCAAGTGAAACCATTGAAATAAGTGAATAAGAATTGTTAATACTAAAACAAAAGTTATAAGTCTTGCTTCATTAATTGTATAACAACAAAAATCGTATTATGAAGAGAATAAAATTTGTCAATTTTAGATTATGCAAGTGATACCTTTGAAGAAATTGCATAAGAAGTGTCAAGATTTTCCTAGGTGTCCATAGATGCCGATAAAAATATGTTACCAAAAGAAGGAAGAATGCTTTAAAGTTTAAACCCTACAAGAAGATTTTAGAGGTCATAACTCTTGGTACTGGTATAATAATAAAAATTTCATTATGAAGATGATAAATTATCTGTACATTTCTTGTTTTAGATTATGCAAATGATACCTTGGAAGAAACTGCATGAGAGGTGTCAACATTTACTAGGTGTCAAGCTGTGATAAGTCCCTTGAACAATTGGACAGAGAAAACATGATTTAGGACAAACAACAACTTAAAGAAATAGGATCCAAACACAAAAAGCTCAATAAAGAATTTGGGATGGTGCTAAAGAATCAATGCCAAAGTTGTTTCAATTGATTTCATAAAATGTTTGAGAAATCTTTGGGAATTATTCTTCAGGTAGGTGAAATGGAATTTCATAAAAATAGGACCTAAGCATCAATTTTAGCTCAAGAATTTGAGATGATGGTAAAAAGTCAATGCAACAAAGTTGTTTTATATTAGTTATTAACTCCAAGACGAAATATAATTTTATAAAATGTTTTGAGATAGGTACAGTTTCTTTTAGGAATCATTCTTCGGGTAGGTTAACTTTGACATTTGAACTTAATAAATTTTATTAATATAGAAAAATCTGAAATAAAACATCGTTTTATGGGGAAATTTCCTTTAATCGTTGCATTTTCCATCTGAAAATTTTCATATTTTTATTCAAAATGCATTTTGGTATAATTCAATTGTCAAAAAATGTAGCCTTCTAATTGGTCGGCCATTGCAATTCAGGTAACACAATGCCTTCTGGGTAAAATAGACCATCTACGACCATTGTCTTTTGTTTTCCGCCAGTCGCTTTTATCGATCGCTACGGACTAGATCGATGTTGAAAAAAAATTTTTGGTGCCGGTTTTTCTTGCAAATTCAATGAAAATTGTGTGTCACTCGAAAGTTAAAAGTGTTGTGATTGGTGTGAAAAATTTTTTTGGCTGTAAGTACAAAATTTGATTGGTTTAAGCGACTTTTAAAATTAGCATTATCTCAATTAGCCGTTTTATATGGCTTATCCTTAATGCAATTTTAAAATACTTAAATTTGCTTATTTACATCGTGATTTCTTAAAAAATATTTGACTCAGTTTGTGTGATTTGGGTCTAATATTGCAATTTGGGCTGAATTTTCGAGGGGGAAAGTTGCAATTTTCCGATGATTAAAGTTTTCCTTTTGGGTTTTTTGGCGTGGTTTTTGTGCGTGGGTTTGGGTGGCCGCGTGAAAGTTGGCGGGAGGCAGCGGGAGGTAAAGATAGAGTAAAGCTCACGTCGTTGCGGTTCGATGTTCAGATTGTATCGGTTTGAAATTTGAATTCGTTCGTTATTTCTTCGCTATTTGGTTATGTGAATCAAGTGTCATTGTAAACTGTAAAGTCAATTGATAACCTTATTATATGTATATATACTAGTGATGTAACGAATGTCCGATTTTTCACATTCGCGAATGCGAACATTTTTTTCCAATATTCGCGAATGCAAATGTTAACTTTAAAATAAAGTGCTCGTAAAATGCTAATTATGGTAGTAATATTAATTGTTTTGTTTTTTGAATTTGTTAATTATTTAAATAGAGAAAAATATTTTAATTAAAGCGACAGATCAACTTGGATACCTAATAGAAGTTTAACTTAAGTAAATTTTTTTTTTTGTTTTCTGTAAAAAGATATTTTATACTTTATTATTTAACTAGCTGATCCCCGCCTGCTTCGCTGAGCGCATCTAAATTAATCTGGTTGAATAATAGAAACCTTCATCTAAAATAAGAAATTCAGATATTTCAACAAAAAAAGACAGATAGATATTTCTAGATCTTTGATTCATAGAAAGTTCATGAAAATCCGATAAACTACTTTTCCAGGAATAGATTCCTTATAGCTATCTAGAGCTATCTTATAGGTTCTCTACGTTTTTATGAATATTATAAAATACCCATATCTAGGTACTTGTGTTCCTTAAGTAGCAATACAATTTGAAAATGTTAAATGTATTAAATATTTAACTGAGTTTTTCGCCAAGTCAAATTTTTCAATATGTAGTTTAAAAAAGTTGAGTAAGTGGAGTAATTGTTTACTGTTTAAACATAATTTAACACGCTTATTTCTAAAAATTATAGGTATTCGAAAAATTAACAATGAAAGAAATTTCAATGCTGCAACAATTTTCGTTATTAATTTATCGGATGATAAATTAAAAATCATATTTTGCAGTTAAAATTGTCAATTTTATTTCAACTTTTTTGGAGTAATTGTGTTAAAACGCTATTTTACAAACTTTTAGGAAAGATTTTTTAAAAACACGATTCCTGCATGAGAAGTACAATTGTTATGCTATCCTTTGAGAACCGTGCATTATTTCAACATAAGAAATCTATATTATTATATTTACTCTGACCTCTCAACTACCCAATTGCAAAAAATTTTTTTAATGAATGATTTTTCTTGGACATTCATAAAAAGAATTGTGCCACGAGAAAACGAATATTCTTAAGTGAACCAAACCATTTTTCTTGGTTGTATGCGTTATCCCAATTAGCCATTATGAATGGTGTATCCTTAATGCAATTTTAACAAACTTTTTGCCTATTTACACTGGGATTTCTTAAAAAAATATTTGCATCAGTTTGTGTGATTTAGATATAATATTGCATTATGGGTTGGAATTTCGAGAGAGAAAGTTGCAATTTTCCGATGATTGAAATGTTCTTTTTTGGGTTTTGGCGCGTGGGTTGGGGGATGATCTCTAAGACGGCCGCGTGAAATTTGACGAGGAGTAAAGATAAAGCGAAGTTCACGTCGTTGCGGTTCGATGTTCAGATTGAATCGGTTTGAATACCTTCGTTATTTCTTCGCTTGTTCTGATTTTGCTTATGTGAATTAAAAGTCATTCTAAGGTCATTCTAACACAACTTAATGTAAATAGTATAAAGGATAATTAGTTAATAATAAGTATTAAGTTAAGCCAATTAATAATTACGCTTAAAATTAACTAAAATAACAAAAGACACTAGATTCTTTCGGTCCTTTTCCTAGACGAGTTAAATGAGAAAAAGAATTTTATTTATTTATTTTAAGAATAGTTTTAAGAGGTAAAGGAGTCAATTTCTGGTACTCTAAGTTTTTAGTTAATGTAAAAACGTATAAAAAACAATATAATCATGGACCATAAATAAAACTTTTATTTATTTAAAAAGTTTTGAAAATTCTAAAGTCAATTGATAACTAATACACAGACCTTATATTGCACTAGCATATACAAACAAAATTACATATGTGTAGTAATCATTACTTCTATTATTGATTATTAATTATTTTGAACCGAATCTCGAACTAAATTTGGTTTATTTAACATTGATTATAATCAAAATATTCTCAATTATTTGGAAAGCGCCGCCTAGTTGATTTTCCACAGAAATTAAATTTAAAATTGTTTTAATCGGTTCCAAGTCAAACTTTAATTTTTGATTTAACTAGGATAATGCTTCAAATTGCTTTTAATTCGTTAAATAATAAAAGTAAGAATTATCTTACAAAAAGTGCATTGCTTAAAAATTACTTTTAATGTTCTCATCCATGATTAAATTATATACATATATTAAAAATCTTGAGTATTTATGGACAATATTTAATTAACGACGTTATATTTGAAAAATTTCAAATTTTTGTCGACTTTATTTTGACTTCATCAGGCAAACTACAATTTAATTAACATAAATATTATTTTTAACATATAAAATAAAAAATAAAATATTCATTATATTATGTCAAAAATAATATTTATGTTAATTAAATTGTTAATTGTAGTTTGCCTGATGAAGTTGAAATAAAGTCGACGAAAATTTGCAATTTTTTAAAATAGCATGAAATAGTTTGATAAAACAAGCCAATAGAAAACGAAAATGAAGAGTGGTAATTTGCGAGTTTTCGCTTCGTTTTCGATAAAAACAAAATTTAATGCCAAAATTGTCCTTGAATCTACGCAACGATTCTGCGGCAGTCCATTTCTGGCCACCAAAATCCTACCATCAGCTTTCTTGCATCCTTCAGGTGCAAGAAAACCGAACGTTTCAGAAGGCCCAGCCTTCTGGTCTCCTAAGGTACTTCAAATCTCCTCCTAGAAAATTGTCCAATGTTATTTCTTATGGGAAATGATTTTGATAGATTTGTCAACTAAGACGTGTAACTATGGACACTGTCATAAATTTCAAGTTGATTCAATCGATTGCTTAAGACAAGAAGCATTTTACGGAGAATAGCTTAAATACCTGAGTTGTTATCATCGATTTTCGAAGGTAAACATTTAAATTTGAATATCTCATTTAAAAATACATTGTAGTATGATGTTAGAAAATTTGCATTTTACCGTAAGTAAAAGGAAAATTCGAAAAAAAAGTGGTTGCGTGTACTTATGTACGCGTGTGAGAAGTTATACTTCTTTGGTATCATTAAAAATTAGTTTTTATTAATTTTATTCACATAATCATCATTTTTTCATAACGCGCCTAAAGAAGTATAACTTCAAAAACACTTTTAAATATTGATTTTAATTGTTTAGTTTTATCAAAATCTGATGTTAATTTTGGGCGCCTAATTCGAAAAGCACCACTCTTCATTTTCGATATCTTTTGGGTTGTTTTATCAGAAACCGTTGTCAATTCTGGGCGCCTGAGAAACCATACTCGCAAATACCGAAGCACCAAAGGCGATCATATGAAAATCTAAAAGTAGCATTTATTCGAAAACTAAACGAAAACTCGAAAAGTACCACTCTTCATGTTCGATATCTTTTGGGTTGTTTTATCAGAAACCGTTGTCAATTCTGGGCGCCTAAGAAACCACACATAGAAAAATTCACATTACTGTTCGTTTACCCGATTTTCATCATTTAACTGTTTTTTCACAAACGGGGACCCCATATTTTTACACAAAACCAAATCTCCTTACTTCAAAAAATATATAGCTTCGATTGGTGTTTGGGGAATAAAAAGTTAATAAATTTGTTTTTGATGATCGTTGTCAATTCTGAGCACCTATAAGAAACCATAGTCGTAAATACCGAAGCACTAAAGGCGATTATATGAAAATCTAAAAGTTGCATTTATTCGAAAACTAAGCAAAAATTCGAAAAGTACCACTCTTTATTTTCGATCTCTTTTGAGTTGTTTTATCAGATACCGTTTTTAATGCTGAGTACCTAAGAAACGATTGGCCTTGAATTCGAATGAATTTTGAAGGTGGTCTTCATTAACAAAAACTATATTCAATCAAGAACATGAATTACCAACATCGTTTTGAGTATAAAAATGAAAATCCATTTAAATCAAATTCGACACAACCCAAGGGGGTCCAGAGGGCCACCCCCGGCGGGAGTTTGGGGGAGCCCCCAATAAAAGAAAAGTTCACAAAACTGTTCGTTTACCCGATTTTCATCATTTAACTGTTTTTTCACAAACTGGAACCTGAAGTTTTACACAAAACCAAATCTCCTTACCTCAAATAATATATGGCTTTGATTGGTGTTTGGAGTAATTAATAAATCTATCAATACTGTTCGTATTTTTGATCATTATTTGTTGGCTGTAGGTTCATTTTCTAAGACCGCGAGGTTTAAAAAAAAATATTGTGCAGCTTTAGAATTATCCTGTGTTTAATTTAAATTATTTATGTTTTTGAGACGTCTAACTTACAAATAGCCATTTTAAAAATAATTTTTTACATATAAAAATATTTGATATACTATAATATATACATAAAATCTAAATAATATTTGAAATTATATTGTTTAACTTTTTTTTAGTGGCTATAAAATTTATTACTTTTTTGTATTTGTTATAGATCATTATGAAAACATTCCTTATTATAATACTAGAACATGTATTTTAAATTTAAAAATTAAATGACTATTGATATGACAACATTTCTGTTATTTAAGTTTTGTCGTTATGTTAATTATTGAATTTTGAAAAACAAAAACATTATTTATTTCATGACAATCAATATTTTTAAAAATCTAGTCACCTTTAAAAAAAAGTACTACTTAAATTGTTGTTTATATTCAATTATTTATTTCCTATTAAGCTCGGAGTCACTTCAGTAAGATTTTAATTAATTTGTACTTAGTATTTTGTAGTATTGTGTTTTATTCTTTAAATTTTTCATTATTTGTGGTGTGTACATAAACGGTCAACCATTTATTTATAAATTTACCAATTGAAGATAGAAATGTGTATGTAATATAATTGAATAACGTAAACTATTGTGATTAAAATAATGTTAGAATTGGGAAGTGGTTATTTGTCTACGTTTTAGTTAGTTTCACCGCGTTAAATTTCTAAATATGTTTCCCTTGAATTCGATAATTTTTTTGGAATTTGGAACACGTGTTTCGGAGGAATGGAAAAAATGGCGCGTTGTTGATTATGGTTCATGTTGCTTCTGATTGGTTCATGTAAGTTTCCATAGTAACTCAATTGCGTATAAATTTTTGACCGATCTGATTCAGCCCAATTTTGACATCAAAATTTATCGCTTTTGCTTAAAATTTCGATTGTCGATTATTGGGTAATTGACACGAAATTAAGCCTTACTTTATGCTTATACAAAAGCATAAAGTATAAATCGTTTATAACGACACCGGATATAATGAACAACCGGTTGTAACGTACAAAACCTTCGGGTCCCGTGATACGTCTTAGATAAAGTACATAAGAAACCGTTTATACAATACAACCGTTTATAAAGTACAATTTTATAATAATTAAAATTAAAAACGTTCAAAAACAATAATAAAAATTTTCAAATGTCCAAAAAATAATAATTAAAATTCTTACCAGCAATTGATTTTTAAAATATGAAATATACACTTTTTATATATATACACATTACACAAGTTTGAGTTGAGTTTTTGTAAACGAAACAATTCCTCGTAAGTAATTTTCCATTAAGGAAAAATTGCCAGTTTACACAAAACAAATGTAATTGAAAACAAACTTTTATTTAGTAAATAAAATTATTTATAGTAATTTATTAATTATTTTAAAATATTTTTTTGGACATTTTAACATATATTTATTAAACAAAAAACCATGTAATTTACCTTTGTAAATAGGTATAAGTTATAATTTAGAAATTGTTCATTTTTGGTAAATCTAGCGTGGCGCTTAGAGTATTTGAAATCGCCCAACGTTATGCTTTTGTGTAATCATAAAATAAGGCGAATAGAAGCTAAATAGCGTGTCAATTATCCCAAAATCCAAAAAAGAAATTTCAACAGAAATCGATAAATTTTGACGTCAGCATGAGGCTTAAGCAAGCCATTTGCAAAATTCAAGGTATTAGTAACTATGTGAACTTAGATGGTCCAATTTGAACACTCAAAGTTTTTTAATTGCAAACACGTTTTCAATATTAAATTTCCATTGAGTGATAATAATTTCCATTTATTTATTTACACATTACACAATTACTCGTGCCTATATGTTTCAAGGTGTATGTATGCATTGGACGTTATGTTCAGTTATAACGAATTGTTCACTTTAAGCGATACATATCGGTTATAGTGAATATCGCTTATAACGAATGAAATTTGAGGGTCCTCTGAAATTCGTTATAAACGATTTCTACTGTATATAATTATTTAAAAATTTTGAAACAAAATTTTTTTATAACATTTGAAAGTTTTTTTTAAATCATTGTGGATTTTGGCGGTATTTTGTTATTTGCTTAAAATGTATCCTCCCCCAAACAATACCTCCCGGATAAAAGCGGTCACCTTCCTCCGTTCTTTTGTTTTTGACTGTTAATTTTATCGATTGATTCCTCAAGGGGCAATCATGAAAATGTTTTTCTTAACTATAAATAATTGGAGTGCCAGTTTTTAGCTTTAAGAAATGGGGAGTAACTTAGGGATTTTGGGGATTCAGATATTATATTGTAATAAAGGCGGGCCTTTATTTTAATTTGCCACTACCTGGCCTTTGTTTACCAAAAGGTTGCCGACCGCTGTCCTAAAATATAAATTGAAATCAAAAGATGTAAGGGCAATTTTGTTCAAGTTTAAATACTTGTCATGATTAACTTATATATGTATTTGGATTAATGTTAATGAATCAAGTTTATAAAAACATCTTCCTAAATACTGCATTATTTTAAAACAAATTTGATAACTTTTAAAACGGTTATAGTTATAGACGCAACATAAACATATACACACATTAAACATATGCCACTGCAAAATTTTTTTTAGGAGACACCATTTCATTAAACATGGCATTTGCGTAACTTAAACGGTTTACTCAGGACAGGCAACCGAACCTCTTAAAAGGAATAAATTTTCATCGTTTTTGCAACATGCTCACACACTGATACTCCGCTCTTATTGGTCGTAGCGTAATGTTAATATAAAGCCTTCTTCTACTGGCTACTCAACACTTTAACAACTTTTCAATTTGAACTAGTTCCTGAGATTAGCCCGTTTAACCAAACAAACAAACAAAAGCTTCAGCCTTATAATGTTCGTATAGATTAATGCTATGCAAATGTATGTTATATAGCCTATACTATTACAATTATATATTGTCTATAAAAACAATTTTAATTAGAATAAAACGCCCAAAAATTAACGAATTTAATTTTCTAAAACAAGTTTGAAATTTTGTAAGTAAAAATATTTTTTTTTTTCAGAAAACAGTTTGCTCTTGTCTTATTTGAAACTTGGATAGTTTCGCATGGAGTTTACTTTGGAATCATCATCACTCACCAGAAGAATTGAGGTGTATCCATGGAGCACACGCTAAACCCCTTGGAGTCTTTGGATCTTCTGGAGGTGCTGTTTCATCGGAAGCTGCTACAGATGCTGTCGCACCAAAAGCTGTTTTTGGCTGTGTTAAACAACACTTAAAACGTGTTGATTGCTGATGTCGCTGGAATCCCATCAGGCAAGCTAAGTTCCTAGATTTTTATACTAACACTTTTTTTTTTGTTTTCGGACACCGCGTGGTCCATGGACAGATAACGTTTTTCAAGCATCTACAAAATATAACGTATCGTCCATTTGAAAGTAAAGTAGTTGTAAAATCAAAAATCAAAAATTTGTATTAAAATAAAATATTAAAGAATTACATGAAAAAGCAAGAGGAAACGAAAAAGAAGAAGGAAAGAAAATTAAGAAGACAAGATAAGAATCTCAAGATATCGAAGACAACGTCCTTACGTGTCACCATCGGGGCTTGGTAAAGCTCTCCTTCCCCATTTCCTGGGTCGATAGGTTCATTCAGTAATGGAACTATTGAACAACACTTAAGCCTTGGAAATCGACACTTGCAAAAACCACGAACAACTTCGGCCTCAACATTAAAGTCGTCATTGTCAGAAAAAAACAAGAATTCGTCATAGATCGTCACTTTCTCAAATTACCCATTGATTGCTAAAAACGTCATGGGATTACCTTGGATTTACCTGGGTTCACCTATGGATTACGTTTGGATATTTTCTTTGAATTACCAATATTACTATTGGATACTACCTTGAATCACTTTTGGTTAATATTTTGCATAATGAGATACTAATATTGCAAAAACCAGTCTCCGAAAAATTGAAATAATTTGAAATTGTTAGCAGAGAAAAGGTATTTTTGAGTTTTTTACATTACATTGTATCATTTTAAAATCTTTTTTTTTACATTTTAGATTTTTTCGCTAATGATAAACAATTTCCATTTTAAGTTCACTTTTCAGTTCGAAGTGAAAGCCGAAGCTGCGTGGACCCAAGTTTTTGAAACTAACATAAATAGTCCTGGCGGTCCTGGCCATAAAATAAATAACTGCCCTCAACGTAGAGCTGTCAGTAGAAATGGTTCTTTCTTATTTAAAAACATTTGTCGAAAAATGTATTTTTGTTGAAAATGAGATTAACGTATATCAAGGTATGCATTACAAAATCTTTTTAATTAATATAAATATTGTTACAAAAATAATTTTTAATACTAAACTTTTTTCAAACAGAATTTTTAACCTTTGGTGTCTGAAATTGGGGAGTCGGGATTGAAGTACGTTTTGGAGCAAACTTTGAAGATGAATTAGTTGGAGATGAAGATGATGGAACCTGTGTTGTCACCTGGAGCAAAGAGGTTTTTTCAGATCGACCACTTGGTCAGAGCGAGCTCTGACTACGCCGATCACAGAAACCACATAAACATACCAGAGAAAAACTGTCTACGTCATAAAAGGATGTGCAATGACAACAATTTTACTGCACCTGTAAAGTAAATGACGTTTTATTATTAAAACTGGATACTTCTACAACCGAAAGATTACTAACTGGTGTTGGCTGTCCCGGGTATGACTTAAAACTACGTCCAAGTATCGTTTTACGAAAATTTTAAAGGTTCGCACTACACATAAACTAGGAAAAATTACATGGTTTAATTATTTTTTGTTTTGTTTATTGTAGAACGCATACTTAATCTTTCAATCGTAATGGTGGTTTCTACCATAAGGTCAGGTTGTTGTTGTTTAAAACTACTTGTAGAAATTTCAATATTTTGAATTTAATCATTGACTTTTTTACTCCCATTATTCATTGTCCTGGATATGACATAAAACTGCCCCCAGTACTGCCGTAGAAAGAAATCCGAGGTAAGCATCAATTATCAAATTTTTTTGTTACTGTTTTTATTATCCTAATTAATTTTTATGAAAAACAAAAAAAACAGGACTTGGCAGTTTTTTGATGATGAGACTGAAGCAGATGGTGAAGAAGTGGTTTTGGAGTGAAGCTGAATTTGGAGTTTGGAGCTGATGTGGTGTTCGGAAGCAGAGGCGTTGAAGCTGTTTCAGTGGATTTTGGTTTAGCTAACATCAACAGCGATATTAGTTGCTGATGTCGAAAGGATCCCATCAGCAAAGTTAAGTTCGTTGTTTTTTTTACACTAACTCCTTTTAGTGCTTCTTTCAGCTAGGGGGTTGGGCTGATAGGAGAAACTGTTTTGGTCACTACATAAAGCATTGGATGGCCAGGGTGCTAAAAGGCACTATGTACGAGTTCAAATCCTGGTTCTAGTTGTAGAAATTATTCTTATTGCAGTAGTGACCAAACAATTTCTAATTTGAGGCAGGTAATTGGAGGAGACTCCTTGTAGCAGGAGCTTGTATTTTATCCTCTTTTGTAGCAAAGAGTTATATTTTATTGTTTTGCTAATATTTTTTTCCCTCCTCCGTTTTCTTTTTTTTTGTCCTGGGTATGATATAAAACTGCCTCCAGTCGAGATGCCATCCGCAGCTTCATTTCTACGAAGTATGTATTACATGAAGTATCAATAATCAATACAAACATAAATTTTTATACTTGACCTTAACATTATTAGGTACTTACAATATCTACAAGCAAAGAAAAAACACCGAGGATAAAACTTTGGAAAATGTGAAATATATAGAATTTGTGAGTTAGTGTATAAGTGTGGGTTCGTAAATTGGGAGAAGGAAATACGTTTTCGGTTTGTGAGTGAAAAAAGAAGTGCTGTGTGTTAAAGAGTACAAGAGTCTTGGCTATTATACATTGCTATTTCAGGTTAGTTACAAGTCCTATAGAGTTGAAAGGATGGTGACTTAACACCTCACCGTTTCGGGACGTAATTTTATTCCCAATAAATAGCTTTCGATATTATTTTTTGAGATTCCAGGTTATAGCTGCTTTTCAATCCTTCAACTACGTCCTGTTTGAAAGTTGTGACGAATGCAATACAATCGAAAATTCTCATACATTTCCATTAAGAAATTGAGAATTGAGATTGGATTTGTTGAGAACTTAATGTAGTTTAACTAGTCCTACATGTTCTCGATGAATAACTAAAATAACAAGAAATTGTATCAGGTATTTAACACTCACTTAATTGAGTGTGTATCTATATATAATTTCTTGTGAGTGAGTGAATGTTTGTTAATTGTTGTTGTTACATTTTCTTAAATATTTGTTAAATATTGAAAATCAAAAACACAATTTTAATGTTATTGTACATTTTTATTGTATTGGCGTTTGGATGTTTGGTGCGAGTGTGATTTCTTATAATTTACAAGCTTTATCATAAGCTTTATTATATATGGAAAAACCACGAAATATATAGCGCTACATTTACAAATTGTTGTAATACACAAATGTACTTGCATAACTTAAGATATTGTTGTTTGAATATTTTCTTGAATATTTTATAAGAATATTGAAAATTAAAAACGCAATTACTTACATATGCCAAAACATATGACTTGATAACAGGAGTCAATAAGCTTTTGATGGACTTTCTTTCCATCTTTTTAGGTTTGTTACAAGTCCCGCAGTTTTGAAGGGATAGATGGTGACTTAACAACTCACTGTCTCGGGACATAATCAAATTCCCCCAATCAATGGTCTTAGATAATAACATTTATATTTATTTTACGTTAAAAACAAGTCCCGTAGGTTAAAAAGGACGGTGACTTAACAACTCACCGTTCCGGGACATGCTCATATTCCCAGATACGGGTATTAGCTAATATATATATATTGTTATTTCAGGTTAATCACAGGTCATGTAGGTTGATAAGGAAGGATGGTGACTTAACAAATCATCGTCTTAGGACAAAAGTTTATTTCGTATAAATAATAATACTTTAATAAATAAACTTTGCTTATTATCAATTGATACCAATTTCAGGTCAGCTACAAGTCCCGTAGGCTAGAAACGATGGTGACTTAACAACTCACTGTCTCCGGACATAATTATATTGACACATAGAAAATGTTCACCTTAAATAAAATATCGTTTAGCATTAACTTGTCGTTGATTTAAGCTTTGGTGTGGGTTTTTTGGTAGTTTAAAAGGCGCTCCGAAGCATCCTTTTTGTCGTTAGATACTTTTTTAGTTTTTAAGGGTTTTGCATTCTATATGCTTTGGGAGGACGTTGGACAGGCGGCAAAACCTGACAAAGTCTCTTTCAGAACATTTTAGTTATAAGGCATCGTTGTATCATTGAATCCTGAGTTAGATTTTAAGAGCATCGATTTGTAATTGTGTAGGGAAATGGACGCGGTGTCGTCATATCCCGACCACTAATGTATTATTAACATTTATTTTAAGCCATCTGTTTGTGTGTGTGTGTGTGTGTTTAGTTTTATTAAAAGTTTTTGTGTGGCTTTTTAATAGTTTAATTTTTTTACTGCGAGTGGGCGCTGTTTAAGGCCGCTCCGAAGCATATTTCTTTTAGTCTTTTAGTACGGTTTGTTTTCAACAACAACAAAAGTTAATGCTAAATTTTATTTACAACCAATTAATGGTAAAGAATCAGGGTTTTAACTATTAATGAATCATGATCGCGGTAAATAAGCTTTCCTTATTTTTATCTTATATTATAGTTTAGTTACAAGTCCCGTGGGTTTTCCCGTAGGACGGTGACTTAACAACTCATCGTCTCAGGGCATAATCATGTTCTCAATTATGAGTCTTGGCTATTATACATTGCTATTTCAGGTTAGTTACAAGTCCTATAGAGTTGAAAGGATGGTGACTTAACACCTCACCGTTTCGGGACGTAATTTTATTCCCAATAAATAGCTTTCGATATTATTTTTTGAGATTCCAGGTTATAGCTGCTTTTCAATCCTTCAACTACGTCCTGTTTGAAAGTTGTGACGAATGCAATACAATCGAAAATTCTCATACATTTCCATTAAGAAATTGAGAATTGAGATTGGATTTGTTGAGAACTTAATGTAGTTTAACTAGTCCTACATGTTCTCGATGAATAACTAAAATAACAAGAAATTGTATCAGGTATTTAACACTCACTTAATTGAGTGTGTATCTATATATAATTTCTTGTGAGTGAGTGAATGTTTGTTAATTGTTGTTGTTACATTTTCTTAAATATTTGTTAAATATTGAAAATCAAAAACGCAATTGTAATGTTATTGTACATTTTTATATTGTATTGGCGTTTGGATGTTTGGTGCGAGTGTGATTTCTTATAATTTACAAGCTTTATCATAAGCTTTATTATATATGGAAAAACCACGAAATATATAGCGCTACATTTACAAATTGTTGTAATACACAAATGTACTTGCATAACTTAAGATATTGTTGTTTGAATATTTTCTTGAATATTTTATAAGAATATTGAAAATTAAAAACGCAATTACTTACATATGCCAAAACATATGACTTGATAACAGGAGTCAATAAGCTTTTGATGGACTTTCTTTCCATCTTTTTAGGTTTGTTACAAGTCCCGCAGTTTTGAAGGGATAGATGGTGACTTAACAACTCACTGTCTCGGGACATAATCAAATTCCCCCAATCAATGGTCTTAGATAATAACATTTATATTTATTTTACGTTAAAAACAAGTCCCGTAGGTTAAAAAGGACGGTGACTTAACAACTCACCGTTCCGGGACATGCTCATATTCCCAGATACGGGTATTAGCTAATATATATATATTGTTATTTCAGGTTAATCACAGGTCATGTAGGTTGATAAGGAAGGATGGTGACTTAACAAATCATCGTCTTAGGACAAAAGTTTATTTCGTATAAATAATAATACTTTAATAAATAAACTTTGCTTATTATCAATTGATACCAATTTCAGGTCAGCTACAAGTCCCGTAGGCTAGAAACGATGGTGACTTAACAACTCACTGTCTCCGGACATAATTATATTGACACATAGAAAATGTTCACCTTAAATAAAATATCGTTTAGCATTAACTTGTCGTTGATTTAAGCTTTGGTGTGGGTTTTTTGGTAGTTTAAAAGGCGCTCCGAAGCATCCTTTTTGTCGTTAGATACTTTTTTAGTTTTTAAGGGTTTTGCATTCTATATGCTTTGGGAGGACGTTGGACAGGCGGCAAAACCTGACAAAGTCTCTTTCAGAACATTTTAGTTATAAGGCATCGTTGTATCATTGAATCCTGAGTTAGATTTTAAGAGCATCGATTTGTAATTGTGTAGGGAAATGGACGCGGTGTCGTCATATCCCGACCACTAATGTATTATTAACATTTATTTTAAGCCATCTGTTTGTGTGTGTGTGTGTGTGTTTAGTTTTATTAAAAGTTTTTGTGTGGCTTTTTAATAGTTTAATTTTTTTACTGCGAGTGGGCGCTGTTTAAGGCCGCTCCGAAGCATATTTCTTTTAGTCTTTTAGTACGGTTTGTTTTCAACAACAACAAAAGTTAATGCTAAATTTTATTTACAACCAATTAATGGTAAAGAATCAGGGTTTTAACTATTAATGAATCATGATCGCGGTAAATAAGCTTTCCTTATTTTTATCTTATATTATAGTTTAGTTACAAGTCCCGTGGGTTTTCCCGTAGGACGGTGACTTAACAACTCATCGTCTCAGGGCATAATCATGTTCTCAATTATGAGTCTTGGCTATTATACATTGCTATTTCAGGTTAGTTACAAGTCCTATAGAGTTGAAAGGATGGTGACTTAACACCTCACCGTTTCGGGACGTAATTTTATTCCCAATAAATAGCTTTCGATATTATTTTTTGAGATTCCAGGTTATAGCTGCTTTTCAATCCTTCAACTACGTCCTGTTTGAAAGTTGTGACGAATGCAATACAATCGAAAATTCTCATACATTTCCATTAAGAAATTGAGAATTGAGATTGGATTTGTTGAGAACTTAATGTAGTTTAACTAGTCCTACATGTTCTCGATGAATAACTAAAATAACAAGAAATTGTATCAGGTATTTAACACTCACTTAATTGAGTGTGTATCTATATATAATTTCTTGTGAGTGAGTGAATGTTTGTTAATTGTTGTTGTTACATTTTCTTAAATATTTGTTAAATATTGAAAATCAAAAACGCAATTGTAATGTTATTGTACATTTTTATATTGTATTGGCGTTTGGATGTTTGGTGCGAGTGTGATTTCTTATAATTTACAAGCTTTTTCATAAGCTTTATTATATATGGAAAAACCACGAAATATATAGCGCTACATTTACAAATTGTTGTAATACACAAATGTACTTGCATAACTTAAGATATTGTTGTTTGAATATTTTCTTGAATATTTTATAAGAATATTGAAAATTAAAAACGCAATTACTTACATATGCCAAAACATATGACTTGATAACAGGAGTCAATAAGCTTTTGATGGACTTTCTTTCCATCTTTTTAGGTTTGTTACAAGTCCCGCAGTTTTGAAGGGATAGATGGTGACTTAACAACTCACTGTCTCGGGACATAATCAAATTCCCCCAATCAATGGTCTTAGATAATAATATTTATATTTATTTTACGTTAAAAACAAGTCCCGTAGGTTAAAAAGGACGGTGACTTAACAACTCACCGTTCCGGGACATGCTCATATTCCCAGATACGGGTATTAGCTAATATATATATATTGTTATTTCAGGTTAATCACAGGTCATGTAGGTTGATAAGGAAGGATGGTGACTTAACAAATCATCGTCTTGGGATAACAGTTTATATCCAATAAATAAATATACTTTAACAAATAAACTTTGGTTATTATCAATTGATACCAATTTTAGGTCAGTTACAAGTCCCGTAGGCTAGAAACGATGGTGACTTAACAACTCACTGTCTCGGGACATAATTATATTGCCACATAGACAAATTTCATCCTAAATATAATTTTATTTAGCCTTAACTTCTTGTAGTTGATTAAAGCTTTGGTGTGGGTTTTTTTGGTAGTTTAAAATGCGTTCCGAAGCATACCTTTTGTAGTTAGATACTTTTTTAGTTTTAAGGGTTTTGCATTCTATATGCTTCGGGAGGACGTTGGACAGGCGGCAAAACCTGACAAAGTCTCTTCCAGAACATTTTAGTTATAAGGCATCGTTGTATCATTGAATCCTGAGTTAGATTTTAAGAGCATCGATTTGTAATTGTGTAGGGAAATGGACACGGTGTTGCCAGATCCCGACCACAAATGTATTATTAACATTTATTTTATGGCATGTATTTGTGGTGTGTGTGTGTGTAGTTTTAGTAAAAGGTTTGTGTGGTTTTTTAGTAGTTTATTTTTTTTACTGCGAGTAGGGGCTGTTTAAAGGCGCTCCGAAGTATATTTCTTGCAGTTTCTTGAACCTGTGTGCGCTTTTTAGATAGATTTTTAGTTTATAAGGGTTTTGCATTCTATATGCTTTGGGAGGACATTGGACAGGCGGCAAAACCTGACAAAGTCTCTTCCAGAACATTTTATTTATAAGGCATTTTTGTATCTTTTTGAATCTGGAGGTAATTTTTAGGACATAAATGTGAGATTGTGTAGGGAAATGGACGCGGTGTCGCCTGATCCTGAAGGCATGTAGTATTTAAGGCATGTGTTTGTGTGTTTATTATTTTGTTTTTTGTGAGTAACTTTTTATAATTTTTGACTTTAGCTAGTGTTATATATCCGTCTTGTAATGCCCATTAACATTAAGTTTTTGAAACTTTTGTTTCAGAGAAACGACATAGACTTTGTATTACTTTTGAATTTTGCCGTTGGATTTGTTTCTGGATATAAACCTAGGGATTACCTTCTTCTGAATAATACTGCGAATCAATTTTGGATAATATTTTGCATGAAGATATAGTGATAATTCAAAAATCAATCTTGAAAAAATTTTGAATTGCTACATACAAAAGGTCTTTATTGAATTTGTTACATAAATATTTAATTTTTTTACAAATTTTATTTTTGCATTTTAGATTTAGCCTCCAACGAAGTGATGACTGTCAGTACAAAAGGTTCTTCCTTACTTAAAAACGTTTTTTAAAAAAACAAATATAGTTAAAAACGCGACTGAAATTTATCAAGGTATGCATTTATTAATTTTTTTTTACTTACTTAATATAAATTGTTTTAATCTAAAATTTTTTAAGTATTTTAAAATTTTGTTTTTGAAGGTGCAGATTTGAAGTGACTTTTGATGCAAACTTTGAAGTTGAACCAGTTGGAGATAAGGAAGCCGGATTTGTCATCTAGGGCAAAAATGTTTTTTCAGGTCGACCACTTGTTCAGAGCCTGCTCTGACTACGCCGATCACAGAAACCCCATTTGCATAACCAGAGAAAATCTCATCCATGTCATAAATTGATGTGAAATGACAACAATTTTACTTCATCTTTAAGAACGTTGAAGCTTTATTATTCAAGTTCATTAATATCTAGTTAAAGTCTACATTTCTGGTATGTTTGCAAAGAATTGTCCTGGGTACGACATTAAACTGCCTCCGTCCACATGGAAATATGATAATCAGATGGTTCAGATTTACCAAGTCTTCATACAAAGTAAGCATAGTATAAAATAAAATTTTTATGTCGCTTCATCAAATTTAAATATTTTTTTTTGTTGTTGGTGTAGTTTTTAATTTTATTATGTATTGGAGAATTCGTCACAGATCGTCACTTTCGCTAAGTTATCATTGCTAAAAACCCTTACTTTTGTCATATTGATTTGTGGAACAGTTTAAGTTAATGTTTTATATTTACTCATTATAAATATCATTTTTTTTTTTTAATTAGGAAGAAATGGAGATAGGATTTACCAGTTTTCTGAGGAAGAACCTGAAGCAGTTTGGCAACTCAAAGAGCTATCTAATGGTGAATCGGGAGATGGAGATGGAGTCAGTGCTGTTTTCGAGAAGGAAGGCGTGAAGGAGTATGAAGCTGTTTAGTTGGATTTTTTAAACTAATATCTGTAAGGGTAGATGTTGGTCGCTGGTGTCGCTTGGATCCCAATCAGCAAAGTTAAGTTTGCAGTTTTCTTTTTTTTTTTTTTTTTTAAATAGTCCCATTTTCCTAGTCTTTTCTTTCAGCTAGGGAGTTGGGGCTGATAGAGAAGTTTTTGTGTGGTTTTTATAGTAGCTTCGTTTTCTTTTTACTGCGAGTAAGGGCTGCTTAATGGCGCTCCGAAGCATATTTCTTGTACTTTTTTGGAACTGTGTGTTATCAACAACAACAAAAGTTAATGCTAAATTTTATTCTCAACCAAATAATAGTAAAGAACCAGGTTTTTAACTATTAATTAATCATGGTCTCGATAAATAAGCCTTCCTTATTTTAATGTAATATTTTAGTTTAGTTACAAGTCCTGTAGGTTTTCCCGTAGGACGGTGACTTAACAACTCACCGTCTCAGGGCATAATTATATTCTATATTATGAGCCTTGGCAATGATACATTGATATTTCAGGTTTGTTACAAGTCCTATCTAGGTACTCCAATAGGTACAATCGAACATTCTCATACATTTCCATTAAGAAATTGAGAATTGAGATTGGATTTGTTGAGAACTTAATGTAGTTTAACTAGTCCTACATGTTCTCGATGAATAACTAAAATAACAAGAAATTGTATCAGGTATTTAACACTCACTTAATTGAGTGTGTATCTATATATAATTTCTTGTGAGTGAGTGAATGTTTGTTAATTGTTGTTGTTACATTTTCTTAAATATTTGTTAAATATTGAAAATCAAAAACGCAATTGTAATATTATTGTACATTTTTATATTGTATTGAGATTTGGATGTTTGGTGCGAGTGCGATTTCTTATAATTTACAAGCTTTTTCATAAGCTTTATTATATATGGAAAAACCACGAAATATATAGCGCTACATTTACAAATTGTTGTAATACACAAATGTACTTGCATAACTTAAGATATTGTTGTTTGAATATTTTCTTAAATAATTCTTAGGAATATTGAAAATTAAAAACGCAGTTACTTACATATCTATGCCAAAATAATAACTTGATAACAGGATTGAATAATCATCAGCTTTTGATGAACTGTCTTTACATCTTTTTATGTTTGTTACAAGTCCCGAAGGTTAGAAAGGATAGATGGTGACTTAACAACTCACTGTCTCGAGACATAATCATATCCCCAATCAATGGACAATGGACATAGATAATAACATATATTTTTATTTTATTTTAATATAACAAGTCCCTTCGTTTAAAAAGCACGGTGACTTAACAAATCAACGTTCCGGGACATCATAATCATATTCCTAAAAACGAGTATCAGCTATTATTTATTGATATTTCAAGTTATAGTCACAAGTCCTGTAGGTTGGTAAGGATGGTGACTTAACAACTCATCGTCTTAGGACAAAAGTTTATTTCGTATAAATAATAATACTTTAATAAATAAACTTTGCTTATTATCAATTGATACCAATTTCAGGTCAGCTACAAGTCCCGTAGGCTAGAAACGATGGTGACTTAACAACTCACTGTCTCCGGACATAATTATATTGACACATAGAAAATGTTCACCTTAAATAAAATATCGTTTAGCATTAACTTGTCGTTGATTTAAGCTTTGGTGTGGGTTTTTTGGTAGTTTAAAAGGCGCTCCGAAGCATCCTTTTTGTCGTTAGATACTTTTTTAGTTTTTAAGGGTTTTGCATTCTATATGCTTTGGGAGGACGTTGGACAGGCGGCAAAACCTGACAAAGTCTCTTTCAGAACATTTTAGTTATAAGGCATCGTTGTATCATTGAATCCTGAGTTAGATTTTAAGAGCATCGATTTGTAATTGTGTAGGGAAATGGACGCGGTGTCGTCATATCCCGACCACTAATGTATTATTAACATTTATTTTAAGCCATCTGTTTGTGTGTGTGTGTGTGTGTTTAGTTTTATTAAAAGTTTTTGTGTGGCTTTTTAATAGTTTAATTTTTTTACTGCGAGTGGGCGCTGTTTAAGGCCGCTCCGAAGCATATTTCTTTTAGTCTTTTAGTACGGTTTGTTTTCAACAACAACAAAAGTTAATGCTAAATTTTATTTACAACCAATTAATGGTAAAGAATCAGGGTTTTAACTATTAATGAATCATGATCGCGGTAAATAAGCTTTCCTTATTTTTATCTTATATTATAGTTTAGTTACAAGTCCCGTTTCGATATTATTTTTTGAGATTCCAGGTTATAGCTGCTTTTCAATCCTTCAACTACGTCCTGTTTGAAAGTTGTGACGAATGCAATACAATCGAAAATTCTCATACATTTCCATTAAGAAATTGAGAATTGAGATTGGATTTGTTGAGAACTTAATGTAGTTTAACTAGTCCTACATGTTCTCGATGAATAACTAAAATAACAAGAAATTGTATCAGGTATTTAACACTCACTTAATTGAGTGTGTATCTATATATAATTTCTTGTGAGTGAGTGAATGTTTGTTAATTGTTGTTGTTACATTTTCTTAAATATTTGTTAAATATTGAAAATCAAAAACGCAATTGTAATGTTATTGTACATTTTTATTGTATTGGCGTTTGGATGTTTGGTGCGAGTGTGATTTCTTATAATTTACAAGCTTTATCATAAGCTTTATTATATATGGAAAAACCACGAAATATATAGCGCTACATTTACAAATTGTTGTAATACACAAATGTACTTGCATAACTTAAGATATTGTTGTTTGAATATTTTCTTGAATATTTTATAAGAATATTGAAAATTAAAAACGCAATTACTTACATATGCCAAAACATATGACTTGATAACAGGAGTCAATAAGCTTTTGATGGACTTTCTTTCCATCTTTTTAGGTTTGTTACAAGTCCCGCAGTTTTGAAGGGATAGATGGTGACTTAACAACTCACTGTCTCGGGACATAATCAAATTCCCCCAATCAATGGTCTTAGATAATAACATTTATATTTATTTTACGTTAAAAACAAGTCCCGTAGGTTAAAAAGGACGGTGACTTAACAACTCACCGTTCCGGGACATGCTCATATTCCCAGATACGGGTATTAGCTAATATATATATATTGTTATTTCAGGTTAATCACAGGTCATGTAGGTTGATAAGGAAGGATGGTGACTTAACAAATCATCGTCTTGGGATAACAGTTTATATCCAATAAATAAATATACTTTAACAAATAAACTTTGGTTATTATCAATTGATACCAATTTTAGGTCAGTTACAAGTCCCGTAGGCTAGAAACGATGGTGACTTAACAACTCACTGTCTCCGGACATAATTATATTGACACATAGAAAATGTTCACCTTAAATAAAATATCGTTTAGCATTAACTTGTCGTTGATTTAAGCTTTGGTGTGGGTTTTTTGGTAGTTTAAAAGGCGCTCCGAAGCATACCTTTTGTAGTTAGATACTTTTTTAGTTTTAAGGGTTTTGCATTCTATATGCTTCGGGAGGACGTTGGACAGGCGGCAAAACCTGACAAAGTCTCTTCCAGAACATTTTAGTTATAAGGCATCGTTGTATCATTGAATCCTGAGTTAGATTTTAAGAGCATCGATTTGTAATTGTGTAGGGAAATGGACACGGTGTTGCCAGATCCCGACCACAAATGTATTATTAACATTTATTTTATGGCATGTATTTGTGGTGTGTGTGTGTGTAGTTTTAGTAAAAGTTTTGTGTGGTTTTTTAGTAGTTTATTTTTTTTTACTGCGAGTAGGGGCTGTTTAAAGGCGCTCCGAAGTATATTTCTTGCAGTTTCTTGAACCTGTGTGCGCTTTTTAGATAGATTTTTAGTTTATAAGGGTTTTGCATTCTATATGCTTTGGGAGGACGTTGGACAGGCGGCAAAAGTCTGACAAAGTCTCTTCCAGAACATTTTATTTATAAGGCATTTTTGAATCTGGAGGTAATTTTTAGGACATAAATGTGTGATTGTGTAGGGAAATGGACGCGGTGTTGCCTGATCCTGAAGGCATGTAGTATTTAAGGCATGTGTTTGTGTGTTTATTATTTTGTTTTTTGTGAGTAACTTTTTATAATTTTTGACTTTAGCTAGTGTTATATATCCGTCTTGTAATGCCCATTAACTTTAAGTTTTTGAAATTTTTGTTTCAGAGAAACGACAGCTCATTACATTCAATATATAGTATATAGCTAACAATGTGTATACGAGCTCTGCCGAACATTTTCCGATTCACTGCCGAGAATGTGTCACATTTAGCGACATGCTAAAGACAGATCAAAAAATTTGAGACGATGTAATAAAAGTTTCACTTTAAAAACTGTTTCATTTCTATATCTGAAAAAATTTCTCACCTTTTTGTGTTTACTGGTTATAGTATTTTTTTTTTTTTGCTTGTCAACTATCGATAATAAGTGTGATAATTTTTATTATTTTGTGATTGATTTATTTGTTCTTTAGTGTAAATCACTATGCCAAGCGTGTTATCAAGGGCGTTAGGATATAAAATAATAATCAACTTTTGTTTTAAAAATTTGGAAAATTATGAAACTATTTTCTAACGGCTAACTATTGAATGATTTTTATATGGTTTTTAAAACAATAGCATTTAAATTTACACAAGGTTTTATTATTTTTTATTTCTAAATTAAGGGTAGAAATTATCACATATGAAATTTTTCTTCAGTGAACTGAAAGTGTATAGGGGAAAGTGGGGTATTTGAGAACACTTAACTTAAAATTATCTTAATTAATAAAAATCTGAAATTAAAACTTTAAAAATGTACATAATAATAACAAATATACAGAATTATAAATATTACCATTTATGTTTCCCCGATAGTGTGTGGGGTAATTGAAATCAATCCACGGGGGAAATAGAAACTAAATTGGGTAATGATATATTATCTAATACAAATTTTAATGATTGATAACTATGTTTCACACAAATTACAGACGTAATCATTAAACGTGTATTGACCGCTGGTCGTGGGCCCACTTGTCGCATTTGTTACACATTATCCAATCTTCTTTAGAGGGTGATTCATATTTGTCCGTGACAGGATTCTTAACCATGTAGAGCTCACACTCTCGATTGTGACTTCCGTGATTATCTAGTATTATCAAGCCTCGGTATAGGTTTTTCAAAAGAAGTGAAGAAATGTTTCAGCTTACAGCCGCTCGGTCGCATTAAGCCAAGAGTCAAGCTATGTACGTATGTTCTCGTGACAATCGCGTATTCCTACACTGTTTTGGAGGTCTTTAAACACCGGGAAACCGGTTTTAAACTCGAGGGAGAAGTTTTTTATGTTCTTCACTCACGCTTGTCTCTTGGTCAATGTTGTCTTGCTCTTTGTCTTTTTGGCAGTGTTTGAACATCATCAGTGCTATATACCATATTTTTTTCCTTTTTCCCCAAAAAATGATTACTACTTTTGATTTTACATAATAAATCAAAATAAATTCCAGTTAAGCCCTACAGGTCCTATATTATTATAAAATACTTCCATCAAAATGATATCTTCATTTGGGATTAGGGCGTCTTACTGCTTGGAACTATTTATTTCAACGTTTTGTTTTTGTAGTCTATTTGTACACAATGGTACCGAAGTCACTACCGTATTAACTTTAGGAAGTTAAGGGTTTAAACATTTAATACAGTTTTGGATATAATTTAAATCCTAACAATAGTTTTTACTACTAAGTAACAGTTATAGTAAATGAAAACCAATAATTAGTTGGTTTAAGATGTAAAAATCAATGCCATGTGAAATACGAAACGACATTTTTAATTTTAATTATATATTTATGATAAAGTCCGACCGAAAATCCGATTTCAGTGAATTGTTTGCTAATTGGTTAATAGTAAATGAGTAATTATTACCCGTTTTATATCATTAAAAGTAAAAAATCGTAATTGAAAGTAAACTTATTGAAATAAGATATCTTCAAGAGCTTGAAATTACCGCGTCTTATCGCGGGCAACGAGCATTGGTTCTAGTAAAAGTATGTAACCTATGGAACTGTCTTATTAGTATTACAACTTATAAGTGATGCCAGGGGGTTTACACTCAATACAAAAATCCGGGGCGAAAATGGCGGCCGGCCACATTTTCTATCATATTTCTAGTGACTTTATTTTCTAGACCGTTTTAACTAGTAAGAAAACAAAAGTATAGCTCTATGGTTGTGGTGTTAATCTATGATAACTTTAAATAATTTTAATGATATTAATCCAAGGCGGTCTTTTTTATATTTTTTATATCTTAATGTAAGATCTGAAACCAAGAATAAAAAATGGAAACAATGAACAATATTTGTATTTACATTATTTTATTATAATCATTTTATATGTCACTACACAAAAATCACATTAATTGTTGTTGTTACATTTGATTATTACGTGATCATAGGGTCGAATTTTAATGGAAGTCCAGGATTTTTATCTATGGAGTTTTCAAATCCACCGAACGTCCATATTAGTTTAAATGACCTTAAATAACAAAAAAATATATATATTACAATGTAATAATTAGGATACAATAAATCTATTGCTTTTTTTCAAAAACCATAAATAGGTAAATTTTTGGAAAAAAATGTGGTATTAATTAGTGGTCTTTATAAAACCTAATATATTTATTTTTTAAGTTAATTATGCAAAGATCTATAAAGTTAACGTTACCACATTAGAAAACTCATTCTACTGAATATTGTGTTTAATTTTATATGCTCTTGTACTGGTTTATGAGTTTTTGTCAACTCAAATATAAGGATCATAAGGATGCATAGAAAATTTAATATAAAAATTCAAATTATCCTTACTCTATACATGCAATATTATATGTTACAAGTTAAAATGGAAAAAGTATAACCACCGGGATATCCAAACTCGTTCATTTATGAAAATTTCACTTCCTGCACAAAAGTCAAAATTCTTCTGTAACCAAATGGCATCTTCTGAAGTTAAAGTCTTTTTAAAACTCATATATCTTATTCCGCAACTTCATTCAGTAATTTGTACTTATAGTCGAATTAATGCAATCTGATGAAAGTTATAGGTAATCATTAACCATGGAACCATCGTCAATAATTTTCGTTACTATTGAATCTTTTGCGAAAAGTTTTCTTTAATTTTCCACTGTTTATCATACGGTCAATCTAAAATCAAAACATGGTGAAGTTATAAATTATAGTGAGACAGAATATTTATCAATCAACTTACATATATTATGAGCAACATTTCAATTTCCACACTTCTAAATTTTTTAAAACAATAGCGTGGTTAGTTAAGATTTGGACCATTTACTGTCTTCTGTTCCGATATCTGTAAAATAAAATATTTTTAATATCATGTACATGTATGATTCAATGTAATTCTAGTATTAAATTTAATAAAAATTATTAAAAATTAAATTTAGAAGTATCAACAATTATATTCGATAAATTTTAAGTGAAATAGACGTTATTCGTTTTCCTGTGCTTACATTAACGATTTACCTAACTGATAATAGCGAAAAATGGTTCTCACAATAAAGATTCTAATTTTGAAAAATCCAATATTTCATTATGAACAAATAATTATGCTTAAAAAAATCTTAATAATCAAAATATTATAAGTATCTTTGTATTTTAAATCGAAATAAATCTAAATTTGTCGCTCGTTCTTAAAATAACCAAAATTAAATAGGTATACATTGAAAATAAAAAAAGTTTCACTTTAAAAAATGTATGTGAAAATATGATTTAATACCTAAGTTAATTTAATTGATAAGAAAATTAAATAGACCAATCAAATTCGGGGCGAATAACTGCGATGGATATAGAATAGATAAAGGTATGCATATGTTGCCTAGGTGTTTTAATGCTTCTTTTTCTCTTCTACACATGTATATAAATGAAATCGGTATATTTACATAAAATGATCAATTTGTCTTTGGAAAAATTTATACCTGCACAACACGCATAAATTTTAGGGGCGAATAACTGAGAAAGCATGATGTTTTAACCGTTTTAACTTAGAAAAATTTTTCTCGTCGATACTAATATTTATATGTTGGTTTCCATTACAACAGCATAGCCATTACATACAAATATTAGTACTTTTTGACGAGAAAAAATTTTCTAAGTTTAAACGATTAAAACATCATGCTTTCTCAGTTATTCGCCCCTAAAATGTATACGTGTTGTGCAAGTATTAATTTTTCCAAAGACAAATTGATCATTTTATGAGTTTTTTATTAAAAAAATTCAATCAGTCTTACAAAAAGCATGTAAAAATCTCTGCACCTCTTATAACATAAAAAAGATGTGTGATATATTTTAATAAAACCTTAACGCCAAAAGTATATAATCGTAGTACAATATAGTCCAATAGCTAAATTGTAAATATTTTTGAATGTAAATATTTAAAGATTTTTTAAAAAATCCCTACTAAGTAATTATTTTAAAATAACAAATCAGTACCAATTAACGATACGTCCTCCCAGATAATGACTAGTGGTCAAGAAAAGTTGCCTTAAACTTTACCAAATAATTAAGTGCTAAGAATCTATAAACAATACATTATATGTGGTACCCATTGTATTAATTTTACTCCATAACTATGTTTACTCTTAATTACTTTTTGAAGTAGCTAATTTATAAAACGTAAAAACGGGATTCTACTATACGTATGATAACTATCAAAATTGTTTCCCATAAGAAACCTGTACAATGCCTATATACTTACAAGGATCAAAAAAATTATATAAAAGTATAAAAATATTATTACCTACCTAGTAAAGACAATGTTAGCAATCGTTTTTGATCACTCGATGTCATTTCTCCATATACCTAGTAAATATTCATTTTCTTCTCCAATGTTGATAACAGGATAAGGGAAATTTCCAATTTGTTCACAAAAAGATACATAACTGGTGTTCACTGGAATATTTTACACAATACGAGTACTTTTACCACTTAGTAATCATAGCTGGTTACAGTCACTTAAAAACATTGATTAAATTAACGAAAGAATAAAACGAATCAGTGCTTCGAAAATGTAAAAATAAAATTAGAAATTATCTGATAGCAAATTTTTCGTGACCATTGTTCGTATGACAAGTGTTGTTATGGTTTCTATAATATATATAAATAAAATAGTTCGATTTTCCAAAATAAAGGCGTTTTATTTTTGAATAATTTAAATTAGATTGTGATACACAATAAATCTGAAATACATCACGATTCAATTTTTCAAAAAAAACATTATGACCAACTAACATATGGGGGAATATAAAAACTCTGTTCAAAATCGTCCTTCTCTTTTTGTATGTGAAAAATCATATAGCTTTGTCTCTATTATTGGCCCCGGCCTTTAGAGACGATCTCCTATGGAGTGCATACTGCCTGAGTGATGCAAGCAAATGTACGTTATGTTGAATGCGTTGCGTTGGATGGATGTAAGCGATGTAAGTGTTGAGCAGGCAGTATGCACTCCATAGGAGATCGTCTCTAAAGGCCGGGGCCAATACTAGAGATAAAGCTATATGAATTTTCACATATAAAAAGAGAAAGACGATTTTGAACAGAATTTTTATATTCCCGCATATGTTGATTGGCCACAATGTTTTTTTTTTGCAAAATTAAATCGTGATGCATTTCAGATTTATTGTGTATCACAATCTAATTTAAATTATTCAAAATATAAAAACGCCTTTATTGTGGAAAATCGAACTATTTTATTTTATTATATTATAGAAACCATGCCAACACATGTCATACGGCTCATACAAACAATAGTCACGAAAAATTTGCTATCAATTAATAATTTCATTTCTTAAAAACGTTTTCCAAGCATTGATTTTTTTTATTCTCTTGTTAATTTTATCAATATTTTTGAAATGGCTGTAATTAGATACAATTACAAGCTATGATGACTAAGTGGTGAAAGTACTCATATTGTGTAAAGTATATGCCAGTGAAATGTTGTACATCTTTTTGTAAACAAATTGCCTTATTCTGTTATCAACAATGGAGAAGAATATTATGAATATTTACTATATGGAGAAATGACAACGAATGATCAAAAACGAACGTTAAATGTGATTACATTGCTAACACTGTATTAACCAGGTAGGTAATACTTATTTTTCTACTTTTATATAATTTTTTGATCCTTGAAAGTACTGCAGGTTTCTTACGGGGAACAATTTTAATAGTTACCATACATAGTAGAATCCCGTTTTTACGTTTTATTAATTAAGTATATATACAAATAGTATCTAAGAGTTAACATAATTATGGAGTTAATATATACTTAATGTAGTGTTTATAAGTTCTTAGCTTCTATATTGTTTTTAGATTCTCATTATCTGGGAAAACGTATCGTTATTCGATAATAATTTGATATTTTTAACATTGTTTATTTTTAAATAATTATTCAGTATAGATTTGTTCAGGAGGGACTTTTTAAGAAATCTTTAATTAAATATTCACATTCAAAAAGTAATCAGAAATTTAGAAATCAGCTACAATTTTGGTATAAAGCGTGTTATTAATTTATACCACACATAATTTTTTGCTATTTGAGTTGCAGCAATTTTTATATGAATTTTGTAAGACTAATTGAATGTTTTAATAAAAAACTATCAAAATGATCAATTTGTCTTTGGAGGAATTGATACTTGCACAACACGTATAAATTTTGGGGTCAAACACAAAGATAGCATGATGTTTCAAATCGTTTTAACTTAGAAAAATTTTTCTCGTCAAAAAATACCAATATTTGTATGTAATGGGTATGCTGTTGTAATGGAAACCAGCAAACAAATATTAGTATCGACGAGAAAAAATTTTCTAAGTTAAAACGGTTTGAAACATCATGCTATCTTTGTGTTAGAACCCCAAAATTTATACGTGCTGTGCAAGTATCTATTTCTATAGAGATATTAAAATAAATATACCGATCTCATTTATATAAATGAGTAGGAGAGAAAAAGAAATATTAAAACGCCTTGAAAACATATGCGTATCTTTATCTATTCTATATCTATACTCTGAATTGACCCCGAATTTCATTGGTTTATTTAATTTTATTATCAATTAAATTAAATTTTTACATTAATATATATTTTTTTCAATTAATATTTTTTTTTTTTAATTTTCAATATAGGCAGTTTAGCATATTTTAAGAACGAGTGACAAATCTAGATATTTTTTCGTTTTAATATATATATCTAATAGTACTTATGATATTTTGATTAATAAGATTTTCTTAAGCATAATATTTTTTCGAAAATGAATAATATTAGATTTTTCAAAACTAGAATTTTTATTGGGAGATCTATGTTTCGCTATTATCAGTTAAATCATTAATATAGGTACAGGAAAACGAATAACGTTTATTTCCTTTAAAAAATTATCGAATAAAATGTTTGAAACTTCTAAATTTAATTTTTAATACCACTATTGCATTGAATCACATAAGTATGGTATGATATTATTAAAAATATTTTATTTTACAGATATCGGAACAGAAAGCAATAAACCGTCCAATTCACAACAAACCAGGCTATTGTCTTGAAAAATTAAGAAGTGTTGAAATCGAAATGTTGTGCATAATTTATGTAAGTGGAATGATAAATATTATGCCTAATTATTATAATTTATAAATTCGCTATGTTTTGATTTTAGATTGACCGTATGGTAAACAGTGGAAAATTAAAGAAAATATTCCGAAAAAGATTCAATATTAAAGAAAATTATTGAGAATGGTTCCATGGTTATAATGATTACCTACCGCTACTTTCATCAGATTGCATTATATCTGTTAAAAGTAGAAATTATTGATTGAAATTGCGGAATAAGATATAATAAATGAGCTCTTAAAAAACTTTAAGTTCAGAAGATAACATTTGGTTACAGAAGAACTTTGAGTTTTGTGCAGGGAATGAAATTTTCATAAGTGAACGAGTTTGGATATGTAGGTATACTTTTTCTATTTTAACTCTTAATATATATAGCGTAATATAGTATATTGCAATCGTGTCTTAAAATAAGGATAATTCAATTTTCGGGTTTTTCGAATGAATACTGGAATTTAACTGTGGGTAGGTTCAATTTTATACGTAAAAAATGGGAAAAAATTACTTGATTTTTGATCTATAAGAAGGAAAATCGATAATGTGTCTTTATTCTACGCAGTAAGAAATCATTGTGTACGAAAAATGTAAAAGCGATTTATTCAAACCGTAAAATTTTATATGCATCCTTATTCAACGACGGGTATCCTATATTTGAGTTGACATAAACTCATAAACCAATACAAGAGCATATCTGTTAATTTTGTGGCTCTTTAGTCTTTAGATAATTAACTTAAAAATAAATATACCTATTAGGTATTATGATTAAATCATTCTATAAAAACCCGTAATTAATACCACATTTATATTCAAAATACGATTTAATATTTTTTTTTAAAAAAGTAATTGATATATTGTGTTTTAATTGTTATAATTTAATTTTTTTTTTTTTTTTGTTACTTAAGGGTCATTTTAACTAATATGGATATTAACGTTCGGAAGATAAAATACTGGACTTCCATTGGAATTCGATCATATGACCACGTAATAATCAAATGTAACAACAACAATTATTGTGATTTTTGTGTACCGACAAAATGATTATAATAAATTAATATAAATACAAATATTTTACACTGTCTCCATTTTTATTTTATTTTTGATTTCAGATCTAACATTAAGATATAAAAACTAAACCGACTTGGATTCAAAATATTATTAAACTATTTAAAGTTATCAAAGATTAACACCTCAACCATAGAGCTATATTTTTGCTATCTTACTAGTTAATACGTTCTAGAAAAAAAAGTCACTAGAAATATGATAGAAAATGTGGCCGGCCGCCATTTTGGCCCCTGATTTTTGTATTGAGTGCAAACCCCCTGGTGTTGAGGTCAGGTCTAAAATAGAAAAAGTATACCCACATATCCAAACTCGTTCACTTATGAAAATTTCATTCCCTGCACAAAACTCAAAGTTCTTCTGTAACCAAATGTTATCTTCTGAACTTAAAGTTTTTTACGAGCTCATATATTATATCTTATTCCGCAATTTCAATCAATAATTTCTACTTTTAACAGACATAATGCAATCTGATGAAAGTAGCGGTAGGTAATCATTATAACCATGGAACCATTCTCAATAATTTTCTTTAATATTGAATCTTTTTCGAAATATTTTCTTTAATTTTCCACTGTTTACCATACGGTCAATCTAAAATCAAAACATAGCGAATTTATTAATTATAATAATTAGACATAATATTTATCATTCAACTTACATAAATTATGAACAACATTTCGATTTCAACACTTCTTAATTTTTTAAGACAATAGCCTGGTTTGTTGTGAATTGGACGGTTTATTGCTTTCTGTTCCAATATCTGTAAAATAAAATATTTTTAATAATACCATACCATACTTATGTGATTCAATGCAATGGTGGTATTAAAAATTAAATTTAGAAGTTTCAAACATTTTAATCGATAATTTTTTAAAGGAAATACCTATAGTACCTATATTAATGATTTAACTGATAATAGCGAAACATAGATCTCCCAATAAAAATTCTAGTTTTGAAAAATCTAATATTATTCATTTTCGAAAAAATATTATGCTTAAGAAAATCTTATTAATCAAAATATCATAAGTACTATTAGATATATATATTAAAACGAAAAAATATCTAGATTTGTCACTCGTTCTTAAAATATGCTAAACTGCCTATATTGAAAATTAAAAAAAAAAAATATTAATTGAAAAAAATATATATTAATGTAAAAATTTAATTTAATTGATAATAAAATTAAATAAACCAATGAAATTCGGGGTCAATTCAGAGTATAGATATAGAATAGATAAAGATACGCATATGTTTTCAAGGCGTTTTAATATTTCTTTTTCTCTCCTACTCATTTATATAAATGAGATCGGTATATTTATTTTAATATCTCTATAGAAATAGATACTTGCACAGCACGTATAAATTTTGGGGTTCTAACACAAAGATAGCATGATGTTTCAAACCGTTTTAACTTAGAAAATTTTTTCTCGTCGATACTAATATTTGTTTGCTGGTTTCCATTACAACAGCATACCCATTACATACAAATATTGGTATTTTTTGACGAGAAAAATTTTTCTAAGTTAAAACGATTTGAAACATCATGCTATCTTTGTGTTTGACCCCAAAATTTATACGTGTTGTGCAAGTATCAATTCCTCCAAAGACAAATTGATCATTTTAATAGTTTTTTATTAAAACATTCAATTAGTCTTACAAAATTCATATAAAAATTGCTGCAACTCATATAGCAAAAAATTATGTGTGGTATAAATTAATAAAACGCTTTATACCAAAATTGTAGCTGATTTCTAAATTTCTGATTACTTTTTGAATGTGAATATTTAATTAAAGATTTCTTAAAAAGTCCCTCCTGAACAAATCTATACTGAATAATTATTTAAAAATAACAAATTATTATCGAATAACGATACGTTTTCCCAGATAATGAGAATCTATAAACAATATAGAAGCTAAGAACTTATAAACAATACATTAAGTATATATTTACTCTATAATTATTTTAACTCTTAGATACTGTTTGTATACATACATACTTAATTAATAAAACGTAAAAACGGGATTCTACTATGTATGGTAACTATTAAAATTGTTCCCCGTAAGAAACCTGCAGTACTTTCAAGGATCAAAAAATTATATAAAAGTAGAAAAATAAGTATTACTTACCTGGTTAATACAGTGTTAGCAATGTAATCACATTTAACGTTCGTTTTTGATCATTCGTTGTCATTTCTCCATATAGTAAATATTCATAATATTCTTCTCCATTGTTGATAACAGAATAAGGCAATTTGTTTACAAAAAGATGTACAACATTTCACTGGCATATACTTTACACAATATGAGTACTTTCACCACTTAGTCATCATAGTCATCATTGTATCTAATTACAGCCACTTCAAAAATATTGATAAAATTAACAAGAGAATAAAAAGAATCAATGCTTGGAAAACGTTTTTAAGAAATGAAATTATTAATTGATAGCGAATTATTCGTGACTATTGTTCGTATGACCGTATGACATGTGTTGGCATGGTTTCTATAATATAATAAAATAAAATAGTTCGATTTTCCACAATAAAGGCGTTTTTATCGTTTTTATATTTTGAATAATTTAAATTAGATTGTGATACACAATAAATCTGAAATGCATCACGATTCAATTTTGCAAAAAAAACATTGTGGCCAATCAACATATGGGGGAATATAAAAATTCTGTTCAAAATCGTCTTTCTCTTTTTATATGTGGAAATTCATATAGCTTTATCTCTAGTTTGGCCCCGGCCTTTAGAGACGATCTCCTATGGAGTGCATACTGCCTGGTTGAGGTGATGATTTGGCTGGAATTAATTCCATAGGTTCTACGAAAAAGAATCCAGTATCAACTTGTCAAATCCTTATCGTTTTTGACATTTCCAGTCACAAAAACAATAACATGATAGAAATAACAGCAAAACTTGTAAACGGTTCCGTTTTTCTAACCGGCGAAACGATAGAATGCTGTATTACCTTTACCAATCCTCCAATTCCTGAAAATCAAACATCGCAAAGTAACAACGATACATTTGAAAGTCTTGCCTGGGCCTCAGCCCAAATTGACTGCCTCAGCACAACAGACCGGAAAATCAACAAATCCAAAGCCCCAATTCGAATACCAACCAACTGTGAAACGGCTCTAGCACCATGTCTCGAAGATGCCAGCCAAATTGAAGTAGCGACCAAACCTCGAATTCTATTCTGTGACTTGCGGCTATCTCCTGGCGAAACTAAATCATGTTGGTTCAGTCTTAAAGTAAACTATTTATTTTTGTTAACTTATAATTACTTTTTAGTTTTATATCAAGAAACACTTCCTAGTGACGCACCTCCGTCTTATCGAGGTCAAGCTGTTAAATATTCGTATAAGATTACCATTGGAACTCAACGTGTTAATAGTCCCATTAAGCACTTGCGAGTACCTTTTAAAGTTCTTCCATTAAGTGTAACAGGTTTAACAGACGCTGCTAATATGTGTAATGATACAACCGAAGAACTAACACCTACAAATCCATTCTTAGAATCGAAACCAACGGAAACTCCAATGGAACTCGCTTTACAAAGCTTACAAGTAATTTGTGGTTAATACTAAAGCCAACTTCACACTATAGGATATATGTAGGATATAACATATCATATATTTTAAAATATGCTTTATATCGCGATAGTCTTTTACATATTGAAATGGGATTTATTGAACCTGTATTAAGCTTCTTTTTAAGGGTTCTTTTATTTGATGGAAATTTTATAAAACGGTAAATAAATCAAACTTCTTTATTTATTGTAATTCTGTGATGAATAATAATTTATCACAAAAATCGCTTTTTAAATCATTTGTATTACTTTAATCACTTGTATTCACCGAATGACTCCAATCGACTATTAAAAAACTCCATTTCTCCATTAAACTTGTTCTCAAACAGCCTAGAAAGTTTGGTTGCCGAACCTCTTAAAAACTTCCAAAACCATTGGCTGTCAATAGTAAACATTTTCAAATGTCCTTTATTAGAACAATCTAGAATGTTCCATTCTTTTCCATCGCTATTCGTTGCCTCTGTCTTTGTTTGTTATGATATAAATATTTTATTGAAAAATCTGGTTATCAATAATTATATCAAATGCTATAGTGTGAAGTACAGTGGTACCTCGACATACGAGTTTAATTCGTTCCGCAACCTTGCTCGTATCTTGAATTACTCGTATCTCGAATTTTATCTTTTATATCTATTAAAAAGATCAGATGCACGACCTGTTGCAACTTTTTGAGACCTTCGGCCTGCTAAACCGAACTCGTATCTCAAATTTCGCTCGTAACTCAAAGCAAAAAATCACTCGCTCACCGGCTCGTATCTCGAAAAACTCGTATGTTGGGGCACTCGTATGTCTAGGTACCACTGTATTAGTATTAAGTAGTACGGGGTTGCTTTACAATATTGATAACAAGTTTATCAATAACTGGTGCAAGTTCTAAGTGCTTTAAAAAATTAAATTTATATTGTTTTAGAATATAACAGCGAGGCGAACACCGAATTTTTATATGATTTCTAATACTCGAGGCAAAGTTGGTCGATTTTGTCTTTTTAAAAACGCTTATAAACTCGGAGAAGACATAGTTGGAACATTCGATTTTTCTGTTGCAACTGTTTCCTGTGTGCAATTTTCCGTTTCTTTACAATGTGAAGAAATCACAACAACCGAAAATAAAAATAAGGACCAAATAAAACGTTCAAGAATTATAACGTATAATAAACATCATGAAGTATGTTTAGGTTTGAAGCATTCACAGTTGATCCTTCCGGTTCCTCTTCATGTAACACCAGCGTTTTCAACCCCCTTAGGTAAATTGACAAAGTGATTTTTTTTCCTTAAAGTTGAACACATATTTTTTAGTGACTCTTAAATGGCGGTTACATTTTGAATTTGTAACGAGTACAAGTAAGGCGTTAAATCCACCTGATTTAGATCAGTGTGGATGGGAAGGTCCTGCTGAAATTCCAATTGAAACGATGGTTTGGAGTTTGCCAATTCGAATATTTTCCACAACGCCGTTGCAGGTTTCTCTCGCTCTGCAGTCAAATTTAATGCATAGTCTTATAATAAAATAATCGCTAAAATAGACCAGTTGTTTATATGTATATCTTTTTATTATTATTAAGTATAAAAAAAATGAGGAAAATAAAAATTTTTGTTATTATTACAGAATGTAGATATTATCAGAAGTCCCACTCATGTCGACCCTATAAGTATGGGTACTCATATGGTTATTTAATTTATAGACAATGAGCCAGGCCTGGCAAAAAATTAACATTAGTTATGGTGGTTATATGACGTGGTGTGTTGATTTTCCAACTCACTTATGCGAGCTAAGCTAGAAAATCTGACCAATACATATGCCCCCCTTCCAGTAATGTAGTCACGGTAGAATTCATATTGAACCAAATCGTTGTAGAACTGTGGCTATGATGAGTCGAGTCGTCAAAAAACTAAGATAAAATGTAGATCTTATTACGTTTTACCAAATTATTAAAAAACCAAGTTAAGATCTATCCCCTCACACTGCAGTTGTAGGCTTTTTTGTTGATGAGTCTAGAAATTTTCCTACCTTCCCATTTGTCATCACTACCAATGACATCAATAATTGTGATGTGTTCCTTCTTTTTAGGGAAATATCAGGCTTCTTAAGGAAGCCAGCACCTACCTTGGGGCTACCTCGCTAGATGTTATGTCCGTCTTATCAATATTTTTTTAGGATACATAACTTGAAAAACTAGCTTAAGCGTAAAACAAGGCATTGGGAAACAGTAATTTATGTGTTTTTGTCCGAGAAAATACTCATAGGATCTCATAGAATTTCACAAAAAACCAGTGTTTTGTCCGAGAAAATACTCATAGAATTTCACCAAAAAATATTTTTTATGAGATCCTATGAGTATTTTCCCGGTTAAATGCACGTATAGGATCTCATAAAAAACACATAAAAAATCTTCGACGGTTTTTTTATGAGATCCTATGAGATTTTTCCAGTAGGGAAATTTCAAATTTACGAGATTCTCATAAAAAAACCGTAAAATCTCATAGGAATTCCTTTTTGGTTCAACCTAATGAAATTCTCATTGAAATTTCAAATTTATGAGATTCTCATAAAAAAACCATAAACTCTCATAGGAATTCCTTTTTACTTCAATCTAATAAAATTCTCTTTGAAACTACAAAAATACGAGATTCTCATAAAAAAACCGTAAAATCTCATAGGATTTCCTTTTTGGTTCAACCAAATAAAAATAAAGAAAAAATAAAAATACAAGATTCTCATAAAAATGTCGTAAAATCCCATAAAAATTCCTAAAATACTAGATTACTCATAAAAATCTCTTAAAATATCCTAAAAGATAAGAACCGGAAATTCTATGAAAGTCTAAGGTAGTTCTATGAGTTGTCGACTTCTCATAAAAATACCATAAAATATTTGATTGTTAATTTTTTTTGTCTCATAGAATACTTTAAATCCTCATAGGATCTCATAAAAAACTTTTTTTTTTAATGAGATCATATGAGATTTTTCCAGTAGGGTACATGATGGCCTCTCTACCACCTTCCTTATCAATAGGAAGTGAAACAAGCTATAAGTCTTTCTAAAAAGTAATTATGGCAATAATACTCATAAAAAATCGGCTCCTTTCATTTACATTTTAATTAAACACCTTTTCAGTCGGTAATAGCCGTAATAGCTATTGCACGCCACTGGCATCTCCCTTACGTTATCCGAATTGTACGCCCATGACACATCTGACGTTTGTTCATTGACAACAGACAATTCCTTTGACAGTACGAATGTCAAAACAAACGTCAAAGTTCAACGCAGAATGTCTTAATTTTTTTTTTCTATTAATCGAAATTAATAAGTGTTAATTTCATTAAAAATTCTAATCACAAAAGAAAAATTATAAATTTAACAAAATGGAAATGCCAAAAGTGAAACAAGTTAGTATTACGTATAAAAAAATAGTTATAACATTAATTAATAAGTAATAATTAAAACTGGTACAATAACACTAAGAACAACATTTTTAGAAAAAGAAGAAACCGAAAGAAAAATCAAGCAAGGATAAAACAATAAAGGAATCAGTTAATCAAAGTGAGCCAATTGCATTGTGCTCAGCAAATGTTGAGTCTGAACTTGAAGAAGCCTTATTAGATATAAGTGACTTATCTATAGAAGTTGCTCAAGACAAAGAACTCACAGAATGTGTTGATACTGAACCAAATAAAGAGTCTCAAGCCATTACTGTTCCATCAGAGGACCATCCAATTGGTGAAACAAAAAATGAAGAACTGCTTCCAGTGAATGAGACCATTAAAATATCAAGGCCCAAAATTAATATCGAAACAGAGGCTACAGTAAACGAGACTGTTGAAATTTCAAGGCCCGAAATTCAAACCGAAACCAGAGCTTCTACATCACATCAACCTACATGGCCTGTTTTAGACATTAAAATACCCAAATTTGAACCAGATTTTCTAACTAAAACTAAATCCAAACAAAAAACTGAAATCCTCAAACCGTTTACACAAATCGAATTAGCTTCATTTAGTCTTAACTCGGAACTTGAACAAGCCACTACCATTTTCATACAGAAATTTCTTAGCACTGAAAAATCGTACTCTTTAAACACCAATCACTACTTTTATGAGGCACTTATGAACTACTATCGATCAAAAACCAAACTCAGTGCCATTCAAATCGAACTAAGTAGTTATTTAAAAGACTTCGACGACAATTTCATTAAATTTTGGTACTTTGAAACAATCGAAACAAACCCATTTGGAAAATGCCAAGATGGTGTTGTAGTCAAAACCACTTACAAACACACCGTGGCTCATTACAAAGAAGAAAATCTTCAAAACATCAAAACAAAACTGGGAAAAATCAGAGATTCACTACATGATTCATTTTCATTTTACTCGTATTCTAAAGTGTTTCATAAATTAAAAGTAAAAATTCGAAACGTACAATCAGCAAATGTTTATTAATTTATTTTTTAGATTGAAAATTATATTCAAAATATCATATCGTCTTATAAATCAGCTAATAATACGAATAACTCAGAAATTAGCTTATTTAATAATCGTATCATTCCAAACTATTCTCAAGAAATTTATATTTGTCTATCAATTTTATTTGCGTTTCAACGTCGTCAGATCAAAGATGAAGAGTTTGTGCAAGATATTCGTAGATGGATTGAAAATTTGACCTCGATTTTATTGAGAATTGCATCTTGGCAAGATCATATTTTTATTTTAAACCATTTGTTAAGGTATTTGATTAAAAAAAAAATATTTAAAACACCGTAAAAAACATAAATTGTTGTTTTAATAGATGTCCAGCTGGAGTTTCAAATTGGGCGGCTCATTTAGTTCAAGTTCCTTGTATCATTGAAGATATGAGCGTGTCGCCATTTTCTAATCCAGAAATCAATCATATTGTTACAGTTATGGCAACAATTTTGCTTCCAATTGAAAAACGAGATGAATTTTTATCAGAAGTAAGTTGAATCCTTAGCGAATTGAATTATACACAACAGAGAGAGAGAGTTGCGAGAAATGTGCAAACAAGTAAGGAATAGTTCCAAATTTCGAACTCGGAGTAGGGGTCAGCACGTATATTATGCGATCTGGCTTTCTCAACCTTCTCTCTGTGCACACTAAAATCTCACGGTGTAAAAATTTACACGGTGTATACACTGAAGTACTACGGTGTAATACAGTGTAATCTCGGTGTATACACGATGTAGTTTAGATTACCGTGTATTGCACCGTGTTTATCCTGAAATCCTACTTTAAGTTTAAAAAATAGTTACACTGAAATCACACTGTAAGTTTTATAAAATAGATATTAACCATATTTATTAGTTTTTGTTTTTTATCACTCACTCGGTAAAAATTAGATGCCTATACGAAGTGAATGAATTGTTGACATATCAGAGTAAAACAAGTGTAAAGTGCAAGTATAAATAAAATTATAACAAAATGAAAAACCGACTTCAAAATAAATAAAAAAATCTTAAGCAAAAAATGCACTTAAAAGTAAAAAAAAAAATAATAGCGTATCTTTGCAGTGTCTACAACTTATACAAATTATTAGGATGATATAATGTACAACTATTGTTATTTTTGGAGTTGGTCTCAGCCAAGGAAATACGACTATATTAGTCACGGGAAGGACACTCAGTGTTAAACTGCGGTGCTTTTTTTTTGCTATTAGTAAGGCGGTTCATTCATAGGGGCGCTAGTGTCGGCAATTTTTAACCACGCGCACGTAATTTGAATTTTATTTTATTTATTCATTTTTAATACTTATATTTAAATTTAAAATAATTAATTCTTTTACTACATGTTAAATATTTTATTTAAAAAAAATAAATACACCTAATACATAAGAAATAATAATAATTAAATTGCTACAACAAAGTTATTATTATAAACTGATTAATTTAGTTAGAGGGGCAATGGATCGGGATTTTACAATGAATGCATGAATGTAAATATTATAAAAAAAATGATTACTACTTTTCTCCAGTTTCGCAGCAGTTGTTATTCGTTGTTATCGAGGTATTGAGTTTGGTGATGAAAATGACGTCTGTATTCCATTCATATTCTTGGTTATCACGAAATCTGGAAATATGAAATTACTTAACCAACTTAGAAAAATAATTTAGTAAGATAAAATATTTTTTACTTAACTTATGAGGAGTTTTTAATCATTTTATTTTTAATCATCCTTTTTTTCGTGATTATGCTCCTTGAAATAAATTTAAACAAATACATAATTTGTTTCCGATGACTTTAATTCACAAAATCAACATTTTTTTCTTAAAATGACATTACCAACGCGTGCACTTTATGGAAGGACTTGACATAAGTGTAAAATAAAAACGATTTTTTTTGATTATCGCCAATCCTCGGTATCAATCGGGAAGTTCGGAACAATTCATTTGAAGAAATTTTATCTACCTAACCGACTGAATATTGTTTCGCCATTTGTGTTTGTCCCGCCTTACTAAAATTCAGGGGCACCTCACGTCTCGTAAGAGTGTCCCTCCCATGATATTAGTACTTAGCAATAAACGAAAATACCTTATGAAATTTATTTTCCAAATGAACCTTTATACAATGTTGGTACTAGTACTGTGACAATATCTAGCGACCTCTAAACTACAAAATACCAATAACCAACTAAACCTTTTTATAAATTACCATTAATATTTATTTCCTTGGCTGAGACCAACTCCAAAAATAACAATAGTTGTCCATTATATCATCCTAATAATTTGTATACGTTGTAGACACTGCAAGGATACGCAATTATTTTTTTTACTTTTTAGTGCATTTTTTGTTTAAGATTTTTTATTTATTTTGAAGTCGGTTTTTCATTTTGTTATAATTTTATTTATTTCTCAAGTTTTAGTGATCTGAAGTTTGATAACTGATCTTGTTTCTTTGAATATGGGTAAACCTACTAAATGCGCTGCTCATATAAGGCAGCGCCGTTAAATGTTAAAAGTTACTGCAGGATCTTTTTTGACCTTAAGCGTTGACATATTTTGCTTTTAAATTTAATGATAGAACTAAGTTGAATACTCTTTCCGATAGAAAAAAAAATCATAAAACTCCGATGATTCAGTTATACGTCCTTATTCATCCCCTATTTTTTTTCATCCTTAGGGGGTGGATTTTTTAATATATAATAAGAAGTAAATATTTCATCCCTTAGTTTTCAACCCCTTAGAAGTGAAAGATTTCCTTCAAATTAAAATAGGACTACACGGGAAGCACCAGTTTTCAAATAAAAAAAAAATCATCAAAATCGCTTCACCCAGTCGAAAATTCTGAGGTAACAAACATAAAAAAATACAGTCGAATTGAGAATCTCCTCCTTTTTTTGAAGTCGGTTAAAAATTTTCACAAATCCACCGCGTTATTCAAGTGTGATTTCAGTGCATACTTGGTGTAATCTGCATTTACACACAGCTTACAATGTAACACACATCCGCTAGGAATTATTTAAATTACGAACTATTTAACTTAATAAACCAAATCCAAAAAAAAAGTTTCAGATCAAAGAATCGCAAGATGTAAACAGTAAAAACAACTGGGTTTTGGTCGATTCAGACGGTGAAGACGACGAAGAAAATAACTTACAATGTTTAGCTCGTGAAAGTGATATAATTGATTTTATCAACCAAATTCCAATGAGCAAATTATTTAAAAATCTTCTTTTTGTCACCAAAACAAACAATCAAGTTAGTATTTCAAATCAATATTAAATAATAGTCCGCTTCGTACCGTGATCGGAGAAACATATCTTATTGTTACCTCTGATAATTGTATATGTGACTACTGTGTTGTGATAGTGTGAGCGAGCAAACGAAAATCTGCATGCAAAATCTGTATTCAACGAAAATAATATCTAAGCCGAACAATTGAGTGAAGTGGATAGTGAAAAACAACGTAAGGCCTCTCTAGTCTAAGTGAGAGGAGAGAGCCTTACAAAACTTAAACATAAACTTGTTGGAGTTGAAGTGAAATAAAAATAAAAAAAAAGAAAAAAAAAATGCCATATGACCCAAGACTGGACGAAATTATTGTCCTGGCTGAAAGTCAAATGGACAAACAACAGCAACCGCCGCCAACCCACGACTTCCTTCTGAACAGCCCTATCGATGTAGAATTCATCTCCCCCAAATCGAAGCAGGGAAAACGTAAGAAAATTGATACTGAATCAGCAAGCAACACAACCAAGCGATACGCAATCGATTTTAATTCAATAAAACTAAACAATAAGTATGCTCCTTTGCAAAATATAATATCTGAACAACAAACAAGCAACGATGACAATACCTCATTAAAAACAGAAATAAAAATTCCCCCAATTTACCTACACGAGGCTCTAAATTATCAACGTGTTGAAACCGACTTGAAAAATTTGTTAAATAACGAGTTCAACGTAATACAAAAAGGAAAAATATTAAGAATAAACACCACAACAATTGACGACTTCAGAAAACTAGTCAAATTTTTCGAACAAACAAAGCAAAAGTTTCACACTTTTAAAAGCCCTGACGAACATAAACTCTCAGTGGTTATTAAACACGTTCCATATTCACTGACTGACCAAGAAATCAAAGACGACCTTCTCGAAAACAACCCAGACCTGCCATTACTAAAAATAACAAGATTATACAACAGAGAAAAACAGCCACTCTCAACCTGTATTGCCGACCTAACTGATAACCAAGCTGCCAAAAAAATATTCGAAATTAAGGCCATACGACAAGCACTGATCAACGTCGAAATGAGACGCCAAAACCACTCCATACCTCAGTGCACGAACTGCCAACGTTTTGGACACACACGCAACTTCTGCCGTCTCGACCCACGATGCGTAAAGTGCATTGAGCCCCATCACTACAGCCAATGTCTACTAAAAAAAGAACAGAGGCCTAAATGCGTTAACTGCCAGCAGGACCACACCGCAAATTATAAAGGGTGCCCCATATATCAATCCGTCCAGCAAAAAAAGGTAGGAATATTTACACGAATTGATAGAACAGTCCCACAAAACATCCCAGAAACGAATGATGTAAATCCCAAAAGCAACGTTAATCAACGGCCAACCACGTCAGTCTCATACGCTAATACTGTGAAATTTGGACGTCAGGAACAGAAAAACAGCGAAGAGCCAGCGAATAGCACTCATAACAGCAAGACCTCATTTCCCTCAAATCTTCCTTTTTCACCTGAAACCCTCTGTGACACCATTATTACAATGATCAAACCCCTTATCCCCTTAATTAAAAGCTTTATAATGAACATACTTTCTCAACTTTTTAACAACGAATAAATGAAATCACTCCCGAACCCATTATCTGTTAGCAACTTAAAACAAAACAAACAAAAATGAATCGTCACAAAACATTCAATACTTTAACCATCCTAAACTGGAACGCAAATGGACTTAAATCCAAACGCTCCTCATTTATTGACTTCCTGACGCGACATGCAGTTGATGTTGCATGTGTCACAGAAACTCACTTCATAGAGAACGAAAATTTCACATGTCCAAATTACACCATACAAAGAAGAGACAGACCCGCTCCCTACGCTTCTGGGGGAGTAGCCATTTTTATAAAACATGGAATAGCCAACCACGAAATCTACCTCCCAGCACTTACAAATCTCGAAGCGACAGCAATCAATTTACCTCTTCCAGGAAATAGAAATATAAAAATCATAGCAGCATACCTACAGCCTAACAAAAAAATCTTGCAATCTGACTTGGATGTACTGTTTGGAAGCGAGCCAACAATTCTTTGCGGTGATTTAAACAGCAAAAACCAACTATGGGGTTGCAGAGTGACAAATCCGAAGGGCCGCGATCTAGAAAAAGTGGTCAATAATCTATCCATCCAAATCTCAATTCCAGATGAACCTACTTACTACCCTCCACAACAGAGCTTTAACCCAGATATATTAGATATTGCCTTGATCAAAAACTTCTCTATTCCTGTATCACATAAAACCCTAAGTGAAATGGATTCTGACCATCTACCGGTACTAATAAACTTTACTCAAGAAACTAAAAAGCAACAAAATACTTCAAGATCTATAGTAAACGGAAAAATAAAATGGGATAAATTCAAAGATTACTTTGATGACCACCTTGACACCAAAATGCAACTCTTATCAGAGGAAAACATTGACGAGGCCATCAAACACCTGACAGATACTATTCACTATTCTATCAAACAGTCCACTTGTCCAAACACCCACAAAAAACAAGCTTCAGAAGTTGCAGCTCCTCAATCCATTCAATGTCTAATAAAACAAAAAAACCATTTACGTCGCCAGTGGCAAAGAAATAGATGCCCTTTACTAAAAACATCATTAAACGCACTCATTCGTCAAACCAGATTGGCATTGGATGAATATCGAGTGGCACAGTACAGATCATATGTAGAGAGTATCCACCCGGGTGATCGATCAATGTGGCAAGCAACAAAGAGATTGTTAAAGAAAAAATCCAGAATCCCGCCACTTAGAGTGGATGCTACGACATATGAAAGCGACGAGGGGAAATGTAATGCTATGGCTGATCATTTCGAAAAAACATTTTCGCTCGAACCTTTTCAATCAACCCTACCTCCGACTCCATTATCAACAAATCAAAATGGCTCACCCGTTAAATACACTAGCCCTTCTGAGCTGAAGCTTATCATAAACGGACTACCAACCAAAAAGACTCCCGGTAATGACCAAATTCCAAACGTTGTATTGAAAACCCTAACAAGTAAAGGTCTCGCATTTCTCTCCAGCCTATTCAACAGATGCTTAAACTGGGGATATTTTCCAAAGTTGTGGAGACAAGCGCTTATAACGGTCGTGCGCAAGCCAGGAAAACCTCCAAATTCTCCATCAAGTTACCGTCCAATAAGCCTCCTAACGACATTGGCTAAGTTGTTGGAAAAGGTAATTCACTCGAGACTGGAGGGCCATCTCCAGGAACAAAAGATCATCCCACCTTTCCAATTCGGATTCAGGAGGAGAACCTCCACATGCCATCAGCTGTCGAGAATAACTGAAATCATAGTTAAAGGGTTTGAAACCAAACAATACACAACGGCTCTATTTCTGGACATAGCCAGTGCCTTTGACAAAGTGTGGCACGAGGGGCTAACTCATAAGCTGTCGGTAGTAGGCACCCCAAAATATCTGCAACGAATTATTAGATCTTTTCTCCAAAATCGTTCATTTAAAATAATAATAAATGATTCAGAATCAACTGAGCGAAAAATTAACTCTGGGGTACCCCAAGGCTCAATATTGGGACCCATTCTTTTTAATTTATACTGCTACGACATTCCAGTTCCTCAAGGCTGTCAACTTGCCATGTTTGCGGATGACACATGTGTCTTAACACAAGACCAAAACCTTAACAAAAGCATTAAACTGCTTCAGAAGGCTGTGAACAGGGTAGAGGAGTGGTTTGAAGCCTGGAAGTTCAAGATAAACCCCTCGAAAAGCGAGGCAAAGATTTTTACCCTGCGAAGGATACAAAATCCAGACGCGGTAAAGGTGAACGGCACCGTTGTAAAGTGGAATGGCACCCTTAGCACCGTGAGATACCTGGGAGTGCATCTGGACTCAAGATTGTCTTGGCGTCAGCATATCCAAACGAAATTGAAAGAGGCATATGCCAGACTGGCTATGCTATATCCTTTAATAAATAAAAAATCAGCTCTTAATGTGGACTGCACTCTGCTGATCTACAAGTCAATCCTGAGGCCACTAATAACATACGCTGCACCGATATGGTCACCAACATCACAGACAAATAAAAATAAACTCCAGGTATTTCAGAACAAGGTGCTAAGGATTGGTGTAAATGCTCCATGGTATGTGAAAAATGCTCAGATACATCGGGAGCTCGGCATTGAGTATGTTTCAGAGTATACGCAACGGTTGACCGATACTTATTTATCGCGCCTGAGAGAAAACGACAACATATATAAAATTGGCTGTGACACCATAAAGGACAGGTTAAAGGCCAGACTGCCCCAGGACTGCTAAAAAAATAAAAAAAAAAAAAATAAAATAAATAAATTTATCGTGAACAATGAACAAATAAACTAGTGTTGATAGTGCAAAAGTGAAAAGTGACTATATAGGACGAAAAATCCTGTGTATAGCTACGAGCTGATCCGGGAAAAAAACACTTTAAAAAAAAAAAAAAAAAAAAAAAATATTAAATAGTACAGGGACAATGATACACCGCCTTTACAATTTCCTGTACGTTAAAAATATTCTCAGTTAAAATTTTTCACTCAAATTTTTAGCTTATTCTAAATATTGAAAGTATCACCGAAAATCATATTCTCAAATTGTTGGCTTGGAGTTCCAAATGGATTTTTTTACTCTATCGTGGTATCCAAACTTACGCTGCCATTAAATACCGACAACTTATAAAATTAATCTCTCGATATATCATCCAAACAGTTCAATATATGACTGAATTGTGGCTGATTTTTCGGTAAGATCAAAAACCAAGGTTTTTTATTTTTTTAATATGTTGAAGTAAAGTTTTTAGTGTTAAACGTGGTAAATTAACTAGGGACAGTGTTTAAAGTTTGGATTGAAATTTTAGTTCTTCATCTCACATTTCAAGTGACGACCATTCAATGATGTCTCGATTGCAAGTTGAATACGACGCATTTATATTACGAGCATCTCATTTTATATTTTCATCGCCTCACGTTGGAGCCTGGCAATTTCTTGCTATAATGCCGTTTGAAGCCGTTTCGTCGCACGCTTTATGGTCGTTATATTATATGCTCCACAATAACTGTGCCAATTTCAATATTGATCAACTAGTTTATAATCCACCAGAAATATCAGGTACTCAATCAATATTAGCATATATGAATGTCGCTGTCGATACATATAGTTAGCCTCTGCTAACAGAAAATCAATTTTACGTCTATTTTACGTTCGGTCCAAATGTAAAATGGATATTCTTTTTTAACATTATTATACTTTTTTTCTGAATAGGTGGCTCGACTACATAGAGATGTTAATTTTATGTATCGACTGGGATATGCTTACCAGTAGCTACCCGTGACTTTTTTTCATTAATATTAAACGTAATAGTTATACACAGTTCAGGTTGAAGAAAATAAATCTGTCAATGAAAGAAAGAGCTAGAAGTCACCTCATTGCATGCAGCAGAATGATTTCTTTAAATGTCCTCCTTCCTTACAACTTTCAGTTATTTTATAGTTTTGTGTGTGGCCGAGTTGTCCTTGCTTGAATTTTTAGAATATGCTTTTAAACTTTAGTGTTTACACAACGACAGTGTTTTGATTTTGAGCATAAGCAATTTTTATTACATTGATTTCCCAACTTTAATTTTTCTCCATTACAAACAAACCGTGCAAATGGGATTTATGTTTTTTTTTATAATGACGTATAAGGGTGCAATATCATGCATCGCTCGCTTTCCAGCGATTTGAGTCACGTGGTACGATTTCGACCAATGTGCTGCCAGGATTTAGAAATTGGTAAAAAAATGGTCGCTATCTGAGCGATTTCAAACTTCGACGATTTGACACTAGCGGTGCTAGGCCAGCAGTTTAAATGTCAAAATCCTGGAAGCACATTGGTCGAAATCGTACCACGTGACCCAAATCGCTGGAAATTGAGTGATGTATGAAATTGCATCTTAACTTTCCATACAACCCTCGTACTCAAATGCATTCAATAACAAATACAATGTTGATGGATAGACAACCACTTATTCATCAGTGCATTAAAATACTATTTTGTAAGAAGAACCCCTGAAATCAGAAAGACAACATTCTTAGAAATGAGACCAACCTAGATCAATTTTTCATCCCCAAACCCCCTTATATTGAAAACATGATCGATATCGTTTTAGCTACCTTCAAGAATGACGATTGCAATTAATATTACTTGTTTAATAAATAAAAGAGCAAGTCATGAAGAAAAGAAAATGTTAGTTATGTATCTAAAAATCAACACTGAAAATAGAATTAGTGGCGCCATAGCTTTTTAGAATTTTTCAACCCCTAAAAGGATTTAAGAAACAAAAAGAAATAAGGGTTTACTATAATTTTACATAGTTTCATATTTACAAATTGAAAATTTTCGCACGTTGAAAGAAAGTTTAGAAATTAGAGTTTTCTACATTTATTGCACCCTCCTGGCGTTGGGATTTCAAAAAACTCCACCTTAGAGGATCATTCTATTATTAATTTAATTACTTTTTTTTTTAAATGTTGAATTCGGGTATTGAGCACTCAGTGCCTCTAGCCCAAACCATTGCAACTCTTAAATTAAAATATGTAAGGAGTCTATTAACCATAGTTAACATAACTCATGACGTGACAAGGATGTGATAAAAAATATAAAATAATGATAAAAGTAATAAAATGTGAAATTATAAAATTTTTAAAAAAGGCAGTGGATAGACATCAAGTGTTAATCAGCGAGATGGGGTCCAGTTTTTTTAGTCTCTTGTAGGGCTGTGTCAGAAGGATATCAGTAGCCAACTTGTTAGGGTGATCAGCGACGCGCTGAAGGTACTTTTTATCTTGAGTTTTATTAAAATCTGCGACGGATTTAATACCCAAATCGTGATGAATGATATCATTCCTGACGTAGCGTCCTACCCCAAGAAATGATCTGAGGATCTTGGACTGTTGGTTCTGAATTATTGCGACGTTCAAAAGTTTTGCGGTTCCCCAGATATGTGCGCCATACGCCCAAGTTGGTCTGATGATCGCCCTTACACCATGATCTTAGGAAAAAGGTTAAGAGAGAAGCCCCTTCTAAGCAACCATTTGAGGTTGTGAAATCCAATGACTAAAATCGTCTTTCTGCAAGCAGTAATCAAGCCTATCGGGATATTCTTTTTTTACAAGAGACCAAGGATTCAAGAACAAGTTAGAAAATAATTGGTATGATTGGATTCAAAAATATATCTCATACCGTTGAACCTCGATAAGCAAAAGTTCAAGGAGTCGCCCTCTCCTTTTATAGAGAATTCTCCCTTACCTATATTTCTAAATAATAGAGCTAAATACAGAGAGAAATAAAGCAAATATGGTGATAAACGTCTATGTATGATTTAAGAATGAGTCATAAATTGCAGATGTTTAATGCACTCAATTTATAGAGATACAGACAAGTAGCAGTTATAGAGGTCAATAAGTGAAAAACGACTTTCTATTTTAGAGGTTTTGCTTTTAACTTATAGATGTTTTAGAGAGTTCCAATGACAGGACCTGGAAAATACTCTTCATAGAGTATACTACTACTAGCTATAGTCTATACTATACTACTAGCATACTTTCTTCTTAGAGTTTTGAGTTTTCTCACTTATACAGTAACTCACTACTGATTCTACTTGCTTAAAGTAAAAAATATCATTGGCGGAATTGGCTGGAAAAAGCATGATTTTTATTTTGACTCCTTTCAATTTATATGGACCAGTAAATAGCAGTACAATTTTTTTATTTTTCATAGAAATTTGTAAAACTTTGGACTCGTTATCATTCAAAGAGCAATTCGAAGAAACCTTGAAGCAGTTGCCACACGCTGAAGTATATTACCTGTTACAAACATTTGCCAATATGGCTTTAGCACGAAGTGACGATGATCGACCATTTATCCAACGAGCGACCAAAAACATCTTACAAGTAATACAAATAATGTCATTGAAAGAAAAAAAAATCAATTAATTTTTTTTCAGATTGGCTTTGTGTATCAAGCAACACGAGAATCCTGCTGTAAGCCAGCTCGGGATGTATTAACATCTCTTTGTGTGCGACATTCATATTTAATTTCAGTTATTTTAATGTCGATTTACGAGCATTTACTGGCGGCTGGCGAGGTATTTTTAAACCCTAAACTGCAATTCTTAATAATTTTTGTCATTTTTTTTAGCTAAGCATGTTGTTGTTTAAAGAACTTCCTCTTCAACTCTGGTTTCCAAGTGAAGAAGATTTCGATTTGATTTCCCAAGGCTTAATTCACTCTGATATAATATCACATGAGAACAATTTGTCTCGTTTGATTATAGCTCATTTAAACTGGAATTTCAATGAGTAATTTTCCTTTTTTTTCCCTATAAACTTTATTATTAATCTACTGCTTAATTTTAGGCATAACGTTTTATTTTTACCTTACGAAATACATTTAAGAGCCGCATTAGTAATTTTAAATGCCACAATTGTTCATTATGATAACGGCTTGAGTAAGGGAAACGAAGCTTCTATTATATGGGATAAGTGGATGTGGAGAATGATTAAGCAATTACGACTACATATTATGGATCAAGAGGAACAATTAATTTCACTCTGTATCAATGATCCAGCCCGAGTTTTATATAAAATTCCCGATTTGGAAAAAGTTGATTTAATCATGGCTGGTATTAAATTGAAATCTATTTACATTTCACTCTTAAATTTTAACTTTTACAGGAGTTAAAGATAAGAAAGAAGTGGCGTATTTGTTCGCTTTATTGGCAACGCAATGGGGTCACTCGGTTCCATTGATTTGCGAACATGGCTTTTCAACATTGCAACATTTGATTATTTGCACTCGATATACTGAAGTTTTGATTGTATTGCATTTGATTGTACCACTTTTTCTGCAATGCCAAGATTCACTTTTCAGCTGTGAAAAGTTAGCAAAGAAAATAACACAGTGGTACCTTATTTAACTAATTTTTTATTTTTAGATATAAAGATTTGATAATTTTATTGTTTAATGCTGATCGGGGATATGTAAAGATGGCAAAAAACTTATTGATTGCTGACGATTCTGGTCCTATCATTAAACCTTTGGGACTTATGATTGAGGATCATCTTCTCAACTATAAAAAGTATTTTATTTCTGGTAGAAGTTAAAACGAAGTTATATTTTATTTTCTTTATGTTAGATACGGATTAAATGATCCTGAAAGTTTTGTATTTTTGTGGCTGAATACAATCACTTTATTGCCTGATTGGTATAGGGATACAAATGCTACTTACATTGTAGATATAATTGCGAGATATGCGTTTTTTTCACGTGGAGCCAAAAAAGTCGTATATGAAGTGTTTGAAAAACTAATGCAAGTAAGTATTAAGGCAAGTTAGTATATAAAAAATAGCCATTTATCACGAAACTGGTGGTACAAACGTATTTATTCGTGTTAAAAGAATCACTATTTTCGTGGACGTTATAGTCTTTTTTAGTTCTTATTTTTTGTTATATTTACGTTATAGACATTATTCACTACTTCACGATTACTTTAATGTAGATTTGTTCTAATAAATTACGTCACACGAATTTCATGATTTTTGACCCCCTCCCCCGTCCTTGTCACACCTGGTCACACTTGTGAGACCTACCCAGTGGTGGGATTCTAATAATTTTGCCACCGGTTCGCTACAAAAAAATGTGGTTGGGAGACTATATTAAAAAATGTTTACAGATTTTTAAATTAAAAAGGAATTCAAACGCATATCTTCACACTTTTACCATATTCCCTGAAAATCGTATAGGTATCTATTTTGTCGATGTACCTATTTTTTTTAATAGTTTTATGAATTAAGCATGAAATTGAAATTTAAAGTATAATTTTTTTACTTTTAACTGGCGGTTCGCCGGACTTGAAAACCATTTACGAAACGGTTCTATCGAACCGGTGCAAACCGGCTGAATCCCACCACTGGACTCACCCCTTCTTAGTGTGACGACACATATTTTACAATTTTACATCTACAAATAATTATTGAATAAAAACAGCAGTTCCAAAATTTGTTATATTTCAAATTAAATGATTTTTTAATAAAATTAACATCAAATCAAACATTTCAAGAAAAAAAACGACTAATTATGTTAATTAATGATCAAACTTAATCATCTTGAAAGTCAATTGTCAAATGAAATAAAAACAATATCGCCGCTAGGCACGGTGCAGCATTTATCAAAGGGCAATAGTATCGGCGCGTAACACTACACCGAGAAAAAAATTCTCTTCGGACAATTAAATCTAAATATTAAATATTTCATTGGCAATGGGCTATCAAATCATTTTATTGGCGTAAATAAAATTCAGTCGTCATTAGAAAAGTTTTTTCTCAGTATTGTAGAGCGAGTGGCCGACAAAACAATTTGAACCTTATGTTTATACAGATAGTGTTGCAAATATTTTTTAGTTTTTCGTTGGTAGTTCAATGTTCGTGTTTTACTAAACACTTAGATTAAAAATTAAAATAGGTTTTGAAATGTGACGTCACGAAATTTAGGACCCCTCCCACCCCCTTGTTACAAAATGTCACACTTCGTCGACCTCCTCCCTCCCCTTTCATGTGTGACGTAATTTATGGATGGCCCCTAATTTTTCAGATATGGCGGTGTATAGACAAAGAGCAAGGCAACATTGACCAGGAGACAAGAGTGAGTGAGGCAAAGTTTCAGCGTAGGCCGAGGAACGACAAGACAGTGCATAAGCATGCCGAAATCAGTGTCGATATAAGCGCTCGTCACGAAAATGGCTGTGCTTACTGTTGGAGGGGGCTCGATGTTTGACGAACCAACTGAAACAGTTCTTCACTCACTCTTGTCTGTTGGTCAATGTTTCTTGTTCTTTGTCTGTCTGTCAGTGTTTGAGCATCACCATAGCTTGTCGTATGGAAAAAACCTTGTGTAAAACGCAGCAGTGTGCTTTAGGAGGTTCATGTAAGCCCATTGTTGAGTCAACAATGTTTATGGATAAGCAATCAGGCATGTTATTGATTATTGAAGTTTAGGCTTCTGAAAAATATGTGCTGAATATATTCTCTAAACCAGGGGTCGGCAACCTTTGGTTGTTAAAGGGCCACCCAACTCCCCGGTTGCACTCCCTGGAATACCCTTGTGGGTCATGCATCGTGAACATTAAAAAATCGACGTACGAACTACCAATGAAAATATTACCACCAAATTCACTGTTAATTCTACCCCAAAAATAATCTCATATTGTACAATCCCCGCCATTTTTGCTTCGGAATCCCGCAATTTAACGATCTCCACGCAAATTAAGACTGGCCTACATAGAGAAATATACTCGCAAATTCGAATTGCCGAATATCTTGCGGGCCGCACCAAAACAACTCGCGGGCCGCTGGTTGCCGACCCATGCTCTAAACCACTTTGTTCAATCATAATGTTATTTAGAGAAAGTATGTAAAATTTAAAAAATAAAATAAAGCAGTGAAATTTTTTTAGATCATTTCTACCGTCGGTAGATAAAATTGTGGTACTTATTTAAAAAAAAGAAAAGATTACAATTTTAAATAGGTAGGAATTAAAGAATTAAACATAAAGGCTTTGCCATAGGGTCTTTTTTCTAACTTACTCTTATTGATATAAAACATTGAGAAAATATTCTTGATATGTTTTACTGTTAATTTTTTTTTTAATTTCTAAACTCATGTAACTGTCTAAAAGGAACAAGAATCAAAAAAAACCTCAAGTGGAATAACTGCAATTTTATCGTGGACATCCAGTTCTGGATCTTTTCCAACACTAACGAGCAGTGCTTCGACAAATTGTATTTGGCTCTCTTACTTTCTTCTCGACATAGAGTTTACGACTTATGAACTCGTTTCTGGTTTGTGGAAAGAGCTTTTAATTCAATTGGCCAATACGAAAGGCAAACCGAATGTTAACAACTCTCTAAAGGTAAAAATAACATGTGGAAATATTCAGCTTTTTCTCAGACAGAGATTGGTTCGTTTAGAAAGCTGCTACCGTTATCAAAGCTTCTCCATTAACTTCTGGGCAGCTTATGATTTATCGTATCTCTCAATTGATAATGGATACACCGTTTGACCATCCGTTGCTGTTATTCTTGTGGTTTCGATTTTTTACTTTGTATCTGGCAAGAGTTCCTGTTACTGAAGGGTATTGTTGCAATTTCATTTACTTTCTTATATAAGTTAACATTAATTAATTATTTATTAGTTATCATTAATTCTTAATTTCACGAATAAACCTTATTAATATAATAAACGCGAAAGTTTGTAAGAATGGATGTATGGATGTTTGTTGCTCTTTCACTCTAAAATACTGAAGGGATCTGGATGAAATTTGGCATAAATATAGATTATAATCCGGTGTAATCTATAGTATACTTTTTATTCAGAAAAAATGTATAGTTCCCGTGGGTTAGATAATTTTTTTGTTTTTTACAAAGCATAACATTAACTTCCTTTTTTGCAATGTGATAGTTTAGGGGTCAGAGAATGATATAGGTTACTTCTTATATCGGAATTATGAACGGTTCCCATGGGATAGCAAAACAATTGTATTCTATAAGAACCGTGTATTTTAAAGGAGTTCCATTAAAGTTTACGAAATAGAGTCTTAGCTCATTTTCCTCAAAAAGACTTGATCTACTTTTTACTCAGAAAAAAATTACTATTCCCGAGGGATAGATATGTTTTTGTTTATCACAGAGCAAAAGATTTATATGATTTTTGCAATGTAGTAGTTTGGGGGAGAATGATATAGCTTACTTTTAAGGCTGGAATAATGCATGATTTCCATGGGATGGCAAAACAATTATATCCTACAGGAATCGTATATTTAAAAGAAGTTTTGATAAAGTTTGTGAAATATAATTTATCGCATTTTCCTCAAGAAAGCCTAACCAATTTTGCACAGTAACAAAAGAAGTTCTCTAAAAAAATTAAAATAAAAAATTGAAAATTTTTACTGGAAAATTTCAATTTAATACCCGATGAAATTAATAATGACATTTTTAAGATATTTGCATTTCTATATTGTACACTGTCGAAGATATTAATTTCTTAACGAAACGATTTTTAATGAAGTTTTGTTAAAGATACTTCAGATCTTAACATGTTGAATATCATTTATTTTAAAAAAGGTACAGTTCCTGTAGGATAGATACAATTTATTCTATACTATAAATATATACTAAATCTATTCTTTTAAGGGCTTGTCCATTAATTATGTGTGGCGTTCAGGGGACGATGAGGTTGACCCGAATCTCATCTAATCTTACTTTGGGGAAAGGGGGGGGGGGTCTCGGTAAATATCACGTATTTTTTTTATGTAAGAAACAGAGTAACATTAAAGAAAAATTAAGTAAAACATGTTTCTTTACTTAATTATGGCCAAATATTCCATAATAATATTTATAGTGGTTTTGCAAATGCCGCAACGCATTTACACTAGAAACACACGTTTTGAAAATTATCACATTAGATTGGGGTTTGGAAAAAGAGGTTATGCCAAATCTCACGGCATTTTACCAGAGGGGGGGATTCCGAAAATCGCCACAAACGCCTCGCGTAGTTAATGGATGCCCCATAATTAAATGCTATCAACATTTACAATATAAAAATCAATTTTTTAAGAAAAAAAGTTTCTATCTAGTAAAAGGTTGTAAAATTTCAATTTGATTTCAAGTTTTAATAGAAAATCTTTAGTGTGAAAAACTATTTTTCATAATTTTATATGATTAAGTAAAAAAAAAATTTGAAAATATTTTTTTTTTTTTTTTTTTTTTTTGATACAGAAATTTTGATCGTGGAAGTGTTGGGGCTAAATTTTTCGAAGGCGTTATCAACTTTAACTTTTTAAAACGACTTAAAAAATCATTACAAGATGCAACGGAATATTTTACTTCAAAACGTGACGAAGGAAACATTCAACATTGTCTATCTACACTAAAGTAAAAATTTCATTTTCAAATTACCTTCTAAATGTTTTTATTTTTCATATATTTTCCTTTTTAAGTCTATTAAAAACGTTCGATATATGGCTCAATGAACCAAAACTTCTTGATCCCGGATTGTTTTTACCAACGTTTCCTCCACACTATGAACCACAACTATTCTCCTATATTCTACAGGGTGACATGGTAAATGACTACCTTTTCATATTTAAAAAGAAAAAAAATTATTAATATTTTTTAACTTTAGAATTCTTGGTTGGAATATATTCCTCTAAGTCAAATACATAAAATACAGTTGGAAGCAAATCGAGAATGGTTGATGATAAAAGGCAAAAGTCGAATTATTCGACCACTTTCTCCTGTTAAGGCAACAAATGCAGTTCAAGATTATATGATTCAACTTCTGCATCGATTAGAATCGTACGATGATCCCAAAACACCTCCGATGTTGCCGCAAATCAATCCGATTCTTCATCCAATTTCACTCGAAAGTTGTTTGAAACCATTTGAAATGCTTTCAGTGTTGAAACCTCGTTTAAAAACCATTGAAGAATTTGCAACGTAAACCTTAAAATAAACATCCAATTATAATTAAATTCCACCTATATCCTTTCTTGCAGAAATTATTCGCTAAAAATTTCCGAACATGTTGCGTTAGATTGTTCATTTTGTGAACTACTTGTGCAGTTGTATTATTCAAATACACGGCATGTTCGACAGAAAGTTACCTGTAATGGAATTCGTAAAGATGATGTCGTTAATATTTGTTCTGGTCCAGCTTCGATTCTTTTCACGGTATGTTATAAGATATTTAAGTTATGGTTAAATTCGTACGATAGTGTATGGTTACATTGATAGCGAATGTTTGCACTTAAAATTTTCAAGTTGAAGACATTAATAATTTTGTTTCTTTCGACACTTGTAGATAACTGAAAGCCTTTTAGACAAGAATATAGATCATCAAATCAAATTAAATCGTAGTGAATACCAAGAGTTGTACACACGATGTATAAGTTCTCTTCCCGAAGATTTTGTCGCATGTTGCCTATACCTTCAAAATATTGTCGAGTAAGTAAAAAAAAAATCAATTTTTCAAACAATTGCTATTAAAAAGAAAAATAGTGTGTTAAGGGCAGAATATTCCCAAGCCAATCAAAACGAAGATCTACATAAAAAGGTCAGCATACAACAAGTTGGAGTGGAAATTTTCTATGTTCTAGTCGAAATAATCAACGATGACATCAACAATTATTCTCCTACTAAGTTTTTGCTTACTGAAAACTTAAAACAGCTTGGAATGGTAAAACTTAAACAACTCTTGTTTTATAACTTTTTTTATGTTTTTAATTATAAATTTATATAGATGTTTATCTCGAATTGGGATAGTGAAATAATGCGATTGATCAAAACGATATTTATCCGATCGAAATTTACGCATTTTTTAACGCCAATGTTCAATCCGCCCGTTTCTGGTTTGAATTTCTTACCTGGATATCTCTTATTGGCTAAAACGTCGCTCAGTGTTGATCCTAATATTATAGTTACGTTTCTTTCAAAGGTTTGTACTCATTGAAATATTTATTATTTTTTCGATCCGGTCACTCAGAATCTAATTTATCAGTCTAAATGAAACTTATTTAACTTGAAGGATCACATTTTTTTCGAATTTTTTGTTGAAAGTACCTGGGTAACCGAACTTTGCTCGGAAATTTCACAATACATGCTTGAAGTCTTTGTTAACACTGGACATAACGATTAAGAATTTTTAAATTTTAAAAAAATTTTATTTTTATCCAAACCTCTTTTCGTCATTAACAAAATCTTTCAATTACGCTGTAAATTTCGTTACAGTGTGCAAGTTGTGATGGATTCAAAGCATTTACTAATACAATGTAGATGTATAGGCAATCACTTAGTCATCAATGCATAATTATTTTACCATTATATTACCTCATAATGAAAAACCTGAAAATATGGAGATAACGAATACTTCTAGAAATGAGACCAAGTTGACAAGTTAGATCAATTTTTCACTCCTAAAATACCATATAAAATATTCTACGTATAATAGTATGGAAGTAGAGTTCAAAACAGTAATTATAATTTTATTTAAGATTGTACTGCAACATGATTTATGAATAACAAATTAAATAGATTCCAGTTCACTTAAGTTATGTCTCAGTAAGTGGTAAGAACATTAGAAAACTAGTTTAGAATCGTTCTTTTAGTCGTTTTTACGGTCGTTGTGTGATGTAAAATGTCATAAATAGCGTTATTACTTTTGCTTAAGATTGCACGATCCTTTCTTAAAATTAGACTACGTTCCACAACACTCCTTGCCGTTGTTTTTAATTCATTATATTAACTACTAACTTTAAAGCGTTTGAGCAACGTTCTGACCCATCTCTTAAGAAGCATTTGAGCGATCATAAGCAAAAGCAATCATATTTTATAAAATAAAGAAATTTCCAATTATTATTAACTCCGCACTGTAGTTACGTCATTTTAAATGATTGGCCACTTAAAGCTGAGTCACAATAAATAGATTCTACTGTAGCTGGTTTTCCTTTAAAATTATTAAAGTTCATACATACACCAAGAAAGGGTGCTACTATTTATACCAATCCTGCTTAAGAAAATCTATAACCATCTCATCTAAACTAAGAATGTGAACGATTACTAGCGTATTTCTAAAAGTAACGGGGGAGCTTTTAATTTTTCGATATTAACCGGACATTTCATCTTTTAAAATTTTGCAGTTTAGAATAATTACAAAGGGTATAGCTGGGTTTATATGGCAAATCTGCCCCCACCCCTTTTTCGATTTGTATTTGGAGGATCGATTCGACATCAAAGAAAAATAATTCACCCAAATTTTTAACGCCCTATCTCAAACGGTTTTCGAGATTTAAAAAAAAAACTCATATTTCGATTTTATTTTTTTCAATAGTAAAATTTAATATTAACAAATAGTGATTTTTTTTTCAATTTCTAGGACCAAAAGAGATGTTATGACACTATCATAATAAATGTCGATTTCCCAGAAGAAAAACAAAACTAAAATATTTTTTTATCTATGTTATTTAAAAATCTCACTTATCAAACTTTCTCAGAAAGTGTCTTTTATATTCCTTTACACTCGTGAATTTTTTCCTAATTTTTGGCGTGGTGGAACATTATGAAAAAAAAAATAAAAACGATATGTTTTTCCAACATCAGCGCTAGCTTGATATAGTAGCTAACGCTATCGGCCGGGACTTTCAAAACCTATTTCTTACTCTATAGCCGTTACTGAATTAGAGTTAATTTAAAAAGTGATAATATAATCATTATTGCTAATAATTGGATTAATATTTTTCTTACTTGTTTTATTAGCATTATAAAAAAAATCATATACGCTTTAAAACTTATATACGGCGAGAGAATTATGCAGTAAATAATTTTTCAATTGAATAATTATCCTCTGAGAGGGGCTCATATTTAACCTGGAGTTTTTGGTGCTTTACGCACTGCTTCTATTTTACAAAGTAAATGAAGCCATAATTAGTCACTTTCCTCTTTGTACTAGATTTTTATATGTGTATTGACTTGGCTTTAATTCCTAATCGAAAGTAACTCCCAGGTACATTTAAGTCGCCGGTTTGAAGGAAATAAATAACAATGCAATTGATCTAAATACTGGCATTTTAATTTTCAGTTTGATATTGAAAAATGGTTAAAAGAAAAACGACCAAAACTAAGTGAAAGATCTGAATTGATTATAACAATTGTACAGTCTTTGACTTCCATTGGCTTTAATGTTTCCAAAAACCATCTCCTTCTGCACAAACTTTTATCGAAGGACTTGATGTTAGTGTTTCGCCATGAATGGCCGGAACACTATGGGGAAATTCTTCAAATAGTATTGCAAGCTAGTTGTGAAAATGATTCGAGTAATGGTTGTATAAGTATTTCGGTATGGAATGATATGCTGAAAATGTTGGGATACCAAACTTTTAGTGAACATGGATTAGTTGAAGAACTGCGTGTGTATAGTAAAACACAACGATTGCTTAAGTATCAAGAGGTTTGTACTTTTTTTAAATTAACTACTAAAATAACGTTATGATTACCATAATCAAAAAAATTTTAGCTCGAATATAACTCGTTTTTTTTACTAATAAGTAATTATATTAATTTGAAAATATGTTGTTCTTTATCGATGTAAAAACATTTTTAGGGGTTGAAACTTCTCTTCCCCTCTCTAAATTATTCTTTAAAGCTATGTTTTTGCACATTTTTTTTTATAACAATACTTTTTTAGTATTAATTTACAGAAAAAAATAATGAAAACTGGCGGTGGTTTTATGGTTAGTACGCCAAAGCTCTCAAAATGATTAAGAATATAATGGAAAACGTTTAACACGAAAACGCTGAAAATGAAATTCCATTAATACAAAATAACTCTGTGAATTCAACTGAGCTCATTTTTTTTTTTACTTTTAACACGAAACAATAATTGCTTAGCCCGAAAAAAAATCTTATTTTGAAGAAATCACTAAAAAAACGCTTTTTTTTTAAATCTTCAGCTTAATTAAATTGTCATTGTATTTTTAGATTGTAGAAAGCTCAATGCTAATAGCTCATCATTTCAAAAACGAAAGACTTCAATTTGGTTTATACGGATTATATCCACGTTATAGAAATTATATGGATCCAATTTCAACCTTACTAGGAATGTTTGGGCATGCACTTATTGTTACTGCAATGCAACAATATCCCGGATTGTTAGCCGATAAATGCAAGTTCAAAAGTTCAAATCCTTTGTTCAAGTTTACATTGTTGATGTGATATTTTCATTTCTAGTATGTGAAATGATTTGGCCAACAATCACAGACATGTTCTCGCCCTGGCTTACTGTATATTGGTCACGTAATTTAAAGGAGTCTTCAGCAATGTGGATTCAACAAATGACTGATGGACGAGAAGCTCTTTTACCCTGGTCCCATAGCGATGGGATATACGCTCAAAAAGTTTTATTAGTTTTCGTTAATAATTTACGTTTTGTGATCGATATGTTACCTGGTAATAAACTCGTGAAAGATGTTTTAAATTGATATTAATATGGAAATTTTAGCTTCAAAAACTGTGCTTAGTTTCGTTTGGCAGTTTTATGTGATAAATTACGCTCAAGCTAACGTCCAAGAATATACATTGACGCCTATTCATCTTGCGTTTCGAACGTTGCCATGGGACAAATTCTGGCCTTCATTACAAGATCTGGAAATGCTACTTAAAGTAATTGTTCAATTAAAGTATCTATGACTGAAATGAAAAATGTTTTATTTGTTAGGTGATTGATCAATATTTACCTGAGTGCCATACATTTGCTGGTTGTGTCGTTATTAATGTACCATGGACTTTATGGTTGAATGCCATCGAAAAAGAAGATGTTGAGGTGTTAATTCGAGCACAACGATGCCTTTTTCCACTTTTTATCAAACTAGCTCATGAACCTTCAGTACGACAAGTAAGTGAAGATATTAATTTAGACACAGAAATTAAAAGAAATTTATAGACAAGACAAATTTTTGTAGGATTTTCAAAGACCTGTAACTTAGAGAAAGATTTTCGTAGAGAGGCAAACAAACTTTTAGCTTTGAGTTTCTAGTTTTTGAATGTGAACATCAAAACTCCTCGACGTCATTGAATTTGACTAATCTAACAATTTTTGGCACTTATGGACAACATTTTTTTTATAGTTTTGTTTTCGTAGAAATTCTTTTAAATAATTTAATCATCTTCAATTTGGTTGGTCATCGATGAGGATGTTTCAAAAAAAAATATCTTATGGTGTCCAAAAATTGATAGTATATGTTAAAACATAAATGTTGTAATTTTGCCTTCATATTATATCTAGTTGTGCCGCGAAGTTTTTGGTTAAAATCGATTAGCCGGCTCCACTTTATTCTAGGATTTTTTGAGCTTTTTCAATTTCTTTCGAAAACGGCTGCAACGATATTATTTAAATTTTCTATAGTTCTTATATACTCATTGGTGCCTACAACTTTTATTTGAAACGTTTCCTGGGAAAATTCGAATAAGGACGGTTCTGGGGTCCTTATTTATGTTTTATGTATATAGTTCTGTTTATATGTTTAGTTATAAAGTGCTTATATTTCTTTTAACCAACAGCGAGTTTCATAAATGAAAGTACTGTGACGCGTAGCAGCAGATTTTTTTTTTAATGTTCATAACTTTTGAACAGTTTATCGTAACAACAATCTGAAAAAGGGATTTAATGAAAATATGCTCTACAAAAAAGTCGTTAGAACAAACTTCTTCAGATCAACCGTTTCAAAGATATCGAAGTTCAAAAATAACACTCAAAGTTTTTTTAAAATATTTTGCAATTTTGTAGAGCGTGAAATTTTCTTTAAATCTCTTCTTTCAGATTAATACGATAAACTGTTGTTCCAACGTTAAGAAAATTAAAATAAGAAATACTGAGTGAAGAAAATGTATATTACATTACTATGTATATTACCTAATCACCTATATATTAATACCTAATCTTAATATCTATGAGAACTCGTTTTGGCATCAACATAGTTGTTATATTATAATTAGAGATGCAACGAATATTCGGTTACTATTTGGTATTCGGCCTATTCGGCTGCATTTTTTAATATTCGGTATTCGGCCGAATAGTGTGTACTATTCGTATATCGTAATACTTAAACCTAACAAAATAAATGTTAAATTCGAAATTATATTTATTTAAACTACAAATTAAAATTGAGAATCAATTAGGGAGAATTAATTATGATGAATCAAAACAATTTTTTCTGCATTTGAGTAAAGTTTCCTCGAGGAGGAACCTGCTTTGAGTTTAGAAACCACTACTTATATGGATCTAGTGTCCGATCTAGGGGAATATTTTGTAAATAAAAATAAATTTCGGTTGTAGTTAAATTTTTTCTTTGTTTTTAATAAAAAATAATGCGTCTTTTGATACGATTTACTCAGAAATGAAACGGCCGAATATTCGGCTATTCGGCCGAGAGTGTGGCCGAATATTCGGTATTCGGCTAAATCACTATTCGTTGCATCTCTAATTATAATATATTATGCTATTAATGTTTGGGACACCATATAAGGAAAAACAACTTTTTAAATATCCTAGTGTATATGCTACTATTAGGGATTCATCAAGACAAAAAATTGGCCATTTTAATTGAGCTTAATTTTAACTTTGAAATAAAATAACTTGTAAATGCAATGCTAATAACTCGATTTAATATTGAATTATTAATATTTGACTTGATGTTTAACTTGATTTTAAGCTAAATTTAATTCAACCAGCATAAATATCAAACCAAATTATTTAAAAGACAACTCAAGTAGGAGAAGTTCCATTAATCTATTTACAATTTCTCGAAAATGATTAAAGCCTTGAAAATTTTGGTCTCCAAATCTAAAAAATAGAAAATCAAGGCTAAAATAAAATTTTTTGTTTGTCTCTCTTCGGCTGCTTTTCTCCAAGTTACAGCTCTTTAAAAATTAATTTTAGATTTGTTTCAAAGTCCTTTTAATTTTGTGTTAAGTGTATTAAAAAAAAAAAAAAAAAACAGATAGTTAAATACATTTTTTTCTTAAAGAATTCGGAGCAGTTAAAGCGATTAATGTCGGAAGCTTTTAAATTTTCATGGAAATATGTCGATGCTGATGTCTATGACGGATTGATGAATTGGTATTTAATGAGTGGAGATATAAGGGCTATACTTCGATCAGATACTACTTCACTTATTGATCATTTAGTCTTAGAGTATAAACAGTTTTTTTTTTACTTTTTCTTTGGTTTTTTTTAATGATTTCCTTTTAGTTTGTTGCAATCTGGAGCAGAATATATTTCGGTTGGACCAAGTAGACACTTAGGCTTTCATGCTGCTCGTAAAAGACAAATTTTTGTTCGAGCCTCGATACGCTTGTTAAGTTACTGTGCAAGTCGTTATAAGACTTTGATTACCAGTGAAGAAGAACGATTTAAACTTGCCATTGAACAAGGACTTGAAGATATGAATCTTGTTTTAAAACGAACGCGTAAATTCAAATCCAAAAGACTTAAATTTATCTTATTTATGTTGGACATTTTTAGCTGTTTCAGCTAAGAATGAATTCACTGAGGCTGTAACGTTACTAAATGAGTTTTTAGTAATTGCCGATGATCGATCTTTAGCTCAATTAGCCGTTAAAACCATTTCCGATTGGTTATCAAAACAAACTGAAAATAATTTTATCCTCTTAGGAGTTTTAAATTTAGTAGGAACGGTTCCACAATGTGTTAATGCAACTAGTCAAGTTTTAGAAGCTGCACTTACTGGGTATTTTAATTTGTCAGATGCATCTTGGTCGAGTGGTACAGATCTAATAAAAGGTATGTTAACCCGTTGAGGTTCAGTGTCCACACGTGTTGGATATCTGCTTTAAGGTCCAATTTAAATAAAAACTTATGTTTATTGTAAAAAATCAAGGAAAAAAAGGTTATAAGTATAAAGAAATAAAATAAAAATCCCCGTATAATATTAAAAAATTGTAAAATTGTGAAACTGTAAAAATTGTCTACGTCTTATGGGTAGTGGATCTGCCAGTAAAAAGCAGATGTCCAATACGTGTGGACACTGGACCTCAAAGAGTTAAGGGATTATATAGTGTTACATGAGTTTTGAAAGTTAATCACCAATATATAAAATACGTTTTTTAAACGTGGATTTTTTTCAAATTTCTAATAATTTTATTTTATATCTTAAGGGGGTATTCTAGTCTAGAGGCCTGAATTTCGAGCATTTTTTGGCAATTGATAACAAAAAAAAAACACATGATATTTTTACTATCCATATTTTTATCATTTGTTTATTTCATTCAGAGAGTACACAAAATTAATTTCAAACAAAAATTTTTTTATTGAGTTATGCGTCCTTGAAGTAGAGGGGGGAAAAAAGACCGTGTCCTCGTCGCCATGATTTCTACCTTTGTGGTCATCTGAAAAATAAAAGAATGATGGATTCTTGATGAGTACGAATGTCGCTATCTCATAAACCTGCAAAAACTGAAAAAAAAATTTTTTCATAAAATGGCGCCTGGCGGCTTCTTAAATATAAGGGTTGATTTTTTCACTAATTTTTTAACTTTGTCGAATTTTTTAAAAATATAAGAAATTACAAATTTCAAGTAAATCAGCTGATTAGAACTTGAGATATTGTGGCTACCGCATCGAAAAATGTAGTTTTAAGAAAAACGCGTTTAAAGTTTTACGTTAAGTCTGAACCGGTCCAGTTGCCACGACAGTAAAACGGCTATAACTTTGGAAATAATTTGAATTTTGAAAAATCTCTTTAGGAAGATATTTTTGAATATATAAACTATTGGATTATGAAGAAAAAAAAATTTCGATTTTTTCCAATTCCTAGACTAGAATATCCCCTTAAAAAGCGAAAAAAGGTTTTGAAATCCCTAAATCTCACATAATTAACTTTTGTGCAATAATAAAACATTTTTAACAATTTAGGGCGATGTATTAGAGGAACAAAAAAACTGCCAGAAATCATGTTTCAAAATGATTGTTTATTGGCGGCACATGCTGTGATTTCTCTTCGTATTAAAGAAAATCGATTGTTATTAAACGACTTAATGAAATGGATCGAGGAAATTAAACCTGGGTATTTTACACGAAAAAGCATTACATCTCTAACTAAGGAAAGATTAGTTTAATGTTGGATTTTCAGGAAATCCATTGAGCCAAAACTAGCACTGATTTGGTACGATGTACTAAAGCTGTGGTGTCTTTCATATTCAAATATCTTACATAATAATGATGATAAACAAAAGCTAGAAGCGTTATCTCATTTAAATAATTTCACTGAGCTTTTGGTGAAAATTGATACCGAAAGTTCAGGGTGGAAAAATTCACTTCTTGGAGCTATTGGAGTTCGAAATAAACAAAATGATATTAGTTTTAAGTAAGTTTGTAGTAAAGCTAGTCATTTTGAGTATATTTTTATTGGGAAAATTACATTTAGATGTCGTTTTGGATGTAAAGCACTCGCATTGTATATCAAAGCTCAATTTATTGGTATAAGTGATGTTCGGTTTGACGAAAATTCAGTCAAAACTGAAGCCAAAGAACAAATACAAACGTTGAAGTCATTAAAACCAGTACAAAAAGAATTGGGGACGACTATTGAGTTCGTTATACAAGAAGTATTAATATTTATATTTTCAGAAATTTTTTTTCGTATTATATGAATTTTAAATTGTTTTCGATTTCAGATCAATAACCCGAAAAACTCTCTTCAGAATATTAACGAATTTCTAAAATCGTTGTATCAACAGCTTTATGTCGAGCCATATTTGAACAAAGAATTTAATTAGATTTTCAAGGGATTTTTTTTACGAATTATGTACTTTTAAAAAGGTTTTGTATTTTATGAAAGATTTTATGAGAATTAAAAGTGATATAAGGGAAATTGGTGGCAACGTTTATTAATATTAATTGATTTCTTATATTTAATCGTCTGAGAATTAACTAAGATTTTCGTCAAGGCACAAAAAGAAATCAACGTTAACGAACAACTCGTAAATGCACTCGTTAAACATATTTAAGGTATATGCGTTGCCGATATGAGTAAAGTAAAAATTTGTTTTTTATTACAATATAATTAAAATTAAAAACATTGTTAATAAAACCTAATAGGATCGTGCGTAAGTTTAGATAGTATATTTTATAAAACTTTCAGAATTTTAATGAAAATTAAAAGACATCGCATTAATACTTACCAACTGATTTTGTATATTTGGTCTTTTTTTTAAGATTTCAGTGCTTAAAATTTATATGAGTTATTTACTGAGACTGTGAATGGGAGAAAGTAATTGACTTAAATTTTACTTCTTTTCAGGTTCTTCAACATTTATTCTTCAAACCTATTATATATTTTTACCTTAGGGCGCGTTCAGACGGATCAACTAAACTCGCCCGACTATTTTCAATCTTGTAGACTGTAGCAGGGTAAGCGACGCGAGAAGTGAAGTAAAAGCGAGTTGAAAGGGAAGCAAATTGAAAGAAAACTGATCAACTAAACTCGTTCAACAAAAGATTGACTGAATCAAACTTTTGTTGATCAGTTTTCTTTCAATTCTGCTCAATTTGCTTCCCATTCAACTCGCTTGTGCTTCACTTCTCGCGTCGCTTACCCTGCTACAGTCTACAAGATTGAAAATAGTCGGGCGAGTTTAGTTGATCCGTCTGAACGCGCCCTTAAGAACTTGCTTTTACTTTGTGTTAAGTATTTTTGAATATTAGAAGAAACTGATTATTCTAGAGAGGGACAAAATGGGAATAGCTACAAATATCCTAGTATCAAAATTGAAACAAATTGTTTTCATTATATATTTCCGAGATCGCTGATGCCGAATCTGTTGTCAAAGTTTGCAAAAAATGCCAAATTTTCCGGAAAACTCGTTATAGACTATTTCAACAATTTTGTCTTTTCGTAAATTTCGATAGCATATACGCCATCAGCGTCCTCAAAAATCTTATTTTTACAAAGTTTTTACAAAAACTGAGATTTGAATTTCACGAGTTTTACCGAAAGCTTTCGTTTTTTGTTAGTGTCGATAACAGATTCGGTATCAGTCTCCACGAAAACCTTCTAAAAGCAAGTTTTCACAAACACGCAAATTTTGAATTTCATGAGTTTCCTAAAAATTTTTCCACTTTTCGTCAATTTTGCACACATATTCAGTATCAGTAATCTCGAACATTATGATAATTAATTGTTTTAATATTAAGTAAATGAGGCCTTTCATTAATTTCATCATCAGTTATTTACTTCAAGCATAATTAAATTCAAACGCTGAGTTTTCAATTCCAAACTATTGAGTCAATTACTTCACAAAAATCTCCAAGTCCTTGAATTCTTATGTACCTTAGTATAGGCATTCATAAAATCAAGAATTTGGGTATTTTACGCAACGAATTGAGCTTAAAATCTTAACTTTGAAAGCAAATAACTTTCAAATTCATTACTTAGCTTGGTTTGATATTTAAATAATAACATTATTGGCTTAATTTTAATTTAAGTAACTTAAAAATTAATGCAATTAGTGGATCCCTAATACTAACTATAAATATTAATCTAGAGTTATATTATCATCTTTTTTCGGCGTACTCAGAACAAGCTCTGAACAAGAGGTCGTTCAAAAAGAAACTCCACCCTAGTACCCCCATAAGCATTAATATATGGATCCATCCTCGTTCTACGATATTCCATTTCCATATGTCCTTAGGGTCATTCTACTTTTTAGTGCAGGTTTTTGGCACTAAAAAAATGGATTTTAAAAATTTAATCATTAAAGATAAATGAAGTAATTTACGTGTATTTATGTGTAATTATACCTACACAATTGCAATTAACTGCCAGCAGTGAATTTTGCACATATTTTTTTCTAATAATAACGGTTTTGTCAACAAAGGTAAAAAAATCATACCACTTTGTTACCAACTAAAATATTTTTATTGAGTACCTTAAGTCACTCATTACAAACAAACAATTAACAAAACCTATTTTAGAAACATAAATATTTCTCTTTCATAACTAAAATTAGATATTATTTTTTATTAAGTCTGCTAAATCACATTTAAAAGACAACTATGTTACTGTTGTGCACTTTCATCTACAAAAAGTTGACATAAAATGTATATTATGTGTAAATATCTGGTGCGAGGCATCATACTACTTTCTTTTACTTTCATTAATGAAAATACTCGCTGTTAGTTAAAAGAAATATAAGCACTTTGTAACAATACATATAAACAGAACTATATGCATACAACCTATAGGGCTATATGTAGATACGAATTCTCAACCTTCACCCCAGAACCGCCATTATTCGAATTTTTCCAGGAAAAAGTTTCAAATAAAAGTTGTAGCCACTAGTGAGTCCAAAGTTTAAAGAAAATCGTTGGAGCCGTTTTTGAAAAAAATTGAAAAAGCTCAAAAACGCTAAGAGTAAAGTAGAGTTTTTGGTTACCCGATTTCAACCAAAAGCTTCGCGGCACAACAAGGTATATTAAGGAGGTCAAATACCAAGTTTGCTGAAATTCGGATAAAGCTTTCGATACGATATGGCTGTCACACACACACACACACACATTTTTAAAAACCACTTTTTTGGACTCAGGGGACCTCAAAACATGTATTTCCGGTGAAAGCTCGAATTCGAAAATTGGACCCGATTACAATACTTCCTTTACTATCTATATAGTAGTAAAAGAAAGTAAAAAAATCTTAGTAACGTATTTAACATTGATAAAAAATTTTCTTGCTTCTCATATAATACCTGTAATGTAATTAATAAGCCAATTGTACAAGTCAAGTTGAGAAACCTTTACTTAGAATTAGGGACATAAGTCATGGTAACACAGTTGTTCAACAGTAACAAAGTTGATTAAATTGACAATTCTTTTCTCAAATATGGAAGAATTCTTTCTTGCTTCCTCTTCTTTAACAGAACAGGGTCTAATTTTCGTTTATTTCGGTACCGAGGTTGTTTTTCGGCTGGGGTTAGCGGTATGATGTTCTGTAAAAGATAAAAACATCGCATTATTGTACTAATTTTACCTTCAGTAATTAGAGCAAGCCAGTAAATAAATGTAAAACTGTTGAAATACAAACCTATAGGTCGATAGGAACAAATCAAGTTAAATAAAATTGGAAAAAAATCATCGACAGAGTATATTTACAACTGTGTTACTACTGCGTTACCACAGCAAAGTAACGAAGTGGACCGGTAACACAGTTGTAAAATAACATAATTCTATCTGATATTTACGAAATGACCATGTAATTTGCAAATCTAACAATAGAATACTATTAAGTGACATAAATACCACGTCTCAATGGTTAAAACATAACGTAAAATTTCAGAAACTTACATTTTCGCCGGGTAACAAAGTGGACACCAAATAAACACACGAGTCGTGATTTACAACATAGTAGCGATTAAGTAGCGTCGCGCGACTTCCTACATTTTCCTCCCCCGCTCTTTTCATGCAGAACCAACCGATCAAGCAACCGACCGAGTGGTACTCTGTGATTTCTAACGGTTTTCGGTAAAAAAGTGGTAACATAGTGGTACTGTATTTATCATCTTCATTAGGGACAAAATCCAATTAATTATTTAAAAAAAAAACTAAACTGTTTAAAAATATATGATAAAAACATAAAAAACGCCCACAAATTAAATAATCTTACCAATTTCTTTCAACAGGATTGCACTGCAAAAAGCATATTTTTTTTTGATTAAGTTGTCCGCGTATTAGATTGGGGACACATTGCAATACTATGGAAAACAACTATGTTACCATAAAACTCCACTTTGTTACTGTACATATCTTAAACTAGGTAAAACATTCAAATGTAAATGCTAATTGAAGGTAAGCAAATAATGAGGCAGTTTCATGTATTGTGCAAGTTTTTTTTATTTTCTTAGTAAAATGGCAGATACAGATTTTTTTGTCCAGGGGGACACAAAAACCTGCACTAAAAAGTAGAATGACCCCTTATATCAAGATCAGGGGTTCAGGAGGATACATTGTTGTCGTTGATGGTCAATTAATTCCATTATTCAACGTCTCCTTTTCTTCAGCTGTGGTAGCGTAGTGAAACTACGCATTCTACTATTATATGCATAATATTATCACACTTAATATTTTTTTAAATTATAGATAACAACGTTTTAATGCTTTATTAAAACACAATAATTCTGAAATTTCAACAAAAATTTTAGTAAACAAACAAAAAGAAGCATTATATTAAATTTTCCTTAGTTTTGTAGAATTTTGTAATACCTAAATATTCAATTTCCTCCAATTAAGAAAATAAAGGCTCAAGAATGTTTATGTCTACATAATAATCTTATTATTGAAAGATCAAAAAGAATGCATATATGTATTGTGTGTTGCCTATATTCAAGAGCACCTCAATTTTAATGAACTACCAAGGACTCCCTCAGAAAACAACAATTTGAGAAACCACATTTTGGGGTTCTTAGTGTTTCCTAATCCCAATAAGGGTAAGAAAATTTTCTCATTGATAAAAAACCAAATCAACTAGAACGAATTCATTCATCGATGTAACAAGGCTAAACAAATTTAAATATGTGATGTTTTTTAAGCGACCACAACAAAAAGGGTAGATTCTCATATTGACTGTATTTTGTGTATTACCTCAAATCTTTTTTCTAGATGATTGGATTTTGATTTGTCCTTTAATTATTTGAAAGCTGACACTTCTCATGTGGTCCCATGTAAATTTTATCAAGATCCGACCAGTTGATAAGGTAAAGGTTTTTGAGTTATCCTTAATAATACGTATTTTATTGACTCGGACTACATTGATGATGTTATCAATTTATTAAGTGTCAATGTAAAATGAACAACAACCAAAATTTTAAAGAAATAGAAAACTTACATTAAAAAAATATATATTGAAGTCGATTTTCAATTTTATAGTTTTAGAGATATAAGTTATAATTGCGTTAATTATTTATGTATAATTTAAAAGAATATTCTAGTTGCTGGATTTAAAATAAGTTTTTTTCTTTCAAGTAGTATAAAATGTTCTCATGTAACATTTATTTCATAAAAATGTATTTAATCAAGTTTTATTTTCATGCATTAAGAATCATTTTTGAAAGCCCAAACCAACAATTACATGCACATGCCTGTATTGTTAGTTGCCTGTATTTTAACATATGAGTACCTACTCCAAATTTTAATAAACTGCAAAAGGGTTCTCAGAAAAAAATAATGAAACCAAGTTTGAAGTTTTAATTTTTCCTTACCGATTCGGTCAAATAAGTAGAACAAATTTAAAAATTCAAATTTTATTTTTCTTATAACAAATAACGAATTGGTAACGAAGTTTTATAGCTCAAATAAAAACAAAACAATTAATCTACTTGTACTTTAACATTAAGTAATTAATAGTAGTTTAAAGATTTTTAATTTAAATATCGTCGAAGTGCTCGAGCTCGTAAATTTTCCATAGTTCGTAAAACGAACCAGCGGCTAAGTTTCGGTGAGATTGAGTTCATCGTCGTGATAACTGCGACGAGTAGACTATGAGCTAAATATCCAGTTGTAGAATCCTCTACTCCAATCGTTTTAGCGGCATGAGAGACGAAAGTCTTTGGCGACGGGGCCATCCACGTGGACGACCGAATCTTGGACATCTTGGTCGCGACAAATCCAGGTGCGACACATTGCACAGTGACGCCCGATTTTGCATATTCAGCTGATAAGTCCGTGGAAAATTTGTTGACGAAAGCTTTTGTCGCGGCATAGACGGTCAGTAATGGGCTGGGAATTAGCGCTGATGTAGACGAAATGTTGATGACAACACCACGACCACGCTCCACCATACCCGGCATGATGACTTTGCACATATACGTGACTGAATTGATGTTACATTTGATCAAATTATCGTAAAGAACATTGTTTTTCGGGATTGAAAGGAAGTATTCTGGGTGAGCATAGCTCATTCCAACGTTATTCACCAAGACACCAACCTCCAAACCTAAACATTGCTTTTCAATATATTCATAGATTTCCAAACCGCCTGTGAAATCAGCTTGAATCACTTTTGTTTCCACTTTGTACTTCGATTCTGGAAAAAAAAAAATAAAAAAAATTTGTTTAAGCTCGCTAAGGTCGAGATAATGTGCGAATTGCTATAAATCTTCAATCAACATTGATTTATCTCACATTAAACTTTATTATCGCATAATGTTGATTAAATACTTAAACATATAATGATTTAAGACAAAAATTATTAAACTTGAGGAAAATTTTATTACCGATTTCCGCAGCTACAGTCTTTAGTTTTTCCAATGTTCGACTGACTAGAATCACGCAAAGCCCCTTCGACGCCAAATACTCAGCATACGCCTTTCCCAAGCCATCGGTCGCCCCGGTAATTACTGAAAACGTTAAAATTTAATAAATCAAAATAAACGTTTAAACTTAAATTCACAAAAAAAGATGAACTTAACATAACATAAATGATAAAAAGTTTAGGGACAGATATTGTCTTTAATTTATTTCAAGGAGAAAGTGGTTTGAAGAAAACTAATCATTATTTATAAGCCGTGACCTTCTCCTGATTATAAAACAGTGAATTTTTTCGCGTTTAATTTTTAAATAACTACTTCAGTAACTTAATAATTTATTCTAATAGATTTTTTTAGTTCTTTGATTAACAGTGGGATGTTTTACTACGAAAAAAACTTGATAAGGCAAACAATTCAACGCCCATTGTTCTTTTGTAAACGTAGATAATAAAATTCAAATCGAAGCAAAATTCAATGGAAAAACTGTTAATATGTTATTGAAAATATTACAAATATTGCTGGCATCGTTCATGCAAGAACAATCAACGTAGGTAACTTTAAATTGAAATGATTTGATGTTTGATCTTCGATCGTTGTTATTATTTTTATCAATTATTTTAATCGAACTCATTTATGAAAAAAAATATCTCATTAACATAGAAAATAACTTGATTAAGAAGTTAGATATTATTTTCAGCCTTCACGTGCTAACGTGCATATTTTTATAAATTGGTAAATTATAAGTAAATTCCTTATTAGTCCTTGTTCCTTACAAACATTCGACTTGTTATTTGTAACGTTCAACACGAATAAAACAATATTTTATAAGTACTGGAAATTCAAATAAAATGATACATTATGATACATTTTATAAGAGATTGAAATGAAAGTTTTTTAAATGAATCGTGAAAGTTAAATGTATTCTCATTAAACTCTTATGCCTCTTATGTTTTACGCAAACCCAATGCACTGATATGTAGGTATATGTAAAATACGATATCTATACTTTTGAGTACAAATTGATTTGTTATATAATTTCAAGATTTATTACCTTTCTCGTTCGTTATTACTTATAACAAAAAATCTGATTATTTATTTAAAAGAAAAAAATTATAAGGGGTTATATACGAGTTATTATAGGGAGGGTTCCATCAAGTCAAGTAGTTGGTTTTTTTTTAATGAATTTTGCTTGGCATTCTGACTTTGCAAATAAATGCTTGGCTTGATTTAACATATCAAGATATATATCAATATTTGACTCAAGTTTGACTGGATTTTAAGTTCAATTTAAGCCATAAGTAGCTTGAAAATTGAGTCAAGAGTTTTAAAATTAAGTTCAAAAGTGAATCCCTATTCTGAAAATAGCCCTATTGTTTCATCGTTAAAAATGTATTAAAATTAGTACCTACATTTGTATTAAGAATCTCGTTAATAAACAAGAACTTACACAAAGTTTTGTTTAGCTCTATTTAATACCATGGGAATACAGACTAATGTTGAGTAAAATTGGTATTGGTCTTGTGAAAATGAAAGGCTAAGACCAAAACCAAGACCGAATAAGCAGAATCAATATCAAGACTGTGACATTCTTGGTTTTGATCTTGTTTTGTATATCACTAGTACAGGGACTCCACGGAATTTTCAAATTGGATTTTCTTCCCTTCTTCCTTTAAAACTTCAAAACTGTGTCTATCAATCGTATCTTAAAAAGTACAGTAAAACCTCGATATAATGGACCTTTATTTAACGAACTTTAGATATAACGGACAAAAAATTCTATCAAATGATAAAAATTAAAAAACGCCTGTTAATATTATGTATGCTTAATTCAAGTATTAAAATGTTGTTAATTCAATTTTTAGTGGCCATGATAATATCGTCGTACGTCTAGCACTAGAATTTTACTCACAATGTCCTGCTCGTAGAATGCGCCTAGCTGGAGCTTTTTTTGGTTTATTTTAAACCTATTTTCATATAACGGATTTTGTCGAGGTTTTACTGTATTAGTTTTTAAAAATTCTCCAGTTTCGTTTTTCACTGCATTAAAACAAACCTATATGAATGAAAGAAGCATGTTTTGTAAAAGATTTTTGTCAATAGATGAATTTTTCTATAGAATAAAAGTCCTTTTAGTTCACAAAGTGGCGCAGCGGCAAGATCTATTAGATCTCCGCTTTATGTGTCAGTGGTACTGGGTTCGAATCCTGCTGAATTCAAGGTATCTCAAGACTAATAACCTACGGAAATTTTTTTGTTTAAATAACCGTCATATAACCTTTATGTTAAAGTGATTTAAAACACATTTATTAAATGCAGGCGTATGTTGTAGAAGTATATATTATTTGCCGAGTAAAGTATGGATCTACTAAATTTTTATGATAGGTAGATATTCATCAAGTCAAGTAACTGGACATTAGTTTAAATGTATTGTGCTCGATATTATTACTTGTAGGTAAATGAAATAATTTGCGAATTCAATGCTTGACTTGGTTTGATGTTTAAATATCAATATTTGATTCAAATTTGACTTGATTTTATGTCAACTTTAGAACAATTAGTTTGAAAAGTGTCCAATAGTCATATTATAATCCATTGATAATACTAACCAAAAAAAAAAAATTAACTATAAAAATTTGTTATCAAAATATTTCCTTTTCTTAATGCAAATAAATCGTTCAATTACATTGCAACTCATTTCCATTAAATTATGAATAAAAATTAAAGTTCAAGTAATATATTTACATTATTCCCAATTAACATTTCTTGAAAAACATTTAAACTCCTTATCTATTTGGTAAAAATTATATTTAAATCAAATAATTTCCTTTTTCCAGATATTTTATTGAATTTTTCCAAATTTGTCGACAATAAAATGTCAAAATTGATGGATTAAAGTGTTAAAGTCTAGAGTTTGGAAATAGTAATAAAGAAATTATGGAAAATATTTGGAAAATACAACTCTTGATTGATATGTAAAATTTTAAATAAACAATTTGGAATTTTTTCAATATTGTGGAAGTTAATGGGTAATTGTTTTCTTAAGTATTTTTCAGTTTCTATATCAGAAAGAAGAAATTAGATAAATGTATTACCTAATGGCTTAAAAATTATCTTGCGTCTAGAAGCAATAAATTGTAAGAAATTTCGATTTTTGAAAATTTTTGGTTTTCCAAGGAAAATTATTCAATTTGTGAAATTAATTTTGATAGGAAATTCTAAGAAAAGTTAATTTTTTTTCCTTTTGATTTTCCAAATCAGTTTTCTTAGATTTATTTCACCCCACGTACCCACCTATTTTATAATATTCATATAGTTATTCATATTGGTTTTCAATCAATGACTTGACGAAATATTCAATAATTAATTTAAATAAGTATTCCGTCAAAGCGTTATAATTTCATCGAAATTAGCATACAAAAGGCTCTAGTTGGGTTTTTTGTAAATAGATAAAAATTGCCTTACATCGTATTGTCCACCTTTTAGATTTAATTATAAAGTTAAAAAAAATATTTTCGTTACATTGAAATAGCTATCAATTTTTATGAAGAAAATTTGCTTAAATAATACTTGAAAGAAACAATTGATATATTTCTCTATTTTTTTATTTAAAAAATAAAACTTATTTATAATGTAATTAAATTCAATATCTTCGCTTTATCTTTTGTGTTCCATTTTTAACCGTAACTTTCAAAATATGTTACAAATAAGTACCTATACATTGATTGTATCTATTTCTTTTTCTATTGTTAATTTTTTTAAATTTAGTTTATTTATTTCAATTTCAATGGTGCAAGTTTGATGATTCGTGGAAAAAATTGCAACTGAAGCATTTCAAGTTTGTTAACCTTTAAACACAAATGTAGTTAAAGCTACTTAATAACTACCTCTAAAAGCTGACCACCTGTAAAAATTGAACCGTTAACGATACTATAACGATGACTTATGAACCACTTGTAGATACAACAAAATATTGTACCATTATCCTACAAGAACCGTTCATTTTTCCGGGATAAAAATTTTTCTTCTTGAAAACCTAGCATTAATATTTCTTCAAATCCTAGTTATTAATTGTTATTGATAGATTTAATTATAGGGCATTGGTATCGATCCCTTACCCCTCTAAATTCCCTCAATCATTAATTGGATGGTATCCAAACTATCCTACGGGAAAAGTGAATTTTTCCGGGATAAAAGGTAGCCCATTAAAAAACACAAAAAATATTCGCATTTAAAATATATATGGAATATTGATAATATAAGATTAGAATAAATTCTTACGGAATCCCAACATTTACTAAAAAACAAATTAAATTGCTGTAACTTTGTATAAATCGGAAATAAAATAATAACATCGCCATCATTTAAAAGAAAATGTAATGCTTTTCAACTTATTCTCAGAGGGCCTTCTTGTAAATTAAAGGTCTGAAGTGCTACAGAAAAAGGTTTTAAAAAAATTAGGGGTAACATTTTTTCCCGAAATTTTTCAGGCGAGTATCTCAGAAACTACCAGAAATAGAGAAAAAAAATTAAAAGAAACAAAGTTGTTGTAAATTTTATTAGTTTTAATTTTACCAACTACGTTTTTCCTCTTTAACCCACCGCTTTGAGATATAAGCGGTAAAGCGAAAATCGGGATCTTCTTAGACTCACCTCCCATTAGGCGCAACCCTTGGTGATAATTAGTATATTCATCGTTATTATTCATGAGTTTTTATCAACTTTTACAAAGTAGAATTTTTTTTACTTTAAAATTCATTTAAAATTTTACTTAAACAATAGGTAATTATATATTTGAACTTTGTATTGTAATTATTATAAAAAATGTCGACAAATGATAAACATAATTACTAATAACCATTAGATTAGCATTTTTTCAATTACAACCATTTTTAACATTAATTAACTAGCAAAAGTCGCTAATAACCTTATAAGCAGTTGATGCGACAATAAATAAATTAATTAATAATAATAACTAGCAAAAACTAAAGACAAGTTCACTTTTTCTTTCAAAAGAAGTCAAGTTGAATAAACTTTTCAATTTTATTTGATTTACATATAGTAACCCACTTGTATAAATTTCAAAAAACCGGTCACAACTTACAAATAATCTTCAAAAAAAAAAATTTATTTTGATCTTCAATAACATTTAAATATATTTGCATGAGATATAAATTTCTTAAAAATTGAATATTTAAAGAAAGAAAAAAAACTTTCTTCGAACTTTCTTTTTTATTAACATATCGCTGAATTCTTAAGTGCTCTCAACATTAACAATGCAGTGCATATTTTTTCAAAATTTCAATCATAAACGTTATTTTTTTCTGAGTGTTAAACTTTGGTAAATCTAGTTCATATTAAAAGAAGGTCGCTTAAAACTAACGGTTAATTGTTGTAATAATTATGAGAATTTTTAACTCACAGGCCCATTTTCCGGCTTCTTTTAGTTTTCCAACATTAACTTTTCCAATTTGTGGTCCAATAATAAGTTTATAAAATAGTTTACAGAACGACCGCAAAATTTGAATTGCAACAATCGCGATACACACGATTCCAATTTTTTCCAACAATGTCAACATGTTGCCAACAAGTTAATGGGCACTGTTATCAAACGGCACTTGGTGATATCAAAACTGAACTCTTTGAAAGCAAACCACGATTTTAATTATCGATGCATTAGATTCTTTTTTAGTTTCAATACGTCACTAAACCGATCGAAAACGAGGAACTTTGATAACAAATCGGCTACAAAACCGATGATACTTGAATAAAATGTGTTGTCGCGTAAATATAATGAAATAATGCAATTGAGTTCAGATGGCCACCGACCAGCTAAACAAATCGAACGGCGAAAGACTAACGAGAGAAATGTGAAAGAGGAAGTAAAAAGTGGAGAGAAAACCTACATTTGTAACGTTGAAAAATTCATTTACTTCATTACTTTTTCGACGAGCCAACGAAGTTGCATTAAAGTCGGTTATGTTTGCACAGTTCGATTTGTTGTGAAGAAAACCAACGCGTGTTAATGTCATGATCAATAAATTCGATTTTCATCAGTTGGAATCTCACGAAAAACGCATGCGTTTATCTAAAGTGGTTTTCGAATGAGAGAAATGTGAAAGTAGGAGATGAGTTTTGAATGAAATTTTGATGCTGAAAAGGTTGTTGTAGATCGAGATATTATATAGTTAATACTCGATGCATTTCTTAACTTTCATATTTATCTGCTTTTGCATTTATTCTAATCATAGCACTCATTTCATTGTTGCCTTACTCATAGAATGATTCCCTGTGTTTTTTATTCAATTAGGGTTGTAAAGTTGTCGATATGTTCATAGAAAATAGTTTCCAAATGAGATATTAGAGAAGAAAATGAATTTCCAACGAATTTTTGATCCCAAAGAAATTCATCTCAAACCGAGATTTTGTAGTTGATATTTGAAGTGTTTCTTAATTTCATATTTTGCCTATATCATGCATTACGTTGTTGTCTTTCTATGGTTTTCTATGTCCGTTTTTAACTTGGATTACATAGCTGTGCATAAAGTCACTACAAAAATTACAATGGTCAACAAAATTTTAATTTTTTTTTTGTCACATGAAAACTTATATCAAATTTTGAATTTAGTAGGACCTCCAAACAATAATATATATCAATGAAAAAAAATTGGCAAGTCAGGTTTTCTTGTGACATCAAAAAATTTTTTCGTAAAAAGTACAAAAATCAGCGACTCTTATAGAAACTTTATGGCTTAATATACAATATATCCTACTAATAATTTTCATGAATATTTGGCTTTTGGTAGGTCCCTTCTAAGTATCCAACAAAAATCTGCTAGCATTCCTGGACTTAATTTCCAAATGAGAGTCAAGCATATGTATTTTTAAGGACATGTTACACCGCAAAGCTTTATATGACATTATAAGTTCATTTATTAAGTCTTTGTAATTTTTCGCCTTATATTTTCCAAGAAAACTTTGGACAACATTCACAAACCATTGCCAGGCAAGTTTTTCCTGATCATTCAGTTTTCCTTCAAAGTTCTTATTCTTTATCAGTTGCCGTATTTGTGTGTTGTTTACCTACAAATATTCCCTCTTAATTTTTTTCCTCGCTAAGTTTGGAGAATTTCTCTTTCATATTTCGGAGCGGTAGGTTGTAGGGGTGTGACGTTTGTAGCCATTTCGTCCAGAAAACAATTTCTTCTTCATAACATACTTTATTTAACAATGATTGAACATGATATTCTTGAAGTGACGTTACAATAGATAATAATAGGCAGATGATAGATTTAACAATGATCAACAAGTTCAATAATCAAAATAACATTCGAGTATTAACATCAATAATGGAAATTCAAAATCAGTTGCAACGGTGTGCGTTAAACCAGACAGCGAATTCGTGGTACATCTCTCGATCCACACTCGTCTACATCCCAAACCAGAATGAATCTATTCTGACACGTTTACGTTTTTTATTAGTCCCGAGTGTTTCCGAATCCAACGAGTAACCACGACTACGCTCGATGACGAAATAATCGCCACTATCTGATTCAAAGCACACCAAAAGTTTTATCTCCGACACATATATTAAAATCCACTGCCATCTTTACGCATAGCCAATACAAAATATTTTATAAGGCCGAGTTTTATGTGCAATGGTGGTAAAAGAATGCCATCAGGGTTCACTAAAGGATCATTTTTAACATTTTTATGGCTTGGAGTAAGTGATTTACGCTTGGACCACACTTCATTGTATAGTGACTTTTTCTGTCTCTACTGTCCCATTTGCAAATAAAACAGCAAAATTTTGTATAGGTAACCAAGCTGTAGTCCAAACAAAAGTGCAATTTAAAATCGCCAAAAATTTTCCAAGCGTGTTTATTGTATTCAATTTTTCAAGAAGAAATTTCATATTTTCATAAGTCTCTTTCGTATCAGAACCATGAGCAACCGACACTGGAATTCCCATGAACCTATGAGATCCTATGAAGTACATGATACTTGGATACAGTCGTCTAAATGAAGTTATTCAAACAAAGAATAGTATATGAGACCAGAAAGGAATATGTGGCTGTCACAAAAATGTGATAGAAACAAAATTATTATATATTTTCAATGAGGGTACACACACATAAACAAAAATCATCACAAAGTTTGTGTGACAAAAACAGTGTTGACCAGTGTTATCCAAGTTTTCATCTTTACACAATTTTTACTTTCTTTTGATAACCAATTTTTTGATTCCAAAAGAACTATTAGATATATTTAATATCACTCATCCAAGTATTTTAGTTACATGTTTTTTAGACCAAAAATTAATTTTTTTTACCAATATCTAGGTTTTGCTAGTGGAGAAGTTGAGTTGAAACTCAAAGTGCTTAAATTATATTAATTCTATGTTTTTAAAGGGTTAGAGGAAAATCTGTATAACTCCATTTTCGCAGATTTTGCGATTTTGGTGTCAATTTGTAGTAGGTATAAAAAGGTAAATGGAATAACTGGCCAAACACCAAAGACATATTTTTTACACGCTTTATCGTGTCATTTCTAAAGGATTCATGATGGATAGTATCAGGGCCGTAACGTGGATTTTGTGGGCCCTGGGCAAGACCTTCAAATTGGGCCCCCCTCAATAAAAAAAAAATTGAGAAAAAACTTACCATGGTTATAGTTCCTGTTCTTTCCCATTTTTAAAGTTTAGTAGGTATATCACTGAATAAATAAACACAAAATAAGGAATCTTTAAATTGGTCTTGTCTATAATTTTTGTAAATTTTTTTTATTTTATATTTATGAAGAAAAGCGAACTAAAAATCTATTTAAATTGCATTCTTCTAGCTTTTTTCTCCACAAACTCATCAATTATATTATTAAAATCTATTTCTTGCTCTATGTTAGATTCAATTGATATAACAGACAGGTTCGACAAACGCTGTTGTGAGAGCTACGATTTTAAATAGTTTCTAATTAACTTCAGTTTACTAAAACTTCTCTCGCAAGAAGCGGTGGTGACTGGTAGGGTTAGAAATATTCTTAAAGCAACAACGATGTTTTGGTACGATTCGACTAATTCGAAATCATGTGTATAGTCTGTAATAAATTTAGAGAAGTGGCTTCTTTCAAATTTTCCACCAGCCCACATACTTGAAATTTAAAACTGTCAATCTCACAGCTTAATTCGTGACTATTCAAATCTTTATCATATTTTCTGGATAAATCTGCCGCCGCCTTTTGTAATTCAACAACGCTCATTGATTCTAATGACGAGCCAAAAAGAAAAAAAAAATCTTCAAATATAGTTTTCATTTGTCTATAACGCCAGTCTGTTTCACTAAGTAAAATGTCAAAAATATTGTACATTTGCATTGCAAACAAATTTTCTTGGTTGAGATTAGTAACACATTCTTCTTTAATTCGCTTAATTCGTTGATTAGAAAATTCAGCTTCAATATTCATTTCCAAAGCGACTTTTTGTGCATCCGAAATTATTTGTTTATTGTAATATTTTATTTCAAATATGAAGAATACATATAAATTTATAATTAATTTGAAATAGTAATCTTTTGGCATTTGACACTGCCTCAGAGTTTGACAAATCATCTTTAATTCTTTCAAGTTCTTTTTTTACTTCTGGAAGTTGCAAGCACAATGATTTTATAGCATTCGCCTTTGACGACCATCTAGTATCTGAAAACCCTTTCAGTGATAATTTTAAAAATTTCATAAGATTTTCCCAACGCGTCGTTGAAGAAGAAAAGAAGTTGAATAATCATTGGATAGTGCCAAAAAAGGTAACCATTCCTGACGTTGTGGATACTGCGTGAACACCAGCTAAATTAAGATTATGTGCGGCACAAGGTACAAATATTGCATATAGTGTGTCATATGGAAAAGGCATTATTCTCCTCAATTTGTTGGCGTTTGTGCTACTAAGGGGGGTAAAGAAATCCCACGATCTGGCTTCACTGGCCCTGTCAGCTTTTTATTTATTGGGTGCTATTTAAAACTGCTCACACTTTTTTTTAAAGCTAAAGTCTGTAAGCAATAAAACGAGTGCGTCAAGTGCGTGCAATAGAATATTAAGTATTAAGAATTAAATAAATATGTTTTTTTAAATAAAAATTCTAATAGCATATTCTGGCCTTTTTGGGCCCCGTCTATCTGAGCCACCAGTGGTGTTACTTAGATATGTGATTTGGAATATTCATTAAAATACGAATGAAAATAATTGAGATAATTTTTATCGGGGTCTTCTTGGGCCCCTCCGGGGCCCCCCTGGGCAAGTGCCCCTATTGCCCCTGCCTAGTTACGGCCCTGGATAGTATAATTATATTTGAGATCATTTGTAGGGCTTAGAAACGCTGAGAAATTGTCTAGAGACATAATCAAATATCTGAAACTGTAAAATTGATATCAACAATAATTTTATTACCAATCATAAACCATTTATTCTATTATCAACCAATTATTCCTCAATTTTTGTCATTCTATCTGTAGACCAAAAGTGTTCAGATCATTAATTTGCGATTCTTGTGAAAATGGCATATGATATCAATTTTCAAAAGTTCACTAAATTTTCCGCCATAAGTTTTTCTTTTCTTTTATTCCTTAAAATGTTCAATTCTTTATTTTTGAATCATTTTGTTACATTTGTGTGTGTTTGGTCAGGTAATAACGTTTTATGTTTCCGAAGAAAATCAGTCCGAACATCGTTTTCTCCAATAATAATAATAGAAGCTAAAGGGAAAAACATGGCAAATTAAGAAAATGCCTGAAGAAAGCATAGATTTCCAGGATTTCCACATGATTTGAACATAAAAAAACCCCTATTTATAGTTAGCTGTCTATTTTTAATAGTCATGTAATGCAAAAGGCAAGTGGTTTTTGTACTACATGTCTGTTAAAAATGAAATAAAAATTTGTAGATTTTATTTGTTCCCTTAGAAATATTTGAATAAAGGAGTTATATACTGTTTCTCCTTTAAACTTTTCACTTAAGTATGTATTACCAGTATTACCATTGGTATTATATTGCTGTATATTGCCACGCTTCATTTTCACTGACAATTATAAAAATCACACCGAAACTTTTAACTAGATAATCCTTTCTCACCTTTGTCCAGTATATATATTGCTACTGTTGCGAATAACACCTACATTGTTTCAAACAAACTAACTGGAGATGAATACGATGAATCATGAAGCCGAAGCGTTCTGCGTTACGACTTGACAAATTACGATTGGCTTGCTTAATTAAGTGGCTGTTGTATACGTGTATGGGTTTTAGTAACGTATGCTATACTGTAGTATAGTGTATAGGTTCGATTGGTTTCAAGAATAGGGCCCCATGATAAAAAGTGAAAAAAATCACTACAAAACGATAACAAGTTTTGTATAGGCAATCAGTAGTGTAGATGCGATATGGTAGTTGCATAAAACATTTTTAAACGTTTAAAATCCCATTAAAATGTATTGTTAACGTGCGTAATACTCCATAATACAGCCAACAAAACCTCGAAGAAGTTTCAAAAACTTAAATTTTGCAATTTTCCACTTTTCTAAACATATAATCATTAACTACCATCAAAACTATGAGATTCGCTAGAAGCTGTATCTGATTGACGTTGTGTTGGGAAAATACTAAAGAATCAATGACTAAATTAATAAAAATGTTTGAATTAAATGATAATGATAATGCTATTTTTATTTCAAATATTTATCCGTCAAAGTTTAATATTACAACTTGTATGTTATTTAAATCGTTTTTTGAAACTTGAATTTACTTGACAGCAATGGAAAATGTCGATGATTTAAAAAGAGTACATATTTTGTATAGAATTTTCACTGATTGAAACAGTATGTTCCGTATGTTCTATTTTAGTGTAAACTGCGCCGACTACCAGTGGAGCATAGTATAAATTTTATTTCTATACTAATGAATATATTTATTATAAGTTAATTTATCTTTATAGCGTTAAAGCGCAGAGAGAATAAGGCGTTAAGTTTATTATCGATACCCGAGTTATATTTTAAGATTTTGCCAGACTGTGCGAGATCGCACCGTGCACCCCAAATGAATTTAATAGAATAGGTATTATAATTTAAAAAAAAAAATAAAAAGAAACAATTATCAGAGATTAAGTATAAAATAAAAAATACACCAAAAGTTTATTAAGTTTTATTTTTTTTTCAAAATTTCCGCCAAAAAATAGAATTTTAAAATTTGACAATTTGTTTTGCTGCCATCTGGAGTATCTGGATATGAACTTACTATTTCAAATTTTTATTCAGTCAATTTTGACAATTTTGATATGATTTGACAGATTTTGTACTGTTCCCGCTTTTTGTTTAGTTAATGCTTTTCGTGCCGTAATTAAAAGCTTTAATCGCTTTTAGCAGCTCTTATTATCAAGCCATACTATAATTCAATATAACAATACTTCGGTTATGGAAATACATGTTGACACTTAAAAATATTTTTATTCATATTATCATTGATTAATATCATTAATATGATATTGAATTAATTTTATTATCTTGTATGGGTATATAACTTAGTCTCGAAAAGCCCAAAAACTTTGATTTTAATTAATATTAATTTACTAATCCAATTGAACAGCAAACATAAATATAAGGTAATAATACTAAGTCTATGAAGTAATAATCATTAAGTGATTATTCAAGTAAATGCTTCATATTTTAAACTTTTATATATAATCTTTTTATATTCAACAAATATTTAAGAATGTCGGACAATGAAGAAAATGACCAAGAAAACGAGTCAGATGAAGAAGAGCCTTTTTACATAGTTAAAAAGAATTTTGCAATTATTCTTGTGGATGGGACAAGTCAAATGGTTAACGATGAGAAAGGAAATATTTTGCATGAAAGCCTAAAGGTAACGGCTAAGAGCCAACACATTGAAAATGAATTGTACTAAATAAACGTATACATTTCAGACAATTTATAATTCCCTTGCTGCGTGGTCGGAAGCGATCAAATACAGTTCCAAAACTCGTTCACAGTATGGTGTAGTTGTTATGGAAGGTTCTGAGCCGGAATTTACAATCACACCGGGGCAATATAATTTTCAGAAAATACAATCTGAAATTGAACGAAGTGAGTTTACTACGTAAAGATGATTTTTTTGATATAAATATATGTCGCAGTCGATTTGTAAAATCGGGGTCTCCTAGTAGAGTCTAGACTCAACTAGCAGGGCTTAGATTTGGTTTATAGAAGCTGATTTTACGTATCGACTGCGACATTTATTATTACCCAAGGGGTATTCAATGTAGAGATCAAAAGTAGAGATTCATCAAGCCAGGTAGTTGGGCATTTTAAAAAAGAATGATGAAAAATGATGAGCTTGATATTTTGGTTTGTAAATTACATGATTTCTGAAGTCAATGCTTGACTTGATGTGAGATTTAAATATTAATATTTGTTTTATGAATTAAAGTTTAATTATTTAGTTTGACTTATCAATTTCAAATCAAATCAAGCTCGCTGGTCGCTGATGACCATGGTATTTGACCTTGATGTATGTGACCTTGAATAACAAAAAAAAACTATTACGGAAACAATGCTGAAAGCAATAAATTTTTATTAAAAACACATAAAATGGTAAACTATATAAACCAACCTAATACAGATTCTTACCAACAAGGAATACGCAGCATCCACAGTTTTTATAAACTGCATCGCAGTTTATATAAACTGTACTAGAAACAGCACAACTGTAGAAACAGCACTGTTCCTGTATACGTACTGTTGTGTACAATTTCAAATTAGTAGCCGGAAAATTCTATGAGTAGAACAGAGTTGAATCTAGTAGTAAGCCTATAATATGAAAAACAGAACAAAGAAAAACTATTTTGATAGTAAAAATGTTACTTAAACAATTACACGCACTATACAACTACAAACTATTAATAGAATAAGCCCAATAAGTTGAATAAGGATCCGGATTTACCTACCATTGAGATTTTAAAGTGATTGATCAATCCGTGTTTGAGATATCGTGAAAATAAGTTACAAAAGCACGGTTTTGAAAAAATCGCATTTAAAAATGTTAAAAATGCAACTAAGATTTAAACTATGGAAACTTAACTCATCTCTGCTTTGAACACCTGCTCTTCTAACAGCTGTAACTTTCCAACAACTTTGAATATGGAAAAATCATTTTACCAGCATATTCTAAATATCTTTGAGCATCAACTTATTCAAAAAATTGATTTTTCAAATCTATTACATAAAATGATCCCCTTAAGGGGCACAACTAGTGTGACAGCCTAAACAAAGGGGATTTTTGGGAGTTTAAAAAAAAAAACTACTCTATTAATTGTTTTCAAATTTTAAGGGTATAATTATATATATTTTGAGTATACACAGTAAAATTTTTGAAGAAAAAATTAAATATTTTCGAGTTACACGCAAACTCTGACGGCGCTGCGCTAAAAAAAAATCCTCCACTGCTGCAGTGATTCCGGCCTTCTCCGTGGATGAAACCTAAAAAAAATTCTCGTTAAACTAGAAGATATTGCCCGTACAATTACCTATGGTCGAAAAAAATATTAAAAATTGGCAAAATGGTGGCGTTTCTTTTTTTTTAAAAAGTTGAATTTTAACCAAAATTTTGGCCGTTTTTGGCCTGCCAAAATTCGATTTTTGATCAGATCAAAAAACTGGTAGGTCATTGTATGGAGAACTATATACAAAACATGCAGAAAAAATTTGATAGTGATTTTTAATTGCATTTAAAAACTGAGACAAACTGTAAAATACAATATATATGAAATGGGTCAATCACAACTCTTTAAATGACTGTAACTGAAAAATTATTAGAGATGTCGATTTAAAATTTTAGTATGTTATTTTTAAAGGTATAAAAAGGTAAAGGAAAAAAAATAAAAACGATTTTTTAAAAATTTCACACTAGTTGTGCCCCTTAAGAAACAAACTCGAAAAAATAATTTTTTACTTAAAATTGAAATAAACCATGTCGATGTTTCATGTTTTCAGGTACAAATTCAGAACCTAGATGTGATATTTTATCATTGGCCAAGGCGTTGGAGTTTGCAATTAATGCGTGTTCCTCTCCAGATTTGAAACAATTCAATAAAATAATTACAGTACTGACCAATAATCCTGAACCAACTTTGGATGATGTTGAAAAAGTTCGGAATGCGGCGCGTTTAATAAACGCAAGTTCAATTGAATTTGTTCTTTTACCAATAGCCAACCAAATGTTTCTTTCAAGTGAAATTTACAATGTAATGTCTTGTTTTAAGCTCAATACACCGTTTATATTGAGGCGATTAGCGATGTGTAAGCGATATTCGATATATATAAACACTAGCTGATACCCGCTCGCTTCACTGAGTGTATCTAAATTTAACGTTTTGACTAATAGATTTCCTACATTCATACCGAAATAGAAAAATTCATCTATTTTATCAGAAAAAAAATGATAGATACTTCCAGTGTTTAGATCCATAAATTCATTAAAATCCGTAAAACTACTTTTCAAGAAAGAGATGTTAGCTATCTCACATCTTCTATACGATATTTATTATTATTAAATTAAAAAGTACCTGTATCTTTAGTACCTTTAGGACTTAAAAATCTTTCATACCAAATGTCATTTAATACAGTTCAGTTATTTTAAGGGCACATCCGGCACATCCATTAATTACGTGAGGCGTTTTTGGTGATTTTTGGACCCCCTTCTCTCGTAAGATGTCATGAGATTTAGCATAACCCCCTCCCCCAAACCCCAATCTAACGTGAGATCTTTCCAAACGTGTGTTACTAGTGTAAAAGCGTCGCAGTATTTTCAAAACCACTATTAATATTATTGTGTAATATATGACCATATTTTAGTGAAGGAACATGTTATACTTATTTTTTCACAATATTGTTCTGTTCTTTGCATAAAAAAATACGTGATATTTGGTGACCTCCACCTTTCCCCCAAGTAAGATTGGATGAGATTTGCCTCGACCCCCCATGAAAGCTTCACGTAATTAATGAACGCATCCTTTAAAATAATAGATTAGTTGCTATCCTACAGGAACTGTCCTTTTTTACGATAAATGATATTCAACATGTTAAGATTTAAGGTATCTTTAACAAAACTTCATTAAAGTCGTTCCGTTAAGTAATTGTTCATTTTTTTTTAAATTTTTAGTATATCTATTATACGTTTATTTACAACTAGTTGGTCCCCGCCCGCTTCGCTGAGCGTATCTAAATTATACTGATTGATTAATGGAAACTTTCATCCCATCAACAAAAAAAGACAGATAGATATTTCTAGATCTTTGATTCATAGAAAGTTCATGAAAATCCGATAAACTACTTTTCCAGGAAGATATCCTATATAGCTATCTAGAAGAGCTATCTTATTGGTTCTATACGTTTTTATGAATATTATAAAATAGGTAGCTATACTTGTGTTCCTTAAGTAGCAATACAATTCGAAAATGTTGAATGTATTATATATTTAACTGAGTTTTTCACCAAGTTCAAATTTTTCAATAGTAATTTAACACGTTTATTTCTAAACATTATAGACATTCAAAAATTAACAATGAAAGACGTTTCAATGTTTCAAAAATTTTCATTATTAATTAACCGATATTATCGGATGTTAAATTAAAAATAATATTTTGCTGTAGATATTGTAATTTTTATTTAAAATTTTTTGGAATGATTGTGTTAAAACGCTACTTTACGAACTTTAGGGAAAGCTTTTTTAAAAACACGATTCCTGCAGGATAAGTACAATTGTTATGCTATCTTTTGAGACGTGCATTATTCTAACATACGATTTATTAATCTATATTTTTCTCTAACCTTTCAACTATTCCTATTGCAAAAAATCATGTCAATCTTTTGCTCTATGATAAACAGAAACATATCTATCCCACGGGAGTAGTACATTTTTCCTGGATAAAAAAGAGATCAGGCCTTCTTGAGGATAATGCGCTAGAACTTTATTTCACGAACTTTAACGAAACTTTTTTTAAATACACGGTTTCTGTAAGATACAATTGTCTTGTTATCCCACGGGAAGAGTACAGCTATGTCGAATTTTTGCTCTATGGAAAACGAAAACGTATCTATTCCACGGGGCCCGTAAGTACATTTTTCCTGGATAAAAGGTAGACCAATGTTTCTTGAGGAAAATTCCTTAAAACGCTTATCCATGAACTTTTACAAAACTCCTTTTAAATACTCAGTTCTTGAAGGATACCATTCTTATCCTATCCTACGGGAACCGTGCTATATTTTGACATAAAAGGTAGCCTATATTTATTCTCTGACTCTCAATTAGCCACTTCATTGTAAGAAATTATGGTATTCTTTTGCTCTGTGAAAAATAAAAACATATCTATCCTACGGGAACCGCACATTTTACCTGCATGAAAATAAGACTGTATGATTAGAAAATTATTTTTGCCATGAGGACATTATGAGTTATAACTATTAATATACTCTATTATAATCAGCTAAAAACGTTTAGTTTCAGCATGGTTTTTCTTAAAACCAGTTTTTCTATTTTCAATTTACGCAGGGCAGGCAACAAACGCTCTCAAAAGGAAAAAATTTTCCTGGCTTTTGCAACATTTTCCATTGATGCTCTGCTGCTATTGGTCGTAGAGTGATGTTGTATAGCCTAAAGCCTTCGTCGATAATTAAACTATACAACACAAAAATAATTTTTCAATTCGAACCAGTAGTTTCTGAGATTAGCGCGTTTAACCAAACAATCAAACAAACAAACAAACTTTTCAATTTTATATATTAGTATAGATTAATTTCTTCGACAATGAACAATGAAAAAATTCAAATATCTTCAAATGTCATTATTGATTTTATTGGGTGACGAGTGTTTAATTGAAATTATATTTATTTTCGAAAATGCGCTTAATTCTAGTTCACGAACTTTAAAGAAACTTCTTTTAAATACACGGTTCCTGTAGGGTACAATTGTTTTGCTATCCCATGGGAGCCGTGCATTATTCCGGCCTTAAAAGTAACCTATATCATCCTCTGGCCCCTAAACTATACCACATTGCAAACAAGGAAATCTTTTGCTCTGTAAAAGAAAAATATCCATCCTACGAAAACCTTACATTTTTTCTGGATATAAAATATACTTTAAGTTACACCGTATTATAACTTATATCTATGCCAAAATTGATCCAAATCCATGCAGTACGTTATTACAGTATATCGCTTGCGATCGTCTATCGCGTTAACGTAAATGGCGATTAAAACCAATTAATCATTCATTTTTTTTAGAGTTTCTTTGATTTATTAAATCCATCCAAATGCCAACTATGTCAAATAGACTCACAAAAAAATTTGTTTGAAACGTTTAAGGAAATTATTTTCGTGAAACCGGCTACCACAAAAATCACATTGTATTATCAGCCCGATAGAGGTTTTGAAGTGCAGTCTGAAAAGCTTTTTAAACCTACTTATTCTGCAAATCATCGCGTTAAATTTAATCCTGAAACTAACAACTATGAACCCGTCGAAAGGAAGATGAAATACACACCCATTGATGACCAATATCCAACAACTAGTAACTCCAATGAAGAAAATCAAATGAAAGCTGCGACCGATCTACTTCTATTAAAGAACCAAATCGAGAAATCTACTCGAATTCCAGATTTTAGTATTAGTCCATCAGTAAAACATACAACATTTACCAGTGTAACATTTTATTTATTTATTTTTTATGCTCTAAATTATGATTATTTTCTTATATCTTAGGACCAAATCAAGTACATACAAAATGGTAATATGGTATTAGTCAATCGAGCACTTGATTTATTATGGGTGGGTGAAGAAAAAAATATCTTAATGAACGAAGAGATATCTGCTCGATTAATTCGGACCGATTCCGTATCAAGAAATCAAATATTTTTTAATTATTTCTGGAATTTTTGCGTGGAAAAAAATAAAGTCTTATACTGTATGTATCGAAACAAGAAAATGATGCGAGTTATATTAAAGCCTACGGTATTTAAAGATGAGTCTTGCTTTATGATGTACACCGTTGGGTATTTAGGTAATTGAATATTTTATCATTTATTCAAAATATTACCATTTTACTCGTTGCAGATAATTTTCAACCAGTAAAATTCGACGAGAGTATATTAAATGTATCAGAAGTTTCCGAAATGGTTCAATTGGTTGATATTCAAAGGCAAATTCTTCGTAAGTTGGCTACCCCTTACACGTGTGTGGATATAGTCGACCCGAAAGTCGCTTTTGAACAAGAATTGGCTGAAGCACAAGTCTCGGGTCAACCTTTTGATATTGAAAATGTGGAAGATCAAGCCTGTAAGTTTGTTATTGGGTTTGTTTGAGTATCGAATTTTTTTATTTATAACGCTTCTAGATGAGTTCTAATCGTAAAATTTACGATTTTTCTTTACAAAAGATCCAAACATTATTTATCATTTTATCTGAATTTTGTTAAAAAACCATTTCAAGTCAAATACAAATTCCTGAATTTCAACAGTTTGAACTGATGCTCGAACAAACTTATTAAAATGTTTGTTCCAGATGAAAATAAAACCGTACATTTACGATACAAGTCATACGGAATATAAAATGATGACAACTTTTTTTATATTGCATATAACTTTTTTTGTATTTAGCATAACTTGTTCCCAGGGCCGGATTTGCCATGAGGCTATGTGGGTCCGGGCACATAGCGGCTAATTTTTAGGGGCGGCAAAACGGTAAAAAATTATAAAATCCGTAAAAATTTTGGAAATATATAAATATTACAGTTCTCTGTTTTATCTGGAATAAAACTAAAACCATTCCAGCTTTACAACAGATGCGTATGATCATGTTATGATCTAATAACGGCGGGGCCCTCCAAACGCTACTTAAAATTCGTTTATCGAGTCTACAAAAGGTTCATCATCGTCTTCATACTTGAAATGTTTCTTTCTTTTCCGAAGCTTTTTATTTCGAAATTCTGTAGATATTTCAAAATCTTTTACCGGATTTTTTGCTTGAACTAAAACTTTTTCGAATCCAGTATTTCTGTAGTTGCTTATCCATTTTAAAATATTTTCAAATGAAGAAAATGCAATGGTTACATTTACAGATTTACTTTGAAGTTCCTTGCTTACATAATTGTGAGACCCACCCTCCTTAGTGTGACGTCACATATTTTACAATTTTACATCTACAAATAATTATTGAATTAAAACAGCAGTTCCAAAATTTGTTTTATTACAATTTAAATGATTTTTAAAAAAAAAAATTAACATCAAATCAAACATTTCAAGAAATAAACAAAAAAAAGACTAATTATATTAATTAATGAGCAAACTTAAACATCTTGAAAGTCAATTGTCAAATGAAATAAAAACAATATCACCGCTAGGTACGGTGCATCATTTATCAAAGGACAATAGTATCGGCGCGTAACGCTACACCGAGAAAAAAATTCTCTTCGGACAATTAAATATAAATATTAAATATTTGATTGGCAATGGCCTATTTAATCATTTTGTTGGCGTAATGAAATTCATTTTTAGAAGAGAATTTTTTTCTTAGTGTATTAGAGCGAGTGGCCGACAAAACAATTTGAACCTTATGTTTCTACAAATAGTGCATTTTTTTTCATTTATTTAATTTCGCAACAACTACTATGGTCATTAGCGACCGTGGAGTCCGAAAACCTAGAAGAAATTTTTTTTGAGTTTTTAGTTAATAGTGGTCCCTGGTTAATAGTTCAAAGTTCATGTTTTTCTTAACACTTATAAGATAAGTAAGTAAAATAGATTTTGAAACAAGACGAAAGTTAGGACCCCACCCAGAACCCCCTCTCTTAACGTGTGACGTAATTTATGGATGACCCCAAGTTCTTTACATACTAGAAATTTGCATTAAATTTCGAAAAATAACTTTTTGTTGATTTTAATACGGGGTCCCCTCAAGCCGATTGGGCCCAATCGCCTTAAATCCGGGCCTGCGTGTTTGTAAATGTCTGAAAGATAAAGCGAGTGAGAGAAAGGCGGCCGTCGCTTATTGAACAGTGTCGGGTACATTCGATGGATTTTTTCTGGGGGGGGGGGCGTAAAATATGAAAATCCGGCCCTGCTTGTTCCATAAATGTACGGTTTTATTTTCATCTGGGCAAGATTGCTGTTTCCCGGGCGCCAAGATTTGACGACGGATTCTTATAGATCTCGCAAAAATAAATCGAAAATGAAGAATACTAATTTGCGAGTTTTCGCTTAGTTTTCGAGATATCGAATTTTAAAAATTGTATCAAAAACGTCAAATTTGGTGAAAATATGACGTAAGCACGAGGCTTGAGCAAATCGCATGCGAAATTACGTTAGATCATTGTCAATATCATGAAACGGATGAAACGTATGAAACGTAACAAATAACAATGCCCACAATAACACATTTGCAATAACAACGTTATTATTTGAGAAGAAATGTTTATAGTATTACGCGTATTTACCAATTTAAATTGTCTTAATCAACTATGCTTGTTTTATGATCAATATTGTCTTTTCTTTTTCAAATGATTATGTAAAAAAAGAAAGCAATAATGTAAATAATGTATGAAGACCGTTAGTAATAATAAAAATAATTCAAAATTATTAAGGAAATGATAAATTGAAAAATATAATTTTTAGACGCTTCTAGTTTATAAGAAATCATTTTTTGGCTGAAAACAACAGGGTGGTCACTGGAATACAAATTATATTTTCTTGAAAAATAAGTTGAGATGTATTTTTTTTTATTTTGGGGGCTCCGCCCCCAAACCCCCGCCGGGGGCTGCACCCCCGGGCCTCATTAATACTTATTCTTAAATAAGTTAATTTTGTTTTGTTTTTATAATATTAAAACTATAAAACTGCTATATGCGCTATACGTATCATACATTTTCATAAATACGTAAAAAAATCGGCGTGTGAACGTTCTAAAATAGTTAAGATCACCTGTCAAAACTTGGTAGTTCTTAAAATATCCGCATTCACCAAATTTATCTCCCATAAGAAATAACATTGAATCGTAAAACTAAAATCGGGTTTTTCTCGAAAACTAAGCAAAAACTCGCAAATTAGTATTCTTCATTTTCGATTTATTTTTGCGAGATCTATAAGAATCCATCGTCAAATCTTGGCGCCCGGGAAACAGCAATATCCCCTTCATCTGGAACTAGATAACAGGAAATATATTTTTAATTTCTAATTAAATTTTAGCGACTCAATATCATCGAGTAGAAGAAAAAGTTGGAGATTTGGTTCATGAATTCAAAAAAATTTTTGATGAAATAACAGCTAATGATGTGAAACGTAAACCATCTGATACAAAGGCAAATAAAAATAAACGGATTAAAAAATGATTTTTTTTTTCAATTATTTTATAATTCAATTTATTGTTAAAAAAAATTTGAAATATTAATAAAATAATTTTGAAAATAAATTGGAGACTTTTGATATTATTGAACGTATTGTATTACAATAGCTGTGTCAGCTGTGTATTAAATGTACTAATGAGATGACATCATTTGACACCATGATTTGACATCTGTCATGGGGTTATGTATTTTCTTTAAAATTACCTTATTTTAATCAAACAAAAATGTCAAGTGATTACAATAATTGTCAAAGTGACACAGAAAGTTGTGATGCGGAGGAAATCGAGCCGAAATTACGATATGTGCGTATGGGAAATAACCTCCAAGGCATCTTATTAAAAGATGCAGCCAGTTGCTTCGCGGTCCATCCAAAATTTGTCTGTTTGGGTACCCATTGGGGTATCTTATACATCCTCGACCACCAGGGCAACAAAGTGAAAACCGAGGAACTACAACTTCATTCGGTCTCCGTCAACCAAATCTCCATCGACACTAACGGCGAGTTCATCGCAACTTGTTCCGACGACGGAAAAGTTTTCGTCTCCGGCCTATACTCCAGCGATAACAACGCCAAATTAAACACGGGTCGTATCGTTAAATGTGTGGCTATTGATCCAAATTATTCAAAAACTTTCAAATTTATCACGGGCGATGAACAACGCTTAACTCTTCACGAAAGATCGTTTTTAAATCGAATCAAAAGTACCACCCTCTGCGAGGGCTATGTACGCAACATTTGTTGGAACAGCAACGGACAATTTGTCGCCTGGGCCAGTTCAATAGGAATTCGAGTCTATGATTTACACTCAAAATGTTCCCTCGGTCTGATCAAATGGGAACACCAAAGCGATTTAAATATCGACGATTTTCGATGTAATTTACGATGGTCGGATCAACGCACACTTTTGATTGCATGGATTGACACAGTGCGAATTCTTGTGATTCGAAAACGAACGAATTTAGAAATGACCCAGCGCGACCTGCCCGAATATTTGGTCGACCCATTAACAACGTTTCAAACTGATTTTAATATTTGCGGCATTGCTCCGTTGGACCACCAACTCGTTCTGCTTGGTCTTAACAAAAAACATGACGAAGATGGGAAATCTTTTCGACCCCAATTAGATATAATCGAGTACACAGATCATGACTATATGGAAGTTTATACAGATTCTTTAACTTTACGAGGATATTCTGAGTATAACTGTAATGATTATTACTTGGATGTCCTTATCGAGGAAAATCGATTTTTTATTGTTTCACCCAAAGATATTATTATCGCAAGTACTTACGATACGGATGATCGGATTCAATGGTTGGTCACTCACAGTAAATACGAAGAAGCCATCGCAGTCTTACTTCAAAGTGGAAGTCAGACTGTTAAAAGTTATGATATGGTATCCCTCGGTAAACTCTATCTCAATTTCTTGCTCAACAACAAAGAGTTTGATAAAGCTGGAAAGCTGTGTCTTAAAATATTTGGTAATTCGAATAAGTTGTGGGAAGAGGAAATTTTTAAGTTTGCCCAGTTGAAGCAATTGCGATCGGTCAGTCCGTATATACCCCGAAACCTAGAAAACAAACTCAATCCGCATATCTACGAGATGATCTTATACGAGTTTCTCAAATTGGACGCGAAAGGTTTTCTTATTCTGGTCAATGAGTGGAACCCGAAATTGTATAATACATCGGCTGTGATAAATGCGGTTCTTGAACATTTGTTGGTCTATGAAAAAGATAAAAACATTCTACTGGAAAGCCTGGCGATTTTATACTCATATGAAGGGAAATATGATAATAGTTTATCGACATATTTAAAATTAAAACACGAAGGCGTTTTCCTTTTGATCGAAAAGTATCAGCTATACGATAAAATCCAAGATATGATCTATAATTTGATGGATTTGGACAGTGAAAAAACGATTGCGTTGCTGTTAAAAAAGAAAATTCCCGCTTCAATAGTCGTGGAAAAATTAAAAAAACACGAACTATTCTTATATCGATATTTAGACGCCTATTGCAAAAATGATACCAAAGGAGTCTACCATCCAATGTTGGTTCGTCTCTATGCGATTTTCGCCCGGGACAAACTGCTACCGTTTTTAAAAAGTAGTGACTCGTATCCGATTCATGAAGTTTTTGAAATATGCCAAAAACACAAATATTATCCCGAAATGGTGTACCTTTTGGGTCGTATTGGAAACACCAAAGAAGCATTGGAGCTGATCATCACGAAACTTTGTGATATTAACAAGGCAATCACGTTTTGTCAAGAACAAAACGATCAAGAGCTCTGGAACGATTTGGTAAATCACTCGTTGGATAAACCTGAATTTATCACATTCCTGCTCCATCGAATCGGAACGTACGTCGATCCGCGCATTCTCGTCGAAAAAATCAAAAACGGACTACCAATCCCGGGCTTGAAGAACTCTCTAGTCAAAATGCTTTGCGATTATAATTTGCAGGTGTCGATTCATGACGATTGCAAGAAAATTTTAATGAAAGACTATTTTAATTTGCACGAAAAGCGAGTGCATGTGCAACAGAAGGGGCTGTGTATTTCGGACGATAGTCGTTGTAGCGGTTGTAACAGAAAGATCGTATATAAAAATGCCGATTTGATTAAACCGGTTGTTTTATATAATTGCCGGCATACGTTTCATGAAGAGTGTTTACATGCGTATGGTTTGTCCAGTTTAGGATATTCGAATTGTTGCGGGCTTTGCAATGCTAACAAATAAAGTGTTCTTCTATGCAAATCTGTCTATTTATGTAACATTAGTATAACGTCTTATACTCAACTATAAATGTAATTTTTAATTTGTATCAAATCAATATATCTATACTTTTTTAAATTTATCCCTTTTTTAATTTTTAAAACCGACATTTAAAATGCCACATTTGCCAAAATGATTAACTCCATTAAACAAATAATAAAATTGATTTCTGAAATAAATACTTGATTATGGCTAGAAATATTTTTTTGGACATTTGTACATAAAAAAAATGAAAATGGAGTTAATCACTTTGGCAAATGAAGCACTCATTTATCGTTTATAAATTAATGAGTTATATGGACTAATATAGCTTATATCCGGCTGGAATAATGCACCTTTGAAATGGTACAAAAAGTTTTCTAACAGAACTCAGGAGCAATAGTCCTGGAGAGTGTCCACTACTTTCAGACTCCAGTATAGGAGTCGGCAACCTTTATTGACTGCGGGTCAAGATCAACTAAAATGTGGGTATTAAATAAACGTTTAGGTCAGTGTTATCTAGAAAAACATTTGTTTTTTTTTGGTGTTTTAAGTCGTTTTAACATCTAAGGTCATATCACGACTGTAAAGCACAGAGAATTTTGTTGATCAATTTTACTTATGTCTAGGATCTTAAGTCTAGGATTCAACGGGAATCGAACCCAGAACCACTTGACGCATGATTAAGCGGAGAGAGCAATTGCTCTAACCACAGCGCCAGTAGGTGGTTGAAAATAATTACATTACGCTTTAAGAAACAATTTTTTTTAATATTTTTTAATTTATTTTATATATTATAAATTAATTTCAGAACTAAAGAGGGTCACTTATAATTATCAAACGGATCACTTGGTGGCTCGCGGGTCGTAGATTGCCGACTCCTGCTTCAGTACAATATACACACAATTCGTATTTGTAGCGAAAAGAACTTCCCAGCGACCGCGGAAGTGGGACAGGTAGGGCCGAATGCATCCCCAAAATAAACGGGAGAGCCCTTAGCCCCAAGAAAATCGTGCGGACAATCATGATAATAATCACTATTTAAAAATATATTTACAACAGTTGTAACTTTTTGAATAATGTTGCCTAAAAAAGTTTTTTTTTCTCATTTAAACAACACCATTAACCACCGTGGCCTTTCTATTCCATTACCTGGGGGTTGGATTTTGGATTTTTAACGCGATCGCCCCCCATACAACTGAATAATCGTTTGACTTAATTTTAATATAGTAAAAATCTTAAATTAAAACTAATAATTATCCCTTGCAAGAGAGCAGGGTTAATTTTTTCATAATACAACCCCCCCCCCCTCGTCGCAAAGTACTTCCGCGGTCCTTGGGTTTTCCATCTAATTGGAGACATCTCTCAGTTTTTTTTTTTGTTATAATATTTATAAAATGAGAATATTAGAGGAATGTTTGATCAAGAGTTTTCTTGACCATTATAAAACTACTTTTTAGAAAAGAGGACCCCAAAAACAAACTTCCAATGGCAAACTTTTGAAAACTTCTCAATGAGTTTAAAATATATTTATTCTTAATATTTCTTTTCTTTATTAAAGAAAATTGTAATTTTAATTAAATTGTAGATTGTAACAATTATTTTATTGCATTTTTAAACAATTGAGAAAATGTATTTTTTACTTTCTTTTACTACTATATAGATAGTAAAAGAAGTACCTATTGTAATCGGGTCGAATTATCAAATTCGAGCTTTCACCGGAAATAAATGTTTTGAGGTCACTTGACTCCAAAAAAGTGGTTTTTAGAAACATGTCTGTGTGTGACAGCCATATCGTATCGAAAGCTTTATCCGAATTTCACCAAACTTGGAATTTACCCTGCATATTACATCTAGTTACGCCGCGAAGCTTTTGGTTGAAATCAGTTAAGCGAAAGCTCCACGTTATTCTAGGAGTTTTGGAGCTTTTTTTAAAAACGGTTTCAACGATTTTCTTTAAACTTACTATAGTTCTTAGACTCATTGTCAGTGGCTACAACTTTTATTTGAAACTTTTTCCTGGAAAAATCCGAATAAGGACGGTTCTGGGGTGAAGGTTGGGAATTTGTATATTATGTAGGTACATATAGGTTGTATGCATATAGTTCTGTTTATATGTATAGTTATAAAGTGCGTATATTTCATATATTTTATACAACTTATACCAACAGCGAGTTTCATAATTGAAACTTAAAGAAAGTACAGTGACGCCTCGCAGCAGATATTTTTTGTAGTGAACTGTGCTTAAAATTTTAACTTTGAAAAGAAATTACTTGCAAGGTTAATGCTTAATTTAATATATAAATATATTTGACTTGATTTCAAGCTATATTTAAGTTGAATAACTTGAAAATCAAGTCACGTAGTGGACTCCTATAAGCATGGGAGCCTATAAGTAACATAAAGCTCTTTCTGTTAAACTCAAACTATTATATATAAATTAAAGTTGTGCATATTTTTGTCATTTTTATTTTTCAAATTTTTACAGAATTAAACAAAATAACCTTTTTTAGAATAATGTTATACACATATTAAAAATCCAACATCAATCTTATTGGCATATCTCTCATATATTTTGTATTATTATTTCGTATTATTTACTGTTAGTCAAAATAAATACACCAAAAATCTTTTTGAATCTTTATATAAATATATATGATATTATTAATTCGTAAAAATTTATTATTTTTATTATGCGCGTGTTTGTAATTAAATTTAATAGTACGATATTAATATGGAAATAATTTGACTTTCAATGAGTCAAAAATTCGTCGCCATTTCTGTCATTTGCCCTTTAGTGAAACTTCTTGACTGAACGTTCACGAAATCTTTTTGAAAAAAATACAAAATGCAAGGACTTAGTTTCTCCAGTTTAAAGCGTCATCCAGCTGTAAGTAATTTTCAAATTTTAATCTAACTAAAAACCAGCTAATTCGAAATTAATTATATAAGTTTATTCCGTAGTTAACTATTTCAATATTACAATATTATGTCATCTGTTTAAGATATCTGTCAAAGTTGAACTTTAATTGAACTGGAATAAATTTTTGATATTTTTTTTATATTTTAGTTGATCCCACTGTACTTTTGCGTGGGTTTGGGATGTACGGGAGCTGTGCTATATACGATTCGTTTGGCCACCCGTAACCCTGACGTTTCCTGGAACAAACGGGGAGAACAAGAACCTTGGGAAGAATACCGCAATAAGCAATACAAAGTACGTTGATATTACTACTTAAGTGAAGCTAAAGATTAACTCATTTCGTTTTTATTTATTTTTAGTTTTATTCGCCCATCAGAGATTATTCGAAGGTGGAAAGTCCAGCTCCTAAATTTTAAGATCTTGCTCGAGTTCCAGGAATTTGCAAAAATATAGAATGCGACTAGTAAATTTCGAGTGAAATAGATTATTCTTATTGTCATTTATTTATTGTATTTTTTAAATAAATGAAATAAATCTGTATATATTATACTTTTGGGATGCGACTAAATTTAATTTGTGACGAATACATTTGTGTGTAAAATGGTTGAGACTTAATAAAATTTGTATATTTTATCATCAAACATTTTGTGTTTTTCGATTGCTATACTTTTGGGGTGCTTACGTGCAGATTCTCATGTAGACGCAATCTAGGTAAAGGGGAAAAGCGTAGTGAATAGGCAAAGGAGAGTTTTGAATTGATTGGAAAGAGAACAGAAATAAAAATAATCAGATATCTAACTATAACATAAAATTTAAAAAAAAAAACAAATAATGACGTCAATCTTAAACTTGATAATTTTTCATGAACATATTCAAGGGGAAATATAAAAGAATTTTTTCCAAAATGAACGTACACTATGTATTCGGCAATGAATAATAATTACAATAATTTTTCATTCCCTCTATGTTCTCTAACCTCAAATTTATTAGATTTTCCCATTGAAATATGGCATCAAATTGGGAGGATTTTTACGCCTCAAATTTGCCCCCGACCGATTTTGAGGATAATCGCATTTTGCTTAAGGAATTCTGTAAGCGTCACGCTCAGTTAGGAGATCGAATCGTGCTTGTTACAGTTAGTAAATTTTATATTTTAAGGACACATTTTTTCCTTATAGAATTACACAAACCAACAATACCATACCTAACATAAAAATATTATTTATAAATAAATATAAATCATTTGAACCCCCCAAAGATAATCATTTCAAATTTGAAAAGTTTACGCCTCCAAGATAATAGATTATCCAAGAAATGATAAGATGAAATCCTTAATATTATTGAAGCTAGTTTAAGATTTTGATGATTATTTATTAAAGGATTTTTTTTTAGTCAGGAGGAACGACAGTGCCTTTGGAACATAACACTGTTCGGTATGTGGACAACTTTAGCGCTGGCACTCGGGGCTCTGCCTCAGCCGAGTATTTTCTGGAGCAAGGCTACGCCGTAATTTTCATGTATCGGCTTAAATCCCTTGAACCTTTCACAAGACACTTCAGCAGTCAAAAGTTTATGGACATGCTAGAATTACAAGAAAGTTCTGGACAAACCACTATCACAGGTATTTAAAGATATACATCAGGGAAATACGATTAGGACGAAAATGCTATAAACACGAAATTTCGGTTAATACGAAATACTCCTGTAAATAATAATTTTCATAATAATAATCCATTTTCATTTTCAGTATTCTAAGAATTCTACTTATTTTTCTATTTATTTTCCCGTTTAGCCAACCCTACTGAAAAAATCTCATAGAAAAAAATGTTTTTTATGAGATTGTATGAGGCTTTATGGTATCCTATGAGAAAGAAAAAATTAACTATAAAATATTGTATGGTATTTTATAGTATTTTTATGAGTAGTCGTCAACTCATAGAACTCTCATAGAATTATTGGTTTCTATTTTTTTTTGGGATTTTAAGAGATTTTTTATGAGAATCTCGTATTTTAGTAATTTAAATAAAAGTTTTATTAGGTTGAGCTAAAAGTAGAATTGGTAGAATTCCTATGAGATTTTTCCAGTAGAGAAGATTTTTCCAAGATCTTTTTACAACGTATCTATATCGCATAAAAAGAGAATTTGGTGTAGTTAACTACGTAACCGTTACGTAGCATTCTTACATTATGTTACTATTATCCATAAATTACGTCACACGTTAGAGGGGAGGGAGGGGTCAACAAAGTGTGGCATTGTGTGACAAGAGGGTGGGGGGTCTTAAATTTCGTGACGTCACATTTCAAAATCTATTTTAATCTAAGTGTTTAAAAGAGTGGGTCAAAGTCCATTGACTCTAGAGGATTAAGTTTGATCTTTAATTAATCGTTTTTTATTTTGTTAATTTTTTGATGTTTTAAGTGGCTTTAACATCTAAGGTCATATCACGACTATCTAAACACAGAGAATTTCTGTTGGTCAATTATATCTTAGGTCTAGAATCTTAAGTCTAGGATTCAACGGGGATCGAACCCAGAACCACTTGACGCATGAAGCGGAGAGAGTAATTGCTCTAACCACAGCGCCAATAGGTGGGAACAACGACCATACCACGTTGGATACACTGGTTCTCATTTATTTCTTGAAATATTTGATTTGATGTTAATTTTATTGAAAAATCATTTAAATTGAAATAAAATACATTTTAGAACTGTTGCTTTAATTCAATAATTATTTATAGATGTAATATTGTAAAGTATGTGACGTCACACTAAGGAGGGGGGTATCAAAAGTGTGACCAACTGTGACATGGGCGGGGAAGGGGTTTTTAAAAATCATGAAATTCGTGTGACGTAATTTATGGATGGCCCCTTATGTAGTTGGGCGTTTTGTGCTCACTGAGCCAGGTACCCATGCACTTCATAGAAAATCATGGGTCTCCAACTAAAACCAATGCTTGAAACAGTGCTACACACATTTAGCTGCATGAAGAGAGAAAGACGATTTTTAACTGAACCTTCCTCGTGGAACCTGCAAACCGCACGGTACCTGCGCTAGGAAATGATTGAATTTTGTCCCTGCGAGCACAAAAAGTTACACTACATTATAGTTCTGCAATATTGATAGACCATTCTTTCGTTATGTAACTGTTACATAACGTTACGTGGGGTGGCATTGTTTTCTCATTGGGTTCTTAAGTGTTTTCGTGGTAACCGTTTTACACTATACTAAACAAAGTTTGCTTAATTTCATTTTTTTTTTTCGAGTAGTAAAACCAGATAGTGTCGATGTCTTAGCTCCAGTTTTGGTCCGTTATAAATCAGCGATTGAAACCGGAATGTTATTGTATGTGAGTTTTACAACGTTAGCAGATTATTTATGGTTACTGCGAGCCTCTTGTGAGTGCCTGGTCACACTTGGGCCTCGAGCTGTTTTATATCTTGCTGCCGCCGTTTCCGACTTTTACGTTCCAGCTAATGAAATGGTAACATTCAACATAGCTTAGGAAGAACCGGCAAATGAGTACCGAAAACTATTCCAATACTTTTTTTTTCAGAATGCGTCTTCAATGTTATCTAAGCATAGGTAACCCTCCTATAACACGGTAGTTAGGTTCCTAGAAAATGCCGTGTTGTGTGAAACCGTGTTGCATGAGACTCAGAGCTAGTACAAAAAGAAGGGGTAACGTTCCAAAAAATTATTAAAAACAAATACTATTTTTTTATTTCGACATTAACAACGTAATTTTTATTAAAAATATGCAGTAGTACACAAAGTAAAAAAAATTAATTTAACGCAACCATAATTTAATGAATTTATTTGTTGTCACTGCTCAGTATAATCAACCGAGAACGTTTTTTCGGTGGAACGATATCGCCTTCACTTTCAGAACTTTTTTCTATATTTAAAGTTTTTGTATGTTTTCCCCTTTTTAAAAAAATCTGTAATCGAACTTTGCTTGCTAGTTCTTACTAGGTCATTGTAAATTTCGCGGTATGAAGCTAAGTTTTACAGCTTTCTTTTTTAATTTTCGACTTCTTTCCGTGGAAAGGTACATATGTATTCATCAGAGCTAGCGTCCTCAAAATAGATTTGATTTCTATCTAGGGATGTAATTTCCATCAAATCCGCTAACTGGGCGTATCCTAATGTCCTACGGGGGACACAGGCCCCGATAAGAGGAACAGCCGTGTTGTAGGAAGGTTCCCACAATTTACGAATCGTGTTATAGCGAAATCGTGTTATAGGGGGTTACCTGTACTCTAAAAACTATATCAGAAAGTTTTCGGTACTCATACACCGATTTCTCTTAAACTCATATGGAAAATATCTTTTTTCAGCCAACACATAAAATCCAATCAGGAGACGGTCCTCCAGTCATATCACTTCGTTTAGTGCCAAAAATGTTGTCTTCGGTTGTTAATTTATGGGTGCCCCAAGCGTATGTTGTTTCATTTAAATTAGAAACAGACGAAAATATTTTAATACCAAAAGCAAGGGAAGCGTTAAAAAAGTACAAGCATAAGGTAAAACTTTCAAACAGCCTTTTATTTTAATTTTCAAGTTTTAAGCAATTATCAGGTGAAAAGTCCAGTTTTTTTATTTTAACAATTTATTTTCTTTTAACACTACGTTTCGTAGGTGGTATTCCGACTTCATCAGGTATCTAAAAAATTGTTACACCAAATAAAATAAAAATCTAGTACTAGTTGATACCCACCCGCTTTGCTGAGCGTTTTGAAGTCTGGCAATGTATGTTTTTCGTTGCACAGTTTTTATTTCTCTCCTCAGAAAATCAAAATTTTTTTGGACTAAAAAGTATTTTATAGCACTTGTTGTAATGTTAACTATCTGTATATGAAAATCTCGTCCAAATCGGACCAGTCGTTTTCAAGTTTGCCAAGAACAAACATGCAGACAGACAAAACCATTTGAAATAAAAAGTCGCCTATAATGTAAGTTACAATAATATTTAATAACTTTTTGTGAAAATTTTATTGAATACGACCCAGCCGTTTTCAAGTTTACCCTGGACAAACAATGTTTTTTTGGGGAAAATTCCAATGTAAATGGCATTTATTTTTTTGTTTAAAATATATGAAAATGTAGGTCGTAAAAAGTATTCAACAAAACACCTTACGTTTTTTAGATTAGATAAAAATCTCAGCTAAGAAAAATAAATCGTTTTTGTTCGCTCGCGCAGGTAACACGTAACGTTTTTATTATACAAATATTCAAAAAACAGAAAACTTAAATCTTATTATTGGTATGGATAACAATTTTCAAGATACCTGATGAAGTCGGAATAACACCGACGAAACGTAGTGTAAAAAGAAAATAAATTGTTAAAATAAAAAAAAATGGTCTTGCACCTGATAATTGTTTAAAATATTAAACTATTAAGACCTGAAAATTAGTATTGTTAATTTTCAAGTTCAATAAAATGATTTTCTTTGTAAACAGTTGGTGATTGCAAACGTTCTGCAGAACAGAAAACATAAAGTCGTATTCGTTACACCAACCGAAAGCTATGAAGTGGCTCTAACGAACCAACAAATTCATAATGGAATTGAAATCGAGGTGTCTATCGTGGCCGATATTGTTGCCAAACATACAGATTTTTTATCAAATGTTAAAAAGTAAATGTTTCTTTAATGTATTATTTTTTATATGGTGTATAAGATTCTATTCTATTCCATTAATTAATAACTAGCATTTTTAGTTATAGAGCCAACTAAAATGTGATGAGTGTAATTTTATATCAATATCCAAGTTAGTTTAGTATGTAATTCTTGGAGAAATGTCATTAAAATATTATTCTTTATATAAATAATCTAAATTTCATTATTAAATGGATAAAAAAATTCGACAAAAATCAATTTTAACAAATACCTCCGAGCCAATTTTCCTAGAAAATGATTTTCGTCCCGATCCGCCTTTTTGGGACACTGAAAAGCTATATGAGTCGACTACATGTAGCGTATCAACCAAAGAAAGTTCCACTGGATACGTGATGTGTAATTTAACCGAAAAACGTGAATCGAATACCGACAATATAACTTCAGTGACCATGAAAAGAAGTGACGACAATATAAACAATGCAACTTTGAGAAATCAACACGTGTCTCTAAGAGATTCATTCCAGAGGAATCGACAAGTTGTATGTGGACCACAACCTGGTAAACGGCGTCCATTTTTACAACAAAAATCGCCGTTTCGCCAAAAGAACGAAAGTGATCCATCCAGTTCATCAGTTAGTATTGATTCAGCTGAAAAAAGTAGTCAGCCTTCACTCCTTTTGGATGGTAAAGTGGACGAGGAGAAAGTGTTTGGTTTCATGATGCCGACAGTAGCAAGCGAGAATAAAAGTCTTTTAGGAAAATTTCAACATTTGAATCGTAGAATGTCATCGACCCGTTCCAAATCGAAAATTTCTACCGGGAAAATGCAATTAGATCGTGGCGAACATAAAGCTGGTGCAATCTTGATACACCGTAAAGTAAATTTTCTTTTCTTGCCTTTTTACTAAGATGTATGGTAGTCTTCCACTTTTCATGTATATTTTATACTTTGCACATTTTAGTGGTAGGTAAGGGTAAGGGATTTAAAAGGTAGGTACCTTTAAGGTGACCAGATTTTTTTATTTCAAATCTGGGCCGGGAACTTGTAGCGAGGGGGAGGGGTAGTTAAGTTAAATAACTTAAATATGATTTTTTGAACTATTTTTTTAAATAAAATTTATACATAACAAATACTCCTACTATTTAAGGATATAATAAAAATAAGTATTTTTTTATACTGAAACAAATTTTGTTAATCAGAATTACTGAGTACAAAACTTTTTATATTTTTCTATGGATCTTTTTCAGTATGTCTTTTTCGTTTTGAAGCATTGTATAAAATTCTGTACAATTTTCTTCATAATTAACTTTAGTAAATAATATTGCATTTAGTGTGTCTTTTTCCAGTCGAGTCAATTGTCTAAAAGCTTTTCATTAAAGAAAATATTCTTTCCGTAGAAGCATTTGTGCCAAGCAGGCAGAAAAAGAACTCTCTCGCGTGCCACGTATTTTGATATGCACAATTTTTGGGTTCACATTTTGTAAAAATAATTCTAGTTGAAATATATTTAAAATAAATATCGTAAATAACAAACTTTTCAAAAATTCGGGACAAATCTTGCATCTAGAAAAATCCAGGACGCAAGGTGGAAATCTGGGACTGTCCCGGCCAATCCGGGACGTATGGTCACTTAGTCACTTACTCTCTTAAATCGAAATAGTGACTTTCGACTATCAAATAGTGACTATTCACTATTTTGTAATGAAAAGTATACCACTATTTGAATTTAGTGGTATACTCTGCACTGCAAAAATAGTGAATAGTTACTATTTCGATTTAAGATAGTAGTACCAGTGAAGCCAGATCGTGGGATTTCTTAACCCCCACTTAGCAGCATATACGTCATAAATTGAGGAGAAAAATGTCCCTTCCATATAACACGGATATGCACGGATAGGTACACACACTTACAAAGCGTTGAATGGGTGTTGTTTTACCTATCCGTGTCATAAGGAAGGGACATTTTTCTCCTCAATTTATGACGTATGTGCTGCTAAGTGGGGGTTAAGAAATCCCACGATCTGGCTTCACTGAGTAGTACCCATGGGAGGGACACTCAGTGTTAAACTGCGGTAGCTCGTGGGGGTATTAGTACGGCGCGTTGTTCTCAGAGGCGCTAGTGTCGTTTTTTTTAACTAGCCGCGCGCAATTTGAATTTTGATTTTATTTATTTTTTATAATGAAAATAAAAATAATTAATTCGTTTGTTATAGTATAAATATTTTATTTAGAAAACAATATATACATTTTACATAGAAAATACCCACAAATTAACAACTGCGACAACGAAATATTATTATTAAATAAATTATTACTTTACTCGAATTTTGCTGTAGCTGTTATCATTCAGGGATCTATTTTGAGTTTAGGGATGAAAATAACGTCTCCATTTCTTGCATATTCCTGGTTTTCACGAAATCTGGGATTCTGAAATCAATCAAAAAAATCAATTATTCGAGTTCTTATCCATAGTTAATAAAACAAGTAATTAAATATCTGTTAAACAAGAACTTTTGACTATTTATAAAATCAATCTAATAATAATAATAAAGTAAAACAAGGCATGAATAAGATTAAGACATTTACTTTAAAAATTAGCTACTTACTTTATTTAGCCATTTCTATTGAGCTTCGTTTTCATGGCATGCCTGTATTTTTCACCAGAAAAATGATGCCCGACATATTTCATAAACTTCTTGCAACTTTCTTTGGGTTTTATTATAGTTTTTCACAGTATTTCAGCCATTAAATAGTCATAAAATTATAAATTTATTACAAAAACGGAGATTCGGAAAAAACGTGTTAAATAAACGTCAAATTAATTTGGGCTGTTAGTACCACGCGTTGTTTTTAGAGGCGCTAGTGTCGGTCTATTTTATCATCACAGCGCAAGTCCGTAATGCTGAAATGTATTTTGGACATTGCCCCGCCATCTCTGTTCAACGCGCCGTACTAAAATTCAGGGGTACCGCTCGTCTCGTAAAAGTGTCACCCCCATGGTAGTACCTTCAGTAGGTAAGGGATTTAGAAGAATATAGAATATCAAAATTGCAATACAATATTCTATCTTCAATGATTAAGATATATTTACTTATAATAAGTTTAAAATTTGGTCAGCACCCTGAACATAAGGAAGGAACAACTTTGCTATAAAACCATAAATTTTTCCAGAGTAATAAGTACTCTCTACACTTTTTGATACATAAATTAGATAAGACTTAAAAAAGATAAATTTTTGTTTATCATTATCCCGCAGGAACCATTCATTTCTCTGGGATAGCACCCACTCTTCGACTAATACATTTTTTAGCAGAAAAATTCACGTTGATTCTTTATTTCGTTTCTATTTTCGTATTGAAAAACAATAAATATAGACAATCTTTGACCTATTCATTAACGGTAAAGTAAAGAAAAATCACTTCAATTGGTTATTTCGGGTTATTTTGTTCATGTTAGAGAAGCAATAAAATCTTTAATCTATTTGAAGCTATCCTACAGAAACCATGGAATTTTTCAGGATTAAAGTTACGCTTTGTATATTTTTGTAAATAACAAATAAGCTACCTTTGTACAAAACATATTAACCATTCATTTTACAGGATAAAATAAAGCCTATGACAATCTGAAGTAGATAATGCATCTCTCAAATCCTGAAAGAATGTTTAAATACGTTTAGTGGTTCCAGACATTATTTTCCAAATATACAATCACACATTTGTACTCTTCTTTTACATATTATTGATATTATAGTATTATGTATTATGATATAATAGTCGTCCACTTCCTACGTACCTATCAAAATTAAACTGTAGATATTGAAATTATAGAACCTTTAATTTTTCTCAATAAATTTTGATAGAAGAAGAAAATAGTTATCCCTTAAGTACAATTTTACATTACCCGTACATTGTTTTAAGATAAAAAGTATTCAAAGTGTTATATTATAAAAGATCTTGGATATTTTTATACAAAATTTGATAAAAATCCATTCAGTCGATTTGCTGTTATTTAAATCCCACAGGAACCATTCCGGTATTAAAAGTGTCTTGTGTTCTTTTTGAAAACCTATAACATCTTTTTACCAAATTTCATTTCACTCATTAATTTTGTTGGCGTATCCTAAAGAAACCGTGAATTTATCTGGAATAAAAAAGCAATCCCTTGCACTCACAGGATCGTAAAATATCCCTATGCAAATAATCATTTCAATGCGTTGAAGTACTCCTGAGGTAGAAATGGACAAACACAAATAAACATTCACGTCTAAATTTGTAATAAATAAAAATTGTTCATTAAATTGTACATAAAAAAAAAAAACTTGAAATAATTAATAAGAGGTTCGAAAATATAAAAAAATAAAGAGTATGGCAATAAACCAAGCAATTATATACTTAAATTTTTTTAAAGATACTGAAATTTTGCATTGTAAAGCAACAATCAATGACTTAACAATAGGATGGCTTGTTGGGTAAAGTTTTACGAGTCCCAAGCTCAAGAGATTCGAACCACAGGACAATGCCACAATTTTTTACAAAATTTTGGAAAATCTATTAGTTTTTCATTCCATAAATTTAAGATGCTTACTAAAGTTTGTAGGAAAAAGATATAAAAATGCATACAAAACATAAAAAAGCTCTTTATTTCAAATTTGAAATTGATAAAAACGTATTTAAAACTCAATGAGACTATAAAAGGAAGACTAAGGTTACAAAACTTAGCTATTCTATCTATCGAACATTCTATGACCCAAACTTTGATAAATATTAACACTTTTGATAAACAGAAAGTCCACCAAAAAGAATTTCAATAATTAAAATTTTTAAAGTTCTTTAAATTTGTTATTATACAAAAAATTAGATAGTTGTAATGGTTGTAATGTGTAAGTATACCTACGGTCTCCACGTTACGCTAGCACTAGTTGAGCTTTTTTCAATAAGAGAAAGCCCCATCCGATGAATTTGTCACGAACCTCAAACGGTTTTGTTACGCCCCTATCAAAAATACAAATAATAAGGACACATTAAAGTGAAATATTACCAAATGTATTTTTCAAAAATTTTCAAAGTGCTCTTGCACATTCTTATATAAACGTCCTAATAAAAACTTTAAAAAAGAAGAGTTATCGAATCATTAAGTAGGCTCCAGTTTAAAATAACGATCCTTTTTTAGACTTCAATTAAAAATGGACCAACTTACAAAACGTTTCAACCGGAAACCATCAATGAAATAATAGCACAAGTGAAAAGCACTGATTGGTAAAGTAAATCGTTCACGTATCCATTACAATTACATTTTCATTGGTCCTTTATTTTAGGACCTCAAGCTTGGAAGGTTTTACAAAGCTTATCGATTTCATTAAAACTGTCGATATAGAAATAGTTTTGTCGCAAATGGCTTACATTTATCAAAGATTAATCGATCTAATACGAAGTCAACGAACCCACGTTTCACTAGCTGCCTGTCAAATTGCTGGAGATATATTTTCAGTTATTAAATGGACAAATCGTCCAGTTGGTTAATATTCTAAATATTCAACAATAATATTAGTCGCTAAGTTATTCGTATATTTCAAAATTAATTTTATTAAATTAACTTAATTCTCTAGCATATATTTGGCAATTAATATTAAGTAATGAATTTTTGATTTCTATATGCGCATATTCATCATTATTACGATACTTTTGCTTGATTTAAATGATTGTTAAAACGTTGTAGGAGAAATATTTGTTATAAGTAAGGATTCACATCAAGTCAAGTGTTTGGACATTCTATGGTAGGCTTGCCTTGATTTAACTTGATATTTAAATAAGTATTAACATTTAAGGTGCGTTTGACTTGATCTAAGTCAAATTTTGTTCAAGTCGAGTAGCTTGAAAATCGAATGAAGTAGTAAATCTTTCGTTCGAAAACAAATAATAAGCACTCACTGAATAAGTAGCTTCATGGGGTTAAAAGATTAAAAAGAAGGAAATTTTATTAAAAAACATTTTTTATAATAAAAAATAATTATTTCATTCAAAATTTCCATTATCAGAAAGAGCATTACTCTATTAATGTTTTTTAAAAAATTAAACATTCTGACGTCGAAACCTAATTTTCAGAGACTTTTCAGTCGAGATTCACTGCTTGACTTGCTTTTCAAATTAACTTGAAATCAAAAAAAAACAATTTGTCAAATGTTAATATTAAAATATGTATCAAGACTAGTCAAGCATTGCCTTTGCAAATAATGTAATTTTGAATCCTTAATATGGAGCTTAAATCATTTCATAGCATAGTCAGTTAATTGATTTAGTGAAGAAAAAATATCCTTGCAGTGATCAGAAATAATTTTTGATGGCTTTATCAGAAATACAAATATCAAAAAATTTCTGTCTGTAAGTGGATATGCCTATATAGATCCTGGTTGATCGAAGGACGTACAAAATACTAAAATTTGAATTTTTGGAAAAAGTTAAACGACAAAGGTAACTAACAAGGTTACAACGAAAAAGATACAACTTTCGATCAAATCTACACTACATTTTGTCTTGATACATAGCATTGTAATAAAAAACATCCATTCAATCATTTATTGATTCTATAGGGCCATCCATAACCAATGTAATGCGTTTTGCAGACACTTTTTAATCCTCTCCCCTACTATGTAACGCCATGGAGACTGCCTAAAATTATATCCTTTAACCGCACATAATATAGAGAGTACCCGCTCCCCCCTTGCAAAGTAAGTTACATAGTTTATGGATGATCTCTATCTAGAAGAACTTTGCAAAAAATCAACAAGTTTGATTAGTTTTTGAAAAATCGTGTCTTAAGTATTGATATAAAAGGGATTCAAGTTTTACGTTGGAAAGTTGAAAGGTTCTTTCTTTTAGAGTTTCACTACAATTGACTTGAAACTTTAAAAAAGTTTTCTTGGTATATGTTTTACTATCAAATGATATTTTGTAATTTCTAAGCTCGTATAGTTCCTCACTTACCTACTCAAAGAAAGACAAAATAAAATGTATGTAAACGTGAAAAATATTATTAAATATAGGCATTCCCTACTTGACTTGATTTTCAAGCTACTGACTTTAAATTCGGTTTGAAATCAAGTCAATCGTTGATTTAATTAAAAGAAATGCCCAAGTACTTGACTTGATGAATCTTTAATAATACAATTTGTGTATTACGCTATGGAGGCAAGGGAGGGGGTACCTCCTAAAACAAAAACAAAGTAATGTTTATTTATGGCTGTAGCTTACAACAAAAATCACCTAACAATTTATACAACGTATAGTGTTAATATGACGGTAACACTGCAATGCAAAAAATTTGTATCCCCAAAAAGCTTTGTCACCAGTATTTATCATTACCTACACCTAAAAAACATCACCTGAAGCTGCGACTTGTAAAAAAAAATTTAGAAATTCAAATTTTTTGCATTGCAGTTTTATGGTTAATTACTTAATTTTATAAATTGCTCGTTAAAAAGGGTTTCTATTTTAAACTTTCTATGGTAAAAATAAAAATATTTAACTGATTTAGGTATAAATAATAATTTTTTTTTTTTTTTTTTTTGATGACACACTGCCTTCCTTGTTTCCATATAAACGATCTACCACTAGTCTGAAGAGTTAAAAGAAAGCCTTTTAAATTTAACATATTTTTGAATATAGGAGTTCGATGAGCTAGTCGACGCTTTGTTGAATAAAACAGCCGATTCAAACAAATTTGTACGAAGAAATGCGAATATTTCCTTGGACATTATGATTAGTCAAGTAGCAGCGTCTAGTTCAGTTCGAGCACTTTGTACAAAGGCACCAACGTAAGTTGTTAAAAAAATTATAAAATTTTCTTTTTGCTTTGAAACCATTAAAATTCGTAATTATTTTGTTGTTGTTGTTATTAGACATAAAAACTCATTCGTTCGAATTGCCGTCGCCCGATTACTTACATGCATAGTCTCATTGATGGGCGCCAATGATTTACTGAGCGACCCGAGCCAGGAATTTGTGAAAAAAAAAGTGTTAACCGTACTGATTACAATCTGTAAAGATCGATGTCTTGAAGTTAGGTAATAAAGGATAATCGCGACTAAGCTGATTTAATGTATTTCATTTCTATAGGAACTATGGCTTACGCATTTATGGATTGTTAATGAAGGACTCAAAATTTGATGAGCACCTACGGCTCGTTCTAACAAAATCAGAACATGAAAAACTAGCACATTTGGTCGGTTGTTCGAAATGCGCCAATACGAGATATCACTTTTGAAAATTGACAAAAAATACATCGAGAAAACTCATTCATTTACTTGAATTACAGTCTTATTTTCTTTGAAAGCACCCTTGAATGTAATTCCCCTGTCACTCAAAAAGGATCTAAACGAAAATTTGTAACTGATTTAGGAGATTAACTTTTTTCTTTTATCATCTCAGTTTTCAAATGCAAAAATGTAGATCAAATCATTTAGTTAATTAAAATTTCTATTATCTTATTCAAATAAAATTTAATTATTAAAAATTGAGAGTCATTATTTTCTATTTACCTACTTTGTAAATATTTTGACGTTGCATTTAATTAACTGGAAAATTTATACTGTGTATCTCATTTATTTTGTTTCATTCTCTTCAAAAAATGGAATAAGGTCACGTCGTTTCGATTGTATGGAAGACAAAAGTTGATATTAATACGATGGTGACAAAAACTTATGCGGTATCTATCGTGGATCAACGCGAGTTTTTCAATCGAAAAAATGGCAAATTTGATAAAGCTTCTAAACGCGAACCCAGTGATGCTGAAGTCAAGACAAAACTATGGCCGCAGTATTTGACCGCAACAATCGGTTTGTAAATTAGTTTTAAAAAATGAGTGATTTAAAACAAATTTTTTTAATTTTTTAAAAGGGTATCTTTGTGGGGTCAGCCAAGGGATGCATTTTGGGTGGTCATCGCCCTCGGTTGGAAAGCTAACCAGTACAGAGTCTCCAATTCCGATTACGCTAACCGAAGCATCTTGGATCACCTCGATTCAACCATTAGGAGATCTGATTGGAGCACCTTTAGGAATGTTTTTGTGTGGCAAAATCGGAAGGAAGTTCACAATTACGCTTTGTGCATTTCCACAACTGGTTGCTTGGATTATAATTGGTTTCGCTTCTCAGCCTTATGAACTGATCATCGCCCGATTTATTGGAGGCATTTCGGAAGGGGCAGCTTTTACAGCCATTCCCATGTATTTGTCAGAAACCACCGAGCCAAAAATTCGTGGTATTGTAGGAACTATTTTTACGATAATGCTTATATTCGGAATATTTTTGATCAATATAATCGGAAATTATTTTGACGTTCATACAGCTGCGTTTATTGCTTCGATAGCACCAATTTTGACTTTGTGTTCTTCCATTTGGACCACAGAATCACCTTATTTTTACGCTGTGAAAGATAAGCAAGTTAAGCTTTTTGAGGCTTTAAAAAGGTTGCGTGGAACTGAACAGATTGAGAGTGAAGTGAAAATGATTTTAGATAAGGTTTCTGAGCAGTTGCAGGAAGCGGGAAGCTTCAAAGTTTTGTTTGCAAATAAAGCGTATCGCAAGGCAATGTGGATTTGTTTTGGGTTGCGAATCTTCCAACAACTAGCAGGAATCTCGTCTCTTACATATTACTGCCAGACGATTTTCGAACAGTCGCAAATGGATATTTCAGCCTTCGCTGCGACAGTGATCTATCTCTTAGTGCAGCTCGTTATGACCATGTTTTGCGCTGTTTTTGTTGATAAATTTGGGAGAATCCCTCTTCTGATGATATCACAAATCGGGGGTGGATTTTCATTATTCCTTCTTGGCTTGTATTACTTTCTGAAGATTCATGAAATTTACGACTCGAACTGGTTTAATTATGTTCCGATATTTTCAATGCTAAGCTATATTATGATATTTAGTATAGGCTACGGTGCGATTCCAAATTTGATGATTAGCGAGCTTTTTCCAGCTAATATTAAATCGAAAGCGATTTGTCTGTTGCATTTTGTGTTTGCGTTTTGTCTGTTTTTTTCGGCCCGACTCTTTGTGTTCATGATGGAAAATTTTGGTGTGTACACTCCATTTTGGCTGTATGCAACGTGTTGTTTCGTTAGTTTGATATTTACTTGGAAATGTGTGCCTGAAACCAAAAATAAGAGCTTAGAAGAAATTCAAGCATGGTTAAATGGCGATAAGTCGTAAGTGGTTTTATATGCACTTAACATTTTCAAAACAAACGATTTTTGTTAAAACTTCATATCGATCCATGAAAAAATCATTCAAAACCGTCTTTACCATAAGGTACACCGGACACGTACCTAACTATAATCCCGGATCTCACGATGACCTCAAATAAAAACTTTTCTAATAACTTTTTTTACTTTCCAAAAGACTCCCAAATAACTCTGTGTCTAAGCGCCTCGGCATATCCTTTATAAGGTCTTGTCTATCCTTTTAAATAAAACTAAAAGACTTTTATTCTGAACGTGCTAAACTTAGTAACTAAATTTTGTAACTTTACAAAAACTATTTTTTAGTCTTTCTAAAGATTCTGGAACGGTTTTGGCTATTTAAAACTAACATTTTCTTTTTAGATTTCGCAATATCAAATTAAAAGCTGCATTATCATCTGTAGCTACTAACCGTACTATTCAATACGCTACACAATTTTTAAGCAAACCTTACTTTAGACTCAAGTCTTAAATCATGTTCAAAGTTTTCTATTAGGTAATCAGTTAAAATGCCATTCCAAAATAAATTTTTCGTTTTCTAAGTGCATAAAGCCCCTTACAATCTAAGGCTTTGTTCACATTAAGGCAATAATTGAAGAACGATATATCGTAGGCGATATACGATACATATCATTTTTTTTACACAATCTTTATATTTAAAAATATTCTGTGCGTGTGTTTGTAATTAAACTCCTGCTAAACGGCTAGACCGATTTTGATGAAATTTTTTGTGTGTGTTCAAATGGTTTAGATTTACAATTACCTAGATGTTTTTTTAATTGTTTATTTTTTTCAGTAGGTAGCGCTGAGATTAGATTCAGGGAAATTTTCTGTACATTTGCTACTTTTTGGTAGGGATGTGAGTTTAATGGAAAAAAATCGATTAAATAAAAATCGATTTTTCTTTATTCAATATTAATCGATTTGTCAAAAATCGATTTATGCGAAAAAATCGATTTTTTCTATTATTTTAAATTCTACTTGCTTTTCATATTCCAATAATGATGAAACCTAAGAGATTTATACAAATAATTTATCAGATTAAAAATCAAATAAAATGATATGAATACAAAAATAACCAATTCAAAACTAAAAATTAAAGCGAATCTTCCATTAAACTTTCAAGGTAAGGAATGAGGCAAATATGATTATTGATACACAATTTCAGTACCATTAAACGTTTTATTATAATAAAAATGAAATGATGAGCATCCTAACAAAATTATACAACCTTATTGCCTCAAAAACTATTTTCGATTTTAATCTTTTAATAATGAATATTAAATTTAACAATCAAATATTTGAATGAATGTCTATTATATTTGAATCACAAGAATGAAAAAAACCGTTACAGCTAGTTTGAATTTAAGTTTGCGCTGTTTATGAAAATCGATTGAAACGCGTAATTTATATAATCGATTATTTAAAAATCGATTAATATTACTATGAAAATCGATTATAAAAAATCGATTATTAAAAAATAATAATCGATTTAAATAAAAATCGATTATTTTCTACCATCCCTACTTTTTGGTACATCAAAACGGTTCAGATTGTTACAACTTATTTAAAAATTTGAATTTTTTGTATTTAAGACGTGTGTACAGGACAACGTCTGTCGGGTTTGCTAGTTTAAAGTTTTATATAAGTTTTTATCGTCTCCCTTCAGTTTTCAAGCAGCTGTCTGTGGGATTCATTACTTGACTTGATTTCAAGCAACTTGACCTTAATTTTTATTGGAAATGACGCTAACATTGAATCAAATGTTAATAATTAAAAGCCAAATCTTAAGTCAAGCCCTGAATTCGCAAAGTATATCATTCACAAGTCAAAATGTTAAGCACAATTCATTTAAAAAAGTTATCAACTACTTGACTTGAAATGAATTCTTACGCGTATCGTTTATAGCTTGCGATACATCGCATTATGGCCTCAATGTGAACGACGCATAACAAACCTTAAATTGCTCATTAAGCCGTTACTTCTTAAGATATTTGCTTTATATGGCTTTGGCGTAAGAGATATTCTTTATTTTTTGAATATTTCTGTTGTAATGTTATAATATAATAATGTTATAATATTGACCGTAAGAGAAAAAGTCTCTTCTCATTGTTCTTCATCTTTTCTTTCGTTCTCTTTATTTAAAGCGTTCTCGCGATTTTTGCGACGCTCGTAAATAATGGTAGTCGTAACACTGAAATCACGTAGATCGAAAATGTTTTCTTTAATAAATTAATAAAAACTTATTAACTGATGGCGGAACAAAATAAAAAGAAAGAAATTTCATTTATCGATATATTCTTAAAAATCTTCATATCATTTTGTTCACAATACGTTTTCTATTATGATCCATGGTTCCTTTTTTCGTGCCTCCTACATAAGGACGCGTGTTAAAAAATTTAGAGCAAAATTGGATTTCTTAATATCTCTAATCTTCACCAAGTTGATAATAGAATGAAACATATTTTATCATGAATTTAGTATATTAGAAAATATATTAAAAATGGGTTGGCTAAAAAAATCCTGGACAGACTATTTTTAATTATTTAAAAAAATGATTTTTAATAAATTATTGCAACATCAAGATAATAGAAAAAATTTTATATCATCATGAGCGCTTTTTTATTGCGAACACGTTAATATAGGTTTGTCTGCAAAAAATCGGTCCTATTAAGGGTTAGCGAATTTTAAAGATTTAAATTTTAATGCCCGTGGAAACGTGTGACAGAGAGATCCGAGGTAAGTATATTATGTACTAATAAAGGACCCATCATCGCAGTCAACTGTGATGTGTAAATTTTCTATTTGTTGCAATATTTTATTGAAAATCATTTTTTTTTTAATAATTAAAAATAGTCTGTCCAGGATTTTTTAGCCAACCCATTTTAATATATTTTCTAATATACTAAATTCATGATAAAATATGTTTCATTCTATTATCAACTCGGTGAAGGTTGATGTAGGTTCGGATCTTTTACTATAATATATGTTATGCCACTTAAAATTTTAAAACTAATTTTTTCACGTTATTAAATATCGCTTTTTGCTAGGTTCCTGGAAAGCTTGGTGCCACTTCTATTTATTTAGCAACGACCTTAAGTAGGTTAAACGGAAGCATTTTACCTTGGACGAATAATAAATTATAATAAAGTTGATCTTTGATTCTATTTATTGTGTTTAGTTCAACTCGTTGAAAATAATCGGAGCATTAAATCTCAAATACAACATAAAGAGATTTAGCAGATTTCATCTTTAATCTCATAGAAAGTTTTACAGCCTTGATAATGTCTTGATTTAAATTATATTAAAACTAAGGGAAAATGTGATTTTTTCAAAATAAAAATAAACATATTCTTAATTACGATTTAATTGTTTATTGTCCGGAAGAAAACCCCAAATGTTGTCACTAACAGTCACGATAAAAGAAAACTTATGGGATGGCATCAAAAGTACTTTCATATTCTTTATTTTCACGGTCTTAAGAACTAGATAATGTCGCTGTGTAAAGAAATGGTTTGTCTCGTGCAGAAATTATAATGAAAACAATGGCTATAGCAATTATTTGATGAATTCTTTCATTTATTTTCAAACAATTGTCGACTAAAATAATAAATAGGAATGCATTTGAAAATGTCATTCATTGTTATTTTTTCGTTTCAAGTGTATTGTTAAAGAAATCTAGAAGGAATGTAACATACTTACAACAATGAAGGTAAGATAGTGTTTAGACTTCTCTTTGTCCTTAAGCTCAGATAATTCTCAGTTAATGCATCAGAATTAAGGATTCATTACTTGACTTGATTTTAAAGCTACTTGACCTAAATTTGACTCGAAATCAAGTCAAACTTGAGTCAAATATTAATATTTAAATGTCAAATCAAGCCAACTATTGGCTTCGCAATGTTTTTCTTTTCTACAAAACAAAAAATCAAACAAAACTTATTTAAAATATTCTCAAACTACTTGACTTGATGAATCCCTAATCAAAATATAAAATTATGAATCGTCTGAGTTTTATTTAAAAACACAGTTAATTTATCATTTAAATTTTTAATTTTGTTTAAAGTTATTTATCTTAGTATTGATACTGGTTGCAAATGAATTAACCGCCGAGGAAATTGCTATATCGCCCAAGACAAAAACTAGCGTTAATATTACTAAAGAAAAAGTGTTTGAAATCGACGCTGCTTATGCTCCAACTCCGGCTCCCATTTACGAAGATTCATCTTCCAGTGAAGAAGACCCCAACATAAATGTAACCATACCAAAAGCTAATTTAAGCAATCATGAGACTAATGTTACATCAACCGAAATGCCTCGAATGTTAAGAGACAAACCATTTCATCCAAGTCCGCAAGTTCCATTTTTTGAAAACAACCCCAACCCGGTCGTGCCGGTTTTACCAGAAGCCAAACACAATTTTTATAATCAACTCGTGCAATCCAAACCTTTGAAATTCGATCATAACGAGGAGAAAAATCCAGAACACTTACGCGTGATCAAAGCAAAAGATCGTCCGTATCTTTTCGACAACGAAAAAAATCTTGGATTTCAATCGTACCCAACGGTTAAATCATATAGTGTTACCGATTATAAGCGACCGCATTTCGATCATCCAATATTTCCTCCGTTCCACCATCACCATCCTCCTCACCATTTGGACGATATGAGGCATCATCCAGAACATCACGACTATCCTGTTACATCCCCTTGGAAAAAAATCATTCATTTCGTCACAACTTTTCTACCAATCGGACTCTTTCTCACCGCCCTAACTCCAACCATATTAAATATTACTCCTGTTAATACAACCATGTAAGCTTCAACTCCAATATTAAGATTTTTGTATTTTTATTTTTAATAAAATTTTAGAGAACAACCAAATCGAGCTCGAGCTGTTAATGTTGATGAAAGTTTATTAGACTTATTGGAAGGGCGCTCTGATGATGTTACTGGATGCCATCAAACACGACTTCTTTGTGCAGCGGCTGCAAAAGGCCGCTTACCAACTGCCTCCAATTTACAAAAATCTTTGTGGATGATTGCTAATCAGTAAGCTCTTTGCTTTTTATAAGCAACAAAAAAGATAAAATAATTAATTTTTAGGGCTCATGAAGAATCGCGTGGTCCCAAAGAATTTTCTGTGCTTTTCAAAGCAATCAAGAACAACAAATGTAGTGAGCTGAAGTGTAAAAAGGATGTACAAGAAAATAATCTCGAAAAAATTCAACAAGGAAAACATTGAGTTATGAGATTTAATATATAACGTGTATACAATTATGTACTCATTTTTAAAATTCTAAAACTTAACCATTCCTTCAAAACTCTTCCTTTTATATTATCTTAAAATAAATTGAAAAAAAAATTAATTCCTGTTTTCATTTACTATAGTAAAAAGTGTACAGTAAGAAAGCATATACAAATAATATTTAAACTAACGGTTAAAGCACTCCAGTTCTTGTTTTTTGCTACACAGTAAATGTGTAGTGTTTGTTATTTGTGAACAGTGACTTGATGGTCACAATTCAATTAAAAAGCTTTGTATATACTTTAACAAAACACGAACAGCAAAAGTTTAGTTTACATAACTTCGTTTTACTAAACAATTTTAGTTCTCCTTATCTAAATATACCGCTAGCACTTATCGCACAAACAACGGTAGTGGTGATACCGCGTTCAGCGCTTGTCGCTTTTGCTACTTGCTTCAAACCTTTTGGAGCCAATATTTTCGGTTTCTAAAATTCATCTTGATGAACTTGTCTGAATAATGTAGATTTTGGCACTCCATATTTGGTATATAGCTGCTTTGCCTAATGATAGCCGCTCACATCTAACATTTTGTCTTGCACGTTGAAAATCAGCAACTGTATACCACGGCGTAGCTTTCCTTTCATAATTTCTGGGCATCTAAAAAATAATTTTTATCGTTCGAACATTTTTAATATAGGATTAATCAATTAATAGGAGTAACAATAAAAAACAACATCTTAACAAGAAATATTAATGTAAAAATTTGATCAAATTAAACAACAACCCAACGAAACGCTGCGCCATAAACTAAATTGAAAAACAAAATTTTCAGAGATTTAAATATTGTTCAATTTAAATATATTTTTATCCAGGGACTGATGTCATCAAACATGTCCATTTAAATGAATATTTTTGCGAAATAAGAAATAATTAAAATTCAACCGTTTTAAATTACCCGGTGTTCTCAAATACCCAACCGTTCCTTATTCCTATTCAAATCCCAAAAAAAAAAAAATCGACATTATGTCTCTATTAGCTCTGGTTTCGCTGTTATTTATAAGATAACTGATTTGTTATTTTATATAAATTCCGTAATTTGAATGAAAATTGAGAGGAATGGATTGATTTGAGTTACCTTTATATACTATACTAGCGGACCCGACAGACGTTGTCCTGTACACACGTCTTAAATACAAACATTTCCGAATTTTTTTAAATAAGCTGTAACAATCTGGACCGTTTTGATTTACCAAAAAGTAAAAATGTAAAAAAAAATTTCCTGAATCTAATCTCAGCGCTACCTACCGGAAAAAAAAGAAAAAAATTTTAAAACAGCATATAAGTAATTGTTAATCAAAATCTTTATTGATTAAAAAATAAAATTTTAAAAATGATCTAATTGTAAATGTAAACCATTCTCAAATCCACTTGAACACAAACAAAAAATTTCATCAAAATCGGCCCAGCCGTTTAGGAGGAGTTTAATTACAAACACACGCACAGAAAAATTATATTACAGGGTTTCCAAGGCTACTTTGACATCGTCCAATGCTACTTTGGCAAATTAAAAATTTTTTAAAAAAAATAATTTAATAGAGTATAGTTTAGATTTTCTAAGATTGTTTATACTCTATTAAATTATTATTTTTTAAAAATTTTTAATTTGTCAAAGTAGCATTGGACGATATCAAAGTAGCATTGGAAGCCCTGTAATAACGAACAAACATTTGAAATGTTACGCACTTATATTAAAATTTACTAAATGTTAATTGTTGATGTTCTAAATAGACTTTATTTTAATACGTATACCTAACTCAAAAAAAAAACATAAAGTTATAATTAAATATCATTGTTATGTAGTTTTCTTTAAATATTTACCCTTATAAAACCATTTACTACAAATGATAACCGATAAACAGTATATTATAAAATGGACGTAGATACCGTATAGGTACTTATACCATATATTAAGTACTTATACTACTTTGAAAAAACGGCCCTGCAATCAATCACTTATTTTTCTGTAAAATTAACATTTTTTGTAAAAATTGAATTAATATTAAGCGAGTTTTTCATAAACAAAAAATTAATAGCTTTTACTGTAGACATAATATACTAAAATAACGCTACAATTAATTGTTTTATTACTTGCTTTCCTCTCTATATATGTTATATAAAACTTTTATTACGACCTCGCATATTATTCGAAATAATGGATCTGATAGCTTGGACATGAATTGGATAAAATTTAAAATGTTTATGCCAACACTTTACTCGCCTAAAGAAAAATTTACCTTATCTCTTTAGTTTGTGATAAGAGGCGGTCTAATCAATTGTTGCCTATATATTGTTACGATAAAGAAATTTGACGAATTAATTAGATTTTAGCACAGGTATGAATTTTAGCTTATTCATTATATCATTTCATAAGAGTTTATTTGAAAAAGAAAACCTATTTGGTTGTTAAAGTATTAAGATAAAGCCAATATAGCTGAACGAGCTGAACATAAGATGCAGTGTACTATCATATATTTTTATTTGCTTTTGTTTCATTACTATTCAAGTGTACTACAACTATTTCTTATTAAGACTATCAATGGTTTAAATAGAAAAATCATTTGCATATGCAATAAACTGCAGAGGCGTGTAGAGGCTGCAGCTAATTGCAGCCGCTGCAGCACTAAATGCTAATGAGGCATAATGACGTGGATTGGTTTGCGTCTTAGCTAATAAAATTTTTTTATTTCAATAACTCATTTAACAATGTAACGAATTTCAATTGAATATTAAAAATCGTTGATATACATGTTTTAGTTAGTTTTTCATGGTTTTTTCTAGAAAATAATTTCATTTTCATGTCGCTTACAAGTGAAAAATCGATTTAATGACGTTTACCACTAGCGCCATCTATTAAGTGGTGTCATTCGACGAAAGTATATTAGATTCCCCAAATGCAAAATTGGTCGAAAAATGAATAATTCTATATTTTAAATAAGTTTCAGACGATTATTTCGCCTACGAAAACTAGAAGACAATCGTTTTGAAGACGAACCATGTATGAACCATAAAACAAAAAAGCCGCTTCACATGTACATGACGTTTTCAAGCTGCCTAACTCCAAACATATTAAAATTAATCGATAACAAAATAATTATACAACTCATACGAGAAATATCGTAATTTTTTTTACTTTACACGTGGAATCACACATTTTCTCACACCTGTGGAAGTGCTAAAAGATTATATACATTGACTTGAGTACCTTTTTACACCTACAAATATCCTCCATGTCTGATAAGACCAGCTAAGACTTGCATTAAAATTAATTTATTCGAGAATTTAGATACAACAAATCAAAAATGAGTTTCGAAGACGCACTTCATAAACCAGTCGACACGAATAAGGTAAGCTTTCTTACTAAACTCGTCGATTTCAATTTAAAAATTTATTTTTTCTAGTCATTCGACGAGTTAACACCAGAGGAAAAATGGAGGTATACTTCTATTATCTAGTAGTTTTTGCTATACTGATTAAAATTTAATTTTTTTTTCTAGATTACAACATCAGAAATTACACGAGCAACACCAGGGACATGAAGCAATGCATGCTGAGATGGTTTTAATTTTATTCATTACGCTTGTTGTTGCTCAAATAGCGTTGGTTCAATGGAAACAACGACATTATAAATCATATTCGGTATATTTGTCCTTAAAAAATTACTTCAGATGGCAATTAAGGGCGCTTTTATTTCATATTCTAATTATTTTTAGTTGGTTACAATGTTAGGTATGTGGATATTACCGCTAATATTATGTCTGCGAAATAGTTGGTGGCGTTTTATCTTTGTTTGGCTTCTATTTACCTGTATAACAAGTTTAATTGTTCGAAAAGCTCTCGAACGACCCATCAGCGGCACGACTCCTAGGTGAATTATTTTTTTCAGTTACAGTCGAAACCGGATATAACGATATTAGAAGAACCACAGCATAGTCTAAAGCAATATGTACAATGTATATATACAGGGTGTACCAGCTAGACTGGCCTAGGAAGTTTCCGGAGAACCTGAACTAATAGAAATCTAAAAAAATTGGGATTAAAGCCTACATGGATTGGAGCTACCTTCCTAAAATATTTTTAGTTTTCTGACACCGGTTATACCGGAAGTCGACACTAAAATCGTTATTTCAAATGGCATGCCCTATTTGTTTTTCCATATCTCGATTGAATTAATAATTCCGAGCGTCTTTCAAAATAACAAGACCTCATTTAATACTTAAGGGTTTCGAGAAAAAAGACTTTTATTGGAAATTTTGCATCAAACGGACGTCTTGTAAAAGGTTCGTAACTCTCGCGTTAAATTTTGTAGGAAGCTCGACATAGGCTCGTTTGGGGGCTCAAAGATGCAGTTACACTCGAGATTATCAACAACAATCAGTTGTTACTAAATATCTCAAAGTGCATCGTAAAGCAACACATGCTAAATTGTGCAAAATATAATTTTTTTAAATGGCACCCCCTCATTTTGTTTACCTTGTTTGGTTCTTCTTAAATTCCCCATATTTTTATAATGCATATCCCTATAGTCAAGTGTAAGGGTTTTCGAGTTATTTATTTAAATAAGAAAATTCAACGTTACATCCGTAATTTATAACCGAGTTTTATGCTGTGTGGCCAACAGTAGTTGGCCATGCTTTTAGGTAGGATTTATTTAGTTAAAACAGTAATTATAAAATTATCTCAAATTCAAATAGGTAAATTAAAATAGATAATAATATAATAACTTAATAATACTAATAATACGAATAATACTTAGTAACAACAACTGATTGTTTTTGATAATCTCGAGTGTAACGGCATCTTTGAGCTCTCAAACGAGCCAATATCGAGCTTCCTACAAAATTTAATGTCAGAGTTACGGACCTTTTACAAGACGTTCGTTTGATGCGAAATTTCCAATAAAAGTCTTTTTTCTCGAAACCCTTAAGTATTAAATGAGGTCTTGTTATTTTGAAAGACGCTCAGAATTATTAATTCAATCGAGATATGGAAAAACAAATAGGGCATGTCATTTGATATAACGATTTTAGTGTCGACTTCCGGTATAACCGGAAGTGTCAGAAAACTAAAAATATTTTAAGAAGGTAGCTCCAATCCAGTTAGGCTTTAATCTCAATTTTTAGATTTCTATTATTTCAAGTTCTCCGGAAACTTCTAATGGCCGGTCTAGCTGGTACACCCTGTATAATTTATGTATTACATTAATTGTACCTAATAAGTACATGAGTGAGAGCATTTTTTTCGAATACATTAGTTATTGAAAGTTGTCTTGCCTATTTGAGGACTTTCGGCTGGGACATTACCATTTCATCATAATAACTGATCAATCGTTATAAAAGATGTCGCTATAACCGATTTTGAGTGTTTTAAATTTAGTTTTTTAACTAATACTGTCTGGTTCATGAATTTTTTTTTTATTATTTTAGATTGGTTTACAAATGGTTTTACTTCCTGTATAAATTAAGTTATGCTTTGGGATTGATAGGATATGTAATAATGATGGCCACCTTTTTTGGCTTGAACTTTGTCTTCGATGTTAAATCGCAAGTTTGGATGGACGTTGGAATACTATTCGTGTTTTACGGATTGTATTATGGCGTTTTAGGTAGAGACATCGCTGAAATATGTGCAGATAAAATGGCATCGCATGTGGGAGTGAGTTTCTGGAAATCAATTTAAGAAAAGAAATTCTAACTCTATTTTTTTTTTTAGTATTATACACCTCAGGGAATTCCTACTCGAAGCTTAGATCCAACAGTTTGTGCTGTTTGTGGAAACAAATTACTAGTCAGTGAAAAAGAAGAGGGAATTTTAGAAAATACTTATAAATTATCATGTGATCATGTGTATCCTTTTTCTAATCATTTTGGAAGTGAAACTTCTTTGAGTGTGCCATGATAATTATTATATTATCGCAATATCGAAAAGTGCAATAATCATATCCAGCGATTTGGGTCACGTGGTTCGATTTCGTGTAATGTGCTGCCAGGATTTTGAAAGTGATGAAAAGATGACTGTCATTTCAGCGATTTGAAACTTCAACGATTTAACGGTAGCTGCGCTAGGGCAGCAGGTACAATTTCAAAATCCTGGAAGTACATTGCTCGAAATCGTACCACGTGACCAAAATCGCTGAAACTATAGCGATGCATGAAATTGCACCTTAACAAGTTCAAGTTTACAGATAAATATTTTCTTAAATAAACATCTTTAGATTTCATGAATTTTGTATACGAGGTTGGTGTATAGTCGGCAAAAAGCAAACTTGTCCTTATTGCAAGGAGAAAGTTGATCTCAAAAAAATGTTTTGCAACCCCTGGGAGAAGCCTCATGTCCTCTATGGCCAGCTGCTGGATTGGATTCGTTGGCTATTAGCTTGGCAGCCGTTAATTTTATTCCTTGTTCAAGGAATTAATTGGCTCCTTGGCTTAGAATAAAGTATTTGATTCAATCATATCGTTTAAGTCACGGTGTTTATAACATCAATTGTATATATTTTATTGCCAAAACTAAAAGATGTAATGATTTATCGGTTATTATTTTTGTGAATTTGTTCGTGTATTATTTTTTTAGCGAGTGAATGAGAAAATTGTGGGCTCTTCTCAATAACTTCCATTAAATTATCACATGCTGTTATTGATGTATGTTTCAGTTCATTGAATGTTACATTAATTATTATGTAACCAACAAATACAATAAATATTAATTGAAATATTGGTAATGAGTTATTTAAGATTTTACGTAGTAAAACATTTAAAGATGAAGTTTACTCCTTACGAATTGATTTTCATAAATGATATGAATAATGGAATGAAATCTACTGTTAACAAAACTTTAATTGTTAATATTACTTCCACCTCTATTCTATTCGTTGGGGTTTTTTATTATCAATATTATTTTTAAAGATAACTTAAAACGGTATAGGTATACTTATTAAAGCAGAAGTAAAACTAGTCACGTTTTTAAGTACAATGCTTTTGTAGAAGAACTTGAGAAGTATCTTCACTTATTATCAATTTTTTATGCTATTTGATTTATACTATATAGCAGTGCCATTCGCTTCATTCCCAACGAAAATTTACTTAAAGAACAATATTATATAAACAACTTATTTCCAGTAGGTACTAACTCAGTAATCTTTTAAAAGTGCTCAATAAAGGCTAAGTATCTAAAACAAAAAATTTAAATTTTTAAATTAGTTTTCAATAATGTATTGGCATCCCTATATTATTTGGGCCTGTTTTTGAACGAATTCCTACATATGATTGTCTATATATCAGGCGTTAAGAAACCAGTTTAGAGTCGTTCTTTCAAATCATGGTTGTAGTGTTTGCTGAAAAAGTCATCAATGACGTCATTACTTCAACTAACTTTTAGCATTTTTTAGTTGAAGAAAAACACAAATTATAAAAAAAATATCTGCCAATGACTATATAAACAGAGCTACATGCATACAACCTCTATGTATATACGAGTATACGAACTCCCACCCTTAACTCCAGTACCCTCTCCATTTCTATTTTCCCAGAAAAAAGTTTAAAATAAACGTTGTAGTTTTAGGCACTAGTGAGTCTATAAGAACAATAGAAAATTTAAAGAAAATTGTTGGAGCCTTTTTCGAAAAAAATTTTAAAAGCTCAAAAATTTCAAGAATAAACTGCAGCTTTTGGTCAACCAACTATCTATAGATGTAATAAGTAGACTAAATTCTAAGTTTGGCGAAATTCGGATAAAGCTTTGTGTAAATGTTTTTAAAACCATTTTTTTGGACTCAGGGAACCTCTATACATGTATTTACGGTGAAAGCTCGAATTCGAAAATTCGACCCGATTACAATACTTTCTTTACTATAAAGTAGTAAAAGAAAGTAAAAAAAGTTATTTCTCAATTCTATATTGACCTTATAATGAATGACTATAACATATTTTGAAAAACTCAATAAAACTTTTAAATCGGAAAAAAAAAAATAGTGAAAAAAGCAGAGATTCACTATTCGACTTATTTTATTTAACTTACTTTTCAAGCCACTTGAATTTAATTTGACTTAAAAACAAGTTAAACTCAAGTAAAATATTAATATTTAAATATCAAATCGAGTGAGGCATTAAATTTAAATCATTTACAGTTATTTTTATTTCAAGGTTCAAACATTAAGCTCAATTCACAACAAAAAACCATTTAGATATTTGACATGATGAATTCCTATAAAAAAGTATAATAGTGAAAATAATAATTGTTAGAATTGAAAAATTAAGGAGTTAAATGAGGTGCCGCATTTGCCGGACGATATGACGCACCGGACCATAAGACGAACCCCAACATTTATCTAGAAATTTTTAGAAAAAAATATGGTTTGGACGATAAGACGCACCGACACAATTTTTACAAAAAACAGAAAAATTCAAATATTGTAATTGCTTTATTTATTTTAATTCACTTTATTATTGTAATACGTAGGTATTTAATTGTAGGCAAGTTTATTATTATATATTATAACTAGCTGGTCCCCGCCCGCTTAGCTGAGCGTATCTAAGTTATACTGATTGAATAATGGAAACTTTCATCCCATCAACAAAAAAAGACGAAGAAGAGCTATCTTATTGGTTTTATACGTTTTTATGAATATTATAAAATACCTATACTTGTGTTCCTTAAGTAGCAATTCAATAGTAATTTAACACGTTTATTTCTAAACATTATAGACATTCAAAAATTAACAATGGAAGAAGTTTCAATGTTTCAAAAATTTTCATTATTAATTTACCGATGTTATCGGATGTTAAATTAAAAAACATATTTTGCTGTAGAAATTGTAATTTTTATTTAAACTTTTTTGGAATGATTGTGTTAAAACACTATTTCACGAGCTTTAGGGAAAGCTTTTTTAAAAACACGATTCCTGCAGGATAAGTACAATTATTATGCTATATTTTGAGAATCGTGCATTATTCTAACATACGAATTAATAATCTATATTTTTTTCCGACCTTTCAATTACCCTATTGCAAAAAAGCATGTCAATCCTCTATGACAAACAAAAACATAACTATCTCACGGGAGTAGTACATTTTTCCTAGATAAAAAAGAGATCAGGCCTTCTTGAGGATAATGCGCTAGAACTTTATTTCACGAACTTTAACGAAACTTTTTTTAAATACACGGTTTCTGTAAGATACAATTGTCTTGTTATCCCACGGGAAGAGTACAGCTATGTCGAATTTTTGCTCTATGGAAAACGAAAACGTATCTATTCCACGGGGCCCGTAAGTACATTTTTCCTGGATAAAAGGTAGACCAATGTTTCTTGAGGAAAATTCCTTAAAACGCTTATCCATGAACTTTTACAAAACTCCTTTTAAATACTCAGTTCTTGAAGGATACCATTCTTATCCTATCCTACGGGAACCGTGCTATATTTTGACATAAAAGGTAGCCTATATTTATTCTCTGACTCTCAATTAGCCACTTCATTGTAAGAAATTATGGTATTCTTTTGCTCTGTGAAAAATAAAAACATATCTATCCTACGGGAACCGCACACTTTTCCTGCATAAAAATAAGACTGTAGGATAAGAAAATTATTTTTTGCCTTGAGGACATTATGAGTTATAACTATTAATATACTCTATTATAATCAGCTAAAAACGTTCAGTTTCAGCATGATTTTTCTTTAAACCAGTTTTTCTATTTTCCCGTTGAAATGAGAAATTTTTCCGATATAAAACGTATTGTAGATAATGATTCACATATTTAGCTATCATCATACTTAAATATCACCAATATTCATTTTCAAATAAAAATGTATAGTTTATGCATAATTTTTGTTAATTTCCCGTATAAATGAGACATTTTCCCGTAATAAAAAGTATTATTTTTAATGGCTCAGATTGTCATTTATCATCATATCAAATTTCATTAAAACCCGTATTTATTTGGGTAAGAATTAATAATATGTTTCTAAAAACAATTTCGCTAATAATGAATTATTTTTGAAACAATTTTAATAACCATTAAAAAGGTTATAGCGGGACAACCTTAAAAGATAGATATATGTCGTCGCGGACTTTTTTTTAGAACTTTTTTAGAGGAACAATTTTGCTAAACATAATTTTTGCGTAACTTTAACCATTTACGCAGGACAGGCAACAAACGCTCTCAAAAGGAAAAAATTTTCTTGGCTTTTGCAACATTTTCCATTGATGCTCTGCTGCTATTGGTCGTAGAGTGATGTTGTATAGCCTAAAGCAGGGGTGGGCAAATACTATTAAGCGCGGGCCAAAAGGAAATTTTTAAAATGTCTCCCGGGGCGGAGGAGTTTTTTCCCTGCCCAAGAAATTTTTTTGACAAAAAAATAATAAAAAAGCATTTGGACAAAGAAATTTGACAGTTTATAATAGATAATAGTAAAATTAAATTGTCTTATCTAATAAAACTAGATATTTTTGAACATAGTTCAAAAAATGTTTGAAATGTTCGGTATTCAAAGCCCCGTAGAAAGCACTCAATTCGTTTGACTGAAAATTTTCTTTTAGTAAATTATTTGCCTGTAAGTCAATTAGTTCTAGTTGAATCTCAACAGGAGCTTCTTGCACATCGAAATTGAAAGGTTGACTAATTAATGATAAAAGTTTTTCAATAGCTTTGAAATCTTGGAATCTTCTTTGGAATTCAGAATGCAGGTCTTGTGTTACTGCACTATATTTAAGAAAATCAGTATTTTTCAATGATTCTCGTCGTGTTTTTTATGAGGGAAAATGCTTTAGAAACGCTTAGCTATTCAGCCATTTCATACTAACAATAAGTGAAAATAATGTACATTGTTGTAGTTTAGTTGTGAACAGAGAAACTTATTATTTTTTTGCATTAAAGAGAGCGCTTCGGCAAACTTAAAAGCACTAAAAAGTCTATTAACTTGGGAATTTGACTCGATTCTGTTGGCAATAGGTTTGCTTTCATAATATTTTATATGATCACTACGCACACCAATACTACTGTTGATTTCAACAAAATCACATAAAAGATATTAAAAAAAATTGCTTGCGGTATTTTTCAACGGGCCGGATAAAGTAAGCAAAAGGGCCGGATCCGGCCCGCGGGCCGGCTTTTGCCCACCCCTGGCCTAAAGCCTTCGTCGATAATTAAGCTATCCAACACAAAAAGAATTTTTCAATTCGAACCAGTAGTTCCTGAGATTAGCGCGTTTAACCAAACAATCAAACAAACAAACAAACTCTTTAATTTTATATATTAGTATAGAAGTATAGATAATAATATTATTTAATATTATTATTTTTATATTACGGTATTATCGGGCTATAAGACGCACTCTGATTTGAAGTCAAATTTGCAGAGCATAAAAGTGCGTCTTATTGTCCGGCAAATACGGTATATTACATTACTTCGGAGGTAATTGATTTTTAAGTTTACATTATTATCGTTCTATTTTAAAGATAAAGCTTTAATTTGAACGTCTTTTAACTCGTAGCTATTATATTATATATATATTTAAAAATAAAAGCCAATAAAAACGTTAGTTACATCCGTTCAATATTAAAAATATTACTATCCTTTGTCATATTTAACACTTATAATGAATTCTAAAAAATGTTATAAGTATAAATAACCCGTTTTAGAAAGGTACTTCTTATATTTTGTGAAATTATTTTTAATAATGGGATTGTAATTTTTAAAAAAAATTTTAAAATGATTAATGTTACCGGCATATCAACAGATGTCACGTAAATCGTCGTCCCAGATTTAGTTGCTATAGCGGCAATGGCAGCGCTGACATCGCTGTTCGCAATTTTAGCCCCACCCTTTGAACGACGGCTGAAAAAGGAAGCTTGTTACATTAACATTCGACCGCGAAGCATTCCAACAGGACGCACTCGAGTACACTCACGTCAATGATGAACACTTGTTAGCCGAAACCACTAGCGTTCCACAAAACGTTCAGCGTGATCTCTCTGTGAAATTCCCATTGAAAATTGCCGTTTTTCACTTCGAATATCTAAATGTTGTGTGTCAAAATTCATTTGCCACCATTGTGCTATTACTCCGGTTACACCTGTTACATGTTGTACGATCTGCATTTTATCTAATTGAACGTTGATTTATATCGTACGATCTACGAAAAAAAAATCATCATCTCATCGTGTGATTCTAGTTCTCAGTTTTATTTGTGTGGAATTAACGTCGACGTTTTTTTTTCTTTTTCGATTAATACAAGTTAATATTTGGTGAGTGTGTGTTTTACAAGTGCATTTTGTGTTTATCTAATAGATATATTTATTAAAAAGAATTCAATTAACAATTATTTATGTTACTGTAAAATTTATATGAACCGAACGATTTGTGTCTGGGACTAACGACCTACCTATAGCCATAACTTTTTGAAGGTAAGCTGACGTTTACAACATTTCTCCAAATAAATCTCTTCCCAATTAATTCGGAACCATATACCGGAAAAGAATCCAAGCTCCAATTTTCAAGCAAACTCAATTTCGATGATCCAATCCCATTTCGACTTAATTAAAAAATTTTCCCTAACCAACTTACAATCTTATTAATAATATTTATTTATAGTTATCCGTTTCAAAAATTATTATTTTAATAGAAATATTTAAAAGACCTTTTCTTAAATTTTTCAAAAAAAAAAATCGGTTAAATACTCTTTGTTATTGTTGAGGATCATTGTTGTCCGGGATTTTAAGTAGGAAATAACGAAAATGGCGAGTGAAGGGCTCTTTAAGTTCAATGTAAATAAGTGACCTATTTATAGGGAAAATAGGTCACGAGGGCCAAATCCCTTAATTCGGAACAAGGACAATCAAATGCAAGAAACGAAAAATGGAAACACCTCATGAAAGTAAGGGAACCAAGCTAATTTTTTCTTTGAAATAAAACCTATATAATTTTTAGCATTATTAATATAAGCTTATGCTGTTGTGAGCCTTTTTTTTCTTCCTTTTATTATTTGAAACAGCGTTGGCAACCAGGTTCAAAGACGAAAATGGGCTGTGGCAGGAAAAGATTTTTTTTCTATAGTTCTTAAACAGTTTGTCCTTAAAAACTTTTAAGTTTGTTTCCATTATAACTAAACTTATTTTCCAATTTGAATGTAAATTAACAAGAATATTAATATTATAGTTAAAAAATAATCCTGAAATTTTGAGAGTTGAGGATAATTCTGAACCGAAATATAGGTAACTAAAAGAAAGCATTCCCTAAAAGTTTAATTTTACCATAAGTCTCCGATGAAAATATCTGAAAGAAAATACTTCATTACGAAAAAACAAATTTAAAGACAAAATTAAGTAGGAAAATGATAAAATCATTGAAATATATAAAAAGATTTCTTCTGTCCAAGTATATTGCGGTGTATGCTTAATAATTAAAATATTCTTCAAATACTATAAAGTTCATATATAACGATAGTGATAAAAACTATCTGGAGAGAAAAGGCGTGTACGCCGATTTAGTAACAATTAACATAAGTTACGTTGAAAGTAAACTGCGTTTATGTAAGCAGCTGATGAGGGAACAACCTTAAGTGAATATAGTGGCATTTAACATTATAAATAAAATTCATTGGAAAGCTTCGAAGACAAAAACGCTTAATATTAATAATACAGTGGCTTCAAATAAATACAGATGAGTCTCACTAGTTTGGTACTATTTAAAGCTAAGATTACTGGATTACGAGAATGTGCGAATTACTGGATTATATAGAAAAATTCATAATTAATAAAATAAAGAATTCATTCTTGAAGCGAATAGTGTATATTTGAAGACTGGGCATCAATAACGGGCGAAGTGCCAAAAAATGAGTTAAAACCGAAAAAGCAAGTAAAGTGCCATTGCCAACAACCTAATACATACATTAACCTAATAGATTAATATTTACTATTAATGATCATGATGATCATGTCTAACTCATTTTTTTGTTTTTTGCACTTAGCCCGTTATTGATGTCCAGCCTTCAATTGTATTAACATATAATTACAGTCAACTCTTGATAATTCGAAGTTTTTTGGATAGACCAATAACTTCGTATTATCAAGAGCAATGAAAAAAAAATCCATAATATGTACTTGTTGTACAAACTCATGCAAACTAGAAATGTTTGAACAGAACCAGAAAATCATAAAATCAAGTAGTTTGATTTTTTTAAAAATAAATTTTGGTTAATATTTTGACTTGTAAATGAAATAAACCACCTATTGGCGCAGTGGTTAGAGCAGTAGTTCTCTCCACTTCATGCGTCAATTGGTACGGTTTCGATCCCCGTTGAATCCTAGACTTAAGATCCTAGACCTAAGATTAAAATTGACTAACTTAGATGTTAAAGCGACTTAAAACACAAAAAAATGAAATAAGTTGTGAAGTCAATACTTTACTCGAGTTTAGTCGGATTTCATGTCAAATTTAGGTCCAGTAGATTGATATTTCAAGTCAAGTAGTGAATCTCCAAACAAGACGCTAGGGTAGTAACTAAATTATAAAGAGTTATGTTAGATATCTTCGAATTATCAAGACTTGCCATTTAGAGAATTTACTTCGAGTTATTGAGGGTTTTAATTTGAAATACCAAGAATTTGTCTAGCGTTGCATTAGCAAAAAGTTCGTATTATCGAAGATTTAAATTAACGAGACTCAATTGTTAATATTTGGTATTATATTGAGGGTGTCGGATATATTAAAGGGCCGGATTAGTAAGATTTCACTGTACTTTTGTACTTCTATACGTTTTCTCAAATTGAAAAAATGGTCGCCATTTGTCGCAGGTTAAATTACCGCTCGTCCTTGAACCCTTATCTACTGCCCTGAATTAGGATCACTAGCATATTTTCAAATCGTTAGAAATTAAATTAAAACTATTAAAAAATGGGTAAAGCGGATTACATTTTGTCTAAATCAAGGGTTCCTAAACTATCATCCGCGAACTCCTGGAGGTCTGTAAGGTTATAGTAAGGGGTCTGCGATGTATTCCAATATAGGGCTTGCCACTTCACGTATATAAACTAGATAAGTTTAGTTGGCACTGGAGATGATAGTGGAAAATTATATTCATATTTAATTCGTAAGACCAACTTTTAAATTTACTGTCTATTTTAGGTAAATTAGTTATTATATAATAATGGTATTTTATGTAGAATTGTATATAATATTTTATGTTTTAGACTAATAAATCACGTTAAAAGTTTACACGTATTTATATTATCCCCTTCCTTGTCAAGCTACAATCATTGGCTACCAAAATCAAGCTACCAACATTAATTGTTAGTTTACTGTACCGACTGTTAGCATCAATATAATTTTATTAGTTCTTTAGTTTTCCTCTTAATAAGAAATTAAGTTTCTTTTTGTTGGTAACCTTATGGAAAAAGTGTCATGTGCCTGTCGCAATATTTCTCATTGTATACTTGCACATTCATATAATATTTCGTTAATAGAAAATTTTCTTTATACAGCCACATGATAGGGGTTTTTCAGAGCCCGTCAAAGTTTTGGAAGCACTGGGCTAAGCATAGCCTTTTATTAATGTGTATTACTATAATATAAATATACAATTTATTTAAAAAATTTAATTAAATATAGTTTGAGAACAAAGTCAAAATTCGTTTAATACGAAAATATTTCTTACAATTGTTTTCCACTGTAATTTCCTTTTGAACAAGACTTTTTTATTGGGCTATCTCTGATAGTCTGATGGTATCCACTATCCACCTTAAAAATACTAGCATATATTTATTGAATAGAGATAATGTGATTAATTATATTACTATCAATTTAATTATAACAAGCCACTAACAGTTTATGTGTGAAGGCTTTTTAAGTGTATATCGCTTGGAATTAAATGCTAATTTTCCTATCGGTTTTATGCATTAAAAAGTGTAAGTCTAAAGTTGAATTTTCCACGAGTTTAGTGGAAACTTTTTGATGAGGCTTCTCGTGATTTTGATGACTACGTTTTACGTTTTTTTTATTTGACCTCATTAATAATCCGTTTATTCAACGTGAAATTCGATTTAAGTTGGTCGAACATTAACTTAATTTAGATGTTGAAAACTGTTTTCTAAATCGATTATTTGATCCTGTAACTTATGGACTATTGTTCGAGAAAAAAAAAATTATATATAGGAAATTGAACAAATTGACTTGAACTTGACATTTTTATTAAAGCCAAACACGTAATGTACATTTATATTGGACGACCTAGTTTTTGCTTTTTTTCTTACGTGGAAAGAATTCGACTTGAAATTCACGCATTTGGGTTTTTTTTTAAGTAATTGCCAACTCTTTCTCGTCAGTATATAAAGTTGCAACTGTTTGAAAATTCACATGACTCTTCCATTTGAATATTTATAGACTAGAATATTAAAAGTTTGGTCGATACATTTATAAATACATAGTGAAACGTTTTGAAAATAGACAAATTTCGATTGTGATGAAAGTTTCCAAAGCGGACAACATATTCGTATCCTTTAAACTTAGTCTCAATAAAAGCGAGAGAGCGTATCGTGATGAAAACGGAAAACGATTTTGCGTTTTTTTTTTTTTACAAAATTTACTCTCGTAATGTTGTTTTAATGATTATTTTTCTTCGTTCTCTGAATATTTTTTTAGAAATTTTTTTTGAAGACAGATTCGATAATATACAGCGTGCAATGAAATCTAATTGATCCTAATTAGAATTTAAATATTTCGATAATTTATTGTTGACTAGTGATGAGTCGGTTATCTTATCTTGAACATTTTTCATATTTACGTCATAACGTATTTGTTCAGGTTCAAGGAATGAATTTAGAACAAACCACTTATATGATTGAGAAAATTAACGACGCCCCGATGATTGATTAAATATTATGTGTCAAGGATAATAATATTAGATTTATAATTATAATTTATATATTTTTTATTTAATAATAGATTTTTTAAATAGTGTGGAAAATACGAAGACTCCATCAGTGGCTCGTAAGAAAAAAATTTGGAAGAAAATTTTTTTTAAGCAATTTTTTTAAACTAATTATTTTCATCATATTTTGTGTTAAATGTCGCTTTAACATCTAAAGTGAAAATCAATCTAAAGCCAATTAATTATTCAGTTACCCGAAATTTTAATTTCTATCAGAGAATATTTCATTAAAACAAATCTACTTAGTGGCGGAGTCGTCAAGATCTAGGATTATACTAACTCCCTTAGAATCTTCAGAATTCTCCCTTAGAATATTATTCAATAAATAATTTTTTTGTTCATTACTATTCCTGAAGAACCATGCATTATCGAGGATAGTAATTCTTCCACAATTAATCTTTTCCTATATGAAATTTTACATTGGTTCATTCCTTGGTTTTCTTTTAGCTTTCCTGTAGGAAGAAATATTTTAAAGATAATTTATGGAGTCTATAAACTAAAAATAAAATATCATATGCATGGTTCCTGTTATAAAAATTTGGGCTTATAACTAACCTTATACGAAAAATTACCTTCAATCGTTATTTTGTTTTTTTTTTTTTTGTAAACTTTTATGTTAAATGTTAAATGTTAAACATTTAGGGGGGTGGGGTGTAGACTGAATATTATAAATTCTTTATATCGGCAGGAGTGGGGAAGACAATCTCATTTTACGTATGATTTTGAATTAAAAAAGGTTACTATTTCGGATTAAGAATCGCCCTGATTAAAGGGTTATTTTACAAGTATGTTCATTTTTTACGAAAATTTCTTATGAAGGGGTAGGGGTGAGAAGTTTTAATCTTATGATTTCTTACAATAGGGGGGAGGGGTTTTAATAAGCCTCAAAAACGTCTTCCGTAATTTATGAATGGCTCCCAATACAGTTCTGTTAACTCTGATAACGACTAACTAACGTGGAGCTTGTACCGGATAAATCCTGTAATTTACCCAATTTTGTTTTATTTTGTTGTTTGTTAGGAAATCAACTTTCCGTTTCCTCTTCAGTCTCTTTGGTTGCTGGTTGCCCTGCTACAAGGGCGCTTGTAGCTAGATTTTCATGCTCGTCGAATGTTGAGTGTAGTTTCCTGTAGGCTTGTTGGTGGTTCTTTTATGAGAAGCAATAAACACTTGTTTCATTTTAAAGCCATCCTACTGGAACCAAGCATTTTTCCAGCACAAAAGCTACCTTTTGTGATGCTCTATAAATAAGCGACTTGTATACTGAATATCATTTGTCAGAAAAAAGACATTTTGATCCTCCAGGATAAAATATTTATAGCCTATGTGCTATTATAGACTATAATCTATTTCTGTGCCAAATTTGACCCAGATCCGTTCAGCTGTTATTGTTTGATTGAATAATAAACATTCAAACTTTTGCATTTGATTTATATAATGATGAATAAAAAATCGATTGATTTTAGTACCGAAACCTTTAAATGTATTAACATGTCGTAAGGATTTGATAGAAATTTGATCTTTGTGCAATTTTAAAGGTTTTCCTTACTGGTATTAAAATTATTTTAAAATTAATCGTTAACTTTAAATATTTTTTTATCGATAAACAATATAACTGGACTTTTTCCATTACATATTTGTGTAGAATTGATTTTAAAAATGCTTATATTATAGCGTTTACAATTTATTATCATAAGTCGTTATCTCATTTTTGCTGCGTTATTTAAAATAAATAAATAATAATTTAAATGCCTATTTCGTTTAAAACAATTTCAAAATGAATCATCAATAACATAAAATAAATGTTAACAAATTCCTTTTGGCAATAAAAATATTAATACTCTTGTTTAAAGGCAAGGTTTTTCGTAAGAATTTGTTCCATTTTTTTAGCACTGGCAAGTTTTCTATTAATTGGTCAAAACCTGTTAATTGGCCTTTATTATTATTCATGCAAAAGACAGTTTAAAAATGAAACCTCTCAATGCATAGAAGAATCGAAATGAATTCAAAATGAGTTAATTAGAAACCAATCGCCAATTAATCACTGAAGCACGCAAGCCACGATTTTTGGCCGTGCGTTTTTTTAAATTTTGCTACACATTTCTTTGATTTTTCTGCCACGTGCTCTCGACTTGTTTAATAGTTTAATATTCTGAACATTGCGACGACAAACCGACAATTTTAAAAAGTGATTTTTTTCAAGCGTTTATTGCTTATCGAGAAAGAATCGAATTTAGAAGCGAACACGTTGAATAATTTGGGGAAATAAAAATCATTATCAAATGAAATGATACCGTTATGTATGAAGAATTGTACTTAGGTGTGATTGAATTCATTGATTAGCATAACAAAAAAGTATCATCCTACAAAGTGCATCGAAAATTTCACTTCCTATATGTTCTTTTTTTCGATCGAGACACCAACAGGTGTTTATGGGTGGTCAAAAATATTACGAAATATTTTTTTTTCTATTAAACACATGTTGACGACGCGACACGTTGTAGGTTGTGGAGTTCTTTTTAATTATTTTACTATTTGAATTTATTTTAGGAATGTAAGAAAAAATGACGTTGCTTTTTCGTCTTAGCTCGAACAAAACGAATATGAAGAGAAGAGGACGCAAAAAGTGAAGAATACTTTTGGCGATTGGTTCAATAGAAAAATACTGTTAGTTCAAACAGTAAAAAAAAGAAACGCCGTCATCAATATATTTTCGTTTTAATAATAATTTTAATGAATGTACCGAGAAGCATATTTAGGAGAATAATATTTAATATTCGTTTAGTCGGAAAATGTAATATATTTCGATTGTTTGACTAGAATATAATAAAATTAAATTTTTGCAGTTATTTCATTCGTTGAAGTAATGATTATTAACATTTTCTTCATTTAACAAAGAGAGAACTGGAGTAGCACCACTTTGATATGCCAGATCTATACGAAAAATTCGGTATAGGTATTATTAAGGCTTCAAAATTTATTCTTAAAGGTTCACATTAAAAATTTCAACGATTGTACTATACATATTGTAACGTTTTTACGGGTTCGTTGGTTTGTGTATAATGACTACGAATTTATTTTTAAATAATTGTTTGTTTATTTATCTAAGACTTATACACTACAACAATGTTCACTGTCAACAATAGTCACAGTACTGTTTATATTTCACTATTACACTGTTAACTCTATTTACAATGTTTACAATAATCACAATTTATTTATACTCGCGATTCACTATTCACTTTATTTAACAATTCACTGATCACTTTAACACTAAGCACTTCGAGGAATTTATTTGAATACTGTCGATGAACACTCGATGATTTATGTTAATACTCGTCGAACATTTATTTGAATACTGAACTGTTGGCTCATCTTTCCGAATATTTATAGTAGCGATCACCCGTTTCTAGATTTTTCGATTGGTAATCTTAGCGCCTGTCTTTCTCTCTTTCATTGGTATACCAATGGAGAGAATTCTAGAACAACACGTTCTTCGTCTCATACTTTGAACTGTTAATCCGTGGTCATAAAAGAACTTTAGGTGGTCCATCCTTTTGTGCAATTCTTATTGTTGGTTATTGGTTAATCCTCGACTTTCAGGCGCCAGACACAAATGGGTGTCTTGGATTTGTGACACTGCCCCCTCTTTAAAATCCTTTCGCCCCGAAAGGTATCCATGGCGATAGCGGCAACCCGAACCATAACGGCAGCCCGATGTTTGGTAAAAGAAACAGTCCACAGTCTTTTCTTTTGATAATGACGAACGGCCGTAGCAGCATACCAGGACGTGAATACCAGTAGACCGGAAAATCACTTCTATCATGGTACGTACTATCCTCCAATCGGCGCCGTCGAAAGCACTCGTCAGCTTTGGGATCGTCACCTTCCTGATGTGTTGTCGCAGTAATTCTTCCTTCAATTCATGTAACGCGTTCCATAGAACTTGATATCCCTGTTTCTTGCCCTCCTTGGTCCGTGTCACGAGATAAAAAGCCTTCCTGGTGTTTCCAACTGGGATCTGGAGTGTTCGACCCAATCGAGGATGTTGATTTTGAAGTTCATCGACGCCTCCATATTTCGTCCGGAACACGGCAGCTACTCCATGGGACATATCCAAATCAGTAGAGACGCAGTGAGCAAGAGAATACTCCGCAGGCACTCGGAATAGATCTTGGTTCCGTTCTTCTGTCACACCATATCGGATTGTTCGAGTCCCGGAGAATTCAGCCATGAATTCCTCGAAAGTCATTTCCTTTGGCGCTCCCATAGTTCGTAAGCGGGCCTCCTGTGTCGGCTGATTGTCGTCTCCGTTGTACGGACTTAAGCGATTGAAGTGAATCACTCGAGGTTTTCCCTTCGGCTCCTTCTTTATTCGGTAGATGGTGTCGTTGATCCGCTCGATTACCACATAAGGACCTTCCCAATAAACTTGGAGTTTCGGCGATAATCCACGTCGTCGTTTCGGGTTAAATAGCCACACTTTACTGCCAGGCTGGTAGATCTTTCCGTTGACACCGGAGTCGTAACGGTCCTTCATCCGATCGCTTGCATTCTGGATGTTCATACGAACACGCTGATGTATGTCGTCCATTCGGTTCCGCAGTTGCGTCACGAAATCTTCTCCAGCAATTTCTCTTCCAGGTGGGCATCCAAATTGTAGGTCACATGGCAAACGAAGTTCTCGACCCATGATGATCCTGGCCGGTGTTTCTCCAGTTGTTTCCTGGAGTGATGATCGATACGCCAGAAGAAATAGGCTGAGGTACTGGTCCCAGTCTCGTTGATGGTCAGAGACGACTTTTGATAGGTATCGGTTGATGGTTCGATTCATCCGTTCCACTAATCCATCTGACTGCGGGTGTAATGCAGTGGTCCGAGTCTTCTTGATGTTCAGGATTCGGCATACTTCTTGGAACAGAGTAGATTCGAAATTTCGGCCCTGATCCGAATGTAACTCCAAGGGCACTCCAAATCGGCAAATCCATTCCTTGACCAGTACATCAGCAACTGTAGTCGCTGTTTGGTCCGGTAGAGCGTAGGCTTCAGCCCATTTACTGAAGTAATCCATTACTACCACGATGTACTTGTTCCCTTTGTCGGTTTCCGGGAATGGTCCAGCTACGTCGATAGCGATCCTCTCGAATGGACTTCCTACATTATACTGTCGCATGGCGGCCTTCTGCCGCCTCTGTGGCCCATTACTCGCTGCACAGGTGGTACACTTCCTACAATATTCCTCCACATCCCGTCGGCTATTGACCCAGTAAAATCTGTCCCTCACTTTCATTAACGTCTTTGTCACTCCAAGGTGCCCTCCAGAAGTACCTGAGTGGATTTCCCTCACCACCTCTGGTATCCTACAACGTGGAACAAGAGTCTGTCTCCGCTCTTCTTTTCCATCCGCATTCACCAGCACCCTCTTCAGGAGTCCGCCGTCGACAACCAGAGATTCCCACTGAGCCCAATACGCCTTTACATTTGGGGAATATTTTGCCACCTCCTCCCATGTAGGTTTCCGGTCCTCTTTCTTCCATTCGAGAATTGGTTTCATATCCGGGTCCTCTTCTTGATCCTTTTGTACATCGGTCGCTTGCCAGTCGTCCGCTACTACGGTGGTTCTGTAGATTTCGGCATCGCGTTCTTCCGTCCTGGTACAATGCTTGCAATTGTCAGGGCATGGTCGTCTTGACAATGCATCAGCATTTCGATGCGATGTTCCAGCTCGATGTTCGGTGTTGAAGTCGAATTCTTGAAGTCGTTCGATCCATCTGGCCACTTGTCCTTCGGGATTCTTGAATTGCAGGAGCCATTTCAGAGCTGCGTGGTCGGTTCGTAGCAGAAAGTTCTTTCCGTAGGGATACTTGTAGAAATGCTCGACTGCTTTGATTACTGCCAGTAGTTCCCGCCTCGTTACGCAGTAGTTTCTTTCCGGCTTGGATAGTGTCTTGCTGAAGTATCCGATGACTCTCTCTTCTCCATCCTGAATTTGAGATAGGACTGCTCCAACTCCTACGTTGCTGGCGTCGGTATCCAAGATGAATTTCCCTGATGGTAGTGGGTAACTCAAAACAGGAGCCGTAGTCAGAGCGTGCTTCAGCTTTTCGAAAGCATCCTGGCAGATGTCCGTCCATTCGTAGTGATGTCCATTTTCGGTTAATTTGGTCAACGGCTTGGTGATGTTGGCAAATCCAGGTACGAAACGTCGATAATATGTGCAAAGTCCCAAAAAGCTTCGGATTTCGTGCTTGTCCTTCGGTACTGGCCACTCCTTCACGCTTTGGACTTTCTCTGGATCGACTGCTACTCCCTTATCGGATACGATATGGCCTAGATATTGGACCTTGCGTTGGAATAAATGGCACTTCTTCGGGCTCAACTTTAGTCCAGCTTCTTGTAATCGTCGAAATACTTCCTCCAGGTTCTTCAAATGCTCCTCAAATGTTCGTCTCACAACGATGATGTCGTCAAGATACACCAGGCAAGTCTTCCACGACAATCCTCTCAAGACAGTCTCCATCAATCGTTCGAATGTCGCAGGAGCATTACAAAGTCCAAATGGCATAACTGTGAACTGCCATAATCCCGAACCAATGGTAAACGCAGTCTTCTCTCGGTCCTCGGGTGCCAATTCTACTTGCCAATATCCACTCTTCAAGTCAAGGGTCGAAAAGAATTTTGATCCGGCCAAAGTATCGAGGGTGTCATCTATCCGAGGAAGTGGGTAACTGTCCTTCTTCGTCACGTTGTTCAGTTGACGGTAGTCCACACAGAAACGTGTCGATCCATCTTTCTTCTTGACTAAGACTACCGGCGAAGCCCAAGGTCCATTTGATGGTTCGATTACACCATCGCTTTCCATTTCGGCTATGATGTTTTCAGCCTCTTCACGTTTTGCCAATGGTAGTCTTCGCGCTGGTTGTCGGATTGGATTGGCATTTCCCGTGTTGATCTTGTGTTTGACGATGTTGGTTCTTCCTCCTTGTCCATTTCCGATGTCGTAGACGTTCCGATATTTACCGAGGAGTTCCCGCACTTTTGTCTTCCGATCCGGCGTCATTTGTTGGGTGGATTCTGCCAATAACGTTGTCAATTCACTTGGGAACTTGGTATCCGTATTTTCTTCCGTCTTGACCTGTCGGACTACAGATGAAACCGGCGTGCAGTAGCCCAAAACGGTGCCCGCCTTTATCGTCATCGGGCAATAGTTGGTGTTCATTATCCGTACCGGAATTGTTTGCAGCACACGAACCAGGGATTTTCCAAGTATCATCCCTTTTCCGACTTCAGTATCATGGGTTTTCGGCTCGAACATCATGATGTTTCCATTGGCGACGCCATTCTCCACAGTTCCTCCTAAGATTGTCTCGCTTCGTTCTGGTAATGACACACCCTCGGCCAAGACGATGCACAACTTGTTTTCATCCCGACGGTGAAGTACGAGTTCTTCCGAATTTATTTTCAACACACCGCGCTTGAAATCCAGTGTGAAACCCCGACTTCCGATGATGTCCATTCCAACGATGAATTCTTCGTCGATGTCCGCCACGAGCACTCGATGTTCAAAGCTGGTAGTACCGATAGTAAGAAGGACGTCGACTTCTCCGTGGACGGTGGTGGCTTGTCCATTTGCCGTTCGCAGTCGCCATCGTGATGGTGAAAGGCGCTTTTTCGCTACCACGTCTCTTCTTACTACTGTCCTCGTTGCTCCTGTATCCAGCAGGAGATTTCGTTGTTCCCCATCAATACTTCCGTCGACAAAAATACTGCTGGACTCGTGTCGTAGTGCGGCAACAGTCGCTTCCTTAGTCTTTGTTGAGGTCTGTTTGATTCGGGTCGATGATTGCACCAAGTTTCCACAGCCACATCTCACTTCCTTGGCTTTTTGTTTGGCTGGTTTCCGGCTTTCCATCACGCGAATCTGACTTGTTCCATAGACGATCATCTTTGCTGCTTCGATTTCGAGAGCACGGGTGAGGGCCTCCGTTAGGCGGGTTGGCCGAGCGAGAACCAATGCCTGGCGGGTTTCCCCGTTCCGTACCCCGTCGACGAAAGCTTGGACGGCCAATCTTTCCACAATATTCTCCGGTGTTCCTGGGTAAGCAAGGCGAGCCATTCGGGCCACATCGGCTTCGAACTCTTGTAATGACTCTCCCGCCTTCTGGACCCGGTTCTTTAGCTGTGTATGGAACACATGCTCGAGGTGAGTCTGCCCATATCGCATTTCCAATCGTTGGACCAGCTGTTCGTAGTTGTTCATGTCATCCGGGGCCACGACCTGGAGGATATTTAGTGCATCCCCGGATAAGGAAAGCACAAGATTAGTCGCCTTTTCTGCTTGTGTCCAATTGTTATGCTTGGCCACAGTTTCAAACTGGGCGAAAAAGTTTGCCCAAGGAACTTTCCCATCGAATGTTAGCAGCTTTACCAGATTGTGACCACCTGAGTTCGTCGCCAAAGGTGCCCTTGCGATATTTTTATTTTCACCAACGATTGGGCTCACCTCAAATTCCTTGAATTTCTTTTCGATGGACTGGAATCGGTCGTCGAATTCTCCCTTAATGTTGTCGACTTTCTCGTCAAGTTTCTCCCTTATGTCGTTGACTTCTTCGCGGAATTTTTCTTCCATGCCGTTGACTTCTTCGCGGATATTACCGACCTCTTCGTCGAGTTTTCTTTCCATTTCGTTGAATTTGCTTTCCATCGTTCCCTTTAGGTCCGCTCGGAGGTCGTCGTTGTTCTTTTGAATCGTTGCCCTAAGATCCTCGCTGTTGGCATCGATCTTCTTCAATTCAGCTCGCAGGTCTTCATTATTGGCCTCGATTTTTCGTTGTAGATCCTCATTGTTCTTCTTCAGTTCATCATTGTTGGCCTCGATTTTCCGTTGTAGATCCTCATTGTTGGCTTCAATCTTCCGTTGCAGGTCTTCATTGTTGGTCTCGATTTTCCGTTGTAAGTCCTCCAACATTGTTTCCGACGACTTGAATAGGAACGTTTCCGGATCATGTCCTTCCGATCTGAGGGTCTCGGCGAGTCGTTCTTTGAGTACCGTTTTCTTTCCTTCGGTGCTCAGCTCTCGGTCTTCCAATTGTTCTTTTAATTCCGAAACTTTCAATTTGTCCAACGTCGACATGTTGAATTTATTTATTTTTTTATCACTTTATCACTTAATTTATTTTATGTCACACAAACCCCACACCTGACACCAATGTAACGTTTTTACGGGTTCGTTGGTTTGTGTATAATGACTACGAATTTATTTTTAAATAATTGTTTGTTTATTTATCTAAGACTTATACACTACAACAATGTTCACTGTCAACAATAGTCACAGTACTGTTTATATTTCACTATTACACTGTTAACTCTATTTACAATGTTTACAATAATCACAATTTATTTATACTCGCGATTCACTATTCACTTTATTTAACAATTCACTGATCACTTTAACACTAAGCACTTCGAGGAATTTATTTGAATACTGTCGATGAACACTCGATGATTTATGTTAATACTCGTCGAACATTTATTTGAATACTGAACTGTTGGCTCATCTTTCCGAATATTTATAGTAGCGATCACCCGTTTCTAGATTTTTCGATTGGTAATCTTAGCGCCTGTCTTTCTCTCTTTCATTGGTATACCAATGGAGAGAATTCTAGAACAACACGTTCTTCGTCTCATACTTTGAACTGTTAATCCGTGGTCATAAAAGAACTTTAGGTGGTCCATCCTTTTGTGCAATTCTTATTGTTGGTTATTGGTTAATCCTCGACTTTCAGGCGCCAGACACAAATGGGTGTCTTGGATTTGTGACAATATTATATCTTGTCCAGAGGCGTGCGGTCCATACATGCTGTAGATGCGGCGCATGCCTTTGGATTGTAAGACGATTTTAAAAATTGAGTATTTTTTTATGATTTATTCATTTAATTTTTAATTTACGTAATTGCATTTGTAAAATCATTCTAAAAATGATATATTTTTATCATTTATACCACCCAACCCAAATGAACGGCAAAAGCCGAATGAATGCGTTGGCGACAGTAGCATGCGATTCTTTGCTTCGAATTGGTCGCGCATGCGCACTAGTACAGTCGAATACTATTTCTCTCGGCATTTCACATAGCCAATTAACAGTCAGCAGATGCGTTTTCCGTTTTGAATCTAAACAGTGAATTTAATTGTTTAAAATGTTCTGTTCTTTAGGATAAGAACTATTTTTGTGATTTTTAAATACATTATATGATGCGGTTGTTGATAAGAAGCTTGTAAGAAGGAGCGTCGAAGAAGGCTAATTTAAAAAAAATACTTATAACACCACGTTTATCAAACGAAAAAATAAATTTTAACTTAACACTTCTAACCGCATGCCCTGTTTCAAAAGTCACCGCACGCCACTGATCTTGTCATATAAGAGTAAGTTGATTTGACTGACAGAGATGTTGAAGACTAAACCATTGAAGATAAAACTACTAAGAAATTCTACCCCTTAGTAGTTCAAAAAAAGGGTTGACGTAATCGTATTTTTCAAGCCTTTTTTCTCTCAAAATATCAATGCTTGCAATTATTATCAATCTTAATGTAGAAATAAAGAGCTGCTGCTTTTTTAGTTTCTTAATTGGCTTTTTCAATTTGGCAAGCGATTTTTAAAAATGTCAAAGAAAATCTCCAAGAAATGGTATCACTGACTCATTTACAAATGTTTTTTTTAACTGATTTTATCAGCTCATTATAATGTACTCTTTAAAATACTGTGTTGAAAGTTGTTATTTTAAGAGGGGAGGGGTGTAACAATATTTTTTTAAAATGACGCTACAATTCTATTAAGTGGCGCCCAAAATATTGGATTTTTTAAAAAACAAAATATATTTTTGTCTGCGTTTAATCTTAATGTAAAATTTTATGTGAACGTAGTCACGGGTAGTCACTGGTTCTCAATAAAAACCTAATTAAAATTCCCAAAAGCTTTTTTGATCTAGAAATCCAGGAAACTCTGAATCCCGGGATTTTCGAGATCTATACTATAATAATGATAAAGGTTTTATCTATAAAAAATGCAACAGTGAATGTGATTGTGACTCATTTGAACGCAACGTAATATAGCCTGTACTTTTACGCGTTTTGTCTCTCTCAAACTTACATAGATTTTATACCAGAATAGACAACTTGTTCATGATCAGATTTTATATTCTTATAAACCAGAAAAAATGGACATAAATCAGATAAGGGTTATTTGCAATTTGATTAGATTCAAATTTAAACATCAATTAAATGTATAATTGTTAGGAATGCAAAATTAGCTAATTGATATCCCAGTTGAATATTGTTTTCCTTATTCCCAAATTGATTATTTTTATATTTAAAAGCCCAAAATGACCTAATATTAGTTCCTAAGACGTGTAAGAGCACATCGAAACCTATAAAATTACCAATTTACAAAACTTGCAGAAAACTTTCCAGGTTAAACTACCAATGACGGATTAATTTGGTTAGTGCGAGAATACCGTATGCGTCTATCAATACAAAAGTTTTATTATTTTTTAAATATGTTCCACCCCTCGTACACCCATCCCGTCCGTTTTGATCCGCGGACAAAATATCCTCAGTATCCCCATGACAAAATATTCTCAGACAAAAAATCCGCATAGAATAACTGAAAATGGTATTTGCAGCATAATTTTGATGTTAAAACATTTAGTTTTGTGTAAAACTTTGCGGTGTCAAGAAGTGCACATTCAGTCAATGAATTAAAATCGGGTAAACGAACAATATGACTATAATTTCTTTTGTTAGGGGCCCACCAAACTCCCGCAAGGGGGAACCCCGGGACCCCTTTTGGCATTAATTAACACAGTTTTTGCGGATTTAACACGAACACATGAAGGTCTTTTCAACACTTTTTTACTAAAAATTATTAAATATAAAATATTAGTTATTTAGCCAAAAAAATTTTTTGTCCACGGAATTAATCAAAGAGTGCTCTTTTATCAGAAAATTATGAGGTTTTGAAGTTTTGAAATATTTTATCGCAAATATTTTTGCGATGGGAATATTTTGTCCAGGGATCAAAAAGCCTGATACTCGTTGTACCTCGGGGAATAGCTATGAAAAACCATCCCCTATTTTGAAAAACATTTTTTTCTGCATTATATTTGGTTGAAAAATAATGATAAAAATATGTTAAGTAGTTCTAGTTGCTATCTTTCAATTTGCGCTAGTGTTATTGAAATATCTTTTATAGTTTTGTAGAAAAAAAATTTTTAAGGTTTCAGTTTCAACCCCTATTTTTTGAAAACGAGTTGAGTTTGGAGGTTTAAATTTGGCCCAAAATTATTTCTTACAACTAGTAACAAAATAACGAAACCAATCCCAAAAAAGATCCTGGTGCAGATTTCATGTGGAAACCTAATCCTGATTCGATAATCATTGGAATAATTTTATGAAATAATATTTTTGTTTACTAGTACCTAATATGAAGATAATTCACAATATACATAATTGCAAGTACAATCTATTTATACAACATTTTAAAGTAAATATGAAAGATAATAGGAACAAAACTTTGCCTTCCAATTTATGTATATATTGTAAATTATCTTTATGTTACTATTATTTTAAAATGAATCCATTGATTTTCGAATTACAATTTTATGTATAATTTTACTTTAGTTATAAGCAACCGTGGAAGTAGAAAATCTATGTAAGCATCTAAAGAACAATTTGAAAAAAAATTTAAACATATGTGAGAATAGGAATTTCATGTCGCTACCCGCTTTTTGTTTCCATTTTTCAAAAAACGTAAAAAAATCTCCATGAGAAATTTTGATGAAATTCAAATGCATAAATTGACGGCATGAAACGCGAGATAAATAAAACAAGTTACTTATTTCAGTTGCATATGAAATAGACTTTCTGTCTACGTTTCTAGAAGAATAGAAATTTATTTCAAATGAAATGAAAAGAGAATGAATAAGTAAAAAAAAAAAACGATCATCAATGACATGTGACGAGAACATCAAATATAAAAGAAATCAAGTTTCCAATTTTCCTTTTCAAAATTGACTTACTTTTTAACTATAGATACCTTTAAGTAGTTTGTTTGATTAGAAGTTAATGGGTTCAAGGTGTTTAACTTGAGACGTGAAGGTTTTAATGTAAAAAAAAATAATTGTTATTTTTAACTTTTTAAAATTGATAGAACCTTGGGTTTTGTTCAATTGATGCAACTCCTCGTCGTTGCTTAATTCAAATTTTCATTGCATAATTCGGGATGTAGGAAATGAAAAATAGTTCGGTCAAGTCCTACGTAATATATGCACTTAGTTAATGTTGGAGGAGAGTGAAATCTTGCTCGAAAAATTGTTTTTCGATTTAATTTCATTAAAACATCGAACTTATTACATGATTCGCTCACGTATTTCCTTCGAGACATAAATGGAATATAATTTTATTTAAGTGATAACGAATCGTATTTCAAAATAAATATTTTTCATAATACATAGAGAATAAGATATCGTTATCGTCGAACGAGAGACATTCTATTTTCAATGTGTTCGCTGTAATTCAATCCTGTCTTGTGCACTTGTGACAAATCAAAAATTTAACTTGAAATATCAATGGCACGAACTGCTGAAACATCTCGTGTCGTTGATAAAATATTCTGAATGTGCAATTTTATAAAACAGCCAATTTTCCAAATAGACAATCAAATCAAATCTAACGGTTAAAGAGAGGTGTGACGAAAAAGCAATAAATTTCTGTGACAAGTTTTAAGAAGGTTTGTCTTTCAACGAAATTATCGAATGCGACCCACCAGTAAAAATATGATAATATTTCATACAGGCAAAGTTTTTAAAGTGGGTGTTATGAATTAAGTTAAGTAATCGAGTTTAATATAGATTTTAAATGAGAATTATATTAAAATTCGATCTTTATAAGGAAAGTGAAATTAGAAATGAAAATGTCTAATTAGAATGTTGAAATCGTATTTAAAGAAAAAGCGTCGATTTTTAACGTATAATTTATGTAAGCGATTAAATGGATTTATTAGATGTTAATTGGATTCTAAGATAACGTATATATTGTTGCTAGCAAAATTTTTATGGGATCGAAAAATGTAACTTGCGTTTTCACAAAATGTTCAACAAAGAGTACTTTTATAATTAGACATTCCATGTAAACTTTGTTCGAAACCAAATAATGTGTTAGTCAAATAAACCCGTACAATTTTTTTCTCTGTTTTACGACTCCTAGGGTATTTCTTCCTTTTATCACCGCGACCAAGGAGGTCTATTGTGATGTGACCCTGTGTTTCCTATGAGAGCGTCAGGCTTTTAAAGAAAGCCAGCACCTGCCTAGGGGCTGCCATTGATATCTCGCTAGGCGTCATGTCCGTCTTTCCGAGATCCTGCAGTCTTCTTTTGAAAGCTGCCTCACATGAGCACAAAATGTATTCCGCCGTTTCTACCGCTTTCCAGCAGAGACGACATATGGAAGTGTCGGCTTTACCGATCTTGTGAAGATGGTAATTCAGGGTACAGTGACCCATATAGAGGCTTGTTAGGAGCCTTACGTCCCTTTTGTCGAGTGACAATATGTCGTGAGTTCTTTTCTTGGAGTACTTTATGACTTTCTTAGCTTGTCTATGCCCCGTAGTATTCCTCCAGTGCCAGGCCTTAGTTTTGGCCTCCCAAGCCAGAAAAGCGTTTTCGATTCTACAAAAAGGTTCAGGTCCTATGAGGTCTGATGAGGCGCCATTGTTGGCTAGTTGATTGACCTTTTCATTGCCCTTTATACCCTCATGTCCTGGAGCCCACTATAGGTAGACCTTGTTGCAAGCTGCTAACTCCCTGAGAGTTTGTGAACATTCCCAAACAAGCTTGGACTTCATCGCCTATTGACAGTGCCTTTAGCGCTGCTTGGCTATCACTTACAAGCCATTAATACATAGTATCCTTTATAGTTTATGTTATATCAAAACCAAAGACACCTTCATACAAAGTTTTATTAGAGTCGCCCGTTTTTATATGCAAAAATAACTACTCTCTTATAGGACCATGGCTTTTTCTGGTATACAAACATACTCTTGGAACTCCATTTCTCGTTTAGCTTGGTTTAATATCAATCTTTAATTCTATTTTGATTTCATTTTACATCAAATTTAGGTCAAGTATCTTAAAAATCAAGTTGAGTTGTTAATCTCTATTTCAAAACGTCATACGGGTTTTGGTACCTGCAAGGCGCAAAGGAGGCTAAAAAGAAGACTCCCTTAGGAGTATTTATGAGCTTCTTATAGTGATTAAGAGTACTGTAAATTTCAAAACTTAACAGCTTAACAGCTGCGAACAAATATCAAAAAGCGCTCGAGGATGAATACAAACCTCCAATGATATCCTTACCATTTATAGCCATTATCCTATTGACTGAACTGGTAAAGTACCCATCAATATTTTTTTTCTGCTTTATGAATTTGCAATCTGTTCCTGGACATTAAGCAATTATGATAAATGTACAGGTGGGAAAGACCATACACGCTAAAAGGGGTACCTTAAGGTGTTAGTGGTTTTCTGAAAGGTAACTCCAGAAATGAGACGCAATTCAGCCTTCGATGGTGGTTGGACTAATCCAGGACGTTGACAGCCAGATAGTTGGGGTGTTCGTTCAGTCTCTGTATTTTTGACTGAATCTGGCTATCTCACTCTTCACTGTAGTCACTTTGAGGTCCCGATGGATGGCGTGATTGGGCCATCATCAATATGAAAAATACTGTCATTATATTTTAAATGAAATGTAAAAAATTTCTGTTATTCAAATAACTGTTAAGTTAAATCAAGACTTGATTCACGCGAAATTGTCTCGTTGTAAAAGTTGTTTGAAAAAAATCTCTAAAAAGGCTTGATATCAATTCTATAGCTGTCCTTTAATATTATCATCGAATTTTTACTCCACTTGTAGACATTTTCTCGTAATTATTCGCGATGCATTTCATCGATTTCTCCATTCGATCGATTCTTTAATCGTTTTCTCTTTCATGTTTGCATTTTAATATGACTGTAGTTGGAGTGATCATAGAAAACGACCTCGTTCGTACTTCAAGATCATAAGATTGAGGGATCATGACCATCAAATGAGAGTAAATAAGCAAAAAAGAAAAAAAATTTCTACACATAACACGTTTAAAGATCAATTTCATCATGCTACATAAGGTCATTGCTAATATTTTTTTAAAATAATTATGGAAAACAGGATTTTGTAAAATGATTTTTTTCTAATGAAAACTTAGTAATTGATGTATAATTTAATTTTGATTGTAGATAAATTGATTGATTATTTGTGTTTTTAATTGGGATTTTGAGAATTAAGAGATTATAATTTATTAAGGGGTTATAAGCAGTCGGGAAGCCCAAAAAATGATTTTCCAAAAAAATTTCCTTGAGAGACTTAAATTTATTAATATCTATAAAAATTTGTACAGTTATTATGGTAATTTTAAACTGTAATTAAACATTTTTGTACTTGTAAAAGTAATAATTTTGAAATTTCTTAAAGCTGGTCTAAAAAAGCTCCTCTCTAAAAAAGCATCTTGCGTTGATTACGGTATCTCTGGACTGGATCATTAAAAACGAAAAAAAACCAAACGGATTTCGTTAACGTAATGTATAAGCTTGTAATTAGCATAGTAAAATTTTCACAAAATAGCGGCTTTTCAAAAATAAAAATTTTTTTATCAAAAATTTGTCTTTAAATTGTTTATAAAAAGGAAAAACCTTCCATTAATTACTAAAAAATATACTTAATAAGCTCGTGTTAAAATTTGAAACTGATCGGTTCAGCCGTTTCTGAGAAATCTTGTTCAACGACTTTAAAAACAGTTTTGACAAAAAAAACTTTACATAGAGTGAAAATTGTCTTTACAAATTTACGTGTAACTTTGAAAATAATCTTTAATCGAAAATAAATGGAATTAACTTGAAATTTCCTGGATGTTTAACTAAATAGAAATGTATGACAAAAATAATATTTAAAAACCCAATTAGAAAATTCCAAAAGTAGGTATATTAAATCCCTTAATGTTCGTTTATGTTATAACCTAAATATATATGGGTAGGTAACCGATTTATTTGTTAAAATTATTTTTATTAAATAAAGAAATATTTGATACGTCTAAAATTTTGGCTATGAAATTCATTAACAATTGAGATTTTCAGCGAAGTGAATTATTGAAGAGCTATATATTAAGTAATTACTGTAAACTTCTTTGAAAAAAAAGTTCATTATTACAGTGTTATTTGATGGGAAATAAAATTTCTTTACTTATTTAAGGAGAAGCATGTTGATTTTTTAAAGTTATTGCTTGAGTGAGTTTCAAGGTTGAAATATGCATATATGAGAGGTACAGGTTTATTGAAATAATTGCGATTTATTCATTTTTATTGTCTTTTAAAAATTCGAATATGAGTTGATTTAGAAATGGATTTGTGAATGATTTAAAAAAAAATTATTATTTAATTTAGAAATAACTAAATTTTATTTATTTGTTGAGCTACAAAAAAAAGCATTTTGTTGCACACGGTTTGCATACTATAGTTTAGTTAGCATTTAATAAGGGATTCAACAACTTCGAAAATATTACAATTTTTTAATAAGTGTTATTTTTGAACTCGGATATCTTTGGAACGTTTATTTGAGAAACTTTATTCTATGAAATTTTTTTTATGGTGTGAAATTACCTTTCAATCTCTTCTTTCATTTTGTTGCTACGATAAACTGTTCCAAAAACCACGCAGTGGCTAGAGCATGCTCTCTCCGCTTCATGCGTCAAGTGGTCCTAGGTTCGATCCCCGTTGAATCCTAGACCCAAGATATAATTGACCAACAGAAATTCTCTGTGTTTAGACATTCGTGATATGACCTTAGATGTTAAAGCGACTTTAAACAACAAAAAAAAAACGGTTCCAAAGTTATGAAAATTCAAAAAAATAAAAAATGTCTGTTACTTGAATATGAAATAAAAAATGGATTGAGACAAACCTTAATATTTTTGAAGAATCTCAAATTGCTCAAAAAAAATTTTTTTTTTTGCTTTATGATTTCGCAATCTGTCCCTGGACATTAAGCGAATATGATGAATGTAAAAGTGGTGAAGACTGCATTACCCTAAAAGGAGTACCTAAAGGTGTTAGGGGTTATCAGAATGGTAACTCCAGAAATGAGACGCTATTCAGCCCTCAATGGTGGTCGGATTTATCCAGAAAGTTGACAGCCAGATAGTTAGGATGTTCGTCCAGTCTCTGCAGGTAGTTTTGACAGAATCTGGCTATCTCCCACCTAGCCACTTTGAGGTCCCTGTGGATGGCGTGATTGGTGACATACCAAAAGGCGTCAGTTATTGTTCTCAGAGTTTTTGACTGGAAGCGCTGAATCTTGTCCACATTAAAGTTAAAGGCGGCTCCCCACTGTTGTATCCCATATGTCCAGATGGGTATAAGTACGGACTTGTATATAAATAATTTGTTGTCTAGAGGCAGTTGGGACTTTCCTCGCAGTAGCCACCGAAGTTTTCAGATAGCGATATTTAGTTGGTTGCGTTTGTAGAGGATGTGTTTAGATCAGGTGAAGCGTCTGTTCAGGTGTATTCCGAGGTACCTGACCTCCGTAGCCCTCAAAATTGAACATGATTAGTAAAAAACCTCAATTTTTCCGATTTTTTCGCAAATATTTCAATCGCAAAAATTGTTTTTAATAACTCCCTAAATATTTTTTACATGTTAAGACGATCCCCTGGAAATTTTTATGGCCCTTAAAGTTACTGAAGCTGAACAAACCCCAATGATATTTTAAGTGTAACTCTATACAATTATAGATATAAAAGAAAAACTAACTAAACAATTTATTGATTTAATTTTATTGGTTCTTCATTATTTTAATCTATTTATCAGACTATGAAATTCTTTCTTTCTTAATTAAAATTTTTTCAATTTGTCTGTAGTAAATAAATGAAAATGAAGTCCTCAATGTTTTGCTAAGGATAATAATAATTGAAAGTGTGGTTTCTGGACATGGTGACGATTATTTAGATTGAGTCGATGGAGTATTAAAATAGAAAATTAATCATTTTCTGCAACACATCATGTTGATTGAATCGTCGGCGTCATGGCATCGTGTTGATGAAAATTTTCTCTTCACGTGATTGAACTACTAATTGCTTTAAAGGCAAATTTTTTAATTGATTCCAATTCAATTAATGTGTCATTTGGTGACGCGCTACTTATTTACGAGAGAAGCTGGTGGAGATTGACTCAATTCGTTTATAATGGCTTATTCAATCGAAAAATATATCACCGAAGGGCCTAATCTAAATTGAAATATAGACTTATATACTTTTATAATAATAATATTTTCATTCTATTATTTTTTAAAGCTTTAAAACTTTCAGTCTCTTAAATGTCTATTATCATTGAGAATTCTAGTATTATATGTCATCATTTCAAAAATGTTATTAAAAATTGGGTCAAATAGTCGAAATTAATACAATATTAGTATTTTCATTTTTTAATAATGTCTTGCATTATTGCTTATATTTTTTTTAAAAGAATGAGAAGTTCTTACATGATATAAATTGCAACATTTTTTGTCGTTCAAACACCCATATCACGAATCGAAAATGAAACTGATTCATTTTATGAATACTCCAATTAAATAATTACGATAATTAAAAAAAGCAAAGAGGTAATAACATGATTTATTGTACTAGGTGAAACATTCGGATTCATTAATGATATATAATCACCAATACTTATACATGTGAAAAGTCTTAAATCTTAATCATTCAATTAGGTGTACAGTTTTTCTAATGCATTTTTAAACAAATTGATTTAACAAGAAATTGAGAAATATTTTTTTTTCGGTTTAAAAAAAAAGGTAGTTATAGGTAGTTTCAAACAAACAATTATGAATAGGTAAACTCATGCTAATTAGATGCTAATTGCAAAAGTTTTAATTAAATTGAAACCGAGCAATTGCAATTAACCAAATGCAAGCATACATTTTTTTTTCTAAATTGTATTTATTACAGTTGGTTGTAATTAAAAAAATTTACCTTGTTTAATTTGAATTTTGTTTTTCTACGATTTTTGAAATTTTAATAAGGAAAATGGCTACATATAATTTTTATTTTTGTCGAGATGAAATTGTGCTATATATTCAATACTATTACAACTTTTATCTATATATCTGTGCCTTGGTTCTAAAAGGCCCAATGTCTAAAAGCGGAGAAATCGTGTTATGCAAACAAATGATCTCCATATATGAAGTAATGTTAGCGCAAAAAGGGCCAATGTCCTGGAATAAGTACATTACTAAAAACATAAACCTAACAGAGGCCAATCTCATTATAACCTTGGTGCAAAAAAGGGCAATGTGCATTTAATTTGGCATTTTCTGGGAATAGTAAACATGGAAAAAATGCAAGTATGTCTGTCTGTCTTTTATGCATTCCTAAACTGTTCCACCGATTTCGATTAAACTTGAATTAGTTGTTGTTCGAACCCCAGGGAAGGTTTACCACCTTTTAGATTTTCAGCGAAATCTTATTATAAAATTCAGATATTAAGGTCTTAAAATTAAGTTTTATCTTTTTCTGTCAAAATGGCTGAATTTTTATATTTGGGGTGACATTTTCTATTAATCAGTTAGCTTAATTTAGAAACGCGCAACGAAGTGAACGGGTATCAGCTAGCGTCTGATAAGGCAATAGTCATTTTAAGAAATTAATATAATTTTTAATTTTTTTGAGTTACATTTTTTCAAACTGTTACTTGAAATAAATCCTTTCCCGTATTATGGGAATATTATTAGGTTTTGTTTAATGCTGTATTGTTAAGTAACAAAAAAAAATTATTTATAATTATTTTTTGAGTAAAAACGCAAGAGAAACTACAGATTGAAATATAGAACATGCTAGATGTTAGTAGAGTAAGAAATTCACATGATGATATTAATCGAAATATTAATCATAGTATCGTGTTTAAACAATGAAGTGTTTGATAAAAATTTGTCGTTAGTAGTAGGATTAATTAACAAGAAGTGAAGAATCTTTATTTTTTTTTTATATTGTTTGTATTATATTTTATAGGTGAGTCTTTTTTTATGTCTACGTAAGTGAGAGTAAAAATGTTTTAGTCTCGTGCGTGAGTTTTTATTAAGTAGCTTTATTAATGTATATTTAAACATTCAACTCACATTTGAAGACTTTCTCTGAATTTATTCAAGTCGTTATATTTAAACAATATCGTTCAAAATGCTTTGTATTCAATGTATTACTAGCTGATACCCGCCCGCGCCGCTTAGCTTTTATAAATTAAACTGAATTGCAATTATAGAAACCTTCAAACTTTTCGTTTTCAATCAATTTATTTCAATCATTTTAATAGAAAAAGGAAATTGTAATTTCACGAAAATCGTGCGTTTTATTTGAATGATTAATATCTTGGATGTAATTCCAAAACTTAAGCTCCTTTTAAAATAAGTTTCAGCAAAATTCGTTCACTGATAGTAGCAGAATGAGTTGCTTGTAATCCTATATTAACTGTGGATTTTTCTCGGTGAAATGGAAGTCAAATGTGTAATTAGTTTAGGATCTGAAAATCATTAATTGAAAATGTCATTAGAATTCATTTTTTTTGCTGAAACCAGTTATTTATTCTACTGAAACACAGGAACAAGTGCACTTTTCCAGGATAAAATATTCTATTATGCTCACTGTCATATAAACTAACTTTATAGGAAAAATACGTTGACATGTCACTGAATTGCTGCGTATACTAGAAGTGGAAATAAATAGACAAGCATTTATTCTTACAAACTGTTCCACAGGAACCATACGTATTACCAGGATAAAACGTTTCTTGTACCTTTTTTTAAAAACCGTATACATCTGTATTATATAATTCTAAATGTGTCAGAAAATATCCTAAAGTCACCGTGAGTTTTTCCGGAACAGAAAGTAGTAGGTACTTATATTTTACCCCCAGATCTAAAAAAATATTTCTTCAAAATTTATTGCACCCCATTGATGATACAAAGAATAAACAAATATTACAACTTATACTTTATACTTTATAGTATAATGTAATATGCGCCTTAGTAATGAAAGCTAACCAATTATTTAAGCGGGACTTTTTCAAAACGCCGCGGGATGCGGTACAGTCCTTCCAAAAGCGAGACTATCCCGCCAAAATCGGGATATGTGTTCACTTTAGGTTAGTTAGAACCAGCCCCCTGTCACTTAGATACGAGAAAAGCTAAAAAAACGTGACCGATTTCTACGGAAATCGGTGTTGTTATAAGAGTCATACGTCTCAAACAGCCCCCTACCACTTAAACTTATCCGAGTTATTATAATTATTATATAAAAATACTTATCATAATTATTCTCATTTAATAACAATAATAATGAAAACATTTAAAAAAGTTTCATTTTAATAACTTGCCTGACGTTTAAAAAAAAATATTTCTAACCTCCGACTTCCATAAATTCTTCGGTCTTCGTCAGTCTTTGTAGTCTTCTTCGTTCAACTCGTTAGCAACTAAATCGCAACTAGTGACTGCAAATCCAGTAAAAATGGTCACATTTTTGTAACATGGAGTTGTAGGGGGCTAGTTAGAACCTTCCATAAACAAAAAAGAGATCAGCTCCTGTCACTTAAATACGGGAAAGACAAAAATAAGTGACCGTTTGTGTCGCATGTTTTAGTACATTAGGTGGCGCTGGTAGTTTAGTTGTACAGCAGCTGTTAACTATTTGTGTTGTGATTTATCAGTTCCTTATGCTATTATCGTTGTTACTGTCACCAATGACAACTTCATAATTATTCTCATATAATAACAACAAATATGATTTGTCTGACGTTCAAAAAAAATGTATTTCTAACCTCCATAAGAGTCTTCGTTCAACTGTACTACTAGCGCTTCCTGCAAGCAGTGACAAAATAGGGCGATTTCTGTAACATGGAGTTGTAGGGGGCTGAAAGAAATCACCGTGACCGCTTGCTTATATCCAGGTTCGATTGTATATTGATAAAGTGTTTTTTTTTTAATTTTTTTAAACTGTAGATAGCGTTTTTTTATAGGTATTTAATTTTTGAATTGTTAAATTAATAACTTTTAGTTCACAAAAGTATGAAGTGTGAAGAGTATTTTTGAAAGGTTTTGTTTATCTTTACATAAAAAAATTAAATCGTAATTCAAATTCAGATGTTACTTCTAAAATAGTAAGGCTTAATTTATGTTTTCAATTATTTAGGACTTTTTGGAAGGACCCAATTTCTGATTAGATCTTTTAATTAATCAAAGAATCATTAAAAGATAAGTCATTGAAACAAAGTGAGACAGATAAAGAATGAAATTAATTACGTTTGATGTTGCTTTTTGATGTATAAACTTTCAATTTGACCGAAATTAGTTGTAATCATGAAAATCTTTTATTTTATGCGTGTTTAAGTTTTCCATACAATTAAACTCGAATATTATTTTATATAAACTGTTTTTGTACTGAAATTATGATTGAAATTGTTCTTTTACACCGTTTTGTTCTCTATACTCTTCTAGCTAACGTGAGTCAGACAGAGAGTGTCGATAGTTTGCGATCGTATTGAAAAATAAGTAAGAAATGTATTGAGTAAAAAGCGATGAAGTTGAATACAATAACGCCATGGAATGATGGTGATGTTGATGGTGGTGTCATCGATCACGACATCAATGGTTGTGGAGCATTTAAAGGCTATGTGTGCCGTGAGTACTTGGTATCATTTATCAATGGCCTGGTTTTTGTGGCTTGTTGGGCTTTATTTGCCATTTGTTCCAATCACTTAGTGAAACCAAGAATTTTACAGATTTGACAAAAAAAAAATGATAAACTCAAACACCACATTATTTAAATAATTTTTATAGCTTGTTTCATTTTTCGGGAAATCTGTAAAATTTAAGGACGCCCAACTTCCAAGTTTCATAATTTTTACACTGCACACATATTCAAGCTTTATGTGCCACAAATCATTTATGATCACATCAATTTTTGAATGGTTTATCACTTTAAGTTACCTGTTAACTATCTTTAGCTATTCTAATTGAACCATTTTCGTTTTTAATATTGCATTCAAGTTGATTTAATTATTTTAAATATTATTATTCTTTTAGGATAATTAGTTAGAATATTAGTTGAGGAAAACTTTTTCAAAAAACTTACCGTTTCTTCATCTCATCATTTTGAGTAGTTCAAATTGAGAATAAATCCCTGACCTAATTTTTAAGCATCTCGCACTTGCTTCCGTCACTTATTTTCTTGTGCTTTTTCACCAAGTCTTATCATATTGAAACGTTACAAGCACGTTTCTTTGGCGTTTTGCTTTTTTCGAACATTGATTTTTCTCAGGGAGAAGGTGTGTACTTATGAGAAATGCGTTGAACTTTTTTTTCTCAGGCCAAGGAAATGGGAAGTGATTATCTGTGTGATGAAAAGCTCTCAGTCAGCAAAATCGAACGAGATTGAAACGAAGGTAATTGGAGGAAGAGATTCCTTTTTTTCCACTGCTATTTATTTTTGGTTTTGAATATATTTTCTTGGTTACTTTTTAATGATACTTTTTACCTGTGTGATGGTATTTAACATAGTTTTTTCTAGCATTGAAGCGATATCAAAGTCGGTGAAGGTGAATTTAAACATAATGGTATCAAAAATATGTTTAGCAAAATTGTTTTTACTGAAAACCTAAAAATATTTAAACATTTAATTAACCAACCAAAACATAGGTTTAATGCAGTGGTCACCAACATACGGTAAGATTTCCATGCGTCTCCTCAAAATGTCGAGATTTTTGCGTAAAGATAATTCATAAAGTTTATAACAATAAGAATTCAGCAAAAGAATTAATTTTTTAATCTAAAAGTTGGTGACCCCTGGTTTAAAATAATATTAGAGACAGATACTCGATTCGTTATTATTTTTTAAACAAAACAATATTAAATTTGCTGATTGATTGCTATGAATCACTAGGAATTCACTGCTTGACTTGATTTTCAAGCTACTTGGTTTAAAATTTAAAAGAAATCAAGTTAAACTCAAGATAAATGTTAGTATTAAAATATCAAGTTAAGTTCGCTTACGTGCATTTTGTGTTTACTTTGATGGTGTAGTTACTGTGGAAAGTGGTTATAGCGAAACTGAAAAGACCAAAATATTTTTACGTATTAAACGAATTTCGTCTTAAAGGAAAATAATGTATGGACTCAAGAAAATATATACTCAGTTGGAATCACATTCTGATTTCGTTTTAAACGTTTTCCATAGTGTTCTGTAAACCTGACAATTAGTCAAATGTGTAGTAGTCTCAAAAGTCGTTCTTTAAGATTATCTTCTATTATGGTCATAGTAAGGTATTCCCTCTTTTATCCTCTCTTTTGTTGTTTCTTTCTCTTTTTATGACAATTCTTACTTGCCCTCCAAGTAAATGTTTTGGTTTGATCGAAAAAAACTTTCCTCCAAAACCGAGAGACCTCGTGAAAATTACGGATTTGGAGAGAACTATCCCGGATCCTTCCCTCTACACGGCCCTGCTTTTATTGTAAAATTGATAAATAATTTAGCTAACGCTTGTTCGCACCTGTGCTTTTTCTTGTAGTACTGTTAGATGAGCATTGTTTGTTAAAAGGACAGAGACTGTTTCATCCATACAAAAGTATACCCCTCTTAATAAATCTTCTCAATAGTTGTACTAAATAATAATTGATTTTCCATAACGTCTGATAGTTAATTAAATAAAATAGCAAATAAACGTAATTGCGTAAATGTGTTATCTACGTTATGCGTTGAACACATTAGAGCAGGGGTTTCAACCTTTTATGCTTCTAAGATCTCATGGTTTTCTTGAAGGAACCTTATGTTAAAGTAGCATATAAAATAGTTTGTGAAAGTCAATTGTAATCAATTGTGAAACCCTTGTCAACGTTCTAGGAAACCTTATGGTTTCAGAAAACCTCTGCCAAAGACCCCTTAATTAGAAAGTTCAAGATTGATCAAGATTGCCTTCACAGGAATCTCTTACCGTATTTAAACCTGGACTTGCTCTTACTATTAATTAGCTGCTGTTAAGGATTCACTACTTGACTTAAATTTTATGCTATTTGACTTTTCAAGTTACTTAACTAAAATGTAGTTTAAAATCAAATTAAACGTCGATATTTAAATGTCGAGCCAAATCAAGCATTGAATTTACAAATTCAACAAGAGATGATCAAACGAAAAACGACACAAAATTTAGAAACAAGAGTACAAGAGCGAGAAAGACTTTAACCAGCTTATACAAGTAAATATTTAACAAGTACCTATATAAAGGTGTAATTTTTATTTAAAACCTTATTATGAATCTGGAAAAATTTACATCTAAAAGAAGCTCTTATAGTAAATTACATTTATTGTTTTTTTATGGATTGATCAACTGGGTGATTAACTGTGGACTTCTAAAGTGACCACGTTTTACTAGAACCAAGAAGTGGTTAATGTATCTTATTTAGTTTTACTCTACTAAATATATTTTGGACGATGTATCGTTGGTATTTTAGCTATAAAGATATTTGAGCACTTAAATTTTGCATAAAATAAAAATATCATAAATATTAAGTATAAGGAATGTATACAGCGAATCGAAGTTAAATATTTCATAATGAAGTTAATACTTGATGAAAAACTTGTTCCTTTTCTAAATAAACTTTTAGTTTCTTTCTGTTATGTCGTGTTCACACGAGTCAACTTTAGTTGACCGATTTTAGTTTATCGACAAAAGTTGAATGAAAAATCTCGTGTGAACCTTTGTTGCCATTAAGTTGACCAACTTTTAGTGGATCAACAAAAGTTTGAACGAGTCAAACTTTTGTCGTTCAAATGATGAGTTATATTCGAGTTTTACCAGTTATTGACATGCATGAACCCTTCAGTTTGAATTGGCCGGTCAATTTGCTTTCTACTTTGTTGATGTTATTAGATATTTTGGATTGTGCTTTATGTTTTATTTCAATATTTACACAATTTTAAAATATAGAAATTTATATTGTATTGAGAAGCTTCGAAAGATATGTCGTTGAGGATGTCTTATGCGTCTTAATTTACATTCAATTTTTATTTTAGAGCTCTGGTTACCCAAAATAAAAATCATTCGTATAGTATTTATGACTGTAATTGTAACTTCGATTTTCGTTACCTTTACTTCTACAAGTAATAAAATAAATTCCTTTTGCAAGGACAACTATTTGAAATTATAAGAATTGTTTGCAGTTGTTCTTGTTAAAATAACTGTTTTAGTATGCACCGCTACTCCCAAAGCCATTGAAAGAATTGGAATGGTTTGATTGATTTCAGTTGACAAAAACGTCTGAACCAAAACTGATACAAGTCGCATTCAACTTTTGTCGATCAACTAAAATCGGTCAACTAAAGTTGACTGGTGTGAACGCGCCATTAGATGAGTTGGGAAAACTCCATTTAATAAGGACTCATTACTTGACCTGATCTTCAAGCCTCTTGGCATAAATTTGATTTTAAATTAAGTCAAACTCGAGTAAAATATTATTATTTATATGGCAAATCGTGTCACTAATTACCTTCGTAAGTTATTTCATTCACAAGTCAAAACTTCCAGTAAATTTGCTTCAAAAATGGCTAACTTCTTGATTTGAGTAATACCTAATTTAAGTCAATAGTTTTGTTGTATTACTCATTAAAGTATTACGTTTATATATACATTTTCGTTTGGAATCGTTTTAGTCGCCATTTAAACTATGAGAGGAAATCTTGAAATTTTGTGCGAGGTACGAAGTCCTTTATAAATTGCTGACAATTTAACGGTTAACTCGGCTATTTGTCCACCATTTACTTACATTCATGTTCACTAAATTGACTTAACAATTGGTTTTATTGGCTTTTGAACTGATTGAATTAGCGAGTCGTCGTCCATTTCGCAATGGTTTTGTCTCATATAAATCTAATATTGTTATTCAGGGATGTTTTTAAATGCGATTAACGCGAACAATATCCATTTCGTTGAAAGAGTTTTAATGCAGTGTGCGGCGAGCTCTCACCAAGTGTGCATTTCATGAAAACGTATTCGAAAAGTTAGCAATTAGTTTATGTAAATATTAAAAATACAATAATGAATTAATTCGGTTATTAATCTCTGTTCGTTTCTTGGTGCTATAGAAACGTTTTAAAAACGTAAATATTTGTACTGTTCAAAGATAATACGTTTGAATTTTATATACGAAAGCAAATAGCCTTGGTTCTATAGTGATAACTAGAAATTAATTACTGCATATTATAATCGTTTTACTTTATCAAAGACAATTTTCATACGATCATAGACTATGTTTTGGGAGAAAGTCTTGTTCAGTTTTTTACTGATGAAAATGATTGATATGAATGAAAATTAAAGAGGAATTAATTGTTTTATTCCGTTATAGTTTTGACGAATAATTTATTGTGTGGTACTTTTTTATGTGTGAAATTTCCATTTTTTGTTTTTAATTTTCATAATACATTTATGTGAATATCGATCGTAATGTTAGTGTGATGTTTTAATCGGACATTGAATTGATATTGTACAATGGAAAAGTAAATAGAATTGAGAAAAAATGACGGAGAAACAAATAGGAACATTTTTTTTCATTCTCTCCATGTGATAATTTAATTTTCGATGTTCCGTTAATTTGTTTTACCGTAATAATTAAATCAACGAAAATGGACTATGTGAATAGTAAGTATCTATAGTTTTGCTTGTGTAATAAAATCTACATTGTGGTTTTGTTTAAGTTTTTTCTAAGACATTGAAAATTATATTTCCATTTTTTTAAAAATCATTTTTGTAACCAAAAATTTTAATATGAAGTAATAATAATATTGTTAGTACACTTTTCTTGGAAAAAAGGGACGTATAGCCAAGATATGAAATATTCATTTTTAAGTTTAAATATAACGTTTTATCATACTGCTATAAATCATCACACAAATTATGTTTGGTCTGGATCAAAATGTCTATTAGATAAAATTTTGTTGGATATAAGAGCACGTCTTGCGGTTTTCTGTTAGGTACTTTCCTTTTATGTTTTGTTTAAAAGTTGCCATCTATTTAATAAAAATTGCTGTTCTAGAAAATTTTGCACATAGAATGCCTAAGATGGAGTTTTTATTATTTTTTTTCCTTTGAAAACCTCTAATAGCATATAAAAATATGTATGAATGTGGTAAAGCCATATTGAAAATATGTTTTTGGTTATACTTGTATTAGAACTACAAATTTTTTAAGTAGAACTTCTTTGGTTTGATAATCGATAAGTGCACGAGTCTAGAACTTACATTCTGATGATCGGAAATTAAACAAAAGAGAGTGTCGTACAGTCTAAGGTGTTTAAAATTTATGGTATCCAACAAAATTAATAGTATATATTACTACAAAAATATTGGCGTCAAAACGAGCTCTTAAGGTTCTTATCAATATAAAGGTTTAGTTCAGTCCATTTTCTATTGATAAATATCGTTAGAGGGGCAATGAATCGAGATTTAGAATGAATACAACAAGAATACCAGGTCGCGACGTTTCGCCATATATTAAAGCTTCATCAGACACACTGATGCATGCTCAGCATTCTTGTCCTTTTGTTCCCTTGCATATATCAACACATAATTTTTTCATTTAAAAAACGAATTTGACAATCATGATTGATGTTCATGAAAATTGTTGTCAGCATATTATATTGTAGTTATAACAATCTACGCTTATGCCATCTATTGTGCACACGGTCTACCCGATTTCTTATATATAATATTATATTTATTATTTTCATATTCTTCTAATACATATTCTTGTATATATGAATAATTGGTACATGCAAAAACAAGAATGTTGAGCATGCATCAGAGAGCATGATGAAGCTATAATATATGGCAAAACGTCGCCCCCTGATATTATTGTTGCATTCATTGTAAATCCCAATTCATTGCCCCTCTAATTATATTTATCGACACAAAATAACAAGGATCTGAAGAAATATTAATTAATTCAACCCATTTTTTTCATTTTCAATTTAAATAAAACAGGATTTTTTTATTTTTGTTTTTTTCATAATTTTGGAACAGTTGTTCGTAACAACAATCTGAAAAACGGGATATCAAGTAAATTTCACGCTCTACAAAAAAGGTACCTGGAACAAAGTTCTCAGATCAACCGTTTCAAAGATTTCAGAGTTCAAAAATAACACTAAATAAAAATGTTTAAGACCACCTATTGGCGCAGTGGTTAGAACAGTAGTTCTATCCGCTTTATGCGTCAAGTGGTACGGGTTCGATCCCCGTTGATTCCTAGACCTAAGATTAAAATTGACCAACAGAAATTTTCTGTGTTTAGACAGTCGTGATATGACCATAGATGTTAAAGCGACTTAAAACACCAAAAAAAAAAAATGTTTAATATTTCCAAACTTTGCTTTACGGGCCTTTTTTGTAGAGCGTGAAATTTACTTTAAATTCCTTGTTTCAGATTGTAGTTACGATAAACTGTTCCAAAATTATGAAAATGAAAGAAATATTTCCCGTTTTATTTGATTAGAAAATGAAAAATAAAAAAAAATGGATTGAAGTTAACCTTAATATAATAATAATTTTTGTTTTGTTATATGTACAGTATTATTTTTTCGACACCATTTTTTTTTTGAACCTCCTAACACACAGCCATAAAATAAGTTGGCAGTGTAAAAATTGAATAAGCAGACTATTTGTTATGTACATTTTAAAGATCTAGTTTACTCAGGGCCTTAAGTAGTGATTCTGAACTTTTTTTTTCGGTACACTCCTAAAAATTTCAAAATTTGGCGGCACACAACAAAAACCAAAAGCAATAATCCATATTTCCTAATGTACAAATAAATAATTAGACAGTTTCAAAAAATTTGCAACTTTCAAATAGCATACAGTTTTGAACTGAAATCTAATTTTCTTCCAATACTTTCCTCATGCATTTCCAATACAACTAAGCGAATCTAAATCAAATCAAGTTTGATCCAATTTTCAGTTAATTAAAAAGGAAATGAGTGAAAAAAGGTAAACATATGCTATTCTTGCATTAATCTATTCCAGATGTTGCGGAAATTGCAAATTTTCACGTTAATTTTCTTCATTCTCTAAAATTACCCGAAAATTCGTAAACAAAAAAAAAATCAATAAGACTGTTTCAAAAATAAAAATAGATAAAATGCAACGACCTTTACAATGTTACAATTTTTCCACACATAGGTATGCATATTACTTAAAAAGGGATTCCCAATGTTTTCAATTATTAAAAAATAAATTGACATGGTAATAATAAATAGCGTATTAATCAAAAATGAGTCAATCGATACTTGTAATTATACAGTAGAGAAAAACTATTCCTGCGTTTCAGAGCATATTAGATATTAATATTTCTATTTATTTGTTCTACTTTCAGTTAAAATTCAATAAATTGATCATTTCATTAAATATTAATATATCGGGACAGAACTAGATTGTTATTGATATAGTGCAAAGTTCAATACATCAATTTTACAACCATAATATGTACTTATTGAATTTTATCAGTTGGCAGAAAAATGTAGTGTGCAAATAGTATATGAAATCGATAATGCGAAAAATTAATTAAATTATCAAAAGGTTTATTTAATCAATTGATTAAGGTGTTTTACTTTCATTTATATTGGAAAAGGTTTTGAAGTACTTAATATAATTTTCAAGAATTTGTCAATTCGTTATTTGCTAACTTTGTGATAAATAATTAATAAATGTCTTATAAAGCTCACCTGCTAAAACTATTTTCCTTGAAATATATAGTTCTTCCTAAATTACCCTATGTATTTAGATTTTAAAGGATTAACCCTTTCGTGCAAAACACCCTTCCTTTTAGGGGTTAATGTACCTTTCAAGTTGTGAAAAGTTTTTTTTTTGAAATTGGATACGTAATTTCGAAGAAAACCCCCAACATAAAAACTTATAAACATTTCTTAGTAAAGGATGTTCTATTTGTAGTGCCATAGTTTAACATCTGGAAATATGATTGTACCTTGATATATAGCAGGAGATTAAGTAATCAGAAGAACATGAGCAACAAAGAGCGTTTGTTGATTCGAGTTTGGAACAATGATAATTGGGTTGTTATTTTCATCGAAAATCCTCTTTAGTGACAAGACCCATTTTCATCTTAATGCCTTTGTTAATCGACAAAATTGTTGCATTTGGGGTTTCGAAAATTTGCGAGTGATTATGGAAACAGATGCATCCAAAAAGAACCACTTTTTAATGTGCACTTCGGATTGGACTATTTTTCCTCGAAAATGCAGTTGTTAAAGTAAAGCCGTGAATGATGTTCGTTATTTTGAAATATAAATAAACTTTTTTGTGATTAAATTGTATAATATGGGTCTCAACAACATGTGGTTTCAACAGGATGGTGCAACATGCCTTACAACCAGAGAAAACTATTGGATTACTGCATATCCTGGTCGTGTTATTTCTTATTCTTCTCGGTGCCGCGCCGTCCAGTAGAGATTGGAGACTAGTTGGTTTTCGTTGTTTTCGTTTTTCTCCCTGCCGTCTGCAAGTGCAGGACAGTTTCCAAGATAATGGCGTTCATGGTTTCCCCATTGCAGAGGGAGCAGATTGGAGTCGGTAGGATGCCAATACGGTAGCCTTATACGAGCAAGAGCTCGCATAAGTAGCCGTATCCCGTGGTAGTTCGGAAAATTGCCACTGACACCTGGCGGGGGAGAAGTCAGTTTTACAGTTTTAAAATATAGAAAATTATATTTTATTGAGGAGCTTCGAAAGATATGTCCTTACACGTCGAGGATGTTTTATGCGAGCTAGCCATAATACAAATTATATTTAATTATACTCATCCGAAAACGTCGCTTTCGACGATTGCTACTTGGTAGAATTGTTTGCAGTTGTTATTGTTAACATAACTGTTATAGTATGGACCACTTCTCTCACCGCTACCCCCAAAACCTTGAGACGGCAAATTTGGGGCTAAAATTTCAAATACAAAGCATCAAATTACAATTTCATCGACAAGAAAATTATATGATTGTGGGATAGGGTAACGAATTGTATAGGTCGGTAGGGGACGGAAATATGTAAATCCACCACTGAATATAAGTTTATTAAAATCGAATCGTTGTGGATCATTCGATTAAAATCAAGCCCCTTATATGTAATGTTGTGATTAGCAATGAATTTAAAATCATCTATGTAAATTATGTTGTGAAAAAGATTCAAGATGAAAGATTCTATATTTAAATGTATTTTTTTTTCTTTACATCGCAATTTGCATTATTGCACACTTATTATTCAAGGTGAAAATATCGCGATGCAAATAATTGATGCAATCGTTGACTTTTTACAATTTACACTTGTAGAGGGTTACATTAAATAAGGTCTATTTTAAAACCAGTCTAAAACAGAAGACATTAAAGTGCATATTTTGTTTCTTATTATTTTTTTTAAAATCTTTTCGAGTTCAAATAAGGAAGTGCAAAATGTAGGTTGCAAATATTTTGTTTGGCTTGCACTTCCGTTTAGTTGTCGTTTAATTTTTTTTTTCTTGTTTGTTGTTGTTTAGTTGTATAGTAAATGTGACTTCATGTTATTCTATAACAATATTTAATTTGAAATAGTTTCTTTTTAAATATTTCAAATATAATAAAGTGAGTTGTAATGCTTCAATGATTAATTAAATAGATAGAAAACATTTTGATGCGGTTTTTCTCATTATTGCTTTTTTACTTCATTTTCTTTTTCTTTCAAATTCTTGTTAATAACGAAGACAATGAGATAACTGTTGACGAGACGACTTATTATTAACTTATTACATTTAATTAAAACATGGAACATACAAGCGTTTAATTTGTCTTCGTTTTAATTACTTGATAATATTAAGTAAACACTTTAGCTGCTCTATTCCATAAATTCTACTTTATAAACTTTTTTTTCTAAAGAAAAACTTAACAAAATATGTAATCTGTGAGTTGTTAAGAAGCTTGCTTTATAGGTATTTATAATATAATTTATTTATATACCTGCACAAACGTTTCAATTTGTACATTTCTTAAATTTGATTGCTTTTTAAATCAATATGAGATAAGGGGAAATATTTTTATAACATGATGGAATAACATGAATTGTGAATTGTTTCTTAATTGCACATGATTTCCATTTATTGTAGACGGTATAAAATTTTTGATTTGTTGCATTAATGATGTGGTGGCAATGAAGTCATCGAATTGTGAAACATCATGGAACGAATTTATAAAAAAGTGAGTTCATGATTATCTTCAAACATACTATACCTATAGTTATTATATATTAGTAAATAAAAATCACGCAGGATTCATACGATTTTCTGAAATAATAACACTTTTGACCAATAAAGTTTTTTACATAAAATTTCAAGCTAACTTCAGGGACGGTCTTTTAGTCACTCTTGATCGAGACGTTGAGTGTCTAGAGTTTCCATTAACCTTCTTTATCCACACTTTAATCGATGTTTGACAAGAAAACCCGAATATGTATTACAGTTTATGTTTTTACTTAAAATGCAACTTTTTTCATTGTCAAAGCAATCTTTTACATTTCAAAAGCAACCTTTTACATTTCAAGTAAATTTTTTTAAACTAATATTACGAAACGAAAAATTATATTCTATGTACATATGGGTATTTCAAAAGAATTATAATTATCCAAAAATAGTTAGCGTATTATGTTTAAAGAAAAATTTTGCGTCAACACGAGCTCTTAATATCAATCCTAAGGTTTGCTTTAAATCATTTTTTCACTCTCAATCCAAATAATACAGCAAAATTTGGCTTTATTATTGAATTTTTCTAAATTTAGAACAGTTCAGCGCAACAAGAAGGTTTTAATTCTTTATTGATATTATTTATGAACTCTGATATCTTTAAGCTAGTTGATCTGAGGATCTTTGTTCTAAGGACCTTTTATGTAGAGCGTAAAATTTACTTAAAATCCTTTCTCTCAGATTGTTAATACGATGGACTGTTCCAAAGTTATGAGAATTTAAAAATTAAAATTTTGTTTTATTTAAATGAAAAATTAAAAAATGAATTGAGGCAAACTTTGTTGATATTAAGGACTAGGCGCTAAATGTTCTGTTTTAATATTAACTATCACTTTTTGGGTATCGTAAGATTTTTTTTTTTTAATTTGCAAGAGCCTAGTTGTTTACCTCTTACATTCTTTTTCATTTCAAATAAAACTTCAAATTTTCATTGGATAGATAGTGAGTGAGAATTTTTTCCAAGTCTTTTTTGAAATGAAAACAATCTTTTGATATAAAAAGTTTGTTTGCAGTAAAAAAAAACTACATACAAGCTCTCTTACTACATATTATTATCATTATAACAGAATTCACCACATCAAGTATCTATTGAACATGGTTCGACTTTCGTACATATCATATTGGCTTATTATCCAGGAATAGATTGCAAATACCAAAAATGAAGAAATATTTTGCCTTTAAATTTTCATATCTTCTCGTCAAGTTTAGACTGAATACATACTCGCTTAAATCGAAATAGTGACTTTCGACTACAAATAGTGACTATTCAATATTTTGTAGTGAAAAGTATACCACCAAATTCAATTAGTGTATTATTCATATTATTCAAATAGTATTCACCACTATTTGAATTTGGTGGTATACTTTTCACTACAAAATAGTGAATAGTCACTATTTGTAGTCGAAAGTCACTATTTCGATTTAAGAGAGTAGCCATCTTAAAAGTTTTAAGCTCCGTAAATATTCATGTGCTGTGCCGAGAAAATTATCAACCTGTTTTTGAAGCCACTGGGGTTATCCCAATTTGAAAACGAAATTCCCGATTATTTCAATCTTCTCTATCGAAATTTGACTCACAAAACTTGGCAACACGAATAGCTATTCTGCAGGATACACTTGATCGAGATAAATATCACCATATCCAGTTTTCGAATTACCAAAATTAATTTTAACAAAATTTGAGAAAAAAAATCAAAAACCTTAGAGAAAAGGTTTTTTTAAAATTGTAAAAAGCCTGACTTGGATCGAAAGAGATGACAAAAATTGTATTTATGAGGTCGCAAAAGTTAGTAGGTACTAAAGATTAACGCGTTCAAAAAATTAGGTCGTTAAGCTTTATACATTGGTATCATCATCATCATCATAATAATATAGGCAAATTTGGTTTGAATTAATGTTTGGTTAAGTTTTTAATGTTGTACTTGTGGCCTAACGACTAAAGTGACAGGCTCACATGCGAATCCCGCCGTCGATTTTTTTTTAATTGTACATTCGATATTTAAACTTACGGTCGTGAATATTTCACGGAAAGCTACTAGTAATATAGATTTTGAAAAACGATTCCTGTTTTAATCTAACCTTTGAAGTTAAAGGAAGACTTAAAAAATATGCTGGTAAAATTGCTTGTATAAATAGGGAGTACCTCAAGAAAATTACCTAGGTATATTCTTATAAGGAAAAATCTATTTTTTTCTTACTCTTTTAGTCTTGGATAAGCGTTATGTCATACTTTTCTTTATGACTTACTTATTGAAATTCGTCGAGTTTATTTTGCGCTAGACTCAAACCGTTATAAATGACCACATTTTATAATCTATTCACTCGTCTTTTTAATCTTTTTAGCAGAACGAAAAAGGGAAAAACTATTTGAATTAGTAATACATACGTAAAAATAATTATCACAGGATCAGAATGTTGCATGTATATTTTTCTTGAAGGGGAGACGGGACATTAATATTATTATAACGACATGTTTCCGCAAAGAAAACCTTCAAGTTTATGCCACAAACACAGTGTGTTTATCTCTGTTGGCTTGTTATTAATTTAAGTTGATGAAGAACAGAGAGAAAAATTGATATTTTATAAAATTTGCACAGTAGGAATAAAGCCATATAAAATAAAAATAATTCTAGAAACGCGACATGAATTCTCTCACAACTATTTATGCCGTTTTTTTTTTCTTTCTATGTATGTAAATATTTTTACTTCTTCAGGTTAACAACATATTTGTGACCATCTATGAGTATACGATACGTGCATGGGCGAAGTGTTAAATGTAAATGAAAAATTTAACCTGTTAAAGATCAATGTATCTTTTCCACATTGACTCATAATAAAAATCAGTGCGTAAGGAATTTAGATAAGTTAATTTTAGTTATAATGTTTGTATGATTTAGTAACAGTAGGTGGTAGTTTTTAATTGATAGCCTTGAAGAAAATAGCCCTCGAAAAGGATAGAGAGAAACGTTGCGGGTAGACATTCAATTTCTTGGAACGTTATTGACTGGATCCATTACACACAGACGGAACAGAGTTAAACAGTTAGGATTTTTCTGGTCTGAGCTGAGAAGAGGATCCAATAGTAAGTGAATATATAAAATTCAGTATACTTATATGAATAGATCAACAAAAATCCGATTGGTTTAAAATTTTAATACACGGAATGGTTGGCCGGTTGGTGAGGTGTGGGATTGGAATGTAGTTCAAAAATGCCTTCCGGGTACCGCATCGAGTATTATCAGCATCATCACCATCATCTTAGGTCTGAGGTATCAACGACACTGACTGACCAAATATTCAGAATGAATGTTGATGCTACTATTACTGAAGCATCGCCGGTTTAATTCAACCCATTCGATCGATCGAGAGCAGTGGTCCCCAACTTTTTTATCGTTCCGGGCCGGTTAATGATTGATATTTTTTTTTCTCTCCCTTAATTGGTCATCAGGATCCGGATCCTTTTATCCAATTTGATGGCTAAAATAACTGATAATTTAACCGCGATCTTTGAACTTGTATTTTTACATGTCTGCAAAGTAAATTACAGAAACGCAAAAATTGAATATTAAAACTATTTGATGAACTTACGAAGTTAATGCTTGACTTCCCTTGATATAAAATATTTAAAATTTGATTTAAGTTTATATATCTAGATAATATCTAGCGACCTTTAAACTACAAAATACCAATAACTAATTAAACATTTTTACAAATGAGCATTATTAATATTTATTTCCTTGGCTGACACCAACTCCAAAAATAACAATAGTTGTACATTATATCATCCTAATAATTAGTAAGTTATAGACACTTGCGAGAATACGCAATTATTGTTTTCCTTTTTAGTGCATTTTTTTTGTTAAAGTGTTTTTATTTATTTTGAAGTCGGTTTTTCATTTTGTTATAATTTTTATTTATTTCTCGATTTTTAATGGTCTGAAGTTTAATAACTGATTTTATTTTATTGAATATGGGTAAACCCACGAAACGCGCTGCTTATATGAAGCAGCGTCGTTAAATGTTAAAAGTTACTACATCATCCTTTTTCTTTTAAATTTAATGATAGAATTAATACTCTTTCCGATAGAAAAAAAAAATCATCAAAATCCGTTGATTCAGCTAAACCTAACTATTTCATCTCCTATTTTCATCTTTAGGGGGTGGATTATTTTCTTCAAATTGAAATGTAAATAATTTAAAGGTACGATGTACGTAATAGAAACAAAATTATCGAAATCGGGTTAGCCAGGAAAAATTTATTATTTCATCCCTAATTTTTAAGCCGTTATGAGTGGAGTTTTTTTTTTTATAAAAGTTGGATATGAGATGAATTTAAAATTATGTTCTACCAATAAAAAAAGAATTATCAAAATCTAGCTATTCAATAAGAAGTTAATATTTCATCTCTTAGAAGTAAATGATTTCAAATTATAATGGGACCCTACGGGAAGCACCAGCTTTCAAATAAAAAAGGATCATCAAAATCGATTCAGCCAGTCGAAAATTCTGAGGTAACAAACATAAAAAAACATACAGTCGAATTGAGAACCTCCTCCTTTTTTTGAAATCGGTTAAAAATACAACAAAATATTAAATAAAACGGAAATAATTTAATGTTCCTTGGGCCCAGATTAGATATTAACCAGAAGTTTTACTTGGGGTTTTTGGTGATTATTTTTAGCACTCACGTATTAAAACGTAGCTGCAATTGGTATTTTTGGATTGTAGTGGTACTTAGTAGTGCACTTGAGTTCATTTTAGTACTGTGACAGAAAACTATTCCACTTAAATATAAGATTGTTGATTACATAATTACACATATTTGCCGCTCGATAGAAACAGTGAATAGTCACGCCAAATCCGCAAAAATCGGTTGAGATCAAAGATGCCGACAGTGAGTGGAACTTCTGCCTTCCATCTATGGTACATTCTGTGCTGCCTGTCTGCGGTCCTGAAGTTGAGGACCACTGTAATAAATTGTTCGTTTTAATCAAATGAGACAAACGCGTATAGACTTGTCACAAACTCAAATGCCTCGAATATTCAGTGATTGTTCCTCTAATGAAATCAGGCCATCTTTGTCAACCATGTTATGGTCAATACACCAGGTCCTCCCTCCCCAATGGTGACGAGAGTGGACAATGGACGACGTATTCATGATATCCATTGATAACATGTTACACATTATTTAAATAATTTAGATGAACGGATATCTATATATGTATACATGTATACAACACACATCCTATTAGACTTCATTATCGTAAACAATATTATGCTGATTATCATCTGGATGCGCTCCGTTAGTTTGTTTAGTTCGTTTTTTCCCAGCTAAACCGCATTTAAAAGCTATAAAGAAAACTATGAAAAAAAAAATAATTGAACACTGCATCCAATCAAAACCAAATATCAACATGGGTTCATTTTAGAAATTGTAAAATTAAAATTTTATTTAAACACACAAATACTCTTAAAGATTCTTCGCATCTTCTCGACCCTTCATATAATTTTAATTTTTAAAGTTTCATTCTGGATTCTTTAAAAACATACGAAAATAATAATTTGATGAACTGAGGCATTGCGTTTTACTGAGGAATTACGTTTTATGAGTTAAGGATATAAGCACGTTTCTCCCGGTTTACACGGAAGATAGGTTCCTAGGAAAACTATACAAAAGGAAAATAAACTTAAATGTTTACATTTCACTCATGTACTTATCATTTTATTTCTGTCAACAGATGCATTAATTTTAGTAGAGTACATATTTATTTATGTTTATTCAGTTATTTAAAGTCAACAGTTATGGTCATTTGTGATAACTTTTTTTAATAACATTTCGTCTAAGTTTTTAAGAATAAAATTTTTGAAAAAAATGAAACTATTAAAAATATAATTTTTGACTCGTCTATTTTTTTTTTTTTTGAAAGTGAAACTTTTTATACATCGTCTCAAATTTTTTGGCCTGTCTTTAGCATGTCGCTAAATGTGTGTTACATTCTCGGCAGGGAATCGGCAAATGTTCGGCAAAGCTCGTATACACATTGTTAGCTATATACCATGTCGTTTTACCAGAACTGTTGCGCAAGTTATTACTGAATGTAATGAGCTATTTTCCTCTCCATGACAACGTTTAGTGCATTTTAAATTGTCATTAATTGTCAAGTATATTTGTATTGGTATTTGTGTTTTGATCAGTGTATTGATATAAATGTTGTTGTTCACTTGATCATGATAGACAAAGATACAGCTAGTGAGAATGGTGCGAAAATATCCGACGGTGATGTTACAATAGATAACAACAGGCAGATGATCGATTTAACAATAATCAACAAATTCATTAATGAAAATAACATTCGTGTATTAACATCAATAATGGAAATTCAAAAATAGGTGCAACGGTGCGCGTCACGTCAGACAGTGAATTCGTGCCACATCCCTTTCTTTCTATACTATTTTATACTCTAAATCGAATAATTTTTCAAAAATTTTCAGTCACTTAAGTGCCTTAAATCCGAAAAAAAGTTTCACTTGCATCGTTTCGTAAAACCACACAATAATTTTTTTTTATTTTTTAAGTAGCTAATGCCATGTTGTACATAACGCTCATATAATGCAACACCGTCATAACGCAAAAAATTGAAATTTCAAGTTGAATATACTGTTCTTCAAAAATGCTCAACTCCATCGAGAGCTCAACATACAGTTTATTTCGGAGTACACCCAACAGCTAACTGACATTTACTTATCAAGTCTAAAGGAACACAAAAACATTTACAGAATCGGTTTCGAAAATATTAAAAATAGGTTAAAAGCCAGGCTACCCCAAGACTGCTACAATTACAAAAATAAAAAATTACTCATCACAGTACTAAAACGAACAGTGCAAAGAACACAAAATAATAATAAAAAGTAATTGTTAAGTAAAAGTGATAAGGTATTCGGCTTTAAGTGCATAAGGTTGTATAATCTTGTGCATAGCCATGGACTGAACCGGGAAATGAACTTATTAAAAAAATAGCATCAATACCACCAAACAAACGAAATAAAAAATAAAAAAAAAAAAACGCTAAAAATTTTACGCAAAGGTTTGCTTTATTTTGATGCCTGAACTTTAAAAATCATTGGTCTATCCATTGAAAATGTCCAGTTACTTGATTTCATGAATCCCTATACTTGCACGAGTTGAAATTCATAAAATATTTCTTATATACCTATGAGTATGTGCTTATAATTTCTACTTATTTGTATGTGGGCATATAGGATTTTGATGGGTTGAGTAGGAATTATAAGATGGGGCAATAGTTTCCCTATATGGTCTTGTCTATGGTCACCAAGGCTTGTCTAAACTGGAGTGCGTCCTTAAAATAGATTCGTTATGTACTGGGAAGATACAGGAGTATCTACCCGCTATAGTCTCTATACTCTATAGGCGTCAGTTCTGTGAGGGCATAGATAACCTGTCCGTGACGACCAGACTCCGAAAATTCCTTTCAAAAGACCATATTAATGGTACCAGCTTCTCCAAATTCACACGGAAAAAAATAGTGGTGTAAGATTTACAACACTAAACTTGTAATAATTTTACTGCACTTTGTGTTCACTATAACCACATATGTTATATTAGATAACACACTGTGTTGTATTCAGCTCTAACGGATAGTATTTTTAACTACCATAGTGTAGAAAATATATGTAGCTGTTACAACTGCTGAGTGTTGTACAATTAACAAATGTTGGCGTTTGCGCATGCAGCGCGTACAACATAACCAATAGTTTTGAAAAAATAAATGCAAGTGTCAAAAATTCAACTACATTTTTACTAGTTCGTGTTGTTAACAATACTACAGTTTTTTAATTACACTTGACTGGTAAACGTTACCACACGTGGTGTCATCCTATATACTTAATACTAGTTAATGTAGTAAAATGAACGAGGAATTTTGTTAAAACTACAATACATTTTTTTCCGTGCACAAGTTGGAATTACAGTGGATAACGGTGGGCATCACACGAAGGTCGATCGAACGAATTTCGTATACTTCTTGAAACATAAAAATACAAAAACTTAAGGGGAAAGGGTTTCCTTTTAACTAAGAACACAGTTTCATGATGTATTATGAGAATAACAAACCAAAATGACCATAGAATTTTTTTGCTATGCATATTTTCAAAACTGTGTAAAAAGTATCATACTAATTGGGGGTTACATATTATTTTTTTTTTAAATTTGAACGTACACTTTTTAATTATTTATAATTAGGACGATAAGATTTGTAAATTCATCGAAAATATATTTTTCTTATCAGACTTAATATATTATTTTTAAGACAGTTAAAGTTTTTTCTTTATGCATGAAACTTAACAATTATGAAATGTGAAAACGATAAGATTAACGCATATGTTAATCGTTTGTAATCGTGATAATTTTCTAGTGGTGTAAACTATAATTTAATAAGTCAACAAATAAGTCTGAACCAAAAAAATATGATTAGTTATTGTAACATAAGAATAGGAATTAATTATAGTTTGAGTGAGTTATGACGCAATAGAACTCAAATAAACTAATAATTAATCATTGACGCTTTACTTGATTATGTAACTAAATAATTATAAGTATTCGTAATGTAGACAATTTCAATTTATTAAAAAGGTATTTTTTATTTTAATTACCACAATAAAGGGTTGTATTTTTATTGTAAGATATTAAAGAGTAATTGAAAGTCTTGCAACATTTATCTTTTAATAAGGAATAATGCAGGTGACATTTTCCAGGAAAACTTCTCAACGATTAATATTAAAATGTTTTGCCAAATTCGTTTGGGAACCAAAATAATTATTATCCATTTGATAGATTTTTGTTCAAACTGTGTAGTAAATATGCCACACCTAATAGGTTTAAGTGAACAATTCTTAAAAAAAAAATTAAGTAAAATGTTTATTTAAGATTCTATATGTATACCAGAAACCGGTGTTTCAAGAAAATTTTGTGCGATGTTAAAAAAATGACTTGAAATCAACTGTGAATAAATGCAGTTATAACATTTAAGAAATTGTTCGTTTGAGTTAAGTTAATTTTTAAATAAGTCTATTTGAAAGTTTCAAAAAGTTTAGTGGATTAAAAAGTAAACTTTGATTAATCAATAAAAATAATTTTTCTTTGATTATAATGATAAAAGTCCAGTGGTCCTAGAGTCGAATCCCAATGAAAGCCTAAAATTTTTTTATGGGTTTTCGGATTCGCCGTTTGCTAATGACCATGGTAGTTGATGCGACCGTAAATAACCAAAAAAAAAAAAAAAATGATAAAAGTGGAATTGAAATATTAAAAAAAGGATTCGGTTTTCCACTGGTTATAAGTAAATAGGACTTACTATATATATATATATATATATATATATATATATACATATATTTGGGTGTACCCATAGAGGTGGGGAGGATTTACATTTTTTACTAATTGACTTGATTTTCAAGCTGCTTGGCCTAAATTTGACTTTAAAACAAGTTAATGAGTTAAATATTAGTATAATGTAATAATGTATAATATAAACGTGAAGTATTGACTAGTTTTGAGCAACATTGGTCTTGGTTTTGGTTTTGTAACAATGTAAGACTGTCTTTCTACTAACAAAATCAAGACCAAGATCGAACGCACAAGACTAAGATCAAATACCAAAACTGGAATAGATAGTCTTGATCTTGGTTAAACTTCGCAAATTATTTCATTTACAAATCAAAATGTGAAGCACAACTTTTTTGTAAAAATTGGTTGTCTGTAAAGTCGGTTTACGGACGATAGTTTTACGTGATAACGTCATAAAGAAACATTGATGAAAAACTGCATACTTTCATGAATTGAATTATTATCACTGAATTATTATTATTTTGTATAATACAAAGAAGGAGTAAATTGAAAATTAACAATTTTTTTCAAAATGAAATCAAACTGAAAATTTTGAAGGAAATCAGTTAAATCTTTTATAAGTAAATTGTAGAAAAAACACAAAACACGTTGTCTAGGATTCAACAATCATTGAATACGAGGCATAGCTTATTGTAGAAGTTCTCGAAGAATCTCGCGTGGTGGCGTTCCAGTAGCAGAACTCTATCGTGCCTCTCTATCGCTTGTATTGCGTTCTCGCTTGCACGCACATGCTCAAACGGAACGTGACACTTTTTCGTGCAGGCTGCCGTAGTTCATCAATTTATAACACGTTATCACGTCAAAAAGTCCAACTTGATGAATCTCTTGACTTGACATGAATGATGGTAATGCACACCATGTGAACCATAGTGAACTGATCGCACTGATATAAGTGAGTGGGCAAATGTGATAGCAAACACCTATTAATGGCAAGCAGCAGAAAATAGAAGATGACAATACTTGACTTGATGAATCTCTAGTTATTTTATGATATTGTGAAGTAAAATTTATGAGCTTTTATTTCAAAAGTGTCATGAATAATGAACACTCAACACTGCCATAGTAAATCATTAGCGTCTGTAACGCAATCACCATTAGTGATAACACTGGGCCAGTGTACAAATTGTGCTTTACTATAATATTTCCTATAAATTTATATTGCTACATTATTTAATAGTTGAGGTGGTAAAATCCCGTAACAGATCGGTCTATCCCCGTAGAGTTTCTTAGTCAAAACAGCCTCTGATCCATTATTTTTTCTAAAATCGATTAAAACTTAATAACTTAGAAAATACACAAACTAACATTAAATATTGTTAAATGTTCTGTCTTGTTTTATCTTATTTACTTTTGTATATACGCTAAACTCTTTTATATTTTTAATACCTTTGAGTACTGTAGGGTAGACTGGGTACGGTTGAAACGGTGGACGGTTGAAACAAAGCGAATATCTTTTGAACAGTGCTAGATAGGGTAAAGGGTGTAAGAGAAGTTCGAAGCGGTAGACAAGTCGAAACCTAAATTTTGTTGTTGCGTTGCTCATCGGGTCCTGTGACTGTCAATAGGAGACCCCATTGTATTTTTTGACGGAAAAGTAAGTATTTTGGTTCGCACATTTTTGAAATTATTATAGTTTTTATTAAAGTTACGGAATTGAGAGTTTTGTATCGTTTTAATTGAAGTTCTTAGAATATGGTAGCATGATTAATATTTATTTAAATTTATTTTCATTGTTACTGTAAACCGTTTTATACTTAGAAGGTTGGTTGGAGACAGTTGAAACATTTTTTGTGGGTACGGTTGAAACAGTTTAATTATTTAATTTACTTGCATCTTAGATGCCAAGGGTACGCCAAAGAAATACTACGAAAGGTGGGACCGACTTAGCAACGTTTAAACAAGCCTATGAAAATGTAAAATCGGGATCTTCGTTAAGAAAAGCGGCAGAAAAAAATTGGTTGTCTGTAAAGTCGGTTTACGGACGATAGTTTTACGTGATAACGTCATAAAGAATACCTAATTGATGAAAAATTGTGTACTTTTATGAATTGAATTATCATTATTTTGTATAACACAAAGAAGGAGTTAATTGAAAATTAACAATTTTTTTAAAATGAAATCAGACATCTTTCATATGAAATACTTATGAAATTTATGAAATCCTTCATAAAATTATGAAGGAAATCAAATAAATCTTATTAAGTAAATTGTAAAAGAAAAACACAAAACACGTTGTCCAGGATTCAACAATAATATCGTGCCTCTCTATTTTTAGTATTCATCAATTTATAAGACGTTATCACGTCAAAAATGAACTGAACCACTGTTCCTTGTTGAGATATGTTGTTGGGTTATAAGGCCCATAATCGAGTGTTTAATCAGGAAAAATCTATTTTATAAGTAATATTCTTTGTAAAAATTACAGTCATTAACATATGATCATCATTGAGTTTAATTTGTTGTAATTGCTATAGTTAATATATGACTATAAAAGCTGTTGAAAAGTATCTAATGTTAAATTATATTGCAAAAGACTTGAATATTAATAAAAAATATTTTGTCATACCTAGTGCCATTAACGGTTGTAAAATGTTATGTGATGATAAAAAAAACAAGATTATTTACTATTAAGATCTATTATTTGCATGTGTTTCAATTGACCCCAGGCACTGTTTCAACCGACCTTGGTATGGAGACGTTTGAAACAAAAAATATTTTTTTTAAATACGATTTTACACAGAAAATACAAAACAGTGATCTTAAATAATATTGCCCATTAATAGACAGATAAATGGTCTTCCATTTAATTTATTTCCGTCATCGCTTGCTCAATTTATACCGATGCTATTGCCGATAAACGGTAAAATGTTTCAACCGTACCCAGTCTACCCTACTATGATAGTAGAAATAGCATTTCTATGGCCTTATAAATGTTTCCTTTAAAATGATACCTCTTCTATAGAAATCGGTTAAGTGAGATGACTTACAAAGGTACTATCGATATGTTTATGCAAATATAAAATAATATACGTCGTATATTTTTAACAGTAAGAAAAAAAAAATATTCCAATTTAAATTTTGTATTCATTTAAAGCTTCTTTACGGATTTGCCCTCTTGCACAGTAATGTACATACACATACACTTACGTTATCCCCTCATATGGGTGAAGTTATTACGATAAAGTAATCAGCAAATATTGGAAAATCTAACTTGAAAGATGTCATCCCACTTCCTGAAAATCTCCCATTTTCATACCGTCAAACGTACATAAAATTTCCTGTGTTTTATTCTCCACTCATATTATAAATGATGTTACAGCGTATTTTCATCAAAACTAATAAATATGAAAACTGTTACAGCAATTCAATTTATTTACATCATTTTCTATTTTTATCAATTGATACAAGCACTGAGATTATGATGCGCATCTTTTTTCAATCATGCATTAACATTATTAGGCTTGGCCATGAATTGAAAATGGTTTCATTCTCTTCTCCAGTTTGAATTATGCAAATTGTTTAAATATTATTTATATAGAATGGTATCGTTACATGGCTGATTCGAAACTAATTTAATTTGATGCACTGTGACAATTTATTTTAATTAAAATCAGAGTTCGAGATTTAGGAGCGAAACTTCAACATTTTCACATGCTAATTTAAAATCAAGGCAATTTTCATTTGAAATGAGTCAATATTATCTTAAAGAATTTATAAGGATATGGGTACTTGCATAATAACATACATGAAGGATTTAAAGTGTAGGAAATCACTTTGTCTTTGTTTTTTTTATAAATTTTTCTAACAATTTTCAATATTTCACTATCAGTTTAACTGGTTAAATTTTTCTATATATTTATTATTGAAATTTATTTAGGACTAATTTTTTTTTAATATATATAAGCTAGGTAAATGAACTCACGATCAGTAAGATTTTACAATTATTGATAATTAATTTTTTTTTAATAATTCCTTATCGATGAACTAATGTTTACATAATATTTTAAGTAAGAAACAATGTTCCATTTTTGTAAGGCACACCTGATATTCAAAGTGTATTTAAGAAATCATATTTCTGGGTTTGATTTCAGAGTTTATATTAAGTTTCAATCTAATGTAAGTTTTATTGAACTACGTCATTCCATTCTGATATTTCTGTACATAATTTAAATCAGCAATTAAGTAGAAGAGTATTTAACTTAGTGAACGCTTGTTAGTTTAGTAATACGCAAATTAGCAGTTGAATGTTTAATTTCATGTTCAAACAGTAAGTGTAATGTTTGTTTTAGGCGTTTTCCAAGGGGCGGCGGGTGTAGCGGGAAGTTGTTGTGCCCATACCGCTGCGACTGCTAGCAAAATAATCATGTCGCACCATAGCGATGATAATATGTTGGTAGCCACCAGCGACTCGTTTTGGGAACCAGGAAACTACAAACGAACAACGAAACGAATTGAAGACGGCTACAGACTGTGTGGAGAACTGATCACATTGGTGCAAGAACGATCCGACATCGAAAAAGCCTATGCCAAAAGTCTGCGAGCCTGGTCAAAGAAATGGAATGACCTAATCGAAAAAGGTAAAAAAACGTCTATAATCTTAGCTACAGTCAATTCTCGATAAGTCGAATAATTTTGTCCCGATGTATCCCTATAAAGGACTCAAGTCAAGTATCTAGACATTTTGAAATGAATTGAGTTAATAAGAAACTTTGAAATTAAATAATTTGCAACTTCAATCCTTAACTTGCCTTGATATTTAAATATAAACATTTAACTTGAGTTTTATTTAATTTTAAGCCAACTTCAAAAATCAAAATCAAGCCAAGTAGCTTAAAACACAAATCAAGTAGTGGACCCCTATCTAGTAATCCTCTGTATAATCAGATCAATAAGTTCAATCTTTCTCTTGAAGAAGGACCTCTCTTGGGAACCTTGCATCTTTATAAGTCGAACCCCTAACTAGTATCTTAACTTTATAAGTCGAACTGTTTGCTTTTTATAAAAAAAATGACTTAATAAAAGCTGCTGCATTTTGAATGAAATCATTACTACCGATAATTTCCTGGCAACTCAAACTTTTTGTCTCAACAAGTGAAATAATTATTAGAGTTTGACTACTTGACTTGATTACCGAGCTACTTGACTTAATTACCAAGCTACTTGACCTTGATTTGATTGGGAATCAAATAATTCGAATCAAATATTAATATTTAAATACTAAATCAAGTCAAGCACAATTAATTTTTAAAAATGCCCAACTACTTTACTTGAATCCTTACAAATAATTGAACTTTTTGTCTCAACGAGTGAAATAATAATTAGAGTTTGGTTCCATGCGTTTTGATCCCCGGATAAAATATCCCCCGACAAAATATCCTCAGACAAAAAGTCTTCATAGAATAACTGCAAATCGTATTGCAGCATAATGTTAATGTTAAAACATATAGTTTTGTGTAAAACTTTGCGGTGTCAAGAAGTGCACATTCAGTCAATGAAAAACGGATAACGAACAATAATAATAATTTAATAATAATATATAATATTAATAATAATATAATAATAACTATATAATTAATTTTTTCGGGTGCCCCAAACCCCCGCCAGGGGGACTCCCTGGACCCCTTTGGCATTAATTAATCAGTTTTTGCGGATTTAGCACGGACACATGGAGGTCAATTTAACACTATTTCAATAAATAATTGGGGATAAATTTAACACGTTTTTACTAAAAATTATTACTCAATTATAAAATCTTAGTTATTGAGCTTAAAAAAATTTTTGGTCTACGGAATTCATCAAAGAGTGCTCTTTTATCATAAAATTGTGATGTTTTGAAATTTTATGAAATATTGTAACGCAAATATTTTTGTCATGGGGATATTTTGCCTGAGAATATTTTGTCATGGGGATGATTTGTCTGAGGATATTTTGTCCGGGGATCAAAACGCCTGATACCAAATAATTAATAAGTCAAACTCCTATCTCGATAATTCTTTTGGTGAGCTAATAAGTCAAACAGCTTTTTACGGTTTTTAGTAGTACAGCTTATTAGGAGTTCACTGTATTTTTAATAAAACATGCCATTATTAAAATCCAGGTCCTGAATATGGTACTACGGAAGCGGCTTGGAAAGGTGTCTTAGGCGAGGCAGATCGACTATGCGATTTACATCTACGTGTTCGAGATAATTTATGCAACGATGTTATTCAACAAATTAAAACGTGGCAAAAAGACACTTTTCATAAGGTACTTTTACAATTGGCATATAAAATTAGATGGTTTAACGATTGATCATCTAATTTTCTAGTCTATGATGAATATCAAAGAGCGCAAAGAAATGGAAGATGCTTACAAGAAAGCACAAAAACCATGGGCGAAATTATTGCAGAAGGTGGAAAAGGCCAAATCGGACTATCATACATCGTGTAAAACGGAAAAATCGGCCTCGAATCAGGAACGAAACGCAACTGGAGACAGCTCATTGTCACCAGATCAGGTAATCTTTGGTTTAATATACAAAAATATAATGAATCATAAACGGTTTTGATTTTGTATACAACATTATCCTGGTCTTATATATGATATTCATAATAATTGTTACACTATCGATGAGACGTTAGGAGGGATAGTTACAAATCAAAATTTAATTCGCAGTAATTGCGTAGTAAATCGATGATGTGTGAAAATTCAAATTTCTGAAATAAACCAGCGGTTTTAATTGAGCTGTCGACGACATCAAGTTGATGGAATTGGCTCTCCACGTAATTACACTATTAATTGCCCTAAAGACAAGTGCTTCGGTACAGTTTTTAATGATTTGTAATTCAATTGCTGTCATTTTCATGTCGAACTAATTTTCGAAAGTTAATAATTTGAAAAATCTGATAGAAAAATAATGAGGTGAAACAAATTTAAAAAAAAAGTTTTTCTATCCCCTCCACCGAAGTTGTCTCCTTGTTATTTTCCTGTAATTATACAGGCGAATATAAATGTAATCAAGTAAACATGTAACATTAATTAGAACCATCTTTATATTTGCTTGGCTTTTTACATTTGAATAGTTAAATAGAAGCCTAACTTTAATTCAGGAAGACCTATTAAGGGTTTTAATTAGGCCAGTCAAAATCAACATGATTTCACAAAACATGATGTATCTCTGATTTTTTAGTATGTTGTTTGGACCCATTAGGACTTTGTATTCTCAAGTTTGTAACACTCAAAAAGTTGTGGAAAAATGTTTATACAGGAAAACCATGAAATTTTTGAGCTTGTTTCAGATTCTTCTCAGTATCTTCTAATCCGTTCATTTTTCTTCAAAAGTTATTTTATACGTTTTTAAGAGCATTAAATTTGTTACCAATGAAGTCCAACCGGAGTTCTGCACGTTAATGGGTTACCGAGTTATGGCACTTTGAAAATAGGCCAGGTTTCTTTTTTCAAAAATTGAAAAATTTATTTTTTTTGAACCTTTTTTGGATTGAAGTTGCGTCGAAACCATTGATTCTACGAGCAGAACTTGTTGAATATGATTTGTAGGCAATTTAATTACCTTTAAATTAAGTGCAGAACGGGATCTGTAAGTCTCGTAGTTCACCTTAAAATCTTAAAGAACCCATATAATGTAAAATCACATTTGGGTAGGTACTCCAGTATTGGTGGATCGTTAGGGTTGTCTTGAGGCTCGTCACCGTCGTCCTCTTAAATGATGATAAGGGTATTCTTGCACATTTCCCCAGAACAGGTAGCACACATCACAGAACATCTAAGCCCTGTTTGCAGGCAAGTGCAGCTACTTCTGCACTCCATCTTGCATTTACAAGAGAAGAGGTTTATAAGCTCTGCGGGGGCAGGAGCCTTTTGACTAGCAATGTGGATGAGTCCAGCCGAGGTCATGCATGTTGAAAAATCTCTTCACGCAGTAAAAAAGTGTAAAGGTAAAATTCTGGAAAAATTTGATTTTACTTTATATGGGTTTTTTAAGATTTTGAGAGAACTACGAGGCTTACAGACCCCGCTCTCCACTTTATTTGAAGCTAATTAAATTGCCCACAAATTATATTCAATAAGTTCTGCTCGTAAGATCAATGGTTTCGAGGCAACTTCTGTACAAAAAAGGTCTAAACTAAATTTTTCAATTTTTTACAAAACTGGCCTATTTTTAGTGCTGTAACTCGGTAACCCATTAACGTGCAGAGCTCCGGTTGGTTTTAATTTTCCCAAATTTAGTGCTCTTAAAACACGTACAGGAGAGCTTTCGAAGAAAAATGCATGGATTATGAGATACCGAACAAAATCTGAAACAAGTTCAAAAATTTCACGGTAATTCCTGTAGAAAATTTTTCCACATCTTTTTGGTTTATGCAAACTTGAGAATACATAGCCCTAATGGGTCCAAACAACATACTAAAAAAATCAGAGATACATCATTTTTTGCGAATTTAGCGATTTTTTATGTCGATTTTGACTGGTCTTAAATGAAAATAATAAAGTGTTAAAATGTTTTTTTTTTTTCAAAATCAATAAAATGTAGTACCTTACTTTAATTTCATTCTAATTTAAAAAAAAAACTCGTTGATAAAATATTATTTTATATGTAAATCCGTTATAATACTTCTTTAATCTTTAACTTGAATGCTTTTAAAACCTGTATTGAACTAGTTAATATCAACGATTTTCTAGTTAATGAGTTTTAGTCATATAATTTTATTTAATAAGACTCTTATACACCATTCATTAATTTAAAACCGTCACTAAACACTCGATTATAGTAACTGTTACGCTTTGTGAATATCTTCGTGCAAATTGCATGAGATGTTAATAATATCATAGTCCTTAGATTTTTAAATCTAATTAAAAAATCTTTATTAAAAGAATTCAATTTTTTTAAAAACTGCTTCTTGATAGAAGGTAACAACGGTAAGAAGTCTATTAAGGAAAGTGTAATAAAGCGTTCAACAGTTTGATTTGTTTTTTTTTTTTTAATTAATTTTAGGTAAAGAAAATGGCGGAGCGTGTTCAGAAAAGCAAGGAAGATGTACAGCGTAGCAAAGAGCGATATGAGGCGGCTTTACAAGAGATCAATAGTTACAATCCAAAGTATATGGAAGATATGACCGTTGTATTCGACAAATGCCAGGACATGGAAGCGCAGCGATTACAATTCTTCAAGGATATTTTATTTGGAATTCACAAATGTTTAAATATTAGTCAGGATCCAGTGTATGTATTATTGGTTTAGGAGAAATCGGCGTTTGAGTCTCGAAAACTATTCTAATGGAATTTTAATGTGTTCATTGTATAGTGAATATTATAGGAATTTGTTGAAGGATATATGGGTCTGAAATTGTTTAAACAATATTTAAATAATTTTATTTTTAAACCGGGGCTGCTATATTTGAGTCAGTCAGTGCACACATCAAACTTTTTCAACTTTTTTAAATTTTCATTTAAAAACACTTCGTTGGTTTATAACTTTATGTACCCAAAATAAAGTTTATAATAATAATAAATAAAGCAGCTAAATGTGCAAAGAACGGTTCGTAGTGGAGCCTCAAAAATTTTTTTGAGCTTTCAAATTTGACGGTTACATTATAACAGTTAAAAAGTGACCTTAGGGGGTATTCTAGTCTAGGACCCGAGTTTCTAGCGTTTTTTGGTAATTGATAAAAAAAAAGCATTTGATATTTTTACTCTCCATTTTTTTATCATTTGTTTATTTATATTCAGAGTACACAAAATTAATTTTAAAAAAAATTGTTTTCATTGAGTTATGCGTCCTTGAAGTAGAAGGGGGAAAAAAGGCCGTGTCCTCGTCGCCATGATTTCTACCCTTGTGGTCATATGAAAAATAAAACAATGATGGATTAGTACGAATGTCGCTATCTCATGAACACGCTAAACTAAAAAAATTTTTTTTTCATAAAATGGCGGTTACTCAAAAATAAAGGTCGATTTTTTCACTACTTTTTAATTTTGTCGAATTTTTTTAGATATTACAAATTTCCAATTTTCATTTTTTGTTGATTCTTGTAATAGAGAGTTATTTAAAGAATATTCATGCCAAATTTCAAGTAAATCGGCTGATTAGAACTTCAAATATTGTGGCTACCCCATCGCGAAAACGCGTTTAAAGTTTCGGGTAAATTCACATCCAGTGGCCATACAATGGTAGGTAATATTTACATTTTTTAATCAGCGATTCCTGCTCCAAAAATAATTAAAATTTTGAAAAATCCTCATAAAGGCATATTCTTAAAGGTTTTAACTTTGAGAATATGAAAGAAAAGAAAAATCGATTTTTTCAAATTTCTAGACTAGAATACCCCCTTAAATAATAAAAAAAAAATATATAATATTAGCCATGCATTAAAAAAATTTGGGGAAAAAATCCATCGGGATAGTTTTCTTCACTTAAACACTAATTCCTTTCAGAACTGCATACAAATTGATTTATTTGAACAAATGTTGATTTGCCATTTGTTTAGATTACCGCAAATTTACGAGGAGTTCTATCACACGGTTAACAACGCGGACCATGAGAAGGACTTAAAATGGTGGTCTAACACACATGGAATTAATATGGCAATGAATTGGCCACAATTTGAGGTTCGTTTCGGGGTTAAACCCCAATGTAAAACTAGCCGTTTTCATAGTCAAAAAAGAAAGGGGTGTTATCATATTATTTATGTTTTTTTGGATGGTTTTCAAAATGATTCATTTTGCTTGGCGTGTTTTTATTTATTCGTTTAGTTTAGTTATGCTGCATGTGTGTCTTGTTTGTATGTTTTAACAGGATTATACCGAGGAGTTCCGAGACATTTCCAAGGGAAAATCAAAGGAATCATTGCCGGCCGGAAGCATCACACTTATCAATCAGAGGCCTGTCGGCGAGGATTTGCATGTACGCATTTTTATTTTGCTTAGAAACATTCAGTTTCAATACCCATTGATTTTTTTAATTTAATTTTATTTCAATTAGTTTCGTTCAAAAATGCATGCCGAAAGTAGCCAGTTGAACTAAAATGAAGAAAAATATAGACAGGATGTACATGTATCTCTTATCTAAAACTATTTTCTTGGTTTCAAAATTTAACCAGTTTTAGTTTTAAATCAATTCACCATAAGATATACATATATACATCCTTATCTTAAAGCCACAACTAAAATAATGGATACATAATTTAAAAACAAATTTCAAAATTTTTTGATTTTCTAGGAATATTCGACGTTAAATAATAAATCTATGAAGGTAAAACCCGTACCCCAAGGCCGAATATCAACCAGCAGTGAACCTAGCGCTCCAAAAACAGATTCTCCCATCAACAATTCAAACTCAAAATCGAATAATAGTGAAAAAGTTGAATCGCCGACCAATCGGAGTGCTTCAATTACGTAAGTGTTATTTTTAAATACCAATCCGAATAACTTCAAAGGTGTTTTAAATGAAATTAGTGCAACCGATTTAAAAATGGAAATTAAAAAAAGAAAAGCAAGGTAAAGACAAGCAGATTAAGTAAGCTAGCACCATTAGCATAATTACAATTTGGTAACGAAAATACATGCGGTATTAGCTAACTTATATTGTGATTCATTGCTTACCGTCACGTATTTTGCGATTAAGAAGCAAAAGCCATTAATTTTTAATATCGATATTAATAACATTCCTATCGCTTATATTTTTATTGGGAAAATAAAATGTGATAGTTTGGACTTTTAAAATGAGCTGATAAAAATATGTTTTAGAACTTAGATTATCGATTATTACAAAATGTAATGAATTATTTAACTTATTGGCCAATCCAAATGTTAAATGTGCACACTTTATGCAATTATTTTAGTAAATGTTTCGTTGATAATTCACAGTTGGAGCTTTCAATTGTAAAGTCTATCATCACAATGTTTCATATTGCTTTTTAGGGTTCCGTATCACAGAAACGGAATCCTTATTCTGCGACACGGAACCCTAATAGGGTCACTTAGTTTTTTGTTCGTTTGATAAGAGCATTTTTCTCAGGAGCCGGTAAAAGTATTTCATTGAAATTTCTATTTCATATATACCATACCATTCTTTAGGGATTTGAACGATTTCGTTTATTGTCGTTTTTTTTTTCATTTCACTAACTTTGTGAAACGTTTTGAGCAATTTTTATCACTTTAATTCATCTTTTAAAAACGATGTACATGATCGTAACTAAAAGCAATGACGTCATTGATGAAGTTTTATTTAACACAACGACATTGGTTAACAAATGACTAACATAAAGGAATAAAACTATTTTTACTATTTCAAAATATTATTTAATCTTGGTCTAGCACTCTAGCCCCTTGCTCAGATCTAAACAGATGTACACTATAAAGCCTTATAATTCCTATAGTATGTCCTAATTCTTTCATTCTTTCACTAATACTATACGTCCCATTTGCTTCAGTTATGAAAAATACTCAAAACTGTATTAAGGATAGGCAAACCCACAAATCATAGCTTGTCTGGAACAAAGCTTTGGTATACATAAGATGATATGTGCATTTTATATATTGAATACGCCTTGCACAGTTGACATGGAAGATATAAGGTCTACTCAAGGTGACAGAAAACCATTCAGTTACAATACAAGTCCTGCACGGTATACAATTATTGCAACTTTGTGTGTATTGCGCAATAATTGTACCGTAAATTTACGGTCTTACTGTCATCTCGAACGGATCTACAATTCTTCCCTTTTTACATTCAGTATTCTTCACAGATGAGCTTAATAGATTAAATGCATACACGTTTATAAACGTGTGATAATATAAGTACTACTTTTTAAAGTTATTATATTTAATTTAGGAACGGAACGAATGCCAATTCTAATAGTAAAGGAGAACAAAATCCTTTCGATGAGGAGGAATGGGACGAGGGTGACGGAGTTGATCCTTTGGTGGACAACGGCGAACCTGGTGTCCCTGTCAAAGCATTATACGATTACGAAGGAACTGAAAGCGACGAATTGACCTTCAAACAAGGTAACATACAACCCCTACAACCCAGTCGTACAACACTAGTTAATATGAATGTGAAAATTCCATAACAAAAGATTGTTAGTTGGTGTTTAATGTTGTATAGATATGTACAGAACTGGGTAATCTTCGAGTTTAGCATTAGTAATTGCAAGTAGTTCATTTTGTTTCAAAATGGCTGTCAATTGTTGTACATGTTGCCGTTAAAGCATATAATCCCGTTATTTTATGGAATAACTAAGTGGACAACCACTAAAGTTTTGAATGTGAAACCGGAAGTTGATAGAAGAAGAGAGAGAGTTGATAGAAGACACCTCCTTCTAGACTTAGGACCCCAGAACAGAGGAGCGACCCGCCCCCTGGGATATTTCATCCCATATATTTCATGAATTACGTTGTTATTCTATAAAATAACGGATTACACGCTTTAACGGTAACATACAGGGTGTACCAGCTAGACCGGCCATTAGAAGTTTCCGGAGAACCTAAAATGATAGAAATCTAAAAATTGGGATTAAAGCCTACCTGTATTGGAGCTACCTTCCTAAAATATTTTTAGTTTTCTGACACTTTCGGTTATACCGGAAGTCGACACTAAAATCGTTATTTCAAATGGCATGCCCTATTTGTTTTTACGTATCTCGATTGAATTAATAATTTTGAGCATCTTTCATGATAATAAGACTTCGTTTGAGCCTAAAGGTTTTTGAGAAAAAAAAATTTTTTTTGGAAATTTCGCAGCAAACGGACTTGTAGAAGATCCGTTACTCTCACATTAAATTGTGTAGAAAGCTCAACATAGGCTTGTTTGAGAGCTAAAAAATCCAGTTACACTCGAGATATAAAAAACAATTAGTTGTTGTTACTAAGTATTTCAAAGTGCATCGTAAAGTAACATATAAACTTAAAAGTAACTAAATTGTGCAAAATATTAAATTTTTTTAAATGGCGCCACCTAATTTTATTTACCTTGTTTGTTCCTTATTAAATTCCCCACATTTTCATAATTCATATCCCTATAGCCAAGTGTAAGGGGTTTTGAGTTATCGTTGAAAATAAGAAAATTCAACTTTACATCCGTAATTTATAACCGAGCTTTATGCTGTATATCCAACAGTAATTGGCCACCATTTTGATAGCTACATGAAGCTTTATAATTACCAACGCTAAAATCCCAGTTTACCAGAGACTATTACGTTGGGTGCTCATTGGAAAGAATACAAGTGAGAATGCCATCTTAACTAATTATTCGTTTCTATGTTTTCAGGCGATGTATTTGAAAAGCTCGAAGACGAAGATGCACAAGGATGGTGTAAAGGACGAAAAGATGGTCGAGTCGGCTTATATCCTGCCAATTATGTGGTTGTGGTCTAACAATAAAATTCATCAAATATTTTCGTTTCTTATTCAAATTTATATGTAATAAATATTTATTAATTGTGTCCATTGATTGGATGACATTTAAATGAAGAGTATTAATTTTTATTTCATGAACTCGATAACGTTATACATATTATATGATAGCATTAATTTTTCAAGTATTTTTTTTTTGTTTTTTGGTTTAATGGACTATTTAAAAAAAGGAATCATTGTTAATTTATTTAATAGCCTGTATGTTATTCTGTATACAATTTATATAAGATTTAACATTTAGTTTAATATATACTCGTGCTAATGATATATTTAAATGCAACTAAAATCACTTTAAGTTTATTATTAGCATCAGTGAATAACGATTTTTGAAAAAAATGGCATATGACCATTTCATTTACAATGAAATTGATACTATATAAGTTGTTACATTTTGATAAAAAGAAAGTCATAAGAGGCACATATATATCTAGTCAACGATATTTTTGGAGATTTTCTTTTTTGAAAACGAAAATGTTGTTCGTTTGATTTAAATGTACTCAGTTGCTTTAAATACTCCAAATATAAACTTTTTTTTTTATTTTTCAATTAGCATACATTAAAAACGACCAGATATATATGAAATTGTTTCAATACTGTCGAAATTGTTGTGATGCAAATATATGCCAAATAGACGCGTTTTATAGCATTTACTTCGTAGTGAAGGCGTATATGAGCATCAAATATAAATTTACAACAAGAAAACGTAGAGGATATGTAGTTGATAGGAATTTATATATAATATATAAATAAAAATACGAATGTAAATTGATGAGATTAAAGAGTATCTCTAATTCCATTACAGTTATATATTATTATGTACATACCAATTTCATGGTAAGACGACGATTTTATTTTATTTTTATTTTAATAAATAATCAGGTTTGTTGTAACGGTTTCAATTTTGGCCAATCTCTATATACAAGTTTTAAAAGATATTATATAAATATGTACTATGTATATTAATAAAAAGGAAAGCAAATAATGTATATATAAATAGGTTCATTATAATAAACTAAAAAAACGTAACTACAAATTTTGTAATTTGAAAATATAATCCTAAAAATTCGTTATTATATTCCTCCCAGCCTACAAGAGGTTAATGTGAGTAGATAATTACTTAAGGTTTGGGTTCTATAAAGAAGATAGCCTCTGCGATGGCTCAAAAAAATGTTTTAATTTTAAAGTTTATACCTTTGAAAATAAGTGTCTAAAATTTCAGATCAAAATTTCAAAAATGTACTGAGATATAATTATTTTATTGAAAGCAGGTAGACCGGATGTACTTTGTCGGTGCCCCTATTAGAATAAGACGTAATATCCAATGATTAGATTTCAAGCTTTTCGTGAATTGTGAAAATTTTAATCCTGGTTTAAAAAAATCAGAGGTACCACTGGAAACAAAGAGGAAGAACCATCATATGGTCCAGAACTCAATAATTTGTAGTAAGTATTGATAGAGAAAGGTACGTTACTGTTACAGAATGGGGTTTTGTGCTCACTGGGAAGGAACCGACCCAAGACTTGGAAGATTTCCATAATGGGACATTGTAGACTGAGAAAACTTCTGAAACTATCTGACATATCTGAAGGGAATTCGAAAGGCAGGTTGTGTGGGTGTAGGGATGAAAGTGAGATTATACATAATATATAGGAGTATTTGTAATATTTGATTATGAAACTCTAATAAATTTGCAACATTTACATGAAATCCATAATACCCTACGGCCTACAGACTCGATCAAAAAACTAGCGCAGCGATTATGTCAGTTAAGCAGAAATTGGAATAAGTAAAATACTAGAAGAGTTTTACGAGCAGATCAGAAGCACAATAAGCCTAAATTTGCAGTACGGCGGAATCAGGCTTTCTGCTGTTAAAAAATTGGGATGCCTCCTTTTCCCACCCCACTGGTACACCCATGTTCCTAAATATTACATGATGTTAGATATCCTGGATTCTATTATAATTGCTGCAAGATCCAGTTAGGTCTTATGGATCTTTTGCACAACATGTACGACATCAATGAAAATAGATAATCCGATAATATTCATAGAAGAATAAGTAATAATTTAATGTAAATTAAATTGAAATTAACTCACTTGATGGCGCAGTGGTTAGAACAATTACTCTCTCCGCTACATGCGCCAGTGGTTCTGGGTTCGAACCCGTCGGATCTCTAGATATAAGATTTAAAAAAAATTTAAGATCCAAGACCTACAGAATATTTCCGTGTGTAAGACAGCCGTGATATGACCATAGATGTTAAAGCGACTATAAACACCTAAAAAAAATAATAAAAAAATTGAAATTAATTGCATATTGATGAATTTTTATTTTTCAAAAGTTATGGATCTTGAAATTGTAATACTGCAGCAGTATTGTATATCACTGTGTACTACTATTGGCTGGTATAAATAAACCAAATAACTAAAAAAAAATTATACTACATTTTAAAATCTAGATTATTATTGATATAAACGGCTGTTTTTAAAAAATGTATGTGCTATTATCTTATTGAAAGTAGGGACTCACTACTGGATTTGATTTTTAAGCTACTTGACTTGATTTGCAAGCTACTTGACTAACTTAAATTTAACTTAAAATCAAATTGAACTCAAGTCGTGACGAGCGAATCAAGCATTTAATTCGTAAGTTAATTCATTCCAAAATTTGATTATTAAACTTAATAATTGCACAAATAATCCAATTAATCGACTAGGTGAATCACTAATTGTGTCATTAACAACTACTTGTTTTCACTTTTTTAGTAGTCAATTTTAATAATATTATATAATGTTAATTATAAAGATTGGTTCTAACATGGTTTCTTAGAAGATATTGGGCAACTTTTAAAAAAAGCTAAAATTTGAAAGACTCATATCTCAGTCACCATTTTAGCTACAATGCTCATTTTAGTTTCATATTGTAGGAAATTTATTCTTTAATAATTGTAAATAACATTTTTTTTAAAACCGCCCTTTTGGGAGATATTTAACTAATTCATATAAAAACTCAACATTTTTGCTGACCATTTTATGGATTTTATGCTACTGCACAGCGAGCGGCTGCGCAATATGGTCCAAACTACTATAGGAAATTATGGGTTTCCAACTAGAACCATTGAATGAAATAATGCTATGCACGTTTTAAGCATAAAAAGAGAAAAGTTCTGTTGAAAATCGTCTTTCCTTTCGTCATGCCCCAAAATGTGTATAGCACTAATTCATGCATTAGTTGTGCATGGTACCTAGGGGAGCTAGGGTACCTAGCAGTACCTAGTCAAAACCTTGACTCTTGAAACTTGACTCGACTAAATTACATAGTTCGGTTTTCCATATAAAATGCGTTTTGGTTTCCAATAAGTAATTTAAGTTTGAATATTAGGCCAGTCAAAATCGACATAAAAAATAGCTACATTCGCAAAACATGATGAATTTCTTATTTTTTAGTAAGTTTTTTGGACTCATTAGGGCTATGTTTTCTCAAGTTTGCAACTAAAAAATCAGAAATACATAATTTTGTTAATTTATTGTTGATTTTGACCGGGCTATATTGTGACCATTGTGATACAGAATAAATCTGAAATACAGCACGATTCAAATTTTACAATAATATCATTGTGGCCAACTCATATGTAGGGGGATATAAAAATCCTGTTCAAAATCGTTGTTCTCCGTTTACATGTGAAAATTCAAATAGCTATCTCTCGTTTGTTAACTCCGGCCTTCAGCGACGGTTTCCTATGGAGTGAATACCGCGAATATTGCATACTTCAACACCAGGGGTGGCGTTGATTTTATTCTGATAATTATTGTAATTAAATGTGTCATCTCAGTTGGACTCTTCGAGTGTTTTGGTGTTTAAAAATAAGATTTAATCGTGTAAAATAGTAAAAAATAAATGAACAAATTATTTTCAAGCGACTGTTTAATAACATTTCCATAAAAACGTTCTCGGTTCACGATTGCATTTAGTTCTACGAAAGATCTTCCGAATAAATCTAACCTTCAAATTAATATAGATTTACGTAAAATATTAAAGTTATTAAAAAGGAGCTTTTATGTGACATAGATTTGGAAATGATATTGGTACATGTTATACAGTTGTATTACCGTTAAAACAGCTTCCAGCGACATTGAAATATCGTGTGCTCTGCCAATAAATCTAACAACTTCGGCGGATATTTTTTTTTTTTTTGGAAAAATTGCGAAATTTTCACGAAAGATCCTCGTAGCGTTGTGTCTAAATTAGACTTGTCTGTACGAATTATAACGTTATACAATTGCACATTTTCGGTTTCGAATCAAAAATGGGTAAGATCTATTGTTTTTTTTTTACTATACATCAATATAACCTTTAAATTGCATATTTACTGCAATAATTTTTTATTTAATTCTATCAAATTGTTTTTTCTAAAATATTAGTTTTAGGAATGTATATATATCATAAAATCCAAGATCGTAATGAGCAAGTCTCATAGTTACAAAATCAAGATGGTATACCATCAAGATTATATCCTTCACAGTAAATACCACATAACTCCATTCCACAGTAATAATAGCAAACTTATTAATAAATTGTTAAGAAGTTATTAACACTTAATGGACGGGACGGGTCGTATGTACTGGCAAAAACTAAAGCGTGTAGTGCTGCCATTTATGAATGAATGTTTGTACTTAAAGAAAAAAATATCCCAGTTGCGACGCGTCACAAAACTTTCTTTTACATGAATGAACCCTACTCTTGGTTAAAAAAATATTAAGTCCTAAGTTTGTTAAAAATTATAAATAGAATTATATATAAATATTTTAAACAGACCTATATGTAGCTTTTATATATATTAACTCCCTACTCTTTCCTAGAACCCCCTTTATTTGAGTTTTCCAAGGAAAAAGTTTCAAAGAAAAGTTGCAGCTTTTGATGAGTCTAATAATCATAGCAAGTACAAAGAAAATCGTTGGAAGCATTATCGAAAAAAAAATTGAAAAAACAAAGTGAGGCTTCCTCCTAGCCTGTTTCATGCCAAAGCTTCGCGGCACAACTAGATGAAATACCAAGGTAAAATTCCAAGTTTGGTGAATTTCGGATAAAATTATTTATGTTCTTGTAACCAACAGCGAGTTTCATGTAAAAGAAGGAACTTTGACGCGTTGCAGCAGATATTTGTTTTATATTGTTCATCATCAGGCATCTAGAAACACATGAACTAAATTATATGTTAACCATAGTACACAATTGTCCAATGCTTATACACAATACCATATTTACTATAATATCTACTTTGCCCTTTACAACCCATTTCAAACTAACAAGATTTGATAAAATCCATTAATCATAAAATTCACAATTAAAACAACAAAGTTAACATTTACACACAATACCTACTAATTTCTCATTACAGTTACATATACAGGGTGCCAAAAGTTATATGCTTTGCTTCTTTTTTGTAAGTGGCGAAATTTTTTGAAAACATCAAATACCCACACATACCAATTTAGCTATTTTTATTTTACGGCATTTTAGTTAAGGTAAAAAAAAAATTTTTTTGATCCATTATCCCAGAAGATACAGCAACCATCTTTTAATTTTCAAATGGACCACTATACTTCTTTATTTTATTTCGAAAGTATTTAAAAAAAATTTTAACTCACTTAGTTTAATGCCAAAATTGCCTTATTTTTTTTTTAAGAAATTGTTAAAACTGGACACTACCGAAGGTCCCAGGTTCTATTTGTAATACCTCAAAAACCAAGTAGAAAAATCAATAATATCGTTAAAAACAATACTAAATTTTTGACGGGTTAAAGATATTTCTGAGCCGAAATATAACTAAAAGGCATAGGCCAGAAATTTTGAATTTTAACATGGAATCTTCTAGTAAAATAGAAATAGCCCAAAAAAAAATCACTCTGAATAAACAAATTTGACAAAAATGATTTGAAAATATAATAATACTAATTTTCAGGTCTTAATATTTTAGTATATGAAGAAATTATCAGGTGAAAAGACCACAGTCTTATATTTTAACAATTTATTTTTCTTTTACACAACGTTTCGTCGGTGTTATCCCGACTTCATCAGGTATCTTGAAATAGTCTGTTAAAACATTTTTTTTAAATCATTAATTTTAAAAATTTAAATCATGTGTTAACAGACTATTTTAATATACCTAATGAAGTCGGAATAACACCGACAAAACGTTGTATAAAAGAATAATAAATTGTTAAAACATATAACTGTGGTCTTATTCACTTGATAATTTCTCCATATATTTAAAAATTTAATAATAATTTTTTCTTCTGTTCGAGGATATTGCTAACTATAGATATGTTAACTAAATAAAATATTCTTCAAATATTATACATTTCGTATACGACGAAAGCAAAGAGAAAATGAGAAGGCGCACTCTGATCTAGTAACAGTTAACATAAACAACATAAAAAGTAAGATGTGTAAGATGTGCGTATATGCCAACAGTTGATGAGGGAAACCTTTTAATTCCTCTGTTTTCGTTCGTACAATGCAACTGTTGCAGCGAAACTAAATATTGCATGTCGGCACCATGTCTTACTTATATTTAAAATCCTTTCAACTGTTTGAAAAAATTTATGTAGTTCCACTATGATGTAGTTTTTCGTTACAATTATATTTTTTTTTTACAAAATAGCACAATTAAAACAACAATTTTTTTCTAACACTCGAAAAACACAAACTAAACACTTCCGACAAAGTTGATTGTTAAAAACTTTTACATACACTACGCAAAGAACCTAATTAAAAGAATTTACAGTAAGACAATGTTTCAGTGAGTCGTTAGCATTTTAAAATTATATAAATCCATGACGATCTTTGCAATAATGAAAGCTTGACCAACTTGAAACGTTGACACTTTATTTGCAACAATTGTATATTATTTGATTTAGAATCCGGATATGAATATTCACGACAAAATGTACTAAAAAGAAACTTAAAAATAAATTACGAGTAAATTTAATTAAATATCACTTATCAAATTTTTAAAAAATATAAACCGTTAGATGTTGCCTTCGATGTTTCAATATTAAATATATTATACTTGAATTATACTTGATATATTTTTTTAACACTTATACCAAAGATGTAGCTATTTAATGGAATTATAGACGTTAAAAGAACTTGTAAAAATAAACCTAGGTTTTTTTAAATTTCAGTATCATCGAATTGTATTGTTGATATTTTAGTTTATAATTTTAAACTATACATATAATCGGTGATAGTATAAACCCGCGTATGTACAGTTTGTAAATACGACGCAAGTGCTTCCAGACAGTCCGTATGATATCCGGGATAGTGCGAGAGATAACATATATAAAAACTGGTCGGCCTAAAATTCTCTCTCGAAAACGTTGCTAGCTCTTAGACTATTATCAGCTGCTGAGAATCAGACTGGTTAAGCCAAAAAAAATAAAATTTAAGTTAAGTCAATATTTATGTTTACAATGCATCATTCTGTTAAATTTAAGACTGGTGTAAGTATTTGAGGCAAAGTTGACTTACACCATTCTGATTTTCACCAGCTCTCTTATGAAGGAAAAACTTGTTTTAAAATTGTATTCGTATGATTAGTCGATATTTGCACTCCTATTACCAAACTTTGCCTTTCTCAAATTTTTCTTTGAGACTCATAAGACATACTAAGGTCTTGACTACGTTTCGAGTGTACTTTGGATGCGTTCCACTACGCATTAACAAAGGTTACGCTCATTGTTGCGGTTTTTTCGTTCCACTAACTTCTGAACGTTCTAATCATGAACGTAAGAGGAATGGATTGGGAAAATTTTGAGAATTGCATGTCCATGCAGACCCATTTCTTAACTTGGTCCGCGTGATTAGCGCAAGGAAAAGTAATGACATCATTGATAACGTTTTCGACACAACACAATTAGCGTACTTGTCATAATAAACTGTTGAAAGAATTTTTCTAAGCTGGTTTCTAATATTAGATACTACTGAGATTATTAAGTGGTTATAGCTTACATACAGGGATGCTTTCCTCGGGGTTTGCACGAACTCTTTGGTGTAAATGCTATTCAGGTTCGTGCAAACCCCCTGACAGTCAGAAAAAAAATCGAAATGTGTGCTGGGACACATAGTAGAAGTGAAGCTTCAACGGACAAGTGGAAAAACAAATCGCAACCAAATTTTAACTTGAAGTTTTACGGGCAGGTTTTCAACTGCATTAGTGTCCATTTGTACATTTTGTAGCCATTCATTTTTCCACTTGTCCTAAACTAGCAAACTTGAATCAGCAGATTGTTAATGTACTTGTCCAATTTGAAAACCTGCCCGTAACACTTCAAGTTAAAATTTTGTTGCGATTTGTTTTTCCACTTGTTCGTTGAACTTTCACTTCTACTATGTGTCCCAACACAGTTCGATTTTTTTGGCAGGTTTACTGCAAATTATGATTGGGTTAGGTTAGGTACATTTTAATGAATACATTTTTTTATTTAAACATTTTTAATGTTGTTATGCATTATAATATTAAAATATTGTTCATATTTAAAATAATTTTACGTTATATAGCTGTAAATTAAATTTTAATGCTGTTAAATAACCATTGTTGCAGTTTTTTCATACATAGATGTCCAGTATAATATTTGATAATATGATTTTCACCTTTTTCATAGAGACACTAGCAGTAATATAATCACAATGCAAGCTCATAATGTATAGATGTAATTTGAACCAAGTTGAACATTGCGCTGCCATCTGTGTTTGAAGTGTCGGACTAAAATTCAGAAGAACCGCCTTCCTGATAAAAGGGTCCGCCCCATGAGTATATCCATCTAATACAGCCGTGGCCTTCTCTGCCTCCGCCAGCCTTTCTCTCCCTCCATCGCTGCCTGCTTCTCACCATGCTGTCGTGACACTTTTACTAAATGGAAAAAATAAACGCCGTCTATATGGAAGTTTCACTTCAAAAAATACTTTCGGTTTTTATTATTAACAGTGATTTTCTACTACCAAATAATATTTCAATGGGAATATTAATATTAAAAGAAAATGTTAGAAATAATCACCTCGAATGCGAGCGCCCTGATAAAATTTTCGGAAAGCATCACTGTATATATTAACTATAATATATACAAGATATTGTGTCTGTAGTAATGGGGTGATTTCAGGGACTCTTTCTATGTGAACCTATGAGCTTTAATAACAATTTGCCGCTAGTTTTAAGTCAATGATTGTTAATCGATAATGTTTCTAGTAAAACGATAATCCTATTAATTTGATAGTCCACGTGAACTGCAATACCAGTTTACAGCTAGTTTTATGCGAATGATAGATACGCGATACTATTTCTCCAATGAAACGATGATCCCAGTGACACTATCAATGTAAATCGCGTGCAATCTAATAGTATACCAGCCTTTAGAATCATTAGTCCTAAAATCTCAATTGAGTTATTTTTGCAGATACGCGATATTTACAAACTGTACACATGCTGGTTTGTACTATCATCAACCATATTATTATTATTTTTAATTGGTGAACTTTGATGATTAGTAAGTTGTAGTTGTCTTGACTTATATTTGTATTGGTTTTGTTTTAGAATAAAATCATTTCCAAATGAAATTGCTGACTGAGTTTGATGTTGGCGGGTACACAATCACCAAACCGAACTACTTCACTAGAAATTACGCATCTGACGACGATTGGAACTCCAATTTGGCAATCGTCAACAGTCTAAATCATCTTCATAACTTAAGTAGTTGTAGTTGTGTATATAGTTGTAGTTGTAAAGAGTTAGACGAAAGTGGCGGCAACGTCGACGACTTTCAGTGGACGGATGTGAGCTGGGTTGATAATCTTGTGAAAAACTTAGTTCTCAAAAGCAATTCAACAACTGTTGAACATCAAACGATTGAATTTAGTAGAGACTGTAGTGAGAATATATTATATAGCAGTCCGACGAAAAAGCAATTTGGTGGAGAGCTAAAAACGATGCCATCGGCAACATTGGTCGGCTCTGGGGCAGGTGGAAACAGCCAACATTTAATTCCCAGCAATGAAGACTGTGGTATCCGCGATGTTTGGTGTCATAATTTGGAAGAGGAATTTCGCGCGATTCGACAAGTAGTGCAGAAATATAACTATGTCGCGATGGACACTGAATTTCCGGGTGTAGTCGCGCGACCGATTGGCGAATTTCGAAGTACAGCCGATTATCAATATCAACTCTTACGATGCAACGTTGATCTTTTACGAATCATACAACTGGGTCTTACTTTTCTTGATGAAAATGGAAAAACACCTGGGGGATCATACACGACATGGCAGTTTAATTTCAAATTTAATTTATCGTATGTTGAAGTTTTTGAACGTTTTTCGATTTTTCTTAAATATATTTTTTTTTGAATTTTTTTAGAGAGGATATGTACGCCCAAGATAGTATAGACCTCTTACAGAACTCGGGAATCCAATTTAAAAAGCATGAGGAAGAAGGAATCGATCCATTAGATTTCGCTGAGTTGTTAATGACTTCGGGAGTCGTTTTGATGGACAACATTAAATGGTTGTCGTTTCATTCTGGTTACGATTTTGGTTATCTTATTAAATTGTTGACCGATCAAAACTTACCGCATGAAGAGTGTGAATTTTTTGATTTGTTACGATTATATTTTCCAACGATATATGATGTAAAAGTGAGTCGAAACCAACGAAAAAAATGGCGAGAAATGTTTTAATATATATATATATATATATATATTTTTTAATTTTATAGTATTTGATGAAGTCGTGTAAAAATTTAAAAGGGGGATTACAGGAAGTTGCTGATCAGTTGGACCTATCACGAGTTGGTCCACAACATCAAGCAGGCTCTGATTCACTTCTCACTGGAATGGCATTTTTCAAAATGAAAGAGGTTTGTATAGAGTTTGGGCTCAAAAATGTTTGTGACAGAGCCTCTGTACTCGGTACGTATGTGCAGCATTACTGCCCCATCATCCTCATCCCGGATTCCCGTTTTGCCTGACTCATATTATTCCATTCCTGCTTCTTATCCTTCAACTTTTTGATTTCCAACAACAACAAAAAATATTCAAAAGCATCTTTTGAGTATTTTTTTTTTTTTATTGCAATCATGATTCATTCCATTACGCTTTATATTTGGGAATCCTTAACCGCTTTGCTTTAATCCTTCCTTTTTTTCTATCCTTACAAGTAATGCCACATCGACAAATGTTATTATTAGTAAATGATGAAACATTTTCTTTATAGTCTAAAACCTTATACGCACTTGACCAATTAATAACTTAACGTGTCTGAACAACGTCTTAGTGGAGGAAGTTAGTCATTCATTAAACTACTTGACTAAATACTTAATTCATTTAACTCTACTTTTAGGGGGTTAACCCCAAGGGATGCTCACATTCAAGGTTATTACTTTGGTCTGACGTCACTGGTTTGTTGTTTCTGACAGAAGCCAGAGGCGTTAGCAGTCATTAGCTATCTGCTATCGTTGGTTCTTATCGTTACTATGGTTCATTATTCAATTAAAATAAAATAACAAAGAAAAATCAAATAAATATTTATTATGTTCATAAAAATTAACTATTGACATAATAAAAGTTTAAATTTTTTGTTAAAGAGATTTAATAACCTAAATAAAAAGCATATTTTATTAAATATAGTAGTGCCAACCAAATGCAATCCCCAGGTGGAATTTCCCTACAAACCAAGGATAGCTAATAGCCTCTAACGGAGGGGCTTCTGTCAGAAACAACAAACCAGTGACGTCATTTTCAGAGATCAAAGAATTGCCGCCTAGTCAAGTGAGCATACCTTATGTATTTAATAACCTTGGATTAACCCCACAACATTGTAGAATCTTTTAACCTATGGCTTATTTGAAATAAGAAGCTTCAAGCATAACTAAGAAAAAACTTGAAACTAAAAGAGATACCATTTCTACATTATTTCGGTACGATTGACGTTTGGAAATATCAAATGTCTACTGTATTGGGAGGATTTAAGATAAGGGTCATTCTTTTAAAAATCGCACAACATTCGATACTTGACATTTTAGAATCGTTTGAATTTTTTTTACAACTTTACGTAAATTTGAAAAAAAGAAAGTCGAAAAATTAATATTTTATGTCTAAAAATTTCAGTGTGTTTGAGATATAAATAAAAAGGTAAGATTCCACCAAATTTCGTAAAAAATATTTTTTTTTTTGTAAAAGACAAAAATTAAATAAACCAAAAAATTGGTTATTGGAATTTTTCACATAAATTTTGAGGTTATGTAAACAAAGCGTTAGTACAAAAGTTGTAGATCTTATTACCTACAACTTTTCTATTTAACTTTTTCCCATAGAACTTGTAGTTTTGTCGGAAATTGAGATAAACTGTTTCTACCCGTAACCCCCTTCCCTTCGCCCTCCCGACCACAGATCGACCGTAATTTATTTTTCCTTTCATTTTTGTTATATTCTTTTCTGTTTTTAATGGGTTTTATCTTAGTATAATTTTTTTTTTTCAGTTTTTACCATTTTCAAAGGCTTTAGCTCTGGTCTAACTAGTGTGTATTAGATTTTAGACTACAAGCAAAAATATTTCATTTTAACAAAAAAAAAAAATGGCTTGCTTTAAAAAAGTTTAGCTTAAATCGCAAAATGGCTAATAATTAAACACATTTTTCGGTAGATTCAATCTATCAATTGACTACTAACTATGTTTTGGATTATTTTCAGATGTTCTTTGAAGACAATATAGATGATTCAAAATACCGTGGACACTTATATGGTTTAGGCACTTCTTTCATTATGAACGGAAGTTTTCATGATAATGGAGATAATAGTAGTTCGTCATAAATTTGTATTTAAAAAAAAAACAATAAAAATGTAACCATTTTATTCAGTTATTGGTTCAGAAAGATATATTGTCTATCGTTTATCTTCATATTTTTTCGTAGATTAAACTAAGTGTATTATACCGTTAGTTGCTTTCCAAAAATATATTTATATTTTAAAAACTGTCCTATTTAAAAAAGATAACTAAAATGTTTCCAATTGTTTGTAAAATACCTTTTAATTAGTTCTTTTTTTTATAAAAATAAAAATTCAATTTCTGTTTTGAATTTTCACGCTTTTAAATCACAGTGATTCTTGCTGATTTTAAAAAAAATAAAAAAAACTTTCAAATGCATAGAAATGAATGAGTCGAAGACATTGTGAAAACAATATTAACTTTTATTTAGTGTGAATATAAAATTATTTTGTAAGAAAATCTTTTTCATTTGATCCTATGTAAGTTAAACAATATTATGTATAATGAAGAAAAGTTTGAGTGGGATTTTTCAATGTGAAAAAAAAAACGAATGTTCAAGAAAATAAAAAGATAAGATCTCGATTTCCACCTTTTCTTTATTTTTAATTAAAAATAAATACTTTTTGAATATATATTTCGTTTTATTTGAAATTGTTTATTAAGGGGGCTACGTGATATATCGTGCTATTCAATATATAATAACATCCTATTTGATAGAAGGAAATATTTTTATATCAAAAATGCTCTTATATCTTCAAGTTGTGAGACCTATTTGGATGTATGGGTGTGAGCTTTGGGGTACAGCATCCAAAATCCAAATAAATCGTGTACAGGTGACTCGGAATAGGACCACTTTGCACCACGACTTAGAAATGCAAGAAGTGGAGGTTGTTATCCAAAGCAGAGAGAAGACTGTGATTACTGAGAGCCAGATCGCATGAATACACTTGCTGCCATCTACTCCGAGTAGAGGTGTTTGGAACTATTCCTTAGTCAGTTTGTGTTTCTTTCTCCACCGTTCTACACTCGGAACGTCTAAAGTCATAGAGAAGGTTTTCTCTGTCGAAACATACTCGGAACGCTTTTCTTCTCTCTCATGAGCATAGATAAGTCGTAAGCTATCGCTATTTCAGTTGAGAATTATAGCTCTACTTATTTTGCGATAGCTTACGACTTATCTATGCTCATGAGAGAGAAAAAAAAGCGTTCCGAGTATGTTTTGACAGAGAGAACCTTTTCTATGGCAGACGTTCCGAGTGTAGAACGGTGGAGAAAGGAACACAAACTGACTAAGGAATAGTTCCAAACACCTTTACTCGGAGTAGATGGCAGCAAGTGTATTCATGCGATCTGGCTCTCTCAGTCTTCTCTCTGTCCAAAGCAACTATCGTAAGCTAAGCGAAACATTTGCATCTCACCCTAACCCAACTGTACGGGAAAACGGGAAAGAAGGTTCAAGAGAAAGAGGCGTCCTGATTTAGTGAAGGATAAATTTCCACAGTAATAATAAAAATAAAAGAAAAGTTTTTAAGGACCATCAAAGGATGGTGACCTTATTCATGTGACAGGTTAATCTGACTCTAGTCAGCTTCTGCACTGTGTCTGCTCAACCATAATGCCGATTAGACAAAAAGTTTCATCGAGGAGAAAAAAAATGCTCTTAAAAACAAGAATGATCATTAATTTGGGTTCAGGGCTGAACATTCATCCATCCAACAATGTCAATGTGTGGTAAAACAAGTAAATACAGCTTTCGAACAAAAACTACTGCTATTCTGTGTTCATCGATATAATCCAGGCCTTTGACAAACTATGGCACAATGGCTAGGACTATATAAAATAAGGGGAGCCTAAAATAAAAATAAATCTACCACATCTCTGGAAACTTTTACAATCATATCTAGAAGACCGAAAATTGAAAGCACGAGTCAAGATGTCAGTCATTTTTGATATAAAATCTGGAGTACCTCAAAGGAATGTTTTGGAACCCCCCTGTTGTATACCTTGGATTTGACCGGGATTTTCAAGGATGATACGGTGATCATGACAACTCATACTGATGCTTCCATTGCCTATCTCAGCATATTCAACAACACCTGGATCTGCTGAGCACGTGGCCCAACAGATGGAAAATCACTATAAATGAAGCCAAATCTTTGCAGGTCACCTTTGCACTCAAAAAGGGAGTATGCTCTCCGGTCACCCTAAATTCTGTCGAGATCCCCTCATCAGACAGTGTTAAGTACCTTGGGATCTTGATCTGGACCGAAGGCTTACTTGGAAACACCACATTACCCAAAAAAGTAAAATGGTGTGCAACAGGTTTAAGAATCTACATTGGCTTTTGCGAAAACGCTCCAAACTTTATCTTGATAACAAAATATTTTTGTACAAAACAAGAATAGTCCCAATCTGGACGCACGGGGTTGAGCTATGGGGCTCTGCCAGCAAGTCGAACATTATGATATTAGAAAGAGATCAATCAAAAATGCTCAGAAAGCTAGCAGATGCCCCATGGTACATGACCAATGAAGTCTTGCGTACGGACTTACCAATAATATCAGTAGCCAGTAAGATTGAGACTCCGTGCTACCAATTACTATGAAAAGCTCCACCAACACCCGAACCCACTAATATTACCAGCCCTGGAGCCTCAAAATAGTAGGCGATTAAAGAGGTAGGTGCCCGTGACCTATGGTTATGGTGTAAACAGTTATGTACTCCATTGGGAGTAATTCTCTATCAAGCCCTATCCAGACAACAGATTAGATAAAAGGACCATTGGTCCTAGTGGCCAATAAAATATTAAAAAAAAAAAAAACAAGAAAAATGATATGTAATTTATTTTTAAAAGTTGCAATACAAAATTCATAATTTAAAATATGTACATGAAATCTAATAAAAATTAATTTAATTTTGGCGTTTCTTATAATTTAATTGGTATTAAGTATATAACCTAATGGAATCATTAGAATTGAGAATTGTTACTAAAAATTTTTTATAAACACTATTTTAAATTTAAAAATTTCTTTTTCTGCTCGTGGTAAACGTTAAATCGAAGAAATCCATATCTAAAAATAAAAAACTCCTTGTATAAGTTTTTAATGCCTACTTTGTTCCAGATGAAAATAAAACCTTACAATAGATCATACAATTGGCTTCATTTTCATCTAGGCAACAAACTTTTTGTAAAATACTTACGATAAGTAGTCGAAATCAATAGTTGAGTATTCCGTTTGTACTAATGACCAAACCAACCAAAATAAGTGCGAGGCCAAAGTGAATTTATTTACATTAACATATAATTGATGAACTTCTTCATCTGAAACGTTTTCCGTGTTATTATACGAGATTAAATATTCTCTAATCCAATCACACTGGAATTCTTCGTTTGGGTACTTGGAATAGTCTATAGTACTCGGATCGATTCCTTGGAAAAAGTAGTTCTGTTAGGAAATGAATGAAAATGTCTCAAGCAAGATATTTACCAACAAATTCGGAAAAATGATTTCCAATATCGAATGGCTGGTAGTTGTAACCAGCATATTCGAAATCGATAAATCTAACTCGGTTCACTTTTTCGTCATATATTACATTGCCTAATAACAAATCGTTATGTGAAAATACAATTGGAATATTATCATTGTGAATTTGGCTCTTTAAATATTCAATTTCAGATAAAATACTTGCTTTTGATTTCAGTTGCTTTTCAAATCTGAAAGAAATTTTAAATTTTACAAAGATTATTTTTGAATATGAATGTGTCTCATTTGTCAAATCGATCAACTCTATATAACAATAATTTGAGACAAGGCATAAAATTGGTCTCTGAAATACATTATCAGTATATAGAGTAAAGTTTTCAATGGTCAAAAACGTGACGTTTAATGATGTTAATATTAGGAGATGTCAGATGCTGTTTTGATTAATCGAAAGCTTAATTAGCGAAAATTAAGTAAATAAAATTCAAAAGTTATGCAAAAGCATTCCTAACAACCCATTGTCGACAGTGGCGGATTTACCTAAGTTTGATGCCACCCTAGGCCCTATTCGATGTGCTGACCTTTTACTTTCTTTTACTACTATATAGATAGTAAAGGAAGTATTGTAGTCGGGTCGAATTTTCGAATTCGAGATTTCACCGGAAATACATATTTTGAGGTCCCCTGAGTCCAAAAAAGTGGTTTTTAGAAACATGTCTCTGTGTGTGTGTGTGTGTGACAGCCATATCGTATCGAAAGCTTTACCCGAATTTCACCAAACTTGGAATTTTGCCTTTATATTATGTCTAGTTGTGCCGCGAAGCTTTTGGTTAAAATCGGTTAACCGAAAGCTCCACTTTACTCTTGGTGTTTTTAAGCTTTTTCAAGTTTTTTCGAAAATGACTCCAACGATTTTCTTTAAACTTTCTACAGTTTTTAGACTCATTAGTGGCTACAACTTTTATTTGAAACTTTTTCCTGGGAAAATTCGAATAAGGACGGTTCTGGGGTGAAGGTTGGAAATCCGTATACCTATATGTACTTGTAAGCTATATAGTGTATAAATATTACTTTCTTTTACTACTTACTAGTAAAGGTAGTATTGTAATCGGGTCGAATTTTCGAATTCGGGCTTTCACCGGAAATACATGTTTTACGGTCCACTGAGTCCAGAAAAGGGGTTTTTAGAAGCATGGCTGTGTGTGACAGCCATATCGTATCGAAAGCGTTGTCCGAATTTCACCAAACTTGAAAATTTACCTTCATATTATGTCTAGTTGTGCCGCGAAGCTTTTGGTTAAAATCGGTTAGCCTAAAGCTCTACTTTATTCTGGGAGTTTTTGAGCTTTATCAATTTTTTTCGAAAACGGCTCCAACGATTTTCTCTAAACTTTCTATAGTTTTTAGACTGATTGATGCCCACAACTTTTATTTGAAACTTTTTCCTGGAAAAATTCGAATAAGGGCGGTTCTAGGGTGAAGGTTGGAAATTCGTATATACATATAGGTTCTATGCATATAGTTGTTTATATGTATATGTATGTATAGTTATAAAGTGCTTATATTTCAAATATTTTATACCAACAACGAGCTTCATAATTGAAAGTAAAAGAAAGTACTGTGACGCCTCGCACCAGATATTTTTCTGTGTAAACATGATTGCTAAACTTATATATTTAATTAATAATTATTAAATATTAAAATGTTCTAATAATATTTTAAATATATAACTCTCAGTTGTTTTACAGTTTGAACTTTAAAAAGCGAAATTGAAAGGATCGAGTAATTTACTGGGTTATAAAGAGTTTCCGTTAAGAGAGTAAAATAAAACAATATAATACATGATCGAGATACGAGAAGTAGTGTGGGGAACAGATAGTTAGCATGTACTAGGCAATTACAAAAACAAATGAATTATGAACACATTTATAAGAATCCCATTGTGAGTACGAAATATTATATTTACTATTCTATATCAGTTTTAAGGTCAGTGGAATTTATATTTACTGTGGTCTAACAATGACGTAGGTATTGTTTCGATATTGGGAGTGGTAATTACGGTAAATAGAATGATTCAATGAGTTACAAGGTACTATACAAACCTAACAATGTCTACGTTTTAACGAGTTTTTCGTTGCATAGTAATTTACTGTATAAAGTTTACACTGTTAAAACTATAAGTTACTTTCAATTATAAGTTAGTTATTTAAATTTAAACTAAAAATTTTCCCTGCGTCAATAAAAAACGTATCCATATCAATTGTTAATTTGTTTTCATACTTTTGCACCTTAAAAATGATGTCATCTGTAAGTTTTTTTCGTCCCTAAAATTATGCCGCCCTAGGCACGGGCCTAGGCGTAAATCCAGCACTGATTGTCGAATCAAACATAATCAATTCACTAATGTCCATCACAGAAGGATTGTCTATCTTTACAACAATAACAAACTCGTCTCAAACGCAGGATGCATAATTCATAGTTCTCAAATCAAGAAAATTTACAAAAAATATATTATAAATGGCTCTAATCAAGCCTCTTATCAATTTTCCCAACTAGCAAAATCCTTCTCCAAGAAATTTAAATGAAAATCGAAAATAATAAATTTAAGTATCCGCTTGCAGCTTTAACCAACTTTAAAATCTAATAGATAAAACGCCTGAACAAAAAAAAAACAATTGAAGATTTTAATGAAGAACTTGCAGTTCTTGGAACAACTTTTATTAGTATCCTTTGGTAAGCTCTCGAAGATGGAAAACTAAGCTCAGGAATAAGATAAAAACTGAGTTTGGCATCAGTCTCCAGGACAACATCGGTTCAGTTTTTTCATCGGAGGACGGCATAGAAAAAGAAGTATAAATCATTTGGCACAATGTAAAATCAAAATTTTCATTCTTTCTTGTTTTATCTTTTCTTTTTGATATTTTTCTTCCTTTATTTTTATATCTCCTGACGATTTTACTTCAACCGATATAGAACAGAAGTTACACTCTTTATTTCAATATTCACTAAATTTTCACTTTAATTGCAAACCACATCTTTTATTTTATTCCATAATGAATAATCAGACATGCCATCTGATTGCTAAAATGTTAGCAATCTTTGTGAAAATTGGAATAAATTTAACTGTAATTTTAGTTCTATAATATTAAAAAAAAATACTTAGGCAGCAGGTAAGTTTTACAGCCCTTAAAACGTTAAAATACAAAGTTCCAAACAGTAGGTTAAAATTTCTCCCTCGTTCGTTTTTTGAAAAAAAGTGGAGTTAATCAATTTGGCAAATGAAGCATTCATGTGTATATATTAGTGTTTTTACCGCTCTTGAATTTCTTTGGAATGAAATCGTTCTGGCACATTTTTTAGAAAATGATCAATTTTCGTCCACAACGCAGGAGTGCACTGGTCGGTCGAATCCGAGTTTTTCACTCGATGCAATTGGCCCATTAGTGCGGCAACTAGTTTGTAAATTTTGGGCTCGACGACAGTAGATGGTGATAACGTTCTGCCGTGTACATATTGATAAGCCATTCCATTATTAAATGTTGCATAGAGGGCAGGCGCAATTCCAACTTTTTGCAACAGTAAAATATTTCTAAAACGAATAAAATAGCGCTTAAATATTTTATCAAGAAAATATGGATCGTTAAATTTGTTTAATGTCTTAGAACATATGTATAGAAAACACATAAAAATTTAAAATTAGAAAGGTCAAATTGTTTCTTATCTTAATTGTTTAAGAATATAACGTTAAATATTTTATGTTTGTTAATGAAAACAGTTTTCATTCTTAAATCAAATAAAATGACTATTTAAACGATTTACATGGGGTAATTTGAAAGAAGGAAAATTTTTCGTATTTTATTTTTAATAAAAGCATTAGACCCTTTTAATTTCAAAAGAAACTTCTTTCATTTCAAATAAATTTTTTTAAATAATCTTATACGAATCGAAATTTTATGTAATTCTATATAAATATATATTGTAATGCATAATAAAAATATAATTATCATATTTCATTTACTTTTTCTTTTAATTTGGTAATAATATTTTATTGCTTTTAAAATGAAAAAAATTTCTTATTGAAAAAAGATGAAAAAGTTTGTATTTGAAGTACAAAAAAGCTGTAATAAGACTTTTAGTTGTTTAACAACTATGTATACTTAGAGATTATTTTATAAAATTTTTAATGAAAATTTGTTATAATTCTGCATTGGAATCTGTCGAAGATTTCTACAAAAAAATTTTTTTCTTGTAAAATATGTTCCTATAAAAAAGCTTCATACTAAATGATTTTCTTTAGAAAAAATTTGCAAAATTTATAAAAATATCTCATGATTCCTTTTTTTTGGTTCATTTAAGGTCATTAACTACTATGGTCATTAGCGACCATCGAATCCGAAAACCCATGAAAAAAAATTTACGCTTTCATTGGGATTCGAACCCAGGACCACTGGCGAATATGGCAACTATTTAATCAACCACGCCACTAAGTGACCTCGAATTTCATTACTAATTGTTGAGAAATCGTGTCCAGCATCGATTTTAAAAATAGAACATAAAAAACAATATTCAAGTAATTTTATTTTTAAGGTTACTCCACTTAAATTTGGCTTAAAATCAAGTCAAATATTAATTATATTCAGAAATCAAGATAAGTCAAGCATATTGCCTGTGCAAATTATTTCATTTCAAAGTTTAAATATTAAACTCAATTCATTGTCCAAAATTTTCAGATATCTACTAGGATGAATCAGAATTATTATACTTACTTTTATCAAGTCAAGTGGTTGGACATTTTTTGGAAATGAATTTTTTTTGATATTTTGATTTGTAAATAAAATACCTTGCAAAATTAATGCGTCAGTTAATTGGCATTTAAATATTAATATTTGACTCGAGTTTGACTTGATTTTAAGTCCAATTTAGGTCAAGTAATTTTTAAATCAAGTTAAGTAAGTAGTAAATCCCTACTAGTTTCTCAAAAAAAAAAAAAAAAAAAATGGTACACCCAATGTTATAATAAGTGAAAAACAAAAAACCAAAGAATTTTAATTGTTAAATCCCTTTATAGCTTCAAAATGATTTTTATACAAACTTTGCTTTTTAGAAGTTAGATTTTGATTTTTTTTTCCAATTTAGATAAATGCAAATATCAAATTTTCAATCGAACTCTAATCAATACAAATAATTGATCAACTAAAAATCTGACCTCCTTTTGCTGACCTTTGTCGCGCGAGCCCAAGTTTACACAAAAATTATTACTGAACGAAAATGAAACTCTGCATAATTAAACAGATTTTAAGTTAAATTTAAAAAAATGATTATTAATCAAAAACTTGTTACAACAATTATTTTTTTTAATTACACTTTAGTTGCGTTTAAATAAATAATGACTTTATGATAATTGTACCAATTAATCAAATATAATATGGTATATTTTAATTTATCTGCTTTTGTATTTATCTGCTTGTATTAAATGAATAATGCATTGTTATTGAAATATAAATTGTTGTGCTCTTATCTTTTATTAGTTTTATCAAGTTAATGAAAATAGTTTGTTTAAATATAGAATATATAAATGATTATTACCGTTTTTCTGCGTTTCGGTCGATTAACATATCGGTTTTTTCACCGTAAATCCGCACTAGGACTATATCGTTTTCAGTGACGTCATCTTCTTGGCGACAACTAATTAAAATGTTTGTAATTCCTTCGGTGAGAAGCTAAAAAAAATAACTATGAAAATGTACATTTGTTGAAAATTATCTGAAATTAAAACTTTTCTTATTTGTAAAATTATTTCTTTTTTGAATTATTGTAGTACAAAATTATTGTGAACCACTAAGTGGGGTAGCAGTTAAAATCTGTTAGTCTTCATTCAATTCCCGTTTTCCTAGAAATTACTGAAGAATTTTTTATGATAGACAGTCGTGATATGATCTTAGAATATAGATGCTAAAATGACTTTAAACTAGGGATGTTACGGAGCTTCGACTCCGATTCCGGTAAAAAGCACGTCAAGTTTAGTAAAAATTATGAGATCTAATAGGTTTAACCACTACTTCACTAAGTGGGCTGCAATGAAAATTCCGTACTTGTCGTAGAATAAAGGTACACCTCAAAATTTACCGTTCCGAATATGAAACGCTTAAAAAATTTTCATTGCGTTGCTTTTAAGAATCAAGTTTCATCATTTGTATAGAAGTATATCGTCATTTCTACCTATGAACTTTAGCCTACCCACAGTTAATTAGTATATTAGCTAAAAAAAGAAACAATTTTGAGATATACCCCTCTTCCACGGCGGGGGTAATTTGATTCGGTCAATTTTACAAGTTTAAGTCATCATCAACGAAAATTATAACAATGTCTTACGTTAGTTTTAGGTGTACCCTAGAACTTGTTTGGAGAGCAATGGTGGTTGCATAAGTAACTAAATTAAGTTATTTGTTGATTTTTTTGGTGTTTTAAGTCTTTTAAGTCGTTACCGACTGACAGTTAGCACCCCCTTTTTCGAAATTGCGATTTTTTTTGTTTGCAATCGTTTGATGGTCGTTTGATGGTGAATGATGGTTCAATTTTATCGTTTGATGGTTATTTGTTTATTTGTAAAAAAATAAAATAAAATTTGACCTTGAGGACTTAACAGTTAGCACCCCATTTTTAAAATATGTCAATTTTTTTATTACAGTTCGATTCGAAATCGTTTGATGGTGATTGATGGTTTATTAGTTATTGTTTGTTATCAATATTTATTTAGTTATAATTAATTTTTTAATATTGTAACGGCAGTAACAATGCTAATTTCAAATACACGCATACGCAAAGCATTGCAAGTTACGCGGTTCATTTGAATCTCGTTTAAAACAGCAGTAGCAATAAGAAGTTTCCTTTACTAATGTTTTTAGTAGTTTTTGAATAAAATATAGGCAACTGATGGTTTTTTATTATTACTGATTATTTCAGATACTAATAAATACCTGCTCTTTGGGGCTTTTTTTTGGTCATGGTGTTCTCCTAAAAATGCAACAGTTTAGTTGGAGTGCGTGGTTAAATGCAAATAAAATGGCAAGAATGATTGTTGTTAGAATACCAATGTTCCTAATGTAATACTTCGTCCTAAGTTAATAATCGGAATATCAATTTAAATGTAAGAGAAATACTGCAGAAACGAATATGAACTCAAGTTCATAAGCGTAAACGTTTATAAGCGTTTATTTTTATTTCGAGATTAAAAATACAGTCCTTATTTCCAAAAATCTAAAAATGTGTCATTTTATAGATTTTATAAGTCTATACAAATAAGTTAATTTGTTTTTAACTACTCCTATTTAGTTTGTAGTTTGTGGTTCATAACAGACAACAAAAAATTATTTATTTTATATATTATTTAATTTAATTATTATTAAACAATAATTTTTGAATTTTTATAATAAGTATTCTTATTATTACTATTGCTACTGCTGTTTTAAGCGAGATTCAAATGAACCGCGTAACTTGCAATGCTTTGCGTATGCGTGTATTTGAAATTAGCATTGTTACTGCCGTTACAATATTAAAAAATTAATTATAACTAAATAAATATTGATAATAAACAAAAACTAATAAACCATCAATCACCATCAAACGATTTCGAATCGAACTGTAATAAAAAAATTGACATATTTTAAAAATGGGGTGCTAACTGTTAAGTCCTCAAGGTCAAATTTTATTTTATTTTTTTACAAATAAACAAATAACCATCAAACGATAAAATTGAACCATCATTCACCATCAAACGACCATCAAACGATTGCAAACAAAAATAATCGCAATTTCGAAAAAGGGGGTGCTAACTGTCAGTCGGTTAAGTCGTTTGAGTCGCTTTAATATCTAAGGTCATATCACAACCAACGAATGTCTAAAGTTTAAACCAAGACATTTTCTGTAATTCACAAATCTTAAATTAACCGGGAACCTTAAATCTAATCGAATACCACTGAAATGGGCTGAATCATTATTATAAGTCATTTGTTGAATTTATAATTATTTAAGTAATGGTAGCGCTTTTTCACCATGTAATGCTATTAGCTGGAACGCTATTCATGGAATTCATCTTGCTAAGGGATGTTGGCAGTTGATAGGGGTTTGAATGGAGATTTAAAATCCACCATTTTCTCTTTTTTCGAAAAATATGTACTTAAGTGGTTTTACTACGGAGCTACTGAATTATAATGCATCAGATACTTTCGGAACAAGACATTCAGTCACGGACAATAATCAGAGGTGGATTTACCAGTAGGCTGAGTAGGCTATTAGGTCTATTTTTGTTCTTATACATTATTATAAATATTTAAATAAAATCTCTTGGTTATAAGATTAGGTCTAGGTTACAAAGATAAAAAAACAGAAAAGTGACAATTAATTATTAGACTAAAATTTCTAATGGCAAGGCTTTATATTTATTATACACTTTTCTTAAAGCAAAGTTCCTTATGACCGAGAGCTTTTATATAAATGTAAACGATTGTGAACAAGAGCAACATGGGTATCGATTTGTAGAGATTGGTAGGGGCGGCAAAATTTGAATAGCCTACTGACGACAAACGTGTAAATCGGCCACTGGTCAAAGGAATCGGGACAATTTGTAAGATGAGAATTAGATTAATAAGAATTTATATTTTTACAATTCTATTTTACTTTTAGTCATCAGGTTGTATATTCACATTTGTTACTATGTTTTAAGTTTAAATTTGAATGTCTCAAATAAAAAAAAAAAAAACAATATTTTCAGCTTTTAAGTGGTTGCCTAAAAGCTGCATATTTGCGCATGAAAAACTGCTTTTAAAATAATTTTTAAGCCCTGAGTAATAGCAATATATAAATAACGAAATATTATAATCGTATAATACTTTTTACTGGATACTTTCTAGACTAGATCTACCTTATGAAATTTAAAAATGTTCACTTATGTTTAGTTTTGTATAAGGGTAAAAAATGCGAGATGGAAAATTCACAGGAAAAATCAGTGGAATACCGTACTCACCTTGAATACAATGTTATTGAATTTCCAAGTGGGTCGAATCACGGCCAGTACATTGGTGGCGCCTTCGTAGAGATTTGTGTCCTGATTGATTGTGATTGGAATGTGCTTGACTTCTTCACTTGACCAAGTGTTGTTTGGCATGGTCCGAACTGTTGTTGTTGTTGTTGCCGTTGTTCCCTGTGCCATGACCGAGACATGAATGCGTCGAACGCTTTTCCAGCCGTTTTGTGCTAGTCGCAAAGTTCGCTCGCACCGATCAAATCTCGTGACGTCGTCGTCGTCGTCGTTTTCTTCGTCGCCGTCTCACTGTTTGTTCCGTCCATCACATTATTACACAAATTCATTCTATTCATATATACAATCACTTAGATAAACAAATTCATCACACAAATTAAATTTTTCTTTTAAATATTCCATCAACGTGAAAAATATTTGTCGCAATTTGCTTCATTGAAACTTTCCACTTGCATGTTTTTTAAATCAGGTCCATTAAATCAAAAATTTAAAAAATTATAATATGACATTATATAATATGACTGTGTCTTCTAAAAAATAATTTTTTTAGTAATCTTAGTAATAAACATTCATTTGAGGCCAAAAATGGGAGATTTCCTAATCATGAGAACAGTTATAATTCTAGTTTTTAATTATGATAAAAAATATATTGGCTATCATATGACATACATTTATGCCATTTTATATAGGTAATTATTTAATGAGATTTAATATTGAAAAGAAATCAATGCAATACAGTCACGAAATTATACTTTAAATTGTATATTTTAAGTAATATAATATTTACCTAATATAATTTTATATAGATAATCTAATTTAGCATATCGCATCAATTGCAGTTTGATATAAAATTAAACAAATATACATTTTAATCATTTCTTATCAACTTTTCATTGATTCAAAGTGGAATAAATATTTGGGGCTTTTCAATTTAAAAAAAAAAAATTAAAACACTTTTTCAACAATACCTATTATTGCAAGAGTAGGAAGCTTGGAGTTTTTATCAGTGTTTCGAATTTTTATAAAAATTGTAATCCAAAGACGGGATATAAATAAAACTAATTTTGAAATAAACGGTTGCTAATTTAATACTAATACCTACACGATATTTCATTGCAGTATAACAGCTTTTCAAATTATTTTACGACCCACAATTGCAACAGTTAAACGTTTCACAATGATAACAATATTTTCCCGATATAATATTATTATCCATTTAATTATCTTCGATGTATCAATAATTCTGATATCAACTTTCGTACTTCATCATAATATACAGTAACATTGATACGGTAAACATATTAGAATAGACATTGTGTACAACATAAATGGCTTTATGATTGCCTATACTAATTGTTTATATATGTTTAAATAAGTAATGACATTGTAATGACTACCCGTTACTTCGTTCAACTATAATAATGAAACAAAAATAAATAAAAAAACGTATTTACTCCAATATAAAAATTTGCACCTACCTCAAATTTCCAAAAACTTTTTAAATAAAAATAAAAAAACTTACCTGTTGTGTAATGGAAAAGCGAATGAAGTTTGCTACTCATTAAGAATAAATTAAATATTTAGAAACTTAGAGCGCGTCGTGAGTATATTTAATTCTGTTACCACATAGATAGGCTATTTTGGATTGGATTGGAGAAAAGGTTTATGTGGTTTCAGCACTTTCTTATATATAAGTAGACGACACGCAATTATTACCTATAATTACACATTTTATATTGATAAAAATCAGGAAGGGTTGTTTTTATTTAACAAGGCTAATTTCTATTTCTGGTTTAACTGACAGTAGAATTGAACCTGAATGAATGAAATTTGAATAAACGATATTTAATATTAAGATTAAATATGTTTTAACTCTTAAAATTCTGTATAAGTGAAGAATAAAAATCTTTTAGTGGTCATAACAATTGCTCTCTCCGCTTTATGCGTTAAGTGGTACTGAGTTCGATCTCCACTGAATTCTAGACCTAAAATAAATTTGAGCAAAAGAAATTTTTATGTGTTTAGATGTTAAAACGATTTGAAACACCCAAAAGAAAAAGATTTCTATAACAGAGTCATTTTTCATGTCTAAATCTAATAACTAAAACTACCTTTCCCATTATATTTCTCTAAGTGCTTATATTTTCATTTTTTATGACGTGTTCCAAATTTTTAGAACTAACGTGCATTTAGTTTGCTAAATATATTTGTACACTAGCCTCTGTGAGAAACGCTTTTACTGTACTCTTGTAAACATTTTAATAAGTGACAAAAGCTGTAGATTCTTTAGTTCTCGTTTATCCAAGTTTAACTGTACGATGTTCAATAGGGGCTGTATTTAAATTATGTAATGTGCAATTACGTACAAGTACTTTTGAACCGCTTCCCTATATACCTAGGTATAATACATAAAGTAACCCTCACCTATCCCCGAAGTTCCCATCGGTTAAGCCAGCCCTATAAAATAGAAAATATTGTAATATATCTCTTACATTAGATATTATAATGTAACCTATTATAATTTCTCAACACAGAAACGAAAAAAATCGAGACTTAACACTTATAATTTTAAGATATGTTCCCTACATCTCCTAAAAATTTTAGTCCTAGTTAATTAATCACCAGGAATTAGATTTTGTTTTATTTTGAATCTTACGTTCGCTATTCTTTGAAATTGATTTAACTTTACCTGAATAAAAAAATAAATAAATACACTTTAAGTAGCTTTTGACATTACCTAAATTGTCATAAAAGCACAACGCGTAATTTGCAATATGTTTGATCAAAGGAGAGCTAGATTTGACTCACTTTTGCATCATGTTTACCGTTTACCAGATTATCTCTTTAAGGTCAAATTTTCATCTCGATTCGAGAGTCCAAATAATGGTTTGGTTTTTTTTTTCTCAAAATAATTACCGTATTTGCCAGACGATAAGACGCACTTTTTTACTCTGAAAATTTGACTTAAAATCAGAATGCGTCTTATTATCAAAACCATACTTTTTTCTAAAAATTTATATATAAATTTTGGGGTGCGTCTTATGGTCTGATGTGTCTTATCGTCCGGCAAATATGGTACTTCAAATTGTTATTTGATAAAGATCTGATGTTAATATTTTCAAAAACTTGATCCAGGATTTTTCTTTTCTTCTAGAAGGAAATGTCTAGTTCCTATTAGTACACAAACTAAAATTGTTCAAATAAGGCTTTTTAATATGTATTTACATTTTTTTTTAAATATAATGTATAAATGAGGCGTCTAGTATCAAAACAATCAATGTGCATTTTGACTCATTTTTCAGGCCCGCGAAAAACTGTCGTCACTGCAGCTCAACTAAAATAAAATTAATTTTTAAACAGGATATTGTTTGAACTTATGTTTTTTATAGACAAAGTCCTTTTCAAAAATTAGTTTTATTTTAGTTGAGCTGCAGTGACGACGGTTTTTCGCGGGCCTGAAAAATAAGTAGATTGGTCGTTTTGATACTAGACGTCTCAAATGTTGTATTCGAAATTCGGATCCAAAACAAAGTGTGTTCTTAGTGTTAAGCGTGTTGCCTACACGAATCTAACGGAAAATGTATATGACACTATCTTTCATATAAGCTAAATTAAGAACTTAATTAAGTAATTTAAACAAGGTACCTACAAAAATGAGAGAATTATATTTATTTTGAGGATACCAAAGAAAATAATAGAAATTTTTAATTTAATTTTAGGTTTGAACAAATAAACTGAAAAATGATTCACTTAGTGGCGCAGCGACTTTTGTTAAATTTTGCTTTCATGCGTAGTGGTACTAGCTCCATAGGCACTAGCATCAATACGCGTTTATTCCTAGATACTTCAAGACTTATCACCTACATAATGTTTTTCAAAGCGACTTAAAATACAAAAAGAAAAGGAACATTAAAAGATGTTAAAGCTCCTAAATAATATTATCTCTCTTTAACCCTGATGGATGACCCCTATTTTCTATGCATTCGATGAACCTTCAGTTTGTAACAGACTCGAACTGACCAAACAACATTACGCCAAATATTCTAAAACTATTTTCTTGGTTATAACTTTTAACCAGTTTTGAATTATTCCTCTATAAGAGATATACGTCGTTATTAACGATCCCTAGATTACCGTTAAACTCGTGTAAACAAACCCAAAAAACAAGGATATTTAAAAAATTAAGAAAAAAAAATGTGTAACTTATAAATAAAAAGAAAACAAATTATAATGGAATGTACAAATTTATTCTCAACTCAATTTTACTCTCGCTGACAAAAGGCATTTTTCAATTCACAACTTCACTTAGTTTTGTTACTAAGTGATGCGAGTTGTGTCGTAAAAAATGCCCTCTACATCGTCCACTTTTTTTGTGACTCATTCCGCTAAATCCCAAACAATCAAATTTAACTAAACGAGCCTCATTCAAAACGAGGTGTGATTCGACTAGTTACTAATCGGTTATCGCTTCAGTTCAGTTACGCTCTCAATTTGACTGATTCGAGATATAACGGATCGTTTCAACTGGATGATACAAACGCGTCTAACTTAAAAAACAGGATATTTTCTTTTAATATTTGGTTTTATCTATGCTAAAATTTGGAATGATTACAATGACATAGATCCGGTTCAAGTCCGAAAAAATGATAAAATTTATATAGAAAAAGCTAAATTTCAATGTTCAAATCGTGTAAATGAGTATTGATTATTTAGAAAACACCAAGTAATCAGAGTCATTTTACAGATTTGATCATAAAAAAGATATTTTATTGTCGCGCCTATTTTTTTTTTTTTAATACTCTAACATTGCAACCAATCCAAATCTAAGCTAAGGGCCTACCACTGAAGCTAATAACACGTATTTAACTATCTAATAACACCAAACCATCAATACATACATTTTTTTTGCATAAATGTTGCTTTTATATTTACAACAATGAATTCAACTTTAATAATTTTCATTATTTATATTTATATATATCTCATTTTTTCATATCAGTTAATTACTAATAATTTAAACTCTTAAGAAGGTCAAATATCAACAAAAAAAGAAACACACAGATCAGAAATATAAATACAATCGTTTCAATCAACAATAACAAAAAAATTTAAACGTAATTTTTTATTTAATATTATACAAGAAAATAATTTCAAAATTAAAATGTTTAACATAATCGGAACAAGGAATGCATCATAGCATTCAATCGAAATATATTCATATACGACTCAAAGCTTTTGATTCGAATAATCTAATGATATGTTGAAAAAATTAAATGAAAAACAATTGAATCGAGAAACAATAAATTGACACACTTTGAATTAGAAATTTTCTAGTTTTGAAGAGGAATTTGATAGAACTTAATTTGCAGTTTTTTTTTTACATATATTGTGCTTTGTTGGTTTCCTGTTGAATTCACTAGCGAATCACAACGATTTTTTTTCTATACAGGGTGTGTCTCAGAATGAAAACGCAAAAAACTGAAAGTGAAAGATACAATTCTAAAACGATAAGTCCTTTACCATTTTTTTTATTAAAAAAAATGATAAAAATTTTTTTTTAGAAGATTTTTTAATAAAAAAAATGGTAAAGGACCTTTTGTCTTACAATTGTATCATTTACCTCCAGTTTCGAGCGTTTTCATTACACTCTGTATTTAAAATAAAGAGTTATTGATAGATTAATAAACTATAATTAACTACAATTAAAATAACTATACATTTCTTTTAGTGTTACCACCTTTAAATGCACCTCATTTAACAATAATCATTTAATTGATTTTTGAAATTTCTGATTATAATTAGGCAATGGATAAGTATTGTTTAACAGATGCATTTAGATAGAACACATTTTTTTCTTCTTTACAAATTAATTTCGTACTTTACAATGGATCGATAAATGTCTATTAGTCTGTATATGATTACCTATGTATATGTTGATGAGAAATGAACTATTTAAAGGAATATAATTTCATATGAACAGACACGAGTATAGCATTATATACAAATGAGTTAAATCACATTGAAATAAGTTACAACAGTTATTAATAAAATGTACTTTTTTCAAGATATTAACAATCAATCAATCGATTGCAACGAGATATATAAGTAGGCATCAAAATCATAATTTTTTTTTAAAATGCACCATTTTTCAATGATAAAACATTAGAATCGAGCTGAAGGATAAAGGATAAAATCAAAAATAGCAATTGAATAAAAATTAGCAAAATTAGTGAGCAGATTTTTTTTCATTTTTAAATCACATTCGCTATTTTTTACATGCCATTATTTTATAATATATTGTACAATACTTTTGTTTCTTTTAAATATTTATATATATTATATATTAAATAAAATGATATAATAAAACGATATAACTCGAATCGTATTGGATACAACGCTATACGACAAAGGAAAAAAAATTTTTTAGTACAGTAGCTGAGCAAAGTACCTCAATACGATTAAGGTTAAATGTTTGTGTGATCTATGAGTTTTTTTTTAGGTTTCTTTAAAAATAAATTAACGATTTTTCTCGTTCTTATTTGTACGTAAATGCTACTGTACTCTAAATACAAAATTAAAAATGTTTGAATTTGGAATAAAAAATGAACACATTTCATAAAGAGATGACTGAGAGATAAGGAGGCTAAATGATAAGGAAAATAGAGATAGGAAAAGGAAGGTGATGAAGATACTTGTATATCTAAAATGTTTTTTTTTCTTAATTGTTTCTTGATTTTCAAGTAATAGATAAATATGTAACAAGCAAGAAATGTTTTGGAGGTTTGGGGTAGACGTCGACGAGAGTCGGGGTTGGCGGCATTGCGACATCAAGCCCCTTTATCATCGAGATCACGCCATCTTCGTCGTTGCGGCTAGATATTTATTTGGTATACAAGTAAATGGCAACAATTAGACCGTAAAGACCCAATACTTCCGCGAAAATCAAGATCAAAATCATTCCGACGAAGAGACGCGGCTGTTGGGCCGTACCACGCACGCCAGCATCGCCCACGATACCAATCGCAAAGCCGGCCGCCAGACCAGAAAAGCCGACCGATAGACCAGCACCCAAATGGATGAACCCTCTGCAAAAAAAAAATTTCTCATTAGATTATTTCGATTTTCTTCTCGTTTTTTATACTTCTATACATGTCTATATAACGGAACTATTACTATATGCAACACGTAGTGCATCTATGTTATTGTAAATGCCTATTGTAGAACATATGAAAGTATTTAGTGGAAAAAGTTTAACACACAATAACACTATTATTCCAATTTATATGATTCCTTACATTTTTTCACAAAAAGAAAATTATTTCAAAAAAATATTTTTCTAAAAAAAAATTTAAACATTTTCTTTTCGGTATGAATTTTATTTGTAATATTATAGCTCAAAATGGAGTCATTCCAAAATATATAAGGTCTGTTCTAGGTGAAAATGAAATCGCACATTTACTATCAGAATCCCGCGCAACATACAAAAAGTTTGTTTTTATTTTATACTCATAACTTGTAGAGTAAATGTACGGTTTTTATTCTCATTTGGAAGAAAGTAGTTGAAGAAGAGTAGTAGAATAAAATGAGCTAAAAGTTGGACACAAGTCTACACAATTAGTCGATCCATTTTTAGACACGTAAGACGTGTCACTTTCCAAGTGATACGACAGTTTAAATTCGTTTCGATAAGCTGTCGTTCGTTCCCTTTTGGTATTTTGTAACATATTGTGAACTGACAATAGTCGTTTGAAACAAAAAAATCACGAGATTTGTCGTGAAGCGACAATTGTCGTCTCACGTTACAACCCAAGTGTTTGTTAAATGGTACTGTGGGACAAGACAAGAAAATAGAAGAAATTAAAGATAAGAAGGTAGTTATCTTAAAAAGATATAGAATCAGGGTATCTTGAATTACAATTATCTCTGCCTTCTCAGTGAAAATTTCAACTATTCCTTTAAAATGGACAGTTCAGTTTGTATTTAAATTTTCATTACATTTTCATTAAAGGATAACTAACATTAAATATTCTAAAATATTGTGCACCCATATGTTTCTGAGAATACGCCCCCAATGCTTTTACAACGATTACGCACATTTCTGTTATTTTTTTTTTTTAATATTCCACTAAGAACTACAGCATTCAAGCAATGTTCATGACTTTGACCCATCTCTTTAGAACGGTTTATGTGATCGTAAACTAAAAAAATTATCTCATTTACGACGATTTACTGCACACAACGCCCGTGGTTGCTATAATAAACGACTAAAAAAACGAACTTTGGTTTTAATATTATACTAAAAATCGAGTTCTAAGTGATAAACAGAATTTTATTTTACAGTTATTTAACCTAGTATACGGGTAGTTGTTAACTATAAGCCCCTTCGTACACAAGGCTACGCAAATCTTCGATACTCGACAATTTTAGTCTCCAAGCGACAACCGTCATACAAATCTATTGAGATTCGTACAGGAGTCGCGTCGCCGACATTCGTCCCGCGACTCGCATTTGTATGGCGGTAGTCGCTTGGAGACTAAAATCGTCGAGTTTCAAAGATTTGCGTAGCTTTGTGTACGAAGGAGCTAAGATTTGGCATGTTATTTATTATTGAAATTTAATTTTGCAGAGGTAGGTACTTTAAATATTATTTTAAAAAATTGAAATTTTGATAACATTATCTACTCATATCAACTTTTCGTAACATTCAAATAATGTTTTTTCCCCATCAATAGTACAGTAGATGTACAATATAGTAAACTTGATGCTTTTGATGTGAAATATTTTTTTTTCCAAATTATGCACGACCTGCACAGCGTGATTAGCTCGTGATAGGAGGTATCCCTTGGACTACTCCAGATTGATGCTTTCTCCAATGGAATCTATCAGGTAGAGCAATTGGGTCCCATTTTTCAACCGTACCATCGCTTCGCTATTATCCAACAAGTTCAATGCAGAGTCGTTTGGATGTTCATCCAATCTTTTAAAATACTTCTCGCTAACTATGCATATCTTCTACCTTAATGTTGGAATTTTTGTGTCTTGGTGTATTTTAATGTACTTTACATAGCAGGGGACATTACAAATTAATCGTAAGGTTTTCGCCTGTAATCTTTGGAGGATTTCAATATTGGAGTTGAAAGCTATTCCAATAGTTGTTTCTCGTAAGTCCAGTTTGACTTTAAAACTGCTTTGTATACCAAGAGTTTGTTTTCGATAGATAACTGGGATTTTTTTCCGAGAAGCCAATACAATTGTTTAGCTGGCCTCTAATTTGTTTAACCCTTATGTCAATACCCGGGTACCTGGGTACCCTCTTGCATTTTCTTACTCACATATCTTTTGTTTCTAACGGAAAATTACCAAATCCTTTTAGATCCTCGTTATTTGAATCTAACTACATCGATTCGTACATGTTAAAACATTTAAATATGCAAAAAAATATATAAATTTAAGATTTAAAGTTAAACCCCCCATTAACCAATACCCGGGGTACCCGGGTACCCATATGTAAAAATGTAGTGCGTCTACAAAATTGCGGAGTAATAAATAATTAAATTTGTCTGAAGGGATAAAAAATAATACTCAATATATAAACAAACGATTTTATTTAAAGTTATTATTAAAAAGCTGATGATTTGCCGGTTTAAATTTGACCTTTCAATGGGTATAAATTGTGTGCGTCGCATATCCACCATACTTTGATTCCATACTTTGCTGGCTTCGATGGCATATACTAGGTGCATTTCGTTTGCCCTCTGTATGGGTAGACTTGCTCATCGACTGTCAAACACTCTGTCGGCTTATAAAGTGCTGATAAATTGGCATTCACCATTGTCCAGATATCGCGGAACGGTGCTGCCTTATCTTCTTTTATTCGAACGTCGTATTGGCAGTATCAAACCGAATTAATCTTAGAATGCCCCAAAATCTATTGTTACCCATAGCCGCTCGGTATAATGGATTTGAAGTTGATTTAGACATATCTAATGTATGGTCCAGTATTGGAATTATTCGCACCTGTCATAATTAAAACTCCCAAGAATGCGTAGAACTCTTGAATAGTTATATTTTTCCACGACATTTTTTTTCCTAGGATTTTCTTTATTGTACGAATTGCATACAGCAATTCCCTTTTTGTTGGTGGTACAAACAATTACGTCGACCATTTCAACCAGACTGTTGTCGATTGTGACGATTCGCCACTAATTGGAACGCGTTCAGTCAATTAATCATCATACCTAATCCTCGTCTAACTCAGCCTCACTCTCACGATTTTCCACTAAACACAGCCATATTAAATAAATTACAGAAATATTAAAAGATTATCTACATTATATTTGAATATAGAAATTGTAATGCGGGAAAAAAATAATAGTAATTAAGTACCAGATTCTTCGCAGTCTGAGGCTTCTGAATGCTCTCTGTTAGGTAGTATTCCTCGTCGTCACTATCTGCGGAATTATCCTCGACAGCGGAATCTTCTCCCAATAATTCATTCAAATATCTATTTTTTTCTTCAACCGTCAGTTTGTTAAATTATTAATAATTTAACTATATAGTGTAATAAGCATTTAATTGTATAAAGTTGATCCATTACAAATAACTACTATTTATATGAAAGACTTGAACGTATACCTTGAAAACTCAGTTGGTGATAAATTTTCCATTAGGTATTTATAACAATTTTCTCACAAATTTTAAGCAGAAAAATACACACTATGTTTACAAAATATTCACAAATATTCATTTTTACTTTAAATCAAGCCCAGTTTGAAAATGACCATTATTTCTAATTGTTATTGCTAATTTTCTACCTTTTCATCCCTCCCAAGGTTATTATTTCTTTAGAAATAGAGTTTTTCAGATGATCGATAATTCTTTGGAAAATCTCTAATGAGATGAGTTGAAATATCAAAGTTTTCAGGAATTTAAATTCTTATACGGAAAGAATAATCCATGTGGGTACCCAGGTACCCCGGCTATTGAACAACGTTGTAACGACTGGGTATTGACATAAGGGTTAATGTGGTGAGCTCAAGTCAATATCCTATCCAAGTATCAGTACGGTGACTTTTGAAACAGGGCATGCGGTTAAAAGTGGGAGGGGGGGGGTATAAGAACCACATTTTTTAAATTTATTTTTTTATTTGATAAACGTGGTGTTATAAGTATTTTTTTTAACTAGCCTTATTCGACGCTCCTTCTTACAAACTTTTTATCAACAACCGCATCATATAATGTATTTAAACCACGAAAATAGTTCTTATCCTAAAGAACAGAACATTTGTATGGCCTTTGGGTCAATAATTCAAAAAAACTCACGAAAAGTATCAGTAACAATTCAATTCACTGTTTAGATTCCAAACGGCAAACGCATCTGCTGACCGTTAATCGGCTATGTGAAATGCCGAGAGAGATAGTATTCGACCGTACTAATGCGCATGCGCAACCAATCCAAAGCAAAGAATCGCATGCTACTGTCGTCAACGCATTCATTCGGGTTTTGCCGTTCATTTGATTTGGTAAACTATGCCAATTTTATGAGTTACCTTTCATTATTACGTAAATTAAAAAATTTATAAATGATAAAAATATAGCATTTTTAGAATGATTTTACAAATGCAATTATGTATATTAAAAATGAAATGAATAAATCATAAAAAATATTCAATTTTTAAAACGTCTTACAATCCAAAGGCATGCGCCGCATCTACAGCATGTATGGACCGCACGTCTTTGCCAAGTACATTCCTAAATATTTGACAATATCTCTCTGGGGAGATGTGAAATATGACAACGAAAAATGAAAAAAGTCTTTTAAAATAATGTTTCTCTTTACACGAAATATATTTCGACCCCTTTAAACTCGTTTTAACCAATAGTGACTGTATCTTTTAAAACCGAAATTACAAGTTTAAGTTCTTATAATTTAAAATCATTCTGATTAAATGATTAAAATAATTAAAATATTATTGTTCAAATTAATGAAGTGGAAAAAATTTCCATAAACACAACACATACACAAGCAAGGCGGCTACACACCACCGTCATTGTTCTATTCTTTTTGCTAGTTACACATATGTAAGTAAAAATCGTTAAAATTAATTTCGCAATAGTAAAAATCTTGTATAATACGTCAATATTTAGAAAACGAATATAGTCGATAATAAATCAACATTTCTACAAATGTAGATTAAAAATACCATAATCAATTCAATTACTGTTTTATTAACAAGAAATGGTAATTCTATAATATGTTCACTGTAATTTCAATAAAAGTAATTGTTGAAACAATAAAAACGTTTTATCTTTTCTGTTCATATCTCTTTCATGAAACGTTCAACTTAACTATATGCATCACTTTTTATAAATAAGCGCATACATATCTTTATTATCTCAATATTATAAAGACTATTCATTGACTCTGATAGAGACTGGCTCGTCTCCGTGTCAGGACCGGCTTAAAGTACTGGCAATTTGAACAGTTTGTTAATGATAAAAAAATACACTGCCGGCCAAAAGTTTGAGACCATATAGATTTCAGCCAAAAAAAGGAAATATTTTTAAAAAGTCAAAGACAAATACAGTAAAAATGTTAATTAATATTATAGTTATAACCTTTAAACATACTTAGTATAGAAAATAAACATAAAAAATTATTCTATAAAAAAAAATGAACTAATTACTCAAACTGTTTTTTCATCAAAAAATCCTCCCTTGCACTTTATTACTTTTTCTACTAGCCTCGGCATTCTACTTATTAATTTATTTATGGTTTCTTGAGAAATGTTGTTCCAGCTTTCTTGTAGTAGTCTCCACAAGTCTGCAAGTGAAGAGGGACACTCCTCTCGGACATTCCTATCAAGCTCGTCCCACAAAAGCTCGATTGGATTGAGATCCGGACTTTGCGGTGGCCATTTCATGATTTTTAAGACTCCTTCTGCTTCTTTTTGTAATAAATAATTTTTACATAGCTTGGAAGTATGCTTTGGATCGTTATCTTGCTGGAAAATGAACCCATTGCCAATTAAACTTAAGCCTGATGGTACAGCATTTTTTTCGAGAATTGTTTTATATTCCTCTTTCTTCAAAATTCCATCAATTTTAACCAAATTTCCAATTCCATGGCCTGCGAAACAACCCCAGACCATTATTGAACTACCACCGTGCTTAACAGTTGGCACTACACAATCTGGTAACATCTTTTCTTCGGTGCTACGCCGAACGTAAATTCGCCGATTTGAGTCAAATACTTGGAATTTTGACTCATCAGCCCAAAGAACTTTTTTAAAATCATCTTCTGTCCAATCTCGATGGAATAGGGCCCACTGCATCCTTTTTTTTTCTTATTTTGCGGCCTTAGTAAAGGTTTCCGAACGGCAACACGACCAAACAGTTTAGCGTTCCTCAACCGTCTTGTCACTGTGGTAAGCGAAACTGGTTTATTTAAAGATTTGTTCACTTCAGCACGAATTTTTGGTGCTGTTAAGCGTCTATTCCTTTTGCTGGTAATAACGATAAACTGATCCTCACTAGAAGTAGTAGCTCTCGGTCTTCCTGAACGTGGAAAATCTTGAAAACTACCCGTTTCCTTAAACCGAATAATTGTGCGATGAATACAAGTCTTCGAAAGTTCAAGTTGAGACGCAATTTCACGTTCGGATTTGCCTTCATTATGTTAAGTAACAATGGCAGATCGAGTTTCGATATTTATTTCTCGTACTTTTCCCATTTTTAAAACGTTTTAACTATAGAAACCCCAAGTTAAGACTAAATTAAATTATTCGTACAAAATGGTACATAACTTAAAAAAAAAAAATTTAAATAACCTGTTTTAGAAAGTCTAAATAATAACAAAGAATAGCCAGTGCAAAATTAAAGAAGAATAGAATTAAAGAATAATTAATACGGAGCTACTTTAAATATAATGATGACCCTTCCACTGGCCAGACACCCTGCGGTCTTGGATGTTTTTAAACAGAACCCATTAATTCTATTTGTACCTGAGAAACATACCTACAAAAGTCTCTTTAGATGTTCATCAGTAATTTAAAAATATGTATGGACAACAATTTTTATTTTATTACCGAAATTTTGAATACAATAAGTGATAGCATAAATATATTACAACTGGTCTCAAACTTTTGGCCGGCAGTGTATATTATATGTTGCAGCCATTTTACTATATTCTTTGGTTTTTATTAAAAAGAAAGTTTGTTCAATGAAAAAGTTAAACCTTTTAAGACTGTTCATCAAAAGGCTAAAAAGACACTAAACATTTTTTGCACTAAAAGCAATTCTGTAGCGGCAAGTGTTGGGTATACATTGTAAGATATGGGGCATCCAAAAAAAGCAAACTGAGTAGTTTTTTAAGTAATCAGCGCGAAATTTGTTAAGTATAATAATAGCTACGATAACATTTAAAAGAAGCGAATAGCCGAGAAGTAACTTGTAATACTTTTCCATTGTTTGACGTCTTAATACTTTTATATATTCATTTGAATGCAATAAAAAACGATCTTGAATTAGATTTTGAACTCCAAACATGGAATTTATGTATTTTGAGAAAGTATTCACTACTTGAGTCTTGACTTGATTTTCCAGCCATTTGTCTTAAATTTCGCTTGAAATCGAATTAAACTTAAAGTCTGATATTAATATTTAAATGTCAAACAAGCCAAGAATTGATTTTGCATGTTCATTTACAAAACAAGATATTAAGCAGAAATCAGTTTTTAAAAAATATCCAACTACTTGACTTGATGAATCTCTAATTTTGAGCCTGGGGGTCCCATCCATAAACCACGTAACGCGTTTTCCGTACGTCACGCCATGTAGACTGCTAAATATTATATCCTTTAACTGCGCATAATATAATATCATACCCCCAAAACCTTGTGGAAAGAGGTAAATTTATGGATGATTTTTAATACCAGAAATACTTAACATTCAAAATGAGCTTTAAATTGTTAATAATCCTAATACCAAACTACTAATACCTAATACTAATCCTATACTAATGTTGCACTGCATGATATTTATGACAAAGAAAAAGAATGAAAGCCAAAAATGTTTGCGGTCTTTCCAAATCACGGAGGATTGTCAAAATTGGCTTTTATTGATCACTAGATACCTATATAAATAAGGTACAAGGTATAAAATAAGGTACAAAAGTTTTTGTCCAGTTATTAGAATCTTAAATTAGATGAACCATAAAACTTAAACTTAAAGTTTTCTAAATGTTGATGGCCGAGATGCCAAAAATATTAGAACCGGCCCTGTTCCATGTTACAAATTGATATCTTCAATATGTTATCGAAATAATAAACTATGTTCCCAAAATTTCCACAATGTCAAAGTAAACTTGAGTTGGAGCAATTAAACGTTTAATTACATCGACAAGACGTGCTATGTGTTAATGTACGAGTATAATATTGAATAGTTATTGAATGTTCAGTAATTCTATAGATAGGATTTCCTGTTTTCTTTATTTAAACAAACACATGGTGTTATGAGCTCTAATCGGGAAAATATTTGTGGTTTATCAAATGATTGTGTGCGGTACAAACCTGTATAAAGTATATTTAGTTGGATCCTCGAGAGAACCAGCGATAAGAACGGCTACGACTAGACCGTAAATGGCGATAATACCCGCCATGACTACAGGAATGATGGATTTCATGATAAGTTCGGGTCGCATCACAGACATGGCTGCAATTCCAGTTCCTGATTTGGCTGTTCCATAGGCTGCTCCCAGCGCTACAAAAAAAAGAAAATAACATAGTTGAAATATACAGTTGGTGTTTTGATTTATAATTTAACTACGAAATTATTAAATCACCATTGGACCAATGAATAAATTATACTAAATGACTAAATGTCTTCCAACGACTGTCAAGAACTACGTTTAAATGGTATTGATCGATGGAATGATATAGACATTAAATGCTTATTCAGACTGATCATCATACCCAAAATTTCATCAATTTCTCCTATTTACTTAAAAAATAAAATGCCACTACAATCAAAAACTATCAACTAATGGTTGTACCAAGAAAAAAATCAAAATATCCTGATTTATACTATATAATTTTAGGCAAAAATCACCTTAGACATGATTGATGAAGTTAATTAATGGAATATTATACGAGCGTGTAATAAACGCCTTACGTTATTTAATACTATACGTATCTCATAACATCCCGATATATATCGACCTAACCCTGTCGAGTTTTCAAATGAAAATAATTCCTGTTATTATAGCAACGTATTACTATATTTCTAAAATTAATTTAACTGGGATAATAAACGGAAGCTAACGAAAAATAAATAAAAATAAGACAGTAGTCTAGTGGTTCTTAACCTGGGTTCTATCGAACCCCAGGGGTTTGGTGAGTCAGTCTCAGGGGTTTGGCGGAGGTCAAGACACATACCCGACTCATACAAGGTAAATAAAAGATATCCCTATGTTTAGTATTCGAAAATGACATATTTTATTTTTCCAACTCAGACGGGTTCGGTGAAGGCTCGTATGAAACTGATGGGGGTCACTACTTCCAACAAGGTTAAGAACCACTGCAGTAGTCTTTATGATAAAATCGTAGATTTTCAATGTCTTTAAGTAATGATTGACATTCAAAATTACATTCCTCATCAAGGCGCAATTATTTTTTTAAATTAATACTTCATTTATAAAAATCGATATAGTGGGTAGAATTGAATAAATATCAAGACTATCTGTTTCTACATGGAATAGTATACAGTGTATAAACGTTAACTAAGGACACTTGATACCTCTGTGCAGAACCATAAGAATTCTGTTTTCAATTGATTCTACTAGTTAATAACACAATTTTATGCACCCCAACTTGTTTAACCTTTTTATTTAAGGTCGCTTTAAGTACTGAGGCATTTAGTGATCCTAAAATCTTCAGAAAAAATTTGAACTTATACTGGGATTGGAAACTAGAACCACTGGCGTAGAGCAGTAATTTAACCACCACACTACTATTTAGTCCTGGATTTTTTTGTTCGACTAAACTTTTACCTGCGAAGTGACTTTTGTTCTAGATTAGTAACTTTTGGTTGTTGGTTAGTGGCTTGTACGATTAGTAACCCTCTAATTATTTAAAAATTTTGGTAGCCAACCTTTTATGACCAAATGTAAGCGGTTTAAAGAAAAGTTTAGTAGAATATGAACGGGTCACCGTATACGTTTTTTCATATATTGCTTTAAATGTTTTTAGCTTGGTCAATTTCGGTCATAGAAGATTCGTTAAGCAACAAAATGAATTTTTAAAAAATTGATACAGCACATAGTTCGTAGTTAAAATAGAGGATTACTATTATAGTCTAATTTTTTACTTCGTATACCTTGGTATACTTAGAATCGTAACATGATATTACGGCACCCGGTGCAAGAGGATGAAATTTTCAAAGGTTAAAATATGATCTTAATTGTTCGCCGCTTTCATCGTGTGCCATCTTAATAATTCTGCACCTAGTGCCGTGGCACCACCTACGTTTCAGATGTGAGTATAATTAAGAAAAAAAGTTCATTAATGATGTAAAATTAACTAATAAACACCAAATAAAAAACAGAATTCAGAAATTAGTTTACATTTAATGCAAAGCTTTCGAATGTTCCCAATTAACATAAATACATAGATTGATCTCTCCAAAAGTAAGACCCATACTAATTTTAATTATTAAAATTACAGTAGAAATCGTTTATAACGAACTTCAAGGGACCGACAAATTTCGTTCGTTATAAGCGATATTCACTACAACCTATATGTATTATCCTATGTATTTTATCTAAGACATATCACGGGACCCAAAGGTTTTGTACGTTACAACCAGTTGTTCATTTTATACGGTGTCGTTATAAACGATTTATACTGTATATTTAATTAATTTATATTAATTTTCCGTTTTAACTAGATATAATTCATATTTTATCTAATATTCGAGTCTCGATAAACAAATCACAAATCCATTTATAAGATCGCATAAAAAAACTCCGTAATATTTAATTGATTTAAGCTGGTTTTTCCTTGTTGGTATCCCAACACAAAGTACGTGAATTTTGAGATTTTTATTAGATTTTCCTGCTTTATTGGTGGCATTATAAATAATCTTCTTCTTGCGTGACCGTATCAAATTGAAAGGCTACAATTTTTATCACAAACCAAAAAAAGAAATTTGTAATTTCAGCAAATGGAAAAATTTTGAGACTTCATTCAGATTAACACGAACTTCTCAGTCAATACAAATAACAATTAAGTGCTTGTGCAAATAAAATACTTAGATTTATTGCACCTTGTTCACTTCAAGCGCATAGCAACAATTTATTTTTTTTCTTGTTTAAAATGAAAATTAAATTCGAAGAAAAATAATTACGTTTACAAAAATACATATTTTATAAATTAAAATACTATTGAAACTCCATTTTTCCCAATGCTTAATCGAAGGAAGTTTATCGATTTGATGAAAGAGCAATGAATCACGAATTCTTTGATAAAAACTTTGTTTTCAAATTCTTATGATAATGAAATAAATTTTGATTGGAGATAATTAGAATGAAATGATAACATTCTTTTTAAAAACATGACATTAAGTGGTAATTATGATTAATATTTAGCAATATTTAGGTGACCTAATTTCAAAGTCATACGTGGTAAGGTTTTTTGAATTGGATTTTATAATGGTACTGGAAAATGAAGTATTTTTTTAAGACATGCTACTAGCATGATTTTGACACTGTATGAAAATTTTAAGCCTCGACTTCGATTTAATAATCAAGATCCTCAAAGATAATGCGTTTTTCTTGGATTAAATATAGTTAATATTAGACCTTAAGGTCTAGTATACATACTGATGAAAGAATTTTTGAAATCGGATGAATAGTTTGAAAGCTTATTTCGGAATATATATTTGGAAACTTTTCATGTTTTTCAGTGTTTTTAAGATTTTCACCCCCTTAGTCTTTCCTTGAAATTAATTTAAAATGAGTTTCTTTATTAGAAGATAAGTTACTAACAGAACTATAATAATTATTTTAACACTGAATGGAAATATAAATAAAATATAATCTATATCAGTGAATTCCAACCATTTTACCATGAAGGACCTGCAAAAGCTCCTAACATGTCGTGCAAACCCCCTAAAGATAGGGGCAGAAATTCTTAAAAGAGGCAGAATTTCTTCCATTTTCTCTCGTCTTATGAATTTAAGATAAGAATAAGGTTCATAATAAGAACCAATCAGCATCATTAAAATTATATTGGCGATTGTTGTCACTAAAGTAAATTATTATATCATATTGGTATCTTAATTTTCTCCTCAGGGCAAACAAGAGGATAGAGGATCCACACCATGGATCTCTAAGGACTCCTTGGTGTTCGCGAACCGTAGTTTGGGGATTACTGGTCCATATTCAACCTGAAGGTCCATTCTAAGTATTAGGGAAAGAATTTTTGAAATTGGATGAGTAAGTTAAGAAGTTTACCCCCAATATACAACCTTATAATTCCTCTTATCCAGGACGGATCCAAAGGAATATGGTGGAGGAAGTTAAAAGATATTTTTTTATGTTTTTCATTCATGAAATGAGTAATAAGCATCAATTGACCAATAATACCAATGACCAATTATAATTACTTTATCAGAGTTTTGAAGGAATATTAGTCAAAAAAGGAGTTATAAAACAAAGTGTCAACAGTTACAAGAAAAGAGGGGGGTGAGTAATATCTCAAACCCACCTCTATCTCCGCCACTGCCTCTTATATTAGTAGAGGCTATACCTAGATTGTATTTTTTCAAACGTTTTCATGATTTTAAGTGCTTTTGATATTTTTATTCTTAGGGTCGGTGATTTTCAATCATTGAATGACGCGAAATTTTTGAAGTGTGCCGCCAAATTTAAGAAACGCCAACAATTTTTGGAACGAAGCTTTTTTACTGGGGTTAGAGTAAATTGGCTATCACATAACGAAAACCCGTTATACCCCTTCTAGACGGCCTTCCCTCTCTTTCTCGTTAATTCTAATTTCTCTTTCTATTTTTTTTATGCTAAATGCTTGCAATCAGTGATAGGTGAAATGAAGTGTGTCGAGTAGGAAAGAAAATATAGAGAGAGGGTTGAATTTAAAGGATAGCGCTTTTTGACGTGACAAAAGTGCACTAAGATTATCAACAAAAATCTACATCGTAATCACGATTGATGTTGAAAAAATAAGCTAAAAAACTGTGTCCCTGGCAGGGGTTCTCCGAAGACACTAGTTTTTTTAACTAAAATTATTTTGTGTCTACTTTTATACAACAAATCTGCCTTTAATTAAATTTATAAAAATTGTCAGAGTGTCGTGAAATATTAACTTTTTATGAATTTACAAAAAAGGTTGAGAGTCACTGCTCTTCGTAAATTCCCTTTAACTATTTTCTTAAAATTATTTTCCTTTAAACTGAAACTTTTTTTAACATTTTTTCATTACTAAAGTAGTTTACAACTTGAATCTTTTTATCATTCAAAGACCAATACTGGGAATACTTTTATTACATACCTACGAGATGTTAATTATTGATTTTTTACCGAAGGTCGTTTTATTAGTTTTCAACATCGACTTATCACTAATTCCAAGTTGTAAATAATTATTTGGATTGTAAATTGAACAAAACGTTTATTTGAACGAAATAAACGTACAAATTATCGTCATAAGGCGTTAAGAAGTAATTGTGTCAAGAGTCTTGGAACAAACCATTTGTCAGCTGATTAATTTTACCTAACGTAGTACCGGTAGCACCTAAAGCAATGTTTCATTTGATATCTAAATGTGATTAGTATCAACTGTGCAATGCAAAACTAATAAATTATAAGATGAAATCAAACAATATGTTAGTAATAAATTAAGGGAAAATATTTTCCTCCATTCATAAAAATTTTCCAATTGCTCTGCGCAAGCTCGCACAATTTCCAACGAGTCAAATCAATGGCATGGGAAATCAAGAAAATTGTTTGTTCCAATATAATAATTTATATCGAGCGATGGTAATTTTAAATTTGAACTCGATTAATTGCAACAAAAAAAGAGGCGAAACTTGATTTGAATTTACGGCGCGAGTGAAAGTTGACTTGCGTCTCGTGAATTATCATGTGACACCTTCCCCACCCTCTAGAAAATATTACAATGCCTTCATTGAAGAAGATAAAACGAAAAAAATTGGATTAATTCCTTGCTTTATTGGCAAAATTGATATTTGATTTGATAAAATCGATAATTATTAATAACAGAATTATGAAGCTGCTTTAAATTCCCTTTAAAGCTTTGTTGTAAGCATTAGTTAGTCTAGTAGTTGAAGAAATAAGTTTAAGCCTTTCTTTTAATTCTGATTTTTTTTTCTTATAAAACACTTCAGGGAACGAAACGAAAATAGAATAAAAATAAAATCCAACGAAGAAGAAATGCATCTAATTTTTTATTTCTATGAGAATAACTGAAACATTGCCAACGTACAATTGAACGTTTTCAATTTAAGACTCAATTGCAAAAAGAAAAAAAAAATGTGATCATTGTAAAAATATGGCGTGTTTACATGCTTTTTCAACAGGTAGTTTTCGAAAAGAAAAATAAAGGCTTAACAAAAATTTCGATTATATAATAAACTCGGATTCGGTTGGACAATTTAGAAGAGCATGTGACTGGTCGTAGGAGACACAATAAAATACAGTTTCATGGCAAATATTAGTACAACGGCGACGACCTTCATTTTGATCACATGTTTGGAGTTCCATAACTTGGACGAGCCAACCAACACCCAATTCATCATTTTTTTTTTTTGTAATTTTTCAATTTGAATGAATTTATTGTTTACACAAGGATTTGGGTTAATTTTTTTCTTGTTATATTTAAGTGGAATTTTCAGTAAAGAAATACATCATAAGGTTTTTTAGCATGTGATTCGAAAAAGTGGGTCACTTAAAATGATTTAAAAAAAAAGATTAAAGATGGTATTAAAATGGATAGCAGATTAGGGGTGAATTTGACCAAAATGAAAAAAAATCAATAAGGGGTGAATTGCAATATGGGAGATTAAAATTATATTTTTCTTGGTGTTTAATACGAGTATTTACAAGTTGGTGATACGCCCATTAGAATGAAAAACCTCAATTTTCGTGGTTGATAAGACAATAATTCATATTGATGCTTTACTAGGAATAAAAATCGATTCGTATGGTGGTAAATCGAATGAGTGGAAACTTTTTGACAAGATTTGGTGGGTTTTTTGCATTTTACTACGGAATATCAATCGATAATTACATGGCGAAATATGTGAGTGAGAAAATAATGATGGACTTGATGGTAAATGGGAAAAACATATAGATTAATGCATACCGCTAAATATAATAGCTGACGCTGCTCCCATTACGCCGAAAAACGGGCCGTAGATTGGATTTGCATCGGTCGACATTCTGTACGGTTTTTCTTTATTTCGTTGCGTTTAACTGTTGATTGATACGAGTTGGTTCCGATCTGTACGGAATCGATTTGTGCAGAATGTGTCGGATGGCGAAGGAAAAGCGCGGCTTAATTAGCAAATGGAAAGACGATGAAAATCTACTGCAACACACACACGCAAACACCACACTGTTCTCGTTGCGCTCACTGTCAAATATGGCCTACCAATAATCTTTACTTCGGCTCGGCTTCACAGTACGAATGGGTCATATGACGATGGACAATTTTCCGACCGTCCAAAACGTTATAAGCACTTCATTCATTGGTCGTAATTTCACAAAAGGACAACCTACGACCAATCAGCGTACCGCTTCTTTTCTCTCACAATGACGTCATGATCATTTACCTAAATCGAAAGTGGCGCCACGAATCATCCCCTGTTGCAACTTCTTTTTTTAAAATTTTCAGCAATTTTTCACCCTATAAAAGATTATCTTACAACATTACAATCAATTGAATTCAAACAATTGAAACCACTCAATTTGAAGTGGTTTTATTAAAAGATTAATTTTGAGAATTATATAATTTTTTAATGTTCTTAACACTCGAGTTGAAGTGTTTAAAAATAAATACTCTTATCATTATCAGCTTAGTATTATCTCACGTATTTCTAAATTAAAATAAAGTATAACAAGTATTTAAAATGCTACTATTTTATCATTTCCTTTACTTTCAATTTTATCTACAATTCAAAAGGAATAAAGTAATCTAAAACATTTTCAATCCGATAAGACTTATAAATTCTCAGAAAAAGTAAAAGCAATAGTATGTTATCACAAAGAACATAAGAACTAATATAAATTTCAAATTATTTAATTGAATGAAACATTGCAGTTAAGATAAAGTACAAGAATTTTTTCAGAATGTAACAAAAGTATCCTAAGGATCCAATTATACTATACATACTGAAATCCCACCGTGGAAATCTGAAAATTTTACATGTTTACATGGAGTACCATGGTGTAAGATGAAATTCGATTAATACGAAATATTTTTGTGTTTTCGACTTAATATTCACTACGCTATTTTACTACTATATTGTAAAGGAAGTATTGTAATCGGGTCAAATTTTCGAATTCGAGCTTTTACCGGAAATACATGTTTTGAGGTCTCCTGAATCCAAAAAAGTGCTTTTTATAAACATGTTTGTTAGTGTGTGCCTGTGTGACAGCCATATCGTATCGGAAGCTTTATTCGAATTTCACTAAACTTGGAATTTGCCCTCCATATTATACCTAGTTGTGCCGCGAAGCTTTTGGTTGAAATCAGTTGACCGAAACTTCCACTTTATTCTTGGAACTTTTTCATTTTTTTTCGAAAACGACTCAAACGATTTTCTTTAAGCTTTCTACAGTTCTTAGACTCATTTATGCCTACAACTTGTATTTGAAACTTTGTCCTGGGAAATTTCGAATATGGGCGGTTTTGGGGTGAAGGTTGGGAATTCGTATATCCAATTGTATGCATATACTATAGTTCTGTTTGTATGTATAGTTTTAAAGCACCTATAGTTCTTTTAACCAACAGTGAGTGTCAGAAATGAAAATAAAAGAAAGTACTGTGACGCCTCGCAGCAGATATTTTTAAGATGAAATCCCAGTTAGCACAAAATCTCCAATTGCGTGTAACAGTTCCACTGGGGTAACTAAAGTGGAGAACGATTATATTACACAAAAGGAACCGAAATATTTTTCGTATTAAAAAAATCTTAGTGAGCATTGAGCACAAAACAAAGTAACTAAGGAATATTTATGCAACAATTACAAAACGAAAGAATGTTACGTAACTATTGCAGAACTGTTTCACGTAGTTTGGATATTTGGTGCTCACTGAGATTTCATTTAAGAAAATGTAATTTATTATTAGTCGAAGCCACAGAATCATTTCGTATTAACCGAATTTCGTCTTAAGCATTACATAAAATTACATTTCCGTTCAATTACGTTTCCTTGTACATAAGTTTTCGAAATATTGCATTGATAAAAACAATTTTCTTCATCAATAATTTCATGTAATACCAACGAAACAGTTTACTTTTTCATGCTCAAGAATAATAAATTAATTATATAAGAACTATGTTTGCTCTCATGATTTTTATAAAATTTATTATTTGATATTCTTATTATCACAGAAGCCGTAAATCATTTTAAAGGTTGTAAGCTATGTTACTATAATAAACGTGTATTTTAGCGTTGAAGAACAAATATTCCTTCTTTCAGTACAATTCATTTAAGGAAAGAATTTTTTTTGAGATAAGCATGTATTAGAATTTAAATTTTTCAAGTGACGAAAACGAATAGAAAAAAGAAGATGGTGTAGAACTGCATTAAAATGATAATTACGGTCAAGGTTTTATAATTAATAATTGAATTTCACCTTCCAATTTTGCGTTCCAATTATATAAATAAATATCAGGAAAAGTATAAAATATCCCTTTACTTTTTGTAGTAAAAAAAAATCTATTTCAATTAAAATACACTGGAAAACTTTTAATTCAAAATGACACTGTAGTCTTCTTTAATACTATTATGATTACATACTATGTTTCTTTTAAGACGAAATAAAAATCGCGTTTCATATGAATTAAATATACTTGTGTTTTAAATTTGAAGAAATGCCCGCTGCCTGTCGTAAGCTAGATTAATGTCCGTCCTTGAATCCTCAACTACAGTTCCTTGTCAATGGAGTAAGACCACTAATTTATATTTGAAAATTCGTTAAAGATTGAGATTTACTATAAAATATAATAGGGTAGGGTGATATTATGGGTAAATATGGACTAAATTAGTTGATACCCGCCCACTTCACTGAGAGTATTTTAATTAAATTGATTCATAATTGTGAAAACTTTTGTATCTTTTAATAATTCCTTTCAACCATATCTATAGATATGAGGTTAAAGATAAGACTTACTTATCATCCATAAACAACGTAACGCGTTTTTCTTACCTTTAGAACTCTTTTACCCTCCTAAACGCCATGTAAACTGTCTACTATTATATCCTTTAACCGTACAAGCGGACATCCCTGGCACATGAAAGCATACCCTTAGGTAGAAGTGTTACGTGGTTTATTAATGGTCCTTTTTATGTGGTAACAGGAAGGATAATAAAGTATCCTTCAGGAACCGTACATTTTTTCGAAAATAAAGTATTCATGTTATTACTAAACAATCCTGGACATTTTCAAATTGATATTAAAATCCGTGAAAGAAGTTATCTACCACAGGAACCATACACTGAAGGATGAAAATGTTCCATTGCACCAATCACCTTATAAACCATCTTTACATGAAAACTCAGATTGAGTTGTCGCTTGTTTTTGAGTGCCAGGAGCACAAACCAACCGTTTACTTTTGAAACTATCCCACAGGAACCGTGCATTTTTCCGGGATAAAAAATATCTTGTATTTTTCTTGAATAAACCGTATTTTGTTCAGTCATTTTAAGTAAATGAGTTTCGAGGTATTCTGGAGAAACCGTAAATTTTTCTGGGATAAAAAGTAGCCAATTGCACTAACTATCCGCATGCAAAAATTATTTTAATCTCTTGATACGTTCAGGATTTATTAAGGAACAATCAATCACATTCACATTTGTAATACTTAATATATTTTCAATATTTGTATCATCAATCAAAATGAACTATTTTTGCAAAAAAGATTTAAGTTCGTATTTAATAAGAAATTAAGACATGTCACTTTTCAAGTGAGACGACAAATATCTTTTCATAACAAACCTCGCGAGTTTCTTCTTTCAATCGATAACTACTGATTCACAATGCTTTAGATTGGTAAAAAATTTTGTCGTGAAGCGACAGAACACAGAATATGAACTGCCGTCTCACTTAACAAGTGACACATTTAATGGAATAGGGCCGAATGATTATTATCAACTGTGTGAAATTTGCTAGTTAATGCAATCCAAATATAAAAGTTTTAATATTTTCATTTGAAATAAAACATATTGAGGATTGAGGAAGGAAACGGGTACGCCACACTCCATTCAGGAGGCGATGGGAGACCCAGAACAGTGGGACAACGTATGCTATTTTCTCCAAAAGCTGGAAATCTGGAGTGATATTTAACGATCTAAAACAACCAAGGAACCAACCCATACCCAACTAACATTGTGCTAATGACTGTGTAGTTGAAGCACATTAAAATGAAAAAAAAAAAACATACTTAAGTATACCACTTTCAAAATAAACGGCTTGAATTTAGTTCACTGAAATAATGCAAAAATATACCTATTAAATAAGAGTTGAATATTAACGTAAAAAAGATGAAGGAAATGACGTTAGATTATAGAGGATTTCTTTATGTTGACTTAACTTATTTACATTCTACTCGAAATAACATATCTTAATTAAAAACTTGTGTGCAGAGAAATTCACAGGTAAATTAGAAAACCAAATAAAATGAGGTAAATTTATCTACCTCATTATTGCATAACGAACCGAACATTTAAATATATATTTCTTAAAAAAAATTACAAAAAAAATTTAATAAATGCTATTACTCTACTTTTTCTAACGCTTTCGCCAATAACTCATTCATTGATTGAACAACAACCTGCGAATTTGTCAATAATCCAGCTGAAACCATTGCATTTAGGAAAAGCTGAAAAACAACCAAACATTTAGAAATCTTATAGATTAAAATTAATTGAAGTAAAAAACCTGGTTTGCTAATAATTCAGCCAATTTTTCATCTTTCGACATTAATGTATGTAATTTTTTAATAATTGGATTCCTAAAATAAAAATTTTTGTTTCAATAGAGCTAAGCAAGGCATCGTTCATAATGAGGCGATAAGCGATTTACGATAAGCACATACTTGAAATCTGTAAAGCGAAAAAAAAGTTTCACACTCGTGCGATATATCGCTCAAAGTACCACTAGCTGGTTGTTTAAGCGGTATATCGCTTATCGCCTCAATATAAACCTGGCACGTAAATGAATCAGTTTTTTATGAATTACTTTGGATTTATATCTAGTTGTGGTTTAAGAACGGCATATTGTTCTTTTTGTGGTAAATGGAATCCAGACGTTCGCATAAAATGTCTAGCCGATGCCATTTCTTCAACTGTAACTACACAAGGATGCTTTTCTAAATTTCCAACAGCTCGAACGTCGTGCACTCGTTCACTTAATGTAGTTTTTAACCATTTCGATAACTCTTCAATTTGTGTTCGTCTCAAGCTGTCCTCTCCTGTATAAAATAAAAAAATTAAAATTTTTTTTTAAAATATAGTTAAATTGTTTCATTTTTCCACCAACCCAAATCTGAGATATTCGTTGAGCTTTTATCGTGTCGCATTTCCATTTCAGCAGATTGTAAATTTTTTTCTTTGAATGATCTCAGTTGCATGAGAACAAGTTCATCGTAAGGATCATAACAGAATAGCACATCGACATTTTTCGATTTTAGCGATTCGAAATATGGAGATGATTCAGCCAAGGTACGACTAAAATATATAAAAAAAATTGTGGTGTTTATAAGGTTGTGAACGAATGGATGGCTAATTTAAACACCAACTGCTGTCTCGTGTTTAATCAACTATTCATTCATTTAAATCCTTAAAAACTCAACAGGAAGTGTTCAATGGATGTGAAACCCAATAATTATACGAATGATATCTCGGTTAGTTTTGATCCGAATTTATACGAGCTTGTGTGAAACATTTCATAAGAATTAGTACGAATAGCGTGGTTTTTACAATGATAATTCGGATGAAATCGCGGCTGTCGGTTGTCGGGTTGTACAAAACTACAAAAATATCACACAGTTGGGGCGATCAATTTAAACAATTGGAGAATTTTAATCGGGGCAGGCAGCAAACCGATGATATATTGTACAGTAAAAGCTCCATATTCGCGCTTCCTTCATTCGCGTTTTCACTATTCGCAGATTCAAAAAAATTCGATCCAATTCCTATATTCGCGGGTAAAAATTTCTTTATTCGCGGATCTATTAAGTACATACATAATAATAAAAAGATTCCAATAGGTATCCATCCCAATATCCTTTGTACATACCCCTTCAAATGGACTAATAAAAGAAGTACAATAGATCTTATTACAACTTTGCCTAAAGTATGTTGTTAACACATTCGCGTCGGGGAACGCATGGGTGTATCTTTAGAGTCCCTGTATGTGGACGCGGGAGACGCACCCATGCGTCTTCTGCCTTGTAGATTATTTAACATTATAATTTGTACGTAAATATTTCCGTAATTTAAAAAAAAATCGATTTTTATAGGATAGGACTTTTCTATTGAACAAATAAGTGAACCTGTTTTGTTTTTCGCCTAGCTTAACTTTAAAATAATTATTGCATTGTTCCTCTACATGTTGGCGAATGGGTACCATGAGTACCATTAAAAAAATATTAACAAATTTATTAAAATTTTGTGTTATTAGTTTTCTATTATTAAGTTTTAATAATAATATATAATAATTATAAACATTTTCGAAATGGAAAAAAAGTATTAAATATTCTGCTAACAAATTTATTTTTAAATGTTTAAAATGTTTGAGAACCACTGTAAAGTTAAAAAAAAATTGTAGAGCAATGTATTCTAACACCTGACTTCAAGTTATTTTGAAATAAAACGATTGGTTAAAACGTTTCAGAGTTTTTTTTTTTTCTAAAACAATTTTTTTTAAAATCATTTCGTGAATTTGGCCCCGCTGCACAGAGGAATAAGATGGTTTAATGATTTCGCCGAGGACTTTGACATAAGCCGCCTTCGCCGCGATCGGTGTTTTTGAAGGTTTGTTCCTATTGTCCCTCTGATGATGTTCAAACGCTGCCAAAAAGACAAAGAGCAAGACAACATTGACCAAGAGACAAGAGTGAGTGAAGAACATAAAGTGACAAGTTCGCTCGAGTTAAAAACCGGTTTACCCATTGTTTAAACACCACCAAATCAGTGTCGATATACGCGATTGTCACAAACCTTAGTGAAGATTTAAGAATGGCAAATGAGCTTTGCGATTTCTTTACGTACATTGATCCGTCTATGGGACGACTTCTTATTTTTAAGGGGCAAATTGCTAGTGCGACTGCTGCATATCAGTCTGAATTGAAACTTTTAAAAACTGCCAACCAAGAGGAAATTATACAATTCTTCAAACCATTGCCTAAGCCTTAAGATAATTAAGCAAAATGTTCAAAACCTTCAATTAAATTGATTTTTTTATGTTTTTTTTTTTTTTGTCACCTAGGAACTTATCCCCTATAATATCATATAAACTACCATTCCGTATTCACGGTGTCTGTATTCGCGGCAAATTTTGTTTGTTTGTTTATTTAAGGTTGCATCAACTACTAAGGTCATTAGCGACCGTCGAATCCGAACACCCAGAAAAAATATTTAAGGCTTTCGTTGGGATTCGAACTCAGGACCACTGGCGTATAAGACAACTATCTAGTCCACCACGCCACTAAATGACCTGCGGCATATTTATGGAACATATACCCAGCGAATAAAGAGCTTTTACTGTATTACAATATCGCCTTGTGTGTAACAGTTCTGTAGCGTAGACCGCATAATCACTACCCGCTACGATAAATCGTGTTCTGCGTACCGGAGCCTTTAGACGACATTTTTCTGTTAATTAATTTACAATCAAAATACTATACCTTGGACTCGCTATGTAATAGATTTCTTTTTGTTCCGGTTTCATATTTTGCACATAATCCGTCAAACTAATATTCTTTCCTTCTGGTGTGTGAGCTGATTCAAACCGTAATAACTTAGCTATATCCTCCTATTCATTAATTATAATATTCATTAAGTATTTCTTTTGATTAAAAAACCCCAATTATACCTTCTCTTTATCATCATGAGTTGTAACGATTCCCTCTTTCAAAAATGGATTATATCCGGCATAGAAAGCGTTGTATTCCTCGAAATTTTTTGTCATTTTATCGTGTAGAAATTTCAGCATTCGTGTTCCGAGCGTGTTACGTAAATTACTGTAAGAAAAATTTCATTTCATTTATTTTAACTGTGACACATTTGTTTGATTTCAAATTACCCAATCAATCGGCTATTTTGCAATAATTCACGACTTAAATTTAATGGAATATCTTCACAGTCGACAACACCTGTAAATAATTTAGGAAACGATAAAGAAAATAATTAAAATCGAAAATTGAAAGAAAAACGTGTCGTTTACCTTTGAAAAATCGTAGGTATTTGGGGATTAAGTTATCAGTTTTATTTTTGATTAGAACTTTTTTCGCGTACAAGGCAACGCTTGATTCATTATCTCGAGACATTTCAAACAATGCTGGAAAATAATCAAATTTTAAAGCTTGTTCCAGATGAAAATTATACAGCGTATTTTACTATACAAGTCATGCGCACTATCAAATTATGATTACTTTTTAACATTGCGCATAACACCGTACAATTTACGGTATTATTTTCATATGGAACAAAATTAATATTTGGATATATATAATTAAACACTTTTATTTATTACCTGGTTTCGATTCAGGAACATACAATAATGCTCGAATGCTCAATGGTGAGTCGGTGAAATAATGCAGTGTAAACCTAGGACTATCAAAAGTGTTTGCAATGTATCGATAAAATTCCTTATGCTGCGTCTCCGTAACATCTTTAGCGTTTTTCAACCATAACGGCTAAAAGGGCATAATTTAAAAAGGAAACGAACTAATAAAGAAAACATACTTCAATTGTATTGATTCGATTTCCATTCAATAATATTGGATTTCCAACAAAATTGCTGTACTTTTGTATAACTTTATTAATAATGTAGTCTTCGGCAAACTCTCGGCAATCGGGTTTTAAGAAAATAACAATTTTCGTTCCAAAATCTATCCCTTCGACTGTTTTTATTTCATAAGTCCCACTTCTAAAATTCAAAGAAATGATGTGGAACAAAGCAATTTCCAGTTATGTCGCAATATCAGATTTGTTCCAGATGAATATAAAACTTACATTGTATGGTGCAAGCCGAGCACATTAAAAAAAAATTGTCATAATTTTATATTGCGCATGGCTTGTATCGTACAATGCACAGTTTTATTTTTATCTGCAATAAAGCTATAGTATTAAAAAATACAGTACCCGTCACTACTCCAAACATATCCTTCATTTTGTTCGGCTGTTCGGGTGTACACTTCAACCTTATCAGCGACCATAAAAGCACTATAAAATCCAACTCCAAACTGACCAATTATATTATTGGCTTCTATCTTGGCGTCAGATTTGGAAACTTCATTTAGAAAAGCCTAAATGAAAAAAAGAAAATTATATTGATTTCAAAAATGCAAGTTTTACAAATAGGTTGACTAGTTTTGATTTTTAAGTTATAATTAGAAATGTTAACATATATTGCGTTTTTTTTTTCATGTACAAGGACAATTTTTATTTCATGCATAACATGTTTTAATGCATGTATATATAGTGTATAATCCTTACTAATATTATAAACGTAAAAGTTTGTAAGAATAGATGTATGGATGTTTGTTGCTCTTTCCCGCGAAAAGTACTGAATGGATCTGGATGAAATTTGGCATAGATATAGGTTGTAATCCGGTGTAACATACAGTATACTTTATATCCAGAAAAAATGTACGGTTTCCGTGGGATGGATATTTTTTTGTTTTTTTACTGAGCAAAAGATTAATTTTCTTTTTTGCAATGTGGTATTTTAGGGGCAGAAAATGGTATAGGTTACTTTTTATACCGGAATAATGAACGGTTCCTATAGGATAGCAAAACAATTGTATCCTACAGGAACCGTATATTTAAAAGAAGTGTCGTTAAAGTTCGTGAACTAGAATTAAGCGCATTTCCTCAAGAAAGCCTGACTAATTTTCCACAGTAATAAAAGAAGTTCTCTAAAAAGTTTAATATAAAAATGACAATTTTACTGGAAAATAAATAAAATTTAAAATAAACGCCCGTCACCCAATAAAATCAATAATAAAAGTTTATAAGATATTTGAATTTTTTCATTGTTCATTGTCGAAAAAAATTAATTATAAATAAACGTATTAAAATAATATACTAACAATTTTTAAAAAATTAATAATTACTTAACGGAAGGAATTTTAATGAAGTTCTGTTAAAGAAACCTTATAATCAATGCCTTAGAATTTAAATCTTAACATGTTGAATATCATTTATCCTAAAAAAGCACGGTTTTTGTAGGATAGCAACTAATCTATTCTTTTAAGGCGGCGTTCATTAATTACGTGAAGCGTTCAGGGGCGGGGAGGTCGAGTCGAATCTCGTCTAATGTTACTTTGGGAAAAGGAAGGGTCTCGGTAACAATCACGTTTTTTTTTTATGCAAGAAACAGTGATATAACAAAAAAGTAAGTAAAACATGTTCCTTCAGTTATATATGGCCAAATATTACACAATAATATTTATAGTGATTAGATTAGGGGTTGGGGGAGGAGTTTATGCCAAATCTCACGACATCTTACCAGAACGGGGGATCCAAAAATCACCAAAAACGCCTCGCGTAATTAATGAATGTCCCTTAAAATAGCTGAACGGTATTAAACACATTTGGTATGAATGATTTTCAAGTCCTAAAGGAATAAAGGTACTTTTTAATTTAAAAAATCGTATAGAAGATGTGAGACAGCTAACATCTCTTATTGAAAAATAGTTTTACGGATTTTAATGAATTAATGGATTTGAAGTCTGGAAGTATCAATCATCTTTTACTGTCAAAATAGATAAATTTTTATATTTCGCTATGAATGTAAAAGGAATCTATTAACCATTAAGTTAAATTTAGATGCACTCAGCGAAGCGAGCGGATATCAGCTAGTATATTTCATATTTTATGTATTGAAAAGGGGTTCTTTTGACGATGTGACGTCAAAACTTTATCATGGTAAAAATGAATAGTATTATAAATTAAATTCAGATTTAATCCGATCACTCTAAAAATTGGGGAGAGGGACATTATAGCCTTATAGAGATCAGGATACTTAAAAAACATATTGAGTGAAAAACACGCAAACGGCTGAAGTTGGATGACCATACGAATTTTTTAAACCGGATTCTACATATATATTCTATATAAAAAGTAGAATTACAAATTTTCAGAGGGGGGGGGTTATTATTTCTTTATAAAAAAATTGTTATTACATAAAGAAGTCCTGAAATCGATTTAGGCCCAACAAAAATTGAACCCGGTTGACGCATAGCACATGTCTAACCCATGTTTAACCCAACCCAACCCACATCTCACGTTACGTGCTGTTAATACAAAAATCACCGTGAACAAAATTTGTTATGTATGAGTTGTGCCTGGACTGGGTTAATTTGCAACAAGGCTTTACACTCAAGAATACTTTTATGATTTTAGATTGTATAACATTTTGTTAAAATTACAACAATCGATAAATTGAACTATGAATATTTAGCCTTAAAAGTAAAAAAAATCTATGATAAACGATAACTTATTTTAAGGGTAGATAAAAGATACAATCGCGGACTAGTACAGAACGCTTATAATTTACTTTACACTTATAAATTAATGTTATACATATATGGTGTATAATGGTATTAATACGGAACAGGTAAATTAGATTAAAGCTTTATAGTTTGAAATTTACTTGTAATTCCCCTGACATAGTTTAAAAAAACTCAAGTTGAAAATGACTATCGAAAAACTAATTTTCAATACTTGAATAGCTATTACCTTTGATCCAGAGCGAGCAATCGTTCCCAAATTACTAATTAGTTCATCTTTAGACATTCCAATTCCGTTATCCTAAAATAAATAACCTTTTTAAAGAAAGTTGCCAATGTATATTTTTGTATAGGAACGATTTATTTTTATCAGGATCCCGCATTAAAATCATAGTGATAAACTTACTTTGATCGTTAAAGTTCGATCTTGTTTATTGGTTTCTATACGAATTTCCAATTGCCGATCATTACCAGGAATTGTACCAACTAATGTTTTGTATCTAAATTTTTCTAAGGCATCACTTGCATTAGAAATAAGTTCTCTAATAAAGACCTGCAAATAGTTTCAAATAAAATTTTAAAAAACAAGTTGTCGCTATTTAATTTACCTCTTTTTCAGAATACAAAGATCTTGCAACTATATCAAGAAGCATCCGAGTTTCAGCTTGAAATTCACGCTTTTCAACTAAAAAAGAAAAAAAAATTAACAAAAAAAAACTGTGTAAGCTGTTTCTCTTACCTGCTCCATCATCTATCTTTGAGTCAGCTTGTGTTGCAAGATATCTTATTTTATTATCATTTTGTCCACCTAGAATTGAAGATAAATTAGATATTATATGATTGAATCCAATTGAATCATTGGATATTAAATACAGAGAGAAAAGATCTGTTAAATATAAAGAAAAGTCTTACTTGAAACAGCGGTATATAGTATTGGATGTTTTTGATGCAATACATTGTAGTTTCTTGATAAACTTCTACGTAAAAGTGGCAGAACTCGATTGAATTTTATTAATTTAGTAGATAATGCCATGACTTTGGGCAATTTTTATTTAAAAAAATCAAAAAATATTAATAACCTCACTCAGTTTGATTTCACGTGAAAAATTGACAGTTGAAATCTGAAATCCTTGAATATTGAATAATACGTGATGCGCATGTTTTTTTTTAGTTTCAAAGGAGGGAACTATTCAAAAAAGTAAATTACATTTTTATTTTTCATTTATTTTCTGCTCATTTAATAATTATTTGTATCAAATTGATCCTTTGTAGGACTAAAACTAAAATGTGATTATAGTTTAATTTTTTTTTCAAGTTTAATCGTATAAAAGAAGAAAATGCAGGGTATACAGTATTTTATTCATCAGTATAGTTTATTTTGAAAAATTTCTATTTCATTTCAAATTTAATAACATTCACTTTTTGTGTTCTTCATCGAAATTATTTTCCGAAACTTAAAAACCTTAAAAGCTTATAAAATTTTCGAGAAACTTATACTTAGTATGGTATCCTAATAGCTTTGGATGTAAAGGGAGTATCTGCCCCTGGATGGTTAGTTTCAAATTCATATGCTTGTTATAACAGCTTTTAATATTAAAGTCGCTATTATAAAAGACTCGTTATACCTATGTAAATACGATTATTTCACCGTGAATAAATTCTAAGTTGATTTTGAAACTGCATAGGCTGTATTCCGCAATGCCTTTGCCATAATTACGCTCATTGTAGCTTTTTTTGTCTATTCCACTAACTTTGACGCATTTGAGCGAGGTTCATCATTTGTACCCATCTTTTAAGAATTTATTATTAGATTGCAAAGCCACAAGCTTTGGCAACCCAGTAAGCATAAAACATTCAACTACGTAACAGTTACGTAACGTTTTTTCATTATGTAACAATTATCTAGTAAAGGTACAGTTCGGGGAACTTTAAAATATTTTTGCGTAAGTCAATATTACCCCTCTCATTTGTAAAAGGAGACAGTCAATATAAATTTAAATTATTAATTGAAATAATTTGCCCGAAAAAAACTTGCATTAACGTTGTAAGTATGTAATAGATAAATAAAATAAAATTCTCATATTGAAACAAACATAAATTAATTGAAAACTTTCCCCCTTTAGATTTTGGATAAATAATCTTGCTTCATGTTTGATATAATAATTTCAAAATTGGGGATTTTTGATGTAAGAACAATTTTATAAAATAGCTACTTATGCCAAAAAATTTCCTTATTACCCCCAAAAATTTCATTTTTACTCCAGTTGGGGTAATTTACCTCGGCTCCCCGACCGCTGACCTAGTAGGACATTTGTGCTCACTAAGTAGCCAAAGCCACGACGACCCAAACTTCTTAACTACCAATCATTAATACCTCTGTTGGAAATATTACGTTAAGAAAATATTTTTTTTCCTATGACGTAGGTTTGGGGTTTAAGGGCTCTTAGTGTATAAGGGTGTATAAGAAATATTATTTAAGTCATTTGGGACCATCCATAAACCACATTACTCACTTTACCAGGGGGGAGGACTATGTTCTTATGTTATGAATGGTTAAATGATATAATATTAGATATTCTAAATAGTCTTACATAGAAGGGGGGAGGGGTTCAAAAAGTACAGAAAACGCGTTACGTGGTTTATGGATGGCCCCTTAGGTGTAGTTTAGTTTATTTTAAATAAAGTTTTAATGTCCCTGAAAAAATAAAACGACAAGAGCAGATACTCAGTTTATTAAAAAAATAAATAATTGCAATCTTTTACTTACGTCTCAATATTTAGTAATTCAATTGCTGCAAAATATAAATTTTCATTTAATAGAGAAGTTAAACGTCTAATGCAGTTACGTGTAGCCTTTTAATTCAAATAAAAAAAAAATTGAATTACTAAAAACAATATGTGCATATTATACACTATACAGACCAGTAAAAATTTCTTTTCGATACAATTACAAAAGATTAGAAATTTCACGTGAAAATGGACAGTTCAAATCCAAAAAAAATAACTGATTTAGTGCATGATAATTTAAAGAGGGAATTTAATAATTTGTATTAGTTTAGGATTTAAGTTTAGATTAAGGACGGCACTTTAAAAAAAATACCAATAGTCATAGGTAATGGGTAAAGAAAATAATATTTTATTCATATATTTATAGTTTATTTTGAAAAAAAAAACGCTACTGTTTCAATTATAATATTGCTCTGTATCGAAATAATTGTCCGATTTCGAAACAAAGATTGAATAAAAATTTGAGAATCATTTCAATACGGAAGTATTACAGGTTGATATTCAAAAATCCGACTACCTCCAAACTAAAGGAATGCTGAATTTTCAAAAATATTATTTTATTGTTATCTATTTAAATAAAAAATTATTCTAAGATGAAAAATTTGGAAAATACATTTCGAATTCCATACCGGAACACTTATTAAATTTTCGACGGCCAGATTTGTGAATATCAATCTGCATTTATAATATAACATAAAATTATAGGATATTTAATTTGTTTTTAATATATATATATTGTATAAAATAAACAATATAGTTATATATGTATAATAAAATTTGTATATACAATTTTAAAGTAACATATAATTTTAAGGGAGAACAGATTTGCAATATAATTTATTTCATTATTAGTAAAATATTTACAAATATTTGTCTTAGAAGTTTTAGAATGACTTTACTTTTTCTTTTAAAAATTATATATATGAATGTCATTATATGGCCAGACATTTTTTGTAAAAATTATTTTACAGATATATTTCTAACTCAAATTCATATTGGATTGATTTGTTGTTATAATTGATATTTGCACCCTCCGACAATTTTCTTCTACGAAAAAAATTGTAATGGGAAGACAATATAATAAAAATGGATGTTTTCTGTCGTAATTGACTCGATTTTAAGAAATTAGTTTGTTTCTTTTACATCTATCTGCATAAAATTGCCCTAAAGTTATGTAAATTTCAATATAAATTGGATACTATATACGTTATATAATACTATAACAATGTAATATTGGTCATAATAACATTTTTTTTACAATAATTTATACTTGATAAATTGGGAAATTGAAGCTTAAATATGCTAATATTTGACTGCAATATATTTACAATCAAACTATATAGACAAAAATCTTAGCATAGAATTAGCCTATTTTTTTTTCTATTGATTAACTCCTAGGTTTTTTTGGTGTTCTGTTTACTGTGAGAGAATGAAAAATTAAAACACATTAAAATTGTAACGAAAAAGACATCCAGTTTTACAAACTAACACTTATTTTGGTCCCTCATTTTTAGAGGTTAATATAAATTGTTTTCTCGTGGGATTTATATATTTTTTTTCAATGGTACAGGGTTTTGTTGATTGTATAAATTGTCATAGATAAGATTTTTTTTTGTAATAGTTAAGAAGAACAACGTTTGAGATACTAAATAGCAAATCTACACAACTTCTACTGAACAATATTATTTTTACTACCTAATAGTCTAAATTTAATAAATGGAATTATTTTTCTTGCGTTAATCGAACAAGTCAATATAGTGTATAATTTTTCTCAGATCGATTCAGTGACTGTGTCGTGGAATGTGAAGAATACAAGGCCAATATTTTCAACTATAATTTCCTTAAAGTTAGTCTTTTTGTGAGTTTTGAGATCGATTTAACGAGATTTGTCATTTTATAGATTTAGCGTAGGAAGAATTGATACATGAGTGTCGAAAATTATTCCGATGGCTTTTTTTTTAGAATGTCCTCAATATATTGTAAATATCACATTAATACAGTTAAACCTGGGTAAGTAAGAGTTGGGTAAGCTAGAAAACTCTATGAGTGATGAAATTTGCCAGATCCTGTCAGTTTAATCTTCTAGAACCTTTATTAGTGAGAAACAGAAACCTCTACAAGAGAAAGTCGTTTTTCATTCGAGGACCTCCATAACTGAGACTGCTACTTGACTGTATCTCAAGACAAGGTGATTACTACGAATTTATTGCTTGTATAAGCGGAAAATGCTTCATATGCAGAAAAGAGATAGATATATATTTGCCCTTATCTCTTATCTTTGATCTCTGAAAATGACGTCAATGGTTTGCTGTTTCTGGCAGAAGCCAGTAGAGGCGGTAAAGGTCATTGGCTATCGTTTATTTGTGGGGGATTTCACATGGTGACTGGATTTGGTTGGCACTACCATATTTAATAAAATATGCTTGTTATTTAGGTTATTATATCCCTTAAACAACAAATTTAAACTTTCAATATCTCAATAATTAATTTTTATGAACATAATAAATGACAATTTGATTTTTCTTTGTTATTGTATTTTAATTGAATAATGAAGATATATTTCTTCTAGAATTTATACCTTACTTAGCTATACATTTTGAATCCCCGCGTCAGTCAACAAACAACAAGTTTTATTTAGAACTTTAACTGAGCAAAATAAAACGAAATGAAATTTGAAACTATAGAGTGTAATAAGAACCTTGCGCAATAAGAACGATAGTAACGATAAGAACCAATTATAGTAGATATCTAATGACTTCTATCGCCTCTACTGGCTTCTGTCAGAAACAACAAACCAGTGACGTCAGAGCAAGCTAATAACCTTGAAAGTGAGCACCCCTTGATCTCTTTTTCTTCTTAAGGAGAATCAGACAACCAATACAACATTTTGGTAATTTTACCATAATGCAAACTGGTACCCAATAGAGTTTGAGTAGCGCTTATTTGAAATTGATCGAATTAATACCTGAGATTATATTATGTACCCCCCTGTACTTTATAAAAGTGCATCTGTTTCGGGTCACTTAGTGGCGTGGTGGGCTAGATAGTTGCCCTATACGCCAGTGGTCCTGGGTTCGAATCCCAATGAAAGCTTAAGATTTTTTTCATGTGTTTTCGGATTCAACGGTCGCTAATGACCATAGTAGTTAATACGATCTTAAATAAACAAAAAAAAAGATCTGTTAAGATTTTAATAAAAAACGAAAAAAACTGATATTGATTAACTTAGAAGTTTTGAAATAACTTTCAAAACAATTCCAAACTAATACAAATAATGTTGTTCTTTTGTATTGGCAGTCACGGGCTGGCTCCTTACGGTTAAATAAGCCTCTGGCCTGTAAAAACCTGTTAAATATTTACCATGATTGAAAACATTATAAAACACATTTCAATGAAATAGTTTTCGGTACTCATTCACCAAGTCCTCCTCTACCAATTATATAGTGTATTGGTATCAACAGATAATATGACAAAAAACATCTATCATCTATTATCCACGATATGCTTTAACAGTTAATTTTAAATATTCGTTTATAATGCCCAAGTAATACGAAAGAAGAGAGCAAATATTATGCTTAGTTTGCCAAGAAAAACTTGACTGTCATATTATTATATAGATTAATTGATTTTTTTTAAATATAAAATGTTATATTTATACATTTATTATTCACTAAAAAGATATAAGCTAGATGTATAAAATACCATAAAAATAAAATTAAAATTTGAACAAAAATATACAAATTCACATTTCATCGGGAGGAAAAAAAATCAAGTACATTTTGTTAAGGTAATGTACACTTGTTTTGTTCTGTCTTGTTATAAATAGTCATCTAAACGAAAGGTACCATTATCAAGTGCATTTAATGCTTGTAGTCCTTCAATACAACTCAAATCTCCTGTTGGAATTAAAAAGTCTATATAAATAAATACTCAATAACAAAAAGTGGAAAAAAATTAGACACTTTATAAAATATCTTGTAGATTAAAAGTGCCGTTGTCGAGCGAGTTTAACAAGTCAGCGGCGGAAAAGTTGCTCGTATCGCCGGCAGGTAGATTTTCAAGAAAATCTAAGTTAAAATCGGGCGCTGACTGACTGAAATTGTTCAGCGAATTGTTTTGGTGTTGTTGTGAATTGTTGGCGTTGCACAGTGCCGTATTGGCGTTGTTGTTGACCGCATTGTTTTGCGGATTACCTTGTTGTTGGTGAAGTCCATTCGAGCACATTCCACCTTGTCCTTGCGGCGACATTAACATATTCGACATCTGAAACCGAGAAAATTACACACCCATTCAATACGGGAATACTTGTGAGATTTGTTTATTATATAATCAAATCTGAATTTCTATTATTATTGAATACAACAAATATTTTCTAAGTCATTGAAATCGGTTTCAACCTGCGTGGGAGGAATTCCTTGTTGTTGCATCATGGCTTGGTGTTGGGCATGGGCCATCATTTGTTGTTGGTTCATCATTCCAGGATTCGACATTTGATTCATCATGTTGGGATTGTTTGGCATTCCACCGCTGGGATTCATCATATTGTGTCCTCCATGACCCGACATTCCTCCCTGTAACCGCATCTGTTGCTGCTGCATTGCGGTCATCTGCTGCATATTCTGTTGATTTGCCATATTGAACCCTAAAACAAAGCGTTTTGGGATTTTCATCAAAAATAATATTAATGGGTTGTCTTTTTAGTTACTTTTTTTAATTAATTACACTGGTCAACACAAATTTTGGGTCTGACTTCTACATGTTAAATTTTAGTTTCTCCTAGGTCAAAAATGAGAAAAATAATTTTTTTTTGGTAAAGTTTGCTTTTGTAGAAATTAGAACAATTTTTCAATTTTTTGGCCAAAATCACTGATTTTCATATTTTTTTTTTTTATAAATTCACTCAAAATTATGATCAGAAAAGTTTTTGTTAGATATAAAAGTCTTTTTTATTGAAGATTCGTGACGAACAATAACATATAAATGTGAAATAATAAGAAATTAATGTCTAAAAATAAATTTTTTTTGTAGTTTTTTTATATTCTCTCTTAAATCGAAATAGTGACTATTCACTATTTTTGCAGTGCAGAGTATACCACTAAATTCAAATAGTGGTATACTTTTCACTACTAATTAGTGAATAGTCACTATTTCGATTTAAGAGTTCGTATGAGCTTTCTCGGATTAAACCCCAAATGTAATCTCCCACCATGTTCTCATTGTACTGTCCTTGATATCTTCGTTCAAAATCCATCACATCTTGGTAAAAACGTTCTCCTTGTTCGTCGGAGTAGGCACCCATGTTATCTTTAAATTCGTCTAAATGAGAACGTATAGCCTATGAAGTTTATGAGACATTCTGCAGTCCATAATTTTGAAGTTTTTAACCATGTTTGCAATCAATTCACTATAGTTGTTAGCTCTATGATTTCCTAGAAATCCATCAACTACTGCTTTAAAACTCTCCCAGGCTCGTTTTTCACGAGCATTAAGAAGTTTCGTAAAGTCATCATTCTTCATTATAATGAATAATGATGAATTCATTATAAAATTTACTTATCGACGCGAATCAGACAAAAGCAAGCTTTAAGAATTAACAAATTAAAATTTAAGTGTTTTTCAATGTCTAGATTCTAGAATCAGAATTTAAACACGAGAACAGAACCCCCCCCCAAAAAAAAAAAAATTATTTTTGTTGGCCGGTGTTATTTAAAGGTTTTGTTACAGAGGTCTAGTTTACAGGAAAAATAACAGCAAAATTTCCAAGTCTAAAACAGAAACTAGTAAAAATTTCCACTATCCTTTGCGTTTAAAACAAGCACGATTTGTGTAATTCGATTGCCAGTAATTATATTTTGTAATCATTGCCTATTTAATTCTTTATTTGATAACATTACATTTGACATATTTTCTGATAAAAAAATTAATACCGCAAATTAACATTTTTGAAATCAAATATTGTAAAAAATGTAATTGTAGTACGAAACCCTTCTACTGCGAGTTTTACTCGTTTTTGACCATTTTTTTTTTATAAATTGGAGATTTTATTACCTTGATGTTGGAAATTGCTTCGCATTTGATTGGGGTTGTTATAACTGGCGCTTTGTTGCTGGGACATTAAATGTCTCCAATCGCCACCCGCGTGTTGTGCGTTCATTTCAACGCCTGGCATTCCACCCATTGGACCTTGCGTTCGTGGATATACGGCATTTCGCGCGGCCATTTGTTGTTGCACTTGTTGCTGTTGTTGTTGGGATCCAACCATGTTATACATGTTTTGTTGTTGCGGTCGCATCATCGGTCCGGACGGAGGAATGGGCTGCTGGTTCATTCTTCGCATTGCATTTGGTGGCACTGCTAAATATATGATGTTAAAATTTCAAATTTTACAAGTTTTTTTTAGGATAGTTACCGTTAGGAAATCGTTGTTGTCCACTACCACCATGGATTAGGGCTGCGCTAGCTTTATAATCTGGTGGCGGTGGTCGTACGCCCCCCATGTGTTGTTGCATAGCTGCTCGTTGGGCTTGCATCAACTGCTGCTGTTGCATCATTTTAGCATGTTCATGATTTGGCATCGAAACCTGCACAGGTCCAGTTTGACCTCCTGCACATCGTCCCATTTGGTTCATTGTTGCACCTAATTAAAAACAATAATTTTAACCAAATATAGAAATAATATTTAAATTTTAATTGATATAAGCCGAAAATTTTACAAATTTTGAATGATTAACTCAAAAACAAAAATATGCCATAACAAACAAGGCCTGTATAGATTTTTTTTTCGGAATTCCTTTGAAAAAATGAATTGCCTTTAAACATATTTAAAACTACTTATTGCCTTTAAAAATATAAAATTTAAAGCATAGATGTTTCTTAAGAACCGTTATGCAGTGGCGAAGTTAGGTTTCACATTAAATAATTAGAGGTGCTACCCCAACCAATAAATTGAACAAAAAGTCAGTGCTTATACAAGCTCGTAAGGTGTCTTTGGACAGGTCTTCGAATACAATTTTTACTTTGAATACAACATTTTTATTTTCAAATAACATTTTTAAATATTGTAGAGTAAATAAAAAGAAAATTAAATATGCATAGGAGAGGTACATATATTTTTATTATCTATGTATTACAATATGTTATTCTTACTTTCATTACATTATTGAAATGGTGTTATTTGAAATGGCAAAGGTTGCATTTGAAATTAAAACAATGTATTAAGTAGCAATTTTGAAATAATTTTTAAATTTCAATCCCCCATTTATTTAAGCCTCCTCCTCTTTATTTTTAAACTGTACTATTGAAAGTTCATATATTGTAATAAATGATTCACAGTAAGTTCATCGAAAAGCAATTGATCGAAAATCAATTCATCGAAACAATTTTTTTTTTAGAAATTTAAGAGAAATGCCGAGCGGACCGGAAAGCTAACACAGCAGTTACAGAATATTTTTAATGGTGCAAAAAAATACTACATTGACCACTGCTTTTTTAACTTGCTAGTCCCCGTAGCACTTCAAATATCTATAAAAAAATTTTTTTTCGATGAATTGGCGATTCGATGAATTTGCTTTCGATGACTATAATAAATGTAAATTGCAAATTATCAGTGTAAAAATCTCACCGATAAAAATATTTAACTATGATTTTAAATATAATTGAAATATTAATCCATTTTAACCGATTGTTTAAAATGGTGATGCTAACTTTTAAATTGTAGTGCTTAAAAATCCGAATCAAACCATGTAACGTTTCCGAAGAAAAACAATCCAAATATCTATTTCTAAAATACCCCCAATTAATTTTGATGTCTATTGTAAATACATTATATAAAAGTATGTGAAATGTTTTAAAGAAAATTAAGTTTTTTTTTGCTCTACTCAAAACCTTTCAAAAACTGGGGTGACACTATTGAGGTTCCCAGAGTTCTTTACTTATTTTAGAAAATATTACTTTCTCATAGGATTGGTTCATCAGGGAGTTCGGTGAAATTTTCGAAGTTCAAAATATTACTTATTGTTAGTTAATGTGTATTTAAGCGAAAATCAGTGCAATCAGAAAATTGGATTTTTGAAACGTTTTGGTTTAAAATATTTTAGTAACGAAATTGTATTCCATTTACAAAACTCTCAAAACATGCAATTGTCTATTTTTTTTTTGAAAATAAAAAATTTTGTTTGAATTTTACCGTTAGGACTGTTGGCTGCAGCTTGGGCTGCTGCTCGTTGCCGAAGAGATTGTTGAGTGAAATTGATTGTTTGCGATTGCGACACCGTGTACGTGTCACCTTGCTGTTGCATTTGCTGGCTCTGGACCATCGTGTGCTGCGTCATTGTTGGCGGCCCATTTTGTTGTTGTTGCTGATGGTGCTGACTTTGTTGTGCATGCAGATTCGATTGTTGTTGATGCTGTGGCGGCGGCGGCGCATTCGACGACGCTCCAACACTGCCGCTTCCGTGATGGTTACTGTTTGGCGTTTGTTGCGATTGATGTGATGTGTTATGAGCTTGATTTTGCTGCTGATTGAAGTACATTCCTTGTTGGGCGGCCACCGACACGCCACCTTTCATGTCCCCGCTTAAATGCAAATGCTGTCCTGCTGATACCTTTAAGTAAACAACACAAAAAGCCTTTAATAACATTTTTAAAATTTCAAGGAATTTAAGTTTTAAGCTAGTATTAAGTTATGTAATATTTCCCTATTTTATTTTAGGTTCAAAATTTAAATTAAATTTTCAAGAAATTAATTGGGAAGCACAAAATTAAAATTAATACATTAAATTCTAAAACTAGGTCTATACTTTTATATAAATAGGAAATATAGAGAGAGACCGAGAGGGGGGGGGGGGGGGCAATACAAAATTTGCGTAAAATATTTCGTTTATTTAATGGTCATGCTATCATCTTATTCTATTGTAATGGCGGAAAGGTCCCGAAGTTACAAGGATGTAAAATAAAAACATAATGTACCTAATCAATTGATGTACTTTTGTATTATTTGTATACAAAATCCATTCTACGATTTTTAGCTGGATAAAGGAGTTAATCAGTCTTGATCCATATTATTCCTCAGCAATGACTCAATTAGTTTTTGTTTTAGTGTAGCGTACTATTATCTTAATATATTTGTAAAGTAGAGTTGAAAGTAGCGACATAAATAGTTAGCTCCCTAAAACACCAGGATTTTGCGACGAACGTCTCTCATCGTGGGCACGTACGCACTGTGGATATTGCAGTGCCAGTTTCGCTTCTTACATGCACACATTGGAGCACAAGGGCTTATGCGTAAATAGACGAAGCTAAACGAAGCCGGCTGAACTGACACTATGAACACCACAGTTCCAGGCTTCATATATCAACGTATTCTAAGTAAGATTTAAATGGTTCGTTTACATAACAATTGAATTGATTTTGTTTAACAAATTCATTATACTATTATTATGACTCCATCAATATTATTGTCATTTAATAATATGAATGTAAACAATATTTTTACATAATTTGTTTGAGGGTGCTGCACTTCTGCAGTGCATATGGGCGAGCCGCTACTGATATCTATATACTAACATAAAAGAATCTATGTGCTTTTTGTCAAGAAGTAGTTTTTAGATCTAATAGTTCATAGATTATATTTTATCCTGGTTCCATTAAGAGACCTGTTGTTTTTAATGTCTAAACGACAGAATATTGATGAAATGATACAAAGATATTCTTGGAATAGATACACATAATTTTGTTTTGCCACCTTTTATAGTGGAAAAATCCCTGATTCCTATATGAAAGTTTATATTTCTTTTTACTAAAGAAGAAGATAAAATTTTAAATACTATAGATGTACATGTGTTGAACGTTTTAAAATAATATAGAACAGGGGTTCTTCAACTTCTGTAGTTCGCGGACTCTCTATTAAACTTTTATTTTTCTAGCGAACTTCTTTCTACCTGTAAGCATTTAGGTCACCCTTCAAGCTTGTTTTTTGAATATATAATACAAATATTTTTTTAACTAAAATTGTTTTACGGACCCCAGTTTAAGAACCCCTGACATAGAATATTTTTTAACGTAAGTGAAGCAGGGGAGGCTCAGTTAGTTTTATATACTCTAATAAAGTTTGTTTTCTTCGGGTCGTCCTTTACATCAAAATAATTGATAATATGTAGTTAATATATTTTCAAGTCTTTTTAAATATTGAACGGCTGATTAAATAAAACTACTTGCTACATATTTTTATCAATTTTGAGAAGATGAGAAATGTTTCGACCGAAACGAATTTTTTCACTAGTATCCATGTATTGAGCTGGGAGAGTAATAAAATACATACTGTATTAGCTAATATCCTAATGCACATATCGTGTATAAAGTGAAACTCTTGGGATATAAGTTGAGCGAGGGTCGATTTCAAGTAAATTAGAGCTAAAACGAAACATCCATTAGTGAAAATGACTTTTCGTTAAATCTTCTCGATTAATCGTATTAAATTTTTCAATTTAAATCAAAATAAGTTTCCAACATATGCATGGTGTTTAAAATAGAATTTGTCTTTTCGTGTCATAATAACAGAAGAGTTAATAAGAAAATCACGCAAGCGAATAAATGACTTTAAGAAATAACTGTACTTGGTCAATTTATTTTACATAGCAAAATTCATCTCATTTCAGTATAAACGCTTTAAATAATGAAGACAATACACGAGAGGACGTAACACGGAATTCAATACCAAAAAATGTTAAATTGATCTAACAATAAGTAAAAGTTTGCTGTTTTTGATTTGCGTCTCACTTGGATCAAATGAAAAGGTAAAAGGTTGGAGCGCACGAGAAGACGTTGTCGCGACAGTAGTAATTGGCGTTTTATTGAAAATTTGCAAAATCGAGCAAAGATCAATGTTTGGAGGAGAGAATTGCGAGCCATCATCGCATATTTATGAACATCTCTTCGCTTCATCCTCCTCCTACAACGCGCGTTCGTTACCTTTTTGTTCTTCAGCTCGTTGTTCTTTCGTTAAACATTTCTTCTTCTTGTTTGAACATTTATTCCATGCACATATCTATATAGATATTGTATAGATATACACCAACACATTCACAACTACAATAATTGTATAACGTCAGGAACATATTAAGAGCGATGACCTCGCCCCGGTTTGCGTACAGTAAAACACGCTCTTCGTCAAATCAAACACTTTACTATTTTTCATCTATGTATATTACATGTCTTTAACAAAAAAATCTCACCGTTTTTTTATCAAACCCAAAAAAGATCTGTCCTCTTATAACTTCGTTAAAACATGTTTTAAAGAATGATGTACAATTAAATCCTAACAAAACCGCGATTTGCGTACAGTAAAACACGATTTTCATCAAATCAATCACTACTAGTTTTCTTCTATAAGTTACATGTCATGAAGTAAAAATCTCATCGTTTTATCTAATCCAAAAGATTCATGGCTTTAAAACCACATTTTGACGTGATAACGTCTTATAAATTGATGAACTACGGCAGCCAGTCTGAAAAAATGTCACGTTCCATTTGAGCCTAGAGAGGCAATTGTTGAATCCTAGACAACGTGTTTTGTGTTTTTTCTACAATTTACTTGATAAGATTTAAAATTTATTTCCTTCATAATTTTCAGTCTGACTTCATTTTGGAAAAAAAGCTAATTTTCAATTAGCTCCTTTGTATTATACAAAATAATGACTGTTCAGTGATAATAATTCAATTCATAAAAGTATGCAAGTTTTCGTCAATGTTTCTTTAAGATGTTATCACGTAAAACTATCGTCCACAAACCGACTTTACAATCATTTTTTTTTAATGAAAGATGTTTAAAAACGGATCAAATCCTAGCAAGACAATGAGTTGCGAATGATGTTGAGACTGGTTGAAGGATGCGGGCGTTATACGTTGAGGTTTTCAAAAGATAAATGAACCAATGAGAGTGGATCAATCAATTATTTCTCACGCATGTTTAATTACGTTATATTAACCTTATATTATAAATCAATATTAATTTATCAATTAACTCTTGTTTCATCAAGTTCATAAATAATTTCCTTACGAGTAAACATGAGATGAATGCACAAGATGTTCGTATTAATAACGGATAAAGTGATTTCCTTAAAACGCGCTGTACAGTGAATTGAATTAAAGACGAACTAGGAAAATTTCATAACAGCTGAAATTTAGACGTTGTAACCGAGAAATTTGTTGGCGACGAATTTCCAATTTAATTTAATATGGTTTAATTTTCCGTTTTGAAGCTTAGAATTTTTTAGAAAAAATAAGTAAGTTTCATAGGTTAAAAAGTAAATTTTCCTTATTTCGTTTAATTCATACTTTCCCCCATATAAAATGTAACATTTTAAAAATTTCCTGTAAAATTTTCATTGAGAAATTATCAAAGTTTTGAGATTTGATTTTTCAAGATCTTTTAGCATAGGCGTACCAACAAGAAAGGGTGCACGGTGGGTTAGCTACCCTTTGGCGGTTTTAAGCTCGAATAATTTATAAGTTCGAAAGTATTATTCCTGAGAGATTTAGGTCCACTAAAGAAATATTTTTCAGAATTTAAACCACAAGTGGATCAAAGAGAATTGAATGTCTATTTTTTATAAGCTGGAGTCTTTCTGAACTTTCAACTTTCTTAAATTTGCAATTTCAATTACGTTTGAATCTATAAGGAAATGTAGAAGATTCTTGTTTATGTTGTTTCCCAATTCACTCAGTTAAGGGTTAAAAAAAGTATTAAAAAATCTCAAAGAGATCCACAAGAAAGCCTATTATCATCATTATCACCAATGGAACACTCTTTAATTCAAGGTTGACGAAATTCCTCTCCTGTTTGCAGTAAGGTGTTGTTAAAGTTACTGAATGGACACATGTTGATTTTCTTAAAACATAACTCTGCTAGTTTTTTGGTAAATTTATTTAATAAAAGCTACATATATCTACAAAAGGTGGGTTAGTTACCCTTTGGTGTTTTTAAACTCGAGTAACTCGTAGAACGTGTTAATATTATTCCTAAGAGAAGCTGTCCACTAAAGAACGATTGATTTTTTTGTATTTCAACCTCAAGTGTATCAAAAAAGGATTGAAGGTTCTAATAGTTTTTAAAGTTGAAATATTTTTAAGCTTTCAACTTCCTTCAATGCTAACGTTGAAGTTTCAATTGCGTTTTAATCTATAAGAAAATTTACCTAGAGGACCTTTTTTTTTGTTTTGGTGTTTTAAGTCGCTTTAACATTACGTCTGTATAAGCACAGAGAATTTCTTTTGGTCAATTTTTATCTTAGGTCTAGAATTCAATGGGGATCGAACCCAGTACTACTTGAGGCATGAAGCAGAGAGAGCAATTGAAGGGCTTGGTGCAAGAACCCGGTAAGTCCACATTTTTCAATTTTGTTACTACAGCATTTTTTCCTTAGTACAATATTACTCTTTCGATTGGCCCAAGAACCGGAGCAAAATGTAACATCAGTACTGTCCTGTGTGGTAAATACTGTTGGAAAGGTAAGGACTTTTTTTTACGTTAGCAGAAAGTCAGGTTAGGACTCGTTCCCCCTGCAATGCAGCCTTAGGCTTATTGTACTTCTCTTCTGCTCATGTATCCTTAAAAGGTAAAAGGACCCTTGCTTATCCCAGGTTCAGCATTCTGCCTAGCAAAAGAAGTCCCTATACTAAGCTTGCGCGATTTGAGCTTGTTTGGACGTCTGCAGATGCTTTCTCAGTCCGCAGTGTCCGGTTATCAGTCCCGTTACTGTCCTGCGTTGGTTCCTTCTTAGCCTTAAAACCTCATCTGTGAGCGAGGGGTAGATTCTCCCCATCATTCTCTTGCTGAGCTTCTGACCAGGAACTTTTTGCCAATATTTGTTTTTCTGCCGTCTCAGCCGACTTTTCAACGCCCTTTTGACAGCAGATTTGGTGATTCCCACTCCAGGCTCCGGGCCCACGAGTGGGGTCATCGAACCAGCCCTTGCGCAAGCAAGGCAAGGTAAGGACTTACTAGTGTAATCTTTATTTTCATTCAACGATAACCGAAACTTGGTCAGTCAGGACTTACCGGGTTCTTACAACAAGCCCTCCATTTACTCTAACCACTGTGCCAATAGGTGGTTATTATTATTATTTAGGGTTAGTTAGAAGACTTTTTTTTCTGTGATTTCCAAATTCGTTTTTTAAAGGATTAAAATAAGAGTGTTGATTTCGGAAGTCATTTCAATTACAATTCTTAAGCAAAGATCAATTTAAAAAAAGTCCAACTACTTGACTTGATTAACCCCTAATTTTAAGGGGAACTTTATGGCAAGAATAGTTTCTTTATTTCCAATTATCTTCAAAAACATTGAAGACCTTTACATTTATACCTACATTTAATATTTGAAATTCCATAGAAGAGTTAACTCTAGGAAAATTGTTGTGGCATCTCTGTGGCATAGTCACGACGCCCTAGAGCGTCGCAACGTACAGTTTGAAAACCACTATAGTATCAACTGATGATCAAAGTTATAGTTTTTCAAATATCTTTTCCTTTACAGAATTTATGAATAGCATTTACATGATATTAAGGTTTTCTTGAAGAAGTTAACAATATTAGATAAGCACTTGTACATACCTATATTATAGTGGGTATTTTTTTTTTTTAATTATAAACCATTTTTATTCCAAAGTTGTAGTAATATTTCATTGCTGAATATGAAGAAGTTAAATATGATCAAATCAAGTTTGAAGTTACAAGTATGGCAAAGTTTTATGAAGACAAGCAATTTGATATAACCATTTTCGTTGACAAATCGATACGAGTTTATCTTCGCTACTGAAATGACGTAAAAAAACTGTACGAAACACTTTGATATAGAAAAAAAGTTGAGAATATTTCCTGTATTATCAAATGAACATCGAGAGAGTTGACGAGAAGAAAAGTAAAACGAGTGAACTCTTTTCTATGAACGTTGCGATTCTCACGGTTTAAACTTGGACTTTGGCGTAGAGCAGCATTGAAATAAAATGCACGGAGAAAAAGAGAACATTTTGTCCTAATTTAAAGCTAGAGTTTATCGAATGGTACTTCTAGGTGCTTTAGATAAATTTTCTTTTAGATTAAAAAGATAAACCTAGGTAACTTTCTTAATTTTACAGGTAACCAATTTTTTTTTTGAGTTTGCATTATCATGACCAAATCTTTTTTCTTTGTGTAAAACAACAATCAAAGTCGTCATTATAAAGTTTTGAAATGAACCAACAAAGAATAAAATGTTTTCATAATCAAGGGAAGGATGTATGAGAGAAAAACTAGTAACATATTATTCTTCTAACTAGAAGTCACTAAGTGTACCACTTTTTAGCAATATTTTTATGAGGTCAAAAACAGCGACAAGAAGTTGTAAAATAATCTTAGATTCATATTGGTATAATTGAGACAATTTTATTAAAATCAGAGCCAAAAATTCTGTTTTTTTGACAAAAATGTTTTGTGAACCCTATTACAAGCTACGATTCCTCAAAAAGAATAGAGCAAAGAATTAAAAAGATTTTAAAGTTTTTTTTTGAAAGTGATGTAAATCTAAAGTTTGCTTTACTTTTATACATAAACTAGTGGAATTTTACCGCCAATGATGATGGGATTAGTCTGAAGAAGATTCACCAAGTCAAGTATTTGGACACTTTGTGCAATGAATTGAGCTTAAAATATAAGCTTTGAACTGAAAAGGGCTTCTTGGGTCCCCCTTTCGACCTGAACCTTGGGAAAATCCCTCCCCCCGTTGCCACTACCCACTTACAGGTCTGATCTTTAGCCAATTTATTTAACTGCTTTTAGTTTATTTTTCTACTCTAACTACTATTTTAGTTATTAAACTAGCTGATACCCGCGACGTCGTCTGCGTAGGTTATTAATTATTATGTTAATAACATATTTAATTTACAAAGAAAAAACATTTAAAAAATTGAAAGCAAAAATATATTAAAAACAACCGAAAAGAACTTAGCGTAGAACATTTTTAACTATATCTATGCCAAAAAATTGAGTCTAAATTGCTACTTCAGAATCCGCTATTGCTCCAAGTGTATAGTTAGTAGTTAATCAATAATTAATTTTTCAAAAAATTGTAAATTCAAAAATGAAAATTGCTATAGGTAGGTATAATCCAAAATAATCAGTTTTTTTTTTTTAATTGTTCCTTCAATACTCTTTCCTGATCCACAATTGCTCCAGGTGTATAGTTAATTGTAATTCAATTTTTAAACTATTCATGTTCATAAAATTTAACGGCAGTTGATGACGTTATAGTACAACAATACATGTATGAATATAGTTAAAAATAATTAATTATAAAAAATATTACAAAAATTTGATCAATTATTTTCGTAATGAAAAGTGCAGATAGAAAACTTAAAAAACACAAAATTTCAATTAAAACTTATTTTGAGTTTTACAGCGATTTTAATTCTTGAGTTTGAAGATTTTTAAAAAATTATTAATTAACTATTAACTGTACACCTGGAGCAGTTGCAAATCCGGAAGAGCATTTAAAGAGCAATTTTAAAAAAAATCTTAAAAAAGGGACTTTTTTGTATTTTACAGCAATTTTCATTTTTAGTTTGCAAATTTCTGAAAAATTAATTGTTAATCAATTAATAACTATACACTTGGAGAAATTGCGGATTCTGAGGGTGGAATTTTTTGTTGAAATGTTTCTCGTTTACTTAACTCTTTCTGGTTAAAAATATATTTGCAATAATAAAAGGGAGTGCTAACATGTAATTTGGTTATTGTTTAACTTAAAAATGTATGTTGAATCTGTATTTACAATAAAATATAAACAATGTTAAAAGATAATTTCAAAGAAAAGCTATAAAAAATATTTTAAAAAACTGCTAAACTGAAAATAGAATTCAAAAAATCTTTATTGATCTAAAATCTTGCTGAGTTGCATTAAGTCTACACTCAAATATGAAATAATCAGTAGGCAGTGGAAGGAGAAACATATTCTCTCCAGCCCATGCGCATCGACTGCCCTTAGATCGACTGCCCTACTCTATCAAAGCGACGAAAAATCCACCGCTTAACGCGTTTTGCTTGTAAAAATAGCATTCGTTTAATAATTTTTTAATTTTAAGTTTAATAATTTTTCTTTTGATGAAGATATCCTGATAGTTCTTTTTTTAGATAAGGGCCAAGTAAATAAGAAGTAAAAAAAATTGCTCGAAATCTATCCAGTAGTTTTTGAGTTAAAAGCGAACATTGGAAAACAGCTATCATTTTATTTATATAGATAGATTGTACGTAGAGTACAATTTATGGGCTTTCATTTAAAATTTTTCATAAAAGATTAGAACTATTATAAGTTTTGTTGGAGTAAGAACAATAAATTGTAACAATAAACAAAAAAATAAAATAAACCTACAAGATTTACCCTTCCCAAGACTAAAAACTGGATGCGTCCACGATTACACATACAGAACCCAAACTTCATACTCTTGTTGACCTGTGTCAAGGCTTCATATTTTTGGATTTATTCCAATCTACCAAATTGTGCTAGGTTAAGTTTTAGTATGGTGGATACATTTGAAATCGGAAGTACAGAGATTTTTTTTAAAATTTTAATATTTCTAGAGCGGAAGAGAATCGAACGATAAACGAATCTTGATGTGTAATTGATGGTGATGAAATCGAGAATTTGTTTCGGTAGAAAAGAGATTGTTGTGTGTGTGTTCAGGTTTGAAAGTATAACTCGCGGTCGGTATTATTGAAGACGGAAAAAATCGAGATGGTGGAGGCGGACGACAGACGCGTGTTGAACAAGAGTGACCGATGGTCATTGGTCAGTCAACCACGTCCGGTTCAGTCTCCGTTGAACCGACAACAATTCGGTTCGTAAACCCGACCAGAGGTCCTCACACTCTGGCCGACGTGAGCTTCTTCTGGCTGCGCCGTTTTGGTCGCGCTTCGCGACGTTTATTGTTGCATCCGACACGCAACCGACAAGCGACTTCACAGCTACAAACAAGAAGTAAACTTGCCGAAGACAACTCGTTACCCGTGTCTACCTACCCTCGAGTCTCTTTCAAGCGAAGAAGAATCGCCAAGAATCATAATTTTATTACTACTGTCGACCAACACAAACCGTTCGTCAACGCTAACAACACACCAACGCAAACCACTCTTCGTTTTCGGCTACATTTCATTTCAGTAACGTTTTCAAAGAAAACCAAGCAATATAAACTCTTTTAAAAATCAGTTATTATTTATTAGACATAAAATATTATAATAAGGAAAATAAATGAAATTTGACTTTTTTTGGTAAACCTTCCTTTTCTTAAGTTATCAAAGAATTCAATCTAATATACATTACTTATAATTAAAATCCAGAATTCGTCAACGAACAAAAATAATTTTTGCATAGAGATACTTTAAGGATAACACCTGTAAACGGTTACTTTCTATCCAGGAAAAACTTACGAATCCTGTAAGATACCACTAATCAATCTAATTAAAATGCCTGAGCAAGAGAAAATTTAATGTTGAGATATGCTAAGTTTTAAAAAAGGACACAAGAAACTTTTTGAGATTATAAGATGTATAAATGTTTCTTTAGTTCTTTGTGTTTCGTTTTTTTTTTTTTTTTTTTTTTTTTTTTTTTGGCATGGAGGAACAAAAATTAGTCGAAGTTTTCATAAAAAAATAGCTTTTAAGACATTAAGGGAGTATTCTAGTGTAGAAATTTGAAAATATCGATTTTTCTTTTCTTTCATATTCTCAAAGTTTAAACCTTTAAGAATATGTCCTTAAGATGATTTCTCAAAATGTTCAGTATTTTTGGATCAGGAGTTGCTGATTAAAAAATGTAAGTATTAACTACCATTGTATGGCCACTGGATGTAATTTCACCCGAAACTTTAAACGCGTTTTTCTCGAAACTAATTTTTTCGATACGGTAGCCACAATTTCTCAAGTTCTAATCAGCCGATTTACTTGAAATTTGGCATGAATATTCTTTAAATATTTCTCTATCGCATGAACCAACAAAAAATGAAAATTTGAAATTTGTAATATTTTTAAAAAATTCGACGTAGTTAAAAAATTAGTGATAACATCGACCTTTATTTTTGAGTAGCCGTCAGGTTCATGCGATAGAAACATTCGTACTTATCAAGAATCCGTCATTGCTTTATTTTTCAGTTGACCACAAGGGTAGAAATCATAACGACGAGGACACGGCCTTTTTTTCTCCTCTGCTTCAAGGACGCATAACTCAATGAAAAAACATTTTTTTTGAAATAAATTTTGTGTACTCTCCGAATACTTAAGTATAAATAAACAAATGATAAAAAAATGGATAGAAAAATATCAAATGCCAAAAAACGCTCGAAATTCGAGCCTCTAGACTAGAATACCCCCTTAAGCAAAAGGAATATAATATCCTGGAAAAGTACACAGTTCCTGTGGGATAAGTTACTTCTCCCAGTATAAGCGGCAGAACCAATATTAATAAAATTTTGTTTGAAGACGCCTAAGATCTTAAAATCTTAAAGATCTAAAGGTCTTAAAATAACAGAATAAATACTTTTCATCCCAATTAAATGTACAGTTCCTGAAGGACAGCTAAAGGAAGAATTACTAATCTATCCTGCTAAAATGACTAAACGGATTTTGATGAAACTTTCTATGAGATTGAGATTATATCTAAAGTCTTGGAGTTACACTCAAGCTATTTATCATTTTATCAAAATGGACGGTTCCTGTACAATAGTTGAATATAGAAAAGGACATTTTTTGTGTAAAGTTTAGCGGCTAGAGGGTACAATTTTGATTCTAGAACAATCCTGAATTCACGATTTCTGTGAAACAATTATCACATTTTTTTATGTCCAAAAACCTAAAAGAGATTTAGTACTGACGTTTTATCTTATTATAAGATTAACATTTATTTTAAAGGTTTATACTTTATAGTGTAGGTACCTACGTAAAGTACGTTATTACAAACGCGTTAAAAAAAATTGGCACTTAGTAAACTATGAGAATAACGAAAAGTCATCTCGAAAATTTGAACTTGATTACATTCAATTGTCTTTTATACATTTTGAGAGAAAAGTGAAAATGTGAAAGTTAAAAAACTGACAAATTATTCGTAGAATTGAAATTGTCGAAGAAATTTTTTTTTGTATGTATATGTGATTGAAACATTAACGGTGAGAGGTTTGTTCAAATAATAATAATTATTATCAAGTAGTTGCATTGGCGTGGGTGGACTGCATCACGAGTGCAAGTATGTCTCAGCTTTAATTAATAGTTGAGAATATGTTCAAGTTTAGATTGAACTTTATAAATAGCCAGCAAGTAATAATTTGAGATATGAGAGACGTTTCGTATATATAGATGAAGAAGAAGGCGTTTTTCATTAGAACTGCATCGTGATATGAAGTCTCAATTTAGTGATCATTAAATATGCACCAGAACCACTAAAGTGTAATGCACCAAAATGTGCATCTACTTTGAGCTCGACGTTAACAGCCAGCTCACATCTCGTCTCGGTTTTAACGTCGGCGTCGCATCGCGACGCCAACTTCACCACATATTACGAAGTTTTCATACCTTAGCATTTTCTACTAGCGACTTTGGGTAGATAATTGGAAGAATACAATTAGCGTGAAAATCTTTCATTTATAAAAAAAAAAATATTTAACGACTTAAAGTTTTTGTCAAGACCAAATGTATAAGAACGTTCTGGAGTTTACAATACATGCATTGAAATCTCTCAATTAAATTATTTAAACTTTTAAAGTTTTTCTAAGTCAATATTACAATAACTATTTTTATTGATTTCTTATCTGTTTTGCAAATATGTGTACAATGAAAACCGGTTAACGCGAAATTGAAAGAACCGAAATGTTTTCTTCGTGTTAAAATCGTGTTTACGCAGATGTTAGACTCTATTAAATTTAATATTTTGTTGTCATATTTCACACCATAGATACTGTAAACTACTGTTAAGTTGTGATGTAACACTAAACTTTTAACTAATGATAACTATAAATACGCATTATGCTCTTAATTAATGAATATAATTAAAAAAAAGTTCTAAAAATGTACACATAATTTTAATAATCGTATGTAAGATATTCAAAGTGGGGTTTTTTAACGATGTGACGCCAGAACTTGTTTTTCAATCTATAAATGATCTAATAATCAAACGTGTTACAACAGTACAACAGAAAGATTATGTCAAAAAATATTAAATTAAAATACTTGTAGTATTATTAGTTATATTCCAATTATTCAATCACTTTAAAAATGGGGGGAGGGGTATTGCTACTCATATATGAGCCTGCATAACAAAATGGTTGGTAAAATGAAGACTAAATTCAAAAATAAGCTAAGTAACCGTATCTAGTGTGATAAGCAAATTAAGACCAAGGCTAAGACTATCCTACGCACTGTCATCTAAGACGGTTAAGTCTAAGTTTGTTTGGCAATGTCAACAAACTGTCAGAGAGCTAGCAGCTTGCAACAAGGTCTACTTATGGTGAGCTCCAGGACATGAGGGTATAGAGCCCAATGAAAAAGCCGATCAACTGGCCAAAAATGGCGCCTCATCAGATCTCATAGGACCTGAACCTTTTTATAGAATCACAAAAAATAGAATCAAAAACGCTTTTCTGGCTGGGGAGACCAAAACCAAGGTTTCACACTGGAGGAATACTCTGGGGCATAGATAAGTTAAGAAATTCATGGAAGGCAGCTTTCAAAAGAAAACTGCAGCATCTCGGAAAGACAGACATGAAGCCTGGCGAGATAGCAGTGGCAGCCCCTAGGCAGGTGCTGTCTTTCTTTAAAAGCCTGATGCTCCCCCAGTTAATACAGAGGGTCACATCACAGCAGACCTCCTTGGTCGCGCTGATAAAGGGAAAGAATATTCTGGGACCCTAGGGGTCCTAGTCTTGCTATTGCAAAAATAGTCTTGGTCTCACATTTTCGCAAGATCAAGACCAATTTTGCTCATCACTAGTGTTGGAATCTAGTAAAGCAAATTGAAGATTTCAAATATCTATATGCGTTGTTCCAAGGAAAGAATATATTAAAGTTGCTTCAAATAGTTTATCTCATAAATCCACCGGAAGTAATAATTTTTTGTTTAGGCTTGCTTATTTGGTCTTCGTCTTGATCTTGGTTTTGCATTTTCGCAAAACTAAGACCAGTTTTGCTCATCACTAAACGCATCAACGATTAACAAAGTACACCGACCATTAAACAACCGGACAAATTTTATTTTTTAAATTCGGTTTTCACCTCTCTTTAAACGTTATTTGAACTGATTGCTTTTGGATTTCTTTTTCGTGTTAAGTGATTTTTGTTTACTTCATGTTAAAAGAAAAAAATTATGCTTGTAAAAATACGGAGCTTATAAAGTATTTTGTTTAGACCGCATTATTATTTCCTGCTAACCGAATTATGTGTTAAACATTTTTCTCGTGTACTTACGTAGGATAACTTTAACTTTTACTTTTCACAGGAGCTTTACTTTCTGATATAGAACATTTTCGTCTAGACTACTCGTCGTTCGACTACTTGGAGATGGAACAATGATTCCGTGTAGGTGGTGGTCAATTCATAGAAAAATTCAATTCATAAAGAAAGAAAGAAAAACCTAAAAGCCAAGACGGTAAAAACAGAGATTCTATAAAACTTCAAAAACATCAGACAATCCTCTTATTCTTTCTGTTGGTTTTAAATCTTTCCTACATAAAAAGAAAATCTCTTTCCAATTGTTAGGCTTTTCATCGGAGAGACTTTGGAGATACAACAACAACAACAAAAATAACTTTCTGATTTTTAAATCAGTCTTTTAACTTATAATAGAGGATAATATTTACGAGTATAAGCTCCTCAAAAGTCATTTTTCAAATACTTTGTATCCATATTTTGTGAGTTTCTTTTTTATAAAAAGAGGAAAATTGTTTTTATTTTCATTGAGATTTTAAGTTATGTGTTTGATCGCATGTGAATTGTTTAAATGTTAGTACTTAGAGCATTTTCGTACAATAATTGAGGCCAGAGGTTGACACATACGTGCATATTCCTCTAGCTGTCTCTAACGGGTCAATAACATCAAAATGTTACAATACTTTTAACTAAACCTAATATACATTTAATATAAGAATTTATTAACGTTTGCGTGTTCGGGTAACATTCTTATTTTTCTTCTTCTGCTCGACGTTTTCCAACAAAACAGTGCGAGCAAAAAATTGTCAGTTTCTATCGAGTTTTGTTTGCTGTTTGGGCGTTTGTTTAATTGGGCTAGTTGATACGGTAATGGTTGGGTATTAATATTGTTAGTTGGTAATTTGTATGTGGCTTATACAGTGGAAGAGGGCGCAACGACGGACAGCGTCGCACGACCCTTCTGTTGCGCCCCTAACATAACACATACAAACACAAGGGTGGAGGGTGGCACCGTTGTGTTCGGCGTCCCGGTTGTGTGAAGGTATTGATTGCACACACACACACATTCACTTACGCCGAAGTGGACAGACTGACAAAATTCGTTCCTCCTCAATCCCACGTGACTTTCCTGGATTCTGTGCGAGAATTATTTACCACTGATTTGCGCTTTTTAAGCTCTAAGACAATCAGAAAATCTTCGAAAGTCATCGCGAACGATTTTCCATCTCGAATAATCAAAAAGCTTAAAGGGGCAACACCACTATAACATTTTGAATGAATCAATTTTTGTTTAATTGACTTAAGAAGTATGTACTTCAGACCAGGTACAATATAGGAATAAGAGCCCAAGAGCCTCTGTCTGCTTCAAAACTGCTCTATATCTAATATCTGCGTACAATTTCAATTTGGATTTGAATTTTGTAATTTTAATGTCTACCTACAGACTACACACAAATCATCCATAAAAATAATGTTTGGAAACTGCCTTCAAATTTCGTTTACCAATTTTTTTAAAATCGTAACTGATATCGCTGTATGCACTTCTATTGACGAGCTGATTAATGTTCTGTGCTTAATTATGCAGGGTTTATACATGCAAATTAGCATCTAATCATAAAATTTTTGTTTAGATTATAGAACCACACCGAGCTTTTATTTTATGGCCCTGGTATAGCATTTGAATGGTGAAGCAGTTTGTGGAGGCAAATTTTTTATTTCTTCGTATCAATAGACTAGGCCCTAGGGATTAATTAAATCATGCAACAGAGCATTTGACGCCATGAATTCAATTTAAATTTTGAAATGAAATAACTTCCAAGAACTAAACTTTCAATTCAATTCAATACTTGACTTGACTCAGTGTTTAAAACATCAAAATGATTTGGATTTACAGTCGAACACCCGTCAAAAGCGTCCCCCTAATAAGCCTCTTCACTTAATTTTGCAGTTTCTGAGTTCAATCAATATCCCCCATTTAACCACTGTTTATCTTTTCGTATCTGATCAGTTAATGTTCATGTAAGCTTCTGCTAAAAATATACGGTTTGTTCCACTTGTCCATTTGATGATGTTCAAACACCTCCACTGAATGACAAAGAGTAAGACACATTAACCAAGAGACAAGAGTGAGTGAAAATCATAAAGCAAGAACTTCCCCCTAATTTTAAACCGGTTTTGTCGTGTTAAAACACCTCCAAATCAGTGTCGAAATAAGCTATTGTCACGAAAACGTACGTTCATGGCTCGACTCTCGGCCTTATGCGGCTGAAACATTTCTTCACTCACTCTTGTTTCTTGGTCAGTGTGCCTTGCTCTTTGTCTTACGTGGACGTGTATGACTTCAACGTGTGGAACAAACCTGTAGAAATTAGTGCTTGGTGACGTAGAAAAGTATTTACGGCTTATACGAGGGGTCAAGTGACAAAACTAACTATGCGGTAGTGCAAATGTTGAAATTCCGAGAAAAATTTCCTCTACGTCTCCTAGAATCGGCTTATAACGGGTACTCGACTAGGTTAGTCAAATTTAACTTAAGCTCAAGTAGTCAATCTCAATTGACTAGCACATTCAAAATTTGAAATATGACAACAGTAATTTAAATTTTTTTATTTGAATCAAAGTATTAACATTTTTAGGAATTCATCAAGTCAAGTAGTTAGACATTTTTGAAATAAATTTCACTAAGATATTTTAATTTTAAAAAATTTTAACTTGTGAATGAAATACTTGCAAAGCCAATACTTGGCTTGACTTGATTTTAAATCAAATTGAGGTCAAGTAGTTTGAACATCGAGTTGCCTTTTTTTGTCGAAAATTCAACGTCTTTTATTTAGATATTCTGTACTAATCACAGAAACATCAATATTTTAAAAATTCTTTACGCATTTTTTTAATTTTAAAAATGTAGACTAAGAAGTTTTTGTTGTTTTATTGAAGATTCAAGTTTGCAGAAATTACACTGTGTGTCGTAGAATGCCTTAGATTCTATACGTCTCGCGAGTATTATATTAGAGTTAAATATATAACTAAAAAATTTTATAAATATAATTTTCAAGTCATCTTTTTAATACCCGAAAAAAATTGAAAATTGAAAAATCAGCTTTTACAGTAAGTAATCAGCTTTTAAGCTCTTACAGTAAATTAAATTAAACCCAAAGAAAATTGTATGATTTCCAAAACGTTTACTGCAAATGAACAACGTTAGAAAGAAACTTAATCTGTCATTTCGTTCCAAGACAAAATAAGAAAGTGCGTCAACTCTAAAACCAGAGAAGCTAACGCTAACTTAGTTACACATCCACAATCTGCTAGAAGAGCATTTTTTTAAAAATCATATCATATTTTCTTTCCAGTCCAAAATAATGACAATAAAACCGTAAAAAACCTAGAAATAATGGAAATCATTAGACGAATCTCTATTTTCAACGTAGAACAAATTTTTTATACATTTAGATTAAATGCAAGTAATATGAGAATATGAAATATTGTTTTAAACAAAGCGAAATTTTCTATCAAAGAAAAAACGTAAAAGCTCTCCAAGAAAAATCTTTTTCTCTCGTCGTTTGTGTTTCTTTTGACTTGCATTTTTTAAAAATCATTAAAGTACATTTTCAAGATTGAATACACCTTTCGTAAAAATATATAATATGTGAATGGGATAGAGGAAGATTGTTTAACTCTATGCTTCTTTATGAAAAAGAAAAAGATTTTTCTATAATTTGATTTTCTTTTTCCTTGGGTTAGAGCAACAACAAAAAAAAGAAAGAAATGGATCATCTTTGATTATATATCCATGAAATATTTAAACAAATTTCCAGTAAATTTTAATATTTATTTTTTTTTAAACTTCAAAGCCACATAATTTGTAAGCTTTATTTTCTATTTAGGTTAAAGAGATATTTGATTCAAACATGCAGTTGAAACTTACAAAGAAGAAAATCGATTTTTACTTCTGACGACTATTTTATTTTAATTCTGAGTATTGTTTAATAAGTTTTTTTTCCAGCTTAGTATTTCTATATTATTTTTTCAGTGATACAGTATATTCTTTGTGAATTGTGATGATATTAAAAAGTCGCTAAGAAATAAATTAAAATTTGTACAAATTATACCTTTAATTAGGTTTATTCTAATCGTCCTTCTGGTGATGTTCAAACACTGACAAACAGACAAGTTCGCTTGAGTTACAAACCGGTTAAGCAGTGCTTAAACATCGCCAAATCAGTACCGATATAAGCGATTTCCACGAAATTGTACGTACGGTACAAAATATGTTTTATCAATTTATAACTAATGTAGATGGTAATTGGCGCATTCAATTCAATTTCGACAAATTTGGATTTAGCTTGTTATTCACAATCAACACATTAAATATTTGTGCAACAGTAGATCTCTAGCAGATCCAAAAATGTCTAATAAAAATTTCAGTTTTAATAAGTAAAAATATTTTATAACAATTCCAACACCGGATGGTATTATTTTTTCACAGTAAACTTATCAATTTCAACCTGTTTCAATAGATAGCTTCAACTATCTACTTTTTAACATAAATATATATCCGGTTTCGATACAAGAATATTTTTTAAATTTTTTTCTTTAGAATTGTTATAGTCAATATTAAACCAATGTAAGTATTTTCTATTCTTATAATAGAGAATATTTTAAAATAGACTACGATAAAATATTGTGAGGGTTTCAGCTGATAAATAATTCTTAAAATAAATGGTGTTTCGAAAAAATTAATGTAAATTAGAAGAGGTCTTTGTCGGCCGGAAGTCGATACCAAAAATGTCTTACCGATACAACTTGGCCTTCTATCGATTTTTGTGTAGTGCTTTTAAAAAATATATATTGACCTTTACTGCACTGTTATATCGATTGATGAAATATTTGGAAATTAGTGTAAACTAATTATTATCAAAAAGGGAAACATTCTAGAATTGGTGTATGGCTTGATGAATACAAATGAAAAGGTATTTAGAAAGACGATGCTGATAATGTTGTGTTGGATTAATGTCAGGTAAAAATAACAGAACACGAAGAGAACAAGAAGAAGTAGCGTGTTTTGTATTTAATGTTCTCTCTACCTGGAACAATAATGGTTGATGTGATATCTTCTCGTCTTCAACTGTGGTTGAACTGTGGAGATTATGTCAAACAGCCCTTGGCATTAAATAAGAAAAAAATTTCAAATTCTTTTTATATTTCAATAGCCAACAAAATGCTTACGCGACCCTAAAATTGGTAATACAGCAATATACTTTATAAAATATTACCAGCGACGTTATTCGCTTAAAATTCGTATTATTTTTGAATCAAACCAATTTATATTTAAGAGTACTTTTAATATTGGATCCACGTGATTTAGAAATTAAAAAAAAAAACAATATTTTGAATCTAAGATACTTATTTCAACCCTTATAAATGCTCCCTTTATTAGACGTGTGAAACTTAAGAAGTCGATGTAGCTGAATGGTAATTAACATTTAAAAAACCAATAAGTGCGAGATTGACTGACGTTCTGATGGTTACGTACAGACTTAATGATGCATCTTTGCATTTTTATGCGTAAAACAAATCTTACAGATACGAAATGACGACTTTTGTGATTCGCTTTGTTTTTATACTATATTGTCACAAATCTAAGACACCAATTTGTGTCTGGCGCCCGAAGGGTGGGATTAAACAATCACCAGCGATAAGAATTGTACAAAAGAATAGACCCCCTGAAGCAGTTTTATGACCACGGATTAATATTACAAAAGAGGAGACAAGGTGCGCACTGTTCTAGTATTTTCTCCATTGATTTACCAATAGATGAGAGAAAGACAGGCGCTAAGATTACGAATAGAATCTTCTAGTTCTAACGGATGATTTATGGCTTGGAAAGTTCTCGACCGATGATGAGTTACTATAAATAATCCGAAAGATGGGCCAACAGACCAGTATTAAAATAAATCATCGAGTATTTAAATAAACCATCGAGTATTAAAATTAACTCATCGACAGTGTTAAAATAAATAGTAGAAATGCTTAGTGTTAAAGTGAACAGTGTTATATAAATTGTGAACATTGTTAAATAAAGTGTACATTGTGGATGTATGAGCAGACCAGGAGCACAATAAGCCTAAGGCTGCAGTGCGGGAGGAACGTACTCTGACCCGTTTTTCTGTTAATTGGATAAAAATTGGGTAAATAATTATTATAAGTAACAGTATAAAATGAGTCAAAAATCTACCTCAACACCTTTGCCTGATAACCTTCGTACTACTTCACAACTACTTAGTTAACAAGGCGATTAATCATCAATTGAAATATAATAATAAATAAGTTTCGTATTCTAAACTCCAAAAATTGATTTTTACCATGATTACTAACTACAAATAAAAACTATTTTTAAATCTTCTGATTACCTTTACTATTAACTTTTAACTCATGATTCCAGGTTAACCTAAAATAATCCTTTCGAGTCTCAAAATATGTGCCATAATCTGGTAGCTGTCATATTGTGGTTATCATTAATTTGGATAGTTAATCTTTTGATTGAATTGTCTAAGAAAGTTGAATTTTTCGCACATCTGTTTTATATAAACTCGTTTTGAAATCATGTACTATATATAAAACATGGTTAAATAAAAAAAAAATGTGTTACAAATATTCAATTTTGATTTACCGATGTAGGAAGCTATTTAAATAGGTAACTCCAAAAATGTAATTCATTAATTTTAAGAAGAAACAGCGGTATTGGAATTCTATTAGTTATATTAGCTGAAGTCAAAGTAATAAATTTTAGTGTTGAGAACCTTTTGTGTGGGTTCGTGCCAAGTTCTAGTCCTTTCCAACTAATCAATAGATTCATATACAGAAAGGGCACTTTAGAAAATTACGTAAATTATTCAAGTCGATCGCACAGACGATATTTCGAATAATTTATATTAAAACAAACTAAAGGAATTTTTCATTAGACTTAAATGTTCCATATTGATTTTTATTCCAGGGAGTGAAAGAACAAAGTTTAATTGGACTTAAAGTTTTCCATTCAGCCCACCTGCATGTTTCACTTAACACAACTTAACAACTTCAAGTGTTTAAGCCGCTCAATATACATATATCGTACATATATAAAAAGCGTCTGTGTCTCTTATTATATGCCCTTTTCGAGCGACAGGAAATAGCGGATACTTTGTCTAGACTTGTATTACATACGCGTAAATAATATTCAAATCAAACGTTTCCATTATCGAATTATTCTCCCAACTAATTTATTACACGATGCAAGCAACAATTTTTTTCTTTTATAAAACAACAGTTAAAAATCCATGAATTATAAAAAAATTTCATAATTCATTCATATTTAAATGCTTAATATTTGCACATATATAAAAACAGTTTATATATACCTATTTCTATTGTAAACTTACAAAAAAATATTTTCCGATCCGGAAAAGTGTCGGGTAGGAAGCCCAAACAAACAAATAGCAAACACATTTTTCACAAGCTTTTGGATAAACTAAAATTTTAAGCAATTATCAGGTGAAAAGACTAGTTTTTTTATTTTAACAATTTATTTTCTTTTTACACTACGTTTCGTCGGTGTTATTCCGACTTACCATTTATACCCAAAAAAAAAAAACATTTGCCTATCTTAATATTTGACACCTGAAATTTTGTATTGTTAAATTTATATTAAAATTTTATTTTTTTTATATTTGGTATAACAATTTTCAAGATACCTGATGAAGTCGGAATAACACCGACGAAACGTAGTGCAAAAAAAAAAAATAAATTGTTAAAATAAAAAACTGATCTATTCACGTGATAATTGCTTAAAATATTAAACTAGACTTGAAAATTGGTATTATGTTAAACTAAAAATTAACCACCATCAAAATGTTTATTCATTTCACAGAGCTAATAATAAATAAGAAAAAAATATCTGCTGCGACGCGTCACAGAACTTTCTTTTACATGTTGTTGGTTAAAAGAACATAAATCAGCCCACGGTATATATCACTAAAGAGATATAAAAATGTATAAAAATAGAAATATACATATTATATGAATACAGCCTCCATGTTTATACGAACTTCCACCCTCTACCCCCAGTACTTCCTTTATTTAAATTTTCCCAGGAAAAAGTTTCAAGTAAAAGTTGTAAACTTTAATAAGTCTAATAATTATGGTCAGCTTAAAAAAAAAATCGTTGTAACAGTTTTAGAAAAAAAAAAAAAAATTAAAGAAAAATCCAAAGAATAAAGTGTGACTTCTTATCAACCAAGCTTCGCGGTACAACAAGATGCAGCATGCAGACAAATTTCCAAGTTTGGATAATTTTGGATATAGCTTTCGATATGATATTGCTGTCACATACTTACACACACAGAAACATACAAAGACATTTTTCTAAATACCACTCAGAGGTCCTCAAAACGTGTATTTCTGGTGAAAACTTAAAATCGAAAATTCGACCCGATTACTATACTTTCTGACTAGGTAGTATAGTAAAAGAAAGTGACTAGGCTTGAGCAAAAGAAAAAGTTACCTATTGAACAAAACTGAAAATAGAGCTAGCAAAGATATGTAATGAGGGATTTTTTACTTTTGAAAAATATTTTCAACCCTTAAATTAAAATAAATGTAAAAAATAGCGGTATATATTTGCTAAGTGACTATTTCTTAACCCACTTAGGGTAGGGATTTCGAGAAACCCCTGTTAGTGGATTATAATTTATTTCGTAGTAAGTACCCAGTATTCAAATCAAGATCGTAGATTTAGCTCAGTGATTCCTAAATTGGGCGATACCGCTCATCTGGGGACGCTGAAACGATTCAGGCGGGCGATAGTGCAGCCTCGGAGATATTTGAGAGCAACATTTGAAATTAAACTCTAATGCTTCATAAGATTTAAAAGGTTGCCGACCACTGGTTTAGGGCTCGCTGATCAAAATAGTTTGGGACCCTCTGATTCATTCCAGTTCTGATATGTTTCAGTACCCCATGTCTTTATAATATATACAATAGATTACACAATCAATAAGTTTTAGTTACTATCACTAGGTAGATAAGAAAAATTTTGATGTTGTAATGTAGCAGTGTTAAACTTTTTATATTACGTTATTTTCGAAATGTAATTAACGTTAGACTTAAGTATGTCAAAGTTTATATCAAACGCGTCAAATGCTGTTACGTCGAAATTAATCGTTACGATGTTAAATGAAAACTTTTCTATAATCATCCCTTCTCTGTACCTCTAATGGTTACATTTGTCTTCGTTTACATCTACATCTTGGCGTTCGGGAAACCTAGACTTCACCAAGAGTGACTCTTTTCTTTGGAATTACATCAAATCACTGTCAATAAACCACTAAACCTCTAGTAGAAGAATGTCATTGTAAATAAATTTACGGTAATAGAATGCAGCGAATAATGACGAACATCAGGAACCCTTAGGCGAATATTTTGCCAGTAAATATTGTTATTTGTATTTTAATGTTTTTCATGATTTAATTATTTTTCTCCTGGCAATAACATATATGTACATAGTTGCTCCACATATTGTGCATTTGTGGATATTGTATATTCAACTCGACAATTAAAGTTTAAAATTCAACAATGGTAAAAAATTACTTTGAAAACTTTCCTCGCCTTCCTTATATTTTAAATACGTACATCAACTCGTCGAAGGATCGTTTGAAAATTTTTATGTTCGAAAAGAGGTTGTAAATCAAAAAGTTTGGGAGACATTGTCTTAAAGTACCTTTATCTAGGTTGAAAAATTAAAAATTTTTATTCGAGAAGGACTCTTTCAACTGCGTGAAAAGAGGGTGGTTTTGAAAAACATTTTCAACAACTGATCCGAGAGCTCCTCTGCCTTCAACGATCAAATTTTAAGTACAACTTTCTTTGAATATATCTTTAGAGTTTAAATGAACGGTTCCCAAACTATGCACTGCGGCGCCTTGGCATGTCATACCTGGGCTACAGGAGCGTCGCAAAATGCTCATAAAGCCAACTTAAAGTTGCCTTTTCAATCAAATTTAAACATTTTGTATTTTACAAATAAAAATTTCATGATATAGGTACAAAATATACATAAGAAATATTGCCAGGGATCTAAAACTTTGGGCACCCTTCTCGCCCTACAGGCTTATATGACAAGAAGACCCTTAAAGCTACCAACAAAAAGAAACTTAAAGATAAATTTCTCTCTACATCTCTCATAGCCTCACATTCAATGCATTTTACTTATTTCTACTGAGGACAAAATTCAAACTACCAACATTATACAGTATCTTCTACTGTGCCACTACCAACATAATTTAAACGATACTGATTCATTGTTATTGTGAATGTCTTAAGTCTACTTCAATTGTCATTTTCAAATTAAATAATGAGAGAAACTAAGTTTCTTTTTGTTGGCAGCTCTGAAAGCTCTTCATGTCAAATAAACCTATGGCGGGAGCTTAGTGTGAGGTCCCTGACGTCATCTGACCAATGCATTTAACTCAATCATAATGAGTTCTAATTAGCATCATATAAAAGTAGTTATATTGGCATTCGTTCGCTTTAATAGCTGTCACATCACGACTATCTAAACATAGACAATTTCTGTTGGCCAATTTTAATCTTACTTTTAGGATCTTAAGTCTAGGAATCAACGGGGATCGAACCCGTACCACTTGACGCATGGAGTGGAGAGAACTACCGCTCTAACCACTGCGCCAATAGGTGGCCGCCGCTTCATTTTTGAATACTCCTATAACATTGAACATAAAGTTAGCCCTGAAGTAGACCAACATTTAAGGCCTGCTAAGGGTCTCGGAAACTGAAACTGTTTGGGAATCACCGGTTTAGACAGTAATTGTTAACTAAGCTTATACTTTAAGAACCTACAAATACACACACTAATTGTATTTTGAAAGTTATAGATATCTTCCTTTCGCTTCTTTCTTGTAGCAGCTACTTTCAATGAATATTTAAGTTAGATTTGTTGTTAGTACCAAACTTCAATTAGACCTATCATTTCTTCAAGCGACATTTATTTCTCAATATTTACTTATATAATATCAATAAAATAATACGATCCTACTAAAAATAAATCACTAAAATATGAACTCTGATGTCACTTTATCTTATTGTTAGTAGATATTAATGTAACAAACTATTAATTGTTATTTTTTTGTATGAAATATCATTTACACTTGACCCTAATAATATAATAAGCTCTCACTACAAATTTCGAAAATACATTCAAAAACTCTTTCATACAGTACAGATGTGTATAGGTATACAGTTAAGTAAATACATAGAAATTAATATTTTAAGCAATTATCAGGTGAAAAGACAAACGTTATAAAAAAGTTTAAAATTTTTTAAAAAGAGTTTTTAAAAGATATTTTTGATAAAAACGTTTAACTTTAATTTAGACACATAAAATTAGTGAATAATAAAAAACTGTGTCGTAATAAAATAGGGCATGGCAAATTTAACAGACTTTTCAAGATACCTGATGAAGTCGGAATAACACCGACGAAACGTTGTGTAAAAAGAAAACAAATTATTAAAATAAAAAACAGTGGTCTTTTCACCTGATAATTGCTTAAAATGTTAAACTATTAAGACCTGAAAATTAGTATTACACATACAGATTATATATTAATAATTACTGTTAGTTGTTATAAAGAACTAAACGGATTATGGGTAATTTCATTATTTTAATTTAAGTACTCTATTGGTAAATATAACAAAATGTACGTAAGCTCATTTATTTATAATAGGCACTTGGAAGCAGATATAATTATCTAATCACTTTAGCATTTTTTTTTTATTGTAATAATTTTATTGACAAACTAATTTTACGGTTTTATTTAAAAATAATTAAGGGGGTATTCTAGTCTAGAGGCCCGAATTTCGAGCGTTTTTTGGCAATTGATAAAGAAAAAGCATTTGATATTTTTAGTATCCATTTTTTTATCATTTGTATTAATATTTTCATTTTTTTTTTATATTTATATGCAGAGAGTACACAAAATTAATTTCAAAATTTTTTTTTTATTTTTCATTGAGTTATGCATTTTTGAATTAGAGAGGAAAAATAAAGACCGTGTTCTCGTTGCCATGATTTTTACCCTTGTGGTCATTTGAAAAATTAAACAAAGATGGATTCTTGATAAGTACGAATATCGCTATCGCATGAACCTCCAAAACTAAAAAAACAATTTTTTTTCATAAAATGGCGGCTACTCAAAAATAAAAGTCGATTTTTTTACTCATTTTTTAAGTTTGGCGAATTTTTAAAAAATATTACAAATTTAAAATTTTCATTTTTTGTTGGTTCATGCGATAGAGAGATATTCAAAGAATATTCATGCCAAATTTCAAGTAAATCGGCTGATTAGAACTTGAGATATTATGGCGACCGCATCGAAAAAAGTAGTTTCGAGAAAAACGCGTTTAAAGTTTTACGTTAAGGCGCAACCGGTCTAGTTGCCGCGACACTAAAACGGCTATAACTTCAAAAATAATTTGAATTTTGAAAAATCCTTTTAGGGAGATATTTTTGAATATATAAACTATCGGATTATAAATAGTGAGACAAACGTTAACAATTTTACTTCTTATTTTTTTAAACACTCGTCTCTTTTAGTGCGAGTACCTACATGCATTTTGTAAAGTTGTATGGAACATTAATTGCAATTAGGAAAGTATACCATTAACTACCTAAGAGTTTCGTTACTAAATAATACTCTATAATAAATGTGGTTTTTGATTTATAAGGAGGTGAGTGATAGATGGAGAAATCACATGATATTAACGAGTACTTCCTATTTTAGAACAAAATATGTCCTTTGATTAACGCATCATGCTAATGGGAAACACAATGTTCAGAGCAAAAACTAATCCGAATAATTTTTAATAAAAAAATCTGCTACCTATAGACTCATCTTCATTGTCATTACAGTGCATGTTTTGTCCATAGGTACTGATCAATTATAGTTTCAAATGATTCAAAGCTTGATGAGCCAATTTTCAAACTCGATTTGATTAGTTTTGATTAAAATGACAAATCCAACGCCATTATCAATGTTTAGAATTTCTACATTGAAATATTAAACGTGAAGGATTAATTAATAACTTTCCCTATTTTATCATTAATAATGCTACTATGAAAATGTATGTTTTGGTGAGTGATTTAATTCATGTTAAAAAAGGGTGAATGGAGAATTGTATATGTATGTTGGTTATTAGAATTATATTCATATACTTTATATGAAATGAAATAAAACCACATGCCCCCACATTTGTATATACAAACAGTAATTGATAGTGTTATAAAAAGTCTCTTTGACCATCGCGAGTTAATTATACATATAGAAATAGTGACGTCATAAAAGTCTTGTTAAAGAATTTCTCGACTTTGCTGTGTCGTTCGTACAAACCGTCATCAAGTATGCCATGCAGTATTTACCTTTACATCGATATATAACATATACATGTGTAATGTATATAATATAATAATAATATGTAGATGACAAGGCAAGAGATACAAGGTCGGATAAGTGAGGTAGAGAGAGTTGGACGAAAATTAATCAATAAGTTGAGAACATCATAGCTATATTGTATATGAGTGTGTGTGTAACATATATTATATATGTGTACGTTGTAAGTGTAGTATTAGTCGTCTCATCGTTGTTAGTATGTGTACGTGTGTTATGTGTTCGAAAGGGGCCAATGTGAGTGAGGTCGACAAGGTTCACTCCATTCGCCTGCTTTTCCCCACTAATACACCCCTGAATTCACAACACCCCAACCCTTAACGCGCTCATATGAATTCCATAGCCCGTACTTGACAATGCCAAGCCTGCCGCAACGTCAACTATTCAACTCGGTGCATTTTCTTCTCGACTAACATTATTGCTATCGAAAACGAGCTTTCATTACTACATGTTACGTTACAGCGATTCAACTAAATCGCATCGAGTAATATTTCGCCAATAAGTACGATAACCTATATACATACATATTACATATTATATAACACCTATTATCGAGATATTATTGCCTCATGGAAATCTGAATCATTTCCACGATCCGGATTATGCTTTGGATTTGAAAATCTATTTTCCTTGACAACAATATAAGAAATATATTGAAATGCAATTGATTTATTGTTCCACAACACCCCTTATAATTTTTTTTCCATTGGTATTAGTAGTACAAGAAATGTGTTGATTACCTCTAATTATAATTACTGAATGTAAAAAAGCCATTAATATTCATTTGAAATCGTTTTAAAATTTTAATTAAACGGAAGTATTTGGCGACAAAGACTAAAAGAAAACGAACAACTAATTCGAATCTCACACAATGTTGGGTACATTTTTTCTATTGGTTTCCATGAGAACGGAAAAAGACCCAAAAATCGTTCACGTTTATGATAATCCGGAGTTCATCAACGTATTATTACTTAAAAATAATCAGCGGGCAAAAAGTATGTAAGGAAAGTTATATTCAACAATAAGTTATTAAAATTTTCTTAGCTTAATTTACGTAGTTCTAAAAATATTATTTGAAGTACTTTGAAAAAATAGAAGTGATTAACACAACAGTCAATTGTGAATGAAATTACATAAAGTAGTCGAAAAAAACTTTCGTTGGATGCAATTTTAGAGAAAAAGATTGGGACTCGGTTGGGATTTCTAGTTTTGCGATCGCCTTTACATCGCAAAGAACTTGTTCAAGGAAGAGGATGAAAGAAAGGATAAGATTATAACTATTGCACTTCTCTTACTCACAGGGGTGGATCGTGAATTTGAAGGACCCTAGGCTAATAGGTACTACTTAGGGCCTACTTAATTACTCAAGTAATTACACTTTGCCAAAAAACTGTTTGCTATAGCGATGAAAGTATAAGTAGGATATAAGTCCTGAATTAAATCATATTTTTTAAAAAAATATATGTTTTATTGGCCATCAGGACAATGGTCCTTTTATTCAATTTGCTGCCTGGATCGGGCTTGATTGAGAATACCCCCAATGGAGTATCTCTTTATACCATAACCAGGTCACGGGGTACCTTCCTCTTTAATTGCCTACTATTTTGAGGCTCTAGGACTAGTACCATTAGTGGGTGGGTTCGGGTGTTGGTGGAACTTTTAATAGTAATTGATGGCACGAGTCTCAATCTTACTGGCTACTGATATTATTGTTAAGTCCGTACGTAGGGCTTCATTGGTCCTGTACCATGAGACATCTGTCAGTTCTCTGAGCATTTTTGATTAAGATCTTTCTAATATTTTAATATTGGACTTGCTGACAGAGCCCCATAGCTCAATCCCGTACGTCGAAATTGGGACTATTCTTGTTTTGTACAAAAATATTTTGTTCTCCAGGTAAAGTTTGGAACGTTTTCCCAAAAGCCAGTGTAGATTCTTAAACCTGTTGCACATCGTTTTCCTTTTTTGGATAATGTAGTGTTTCCAAGTAAGCCTTCGATCCAGATAGATCCCAAGGTACTTAGCATTGTCTGATGAGGGGAACTAGACAGAATTTAGGGTGATCGGAGGGCATACTGCCTTTTTGAGTGCGAAGGTAACCTGTAATGATTTGGCTTCATTTATAGTGATTCTCTATCTGTTCGCCCATATGCTCAGCAGATCTAGGTGTTGTTGAATATTCTGAGAGACAATGGAAGCATCAGTATGCGTTGTCATTATCACCGTATCGTACGCGAAAATCCCGGTCAGAGTGTCGTCGCTTGTAGGCAAACCCGAGTACCCTTGTACCTGTATACAACAGGTACAAGACGCCCTAAAATAATCCCTTGAGGTACTCCAGATTTTATATCAAAAATATCAGCGTGTGATGTGTTGACTCGTGCTTTAAATTTTCGGTCTTCCAGGTACGATTGTAAAAGTTTCCATAGATGTGGTAGATATTTTTATTTTATATAATAAGCCATCGTGCCATACTAAATCGAAATTTATGAAAAGAACTGATTAATGATTTAGTAGGTAATTTGACATTATTGTCCTATATTTGTTTTCTGTAAACGACTTCTTGGAGGAAGAGCGTTCCGCTTCACAGTTAACGATTGACAATCTTAAAAAAATCTTTAAGACCGTATAAGAATTTTCTGAAAACTTCATCAAGTTTCTTTTCGTAAAATAATACAAAAATTTTACTGCAAGAGGTTTAAACTTGACTAAATTTATGATCAGATATTTTTTTTTAGTTTTAGATTTTTTTTCTCCACATTATAGTCTATTATTTTCAATAGACGAGGGAGCTTTTTTGTATGCATAGGGCCCCTGTGATGCAGCTTAAAAAGCGCTAATAGATCCTCCCCTGCTTACTCAGTAAGTCAGTTACTTACTCTGATATTACTAAGTGTACATTACAATTAAAATAAAAATTAAATAAAATAACATTATCGCTAAAGCAATCGCAAGCTAACTACCTTGATCAAAAACGATTTTTTTTGACTATTTTGAAAGAAAAATCACCTTTACCAAAATGGTGTAAAAGCTTAAACTGTTATGTAGTAGATATGTTTTCAAAACTGCATTTGGAAAAAGCTGTAGTTATACCCCAATGCTTTTTTCGGCTTTTTGTAAGGCGTTGATATTGAGAATATAAATTGTGTTTTGGCTCGCTTGTTGTTAAAGTTCAAATGTCAGCGATATTAACGTGATGGATAAATGGGCATTATTTATAACAGAATCACTTACTTTTACGCGTCATTGATTTATTTGCTTCATTTATATTTCACCGGAAAAGTTACCGGAAAAGACAATATAAAATAATCGTATTAGAGAAAAGATGTCGCTCAGTTTTCTCCCAAAGAATATAATATAAATCAAACCCTCGACTGTTTGACCTGATTATTCTGCATTTCAACTCAACGGATTTGATAAATAAATAAATTATTTTATAATACACTGTTGAGTTTATGATTTAATAAGAGATCAATTAAGGTTTTTTTTAACGCACTAACACTTATGAAATGTATTGATAGAGATTTGCCAATACCGTATCTTAAATACAGTTGGCAAATATTTTCAAATGATCTGAAAAGATCAAAGTTTCATCATGGAAATCGTCTCGAATTTAATAAAGTTGAAACCAGACGATTTGAAAAGTGAAGAGGGACACGTGAAAAATTTTCAAATCAAAACAAAACGGTCGTCAAAAGAAGATATTAATGAAGAAAATAACATGAACGAGTGCCAACTTTTAGATCAGGAATTTCATTCAACTTGTTCTCATTCATTTTGACAAACTACTGAAACCTACACAAACGCACATTCATACACATATATCGAAAAGTATCTGACCAAATCTCTCGCTAAAATTCTCAATATTGAAATATTAAAGTTCACATATGTATAGAAACACATTTGGTGAGGATAAAACGAATGAAAATGAAGACGTTGAATCGTTGCGAGAAGTCAAAGAAACGATTTGTTGAGACACAGAAATGAGCATAAAGAAGTAGGAATTACTTCCGGATACCTCCCGCTTAGAACTCGCGCAATTTAACTTTTGCGTCCTCGTCGTTTGCCAATTTCAAGTCAGTGCAATAACTCATCATTAAATTCTTACTCAACAACACAATCATCAATTTAATTAAGAGAATGACATCATATATAAAATGGATTGAAAACTAAATATACAGCCAGTCTTTGTAATACCCTATATCTATAAAATTTTCAACACTATAACTTAATTAAATTACTCAATAAAAAAGTTCCAAATTGGTAGGTAAGTACTACATTAGATGTGTTATGCAACTACTAAAAACTGGACGAAATTCAACCGTAATTCATTGAAATTTTTAGTTTGAATAATACCGAGGTTCTTTTGTTACAGAGTACTTGTGGGATTCACTGATTGATTTGATTTTCAAGCTACTTGACCTGATTTTAATTTTAAATCCAACTACAACTGCGACCCTATTACTGCTTTACTCCGTCAGCTATGAACGTGTAGAAAAATGTCATTATTTATATTAATTTTAAAGTACTTAATTTGAAAAATATGAACGATAGAAAAATTGGGATTTAGCTTTGACGAAAGCATATAAAAAAAAGGAAAACAAAAAGTATTTTTCAAAATTTCACTGCTCTACTGTCAGTTTTTGCGAAAGTTGCAAAGTTAGTTTGCTGTTTTATTGCAGATTAAATAAACGTTAAATTAAAAAAATCTCCGTGCAGATTGTTGATTTTGAATATTTTCATTCGCTCTGTGTGCGACCGTAGCGCCATACCATGTATACACTAAAGGGGGCTGTCAAAAAGATTTTTAATATATCCACAAAAGGGATTTTGCAATTAAAAGTTTTTTAAATTAAAAAAAAAAAACTAGTTGAATTAATATTTGTTGCAACAAAGTGGCTGTGTGCAGTTATTAAGAATATGTAATTATGATCAATGAAACAAATAATATAAATACCAATAAATATTAGGTTAAGTTAATGTCACAGTAAAATATACTATAAATAAGGTGACCATTTTTTTTACAATGAAAAGAAGGACAAAAAAATTTAAGAAAAAAGTAAAACGTAAATAAATAAAACATTTTGTTAATTTAAACAAAAATACACTAATTATGCTTACATTTTTTAAATTATTTAATTTAAGGTGACCATTTTTAAGGACAGAATCTACAAAAGGAGGTCTGTCTTCCCTAAAGGAGGACGATTGGTAACCTTACTATAAAAGATAAATAAATAAATAGCAACTGTGGTGCCTCATTTTTTTAAAATATTTAAAATACACTGGTACCTCGACATACGAGTTTAATTCGTTCCGCAACCTTGCTCGTATCTTAAATTACTCGTATCTCGAATTTTATCTTTTATCTCTATTAAAAAGATCAGATGCACGACCTGTTGCAACTTTTTGACACCTTCGACCTGATAAACCAAACTCGTATCTCGAATTTCGCTCGTAACTCAAAGCAAAAAATCACTCGCTCGCCGGCTCGTATCTCAAAAAACTCGTAGGTTGAGATACTGTCGAGATACCACTGTATTTAAATCGTAAAAACTTATCACATGTATTTGGTCGCTCTAACTTTAAAAACAGCCCCCTTCAATACTCACATCGTCCACTACGTGCGCAAGAATCGGTTTGCTTCTCTCTACCATGACTACGCACAGAGCGAATATAACAGATAAAGGTTGCTTTCCATTTATTAACACAGAGCGACTCTGCGTTACTCTGCGAAACACCGCAAAACAAAATAGAGTTATCTCAAAATAATACTAGAGCGACTAGAGCAAATACTAGACTGCATTTTTAGTTTTTTTAATACCAACCTGAAGAACCTGAATAATTAATAAGCATACGGAATCATAGGCAGAGAAGAGATTTCTTCTCTTTGTGTTGGTAATCCTGGGCAAAACACGGTGAAACACGGTCAAACACGGCTTTTTCGAGTGTCGCGCAGTGTTCAGCCGTGTTCGACATTCTAATAAATGGAACGCTGTGTATCGAACACTGCGATACACAGAGGTCGTTTTTGTGTAAATGGAAAGCAACCAAAGGAACAGCGTCAACTAGCTCTATATTTATACTTGCTCATTTTTGCTATATTCAGCATAACTTTTAAATAACAATATCTCAAAAACTAAGCAAAAACTCAACAAATTGTTTTATTCAGATTCGTTTTATATTGTCGAGACCAAAAAGTAACCATCGTCAAATCTAGGCGTCCCACTAACAGGGTTGTCTATAAAATCCAGTGAACTGGTACATTTTAGTACACAAAAGGCCAGGCATAATTCTGACTTTTAGTCTACTGTTATGCTTTAACTTTAAAATATTGAATTGATTGACGAGGATAGATAGCTGCCAAGCCGTTAGATCGTTTAACATTTTCTCTGACTAGCTTTACATATCAAAGTATTTATCGTGAAATCATCATATGGCACTTTATTATAGAAAATTAGCTCATTTTTAAAATTCCTTATAATAAAGATTGGTCTAAATACCGTTGTTTAGCAGATATTGTGCAAAGCTTTAAAAAATCATCTATTGCGCAGCTTTTAAAGAAAATACTGAATAAATATTTCGGTGAAACCAACCAGTTAGGCGACATTCAACTAATTCCTAGGTCTACATTTAAGATAATTTTGTGGTTCTGCGCAGCGAACGATTGCACAATACATATGGCTCAAAACTTACCCAAGTCGAAATTTAAAAAAACCCCGATTGAGCCTTGTGGAGCCCGATTCTTTTGATGTGGTCATTTGCCGCTTCGATTTAAAACCTTCTTCAACCTAACTACGCTGAAAACGAACGTAAGTAGGTGCTATCAGGCTGAAACAGGGTTTATTTCCCTACATCTTGAACTTCATTTCAACCTGTCACGCCCTGACTTCAGGCTATCTAGGTTGAAATGGATTTTGTCGGATATGTAGGGAAATAAACCCTGTTTCAGTCTGATAGCACCTACCTAGTTACGTTCGTTTTCAGCGTAATTAGGTTGAAGAAGGGTTTAAATCGAAGCGTCAAACGATCACATCAAAAGAGTTAGGCTCCACAAGGCTATATCGGGGTTTTCAAATTTCGACTTGGGTTGGATATTCAAGTTAAGACATAACAGTAACAACATATCAAAAAATTAGAAATATCCGACCTTTTGCACAGCAAGCCCTTTAGTCATAGGTATGTTTCATCATTTCAATTTAACGTATTTATAACTTGTAAGTTATAATATATAAATAAATATTGTTTTGCACCTTTCATTCATATGAACTTTAACTATGTCAAATTTCAAGTTCCTCCGTGCTCGAAATTTTCTTATAAAGGAGTACAAAGTTTTTCCTTAACGTATTAATTTATGGATAAATAATAGCTAAATTTTACTTAATATAAACAATGAAATAATATGAAAAAAATACAGTAAAATGTAATAATAAATTAAAAATATAAACCGCAGATATCTTCAAAAGAAATGTTATTTTATAACCAAATCATTTTTAAACATCATATGTTCATTATTCTTAATGGAAAAAAATGATGATTTCGTCAATCTACGTTATTCACATCTTAAACATAAATAAATATCTCTCTAATACGTATAGTGATAAACATGAAATTTATCAGTTGTGTTAATATAATTTTGTACGCGTTTAAATAAATTAAATGAAGGTCAAACATGAACAATTTTATTAAAATATATATAAAAAAGAAGAAAAAAGGAACAAAACGAGCAAATATTTTTTTCAATCCGTTTAAAAAACATTCCTCATAAAATTGATAACATATTCAAATAAAATATTGTAAGTATATGTGTAAGTACGTTTCAATCAAACGGGGTATTTATCATTTTAATAAAACCATTTCATTTTTCTTCTTGAACATATTTTATTTTATTTTTTGTTCACTTAATTCTACTCTAATCGTTCTCTTTTAACATTTTAATAACTTTGATCTTCTATAAACCTTCCAGTAAACTAATTTCAATGATAACATCGTCCAAAGTGAAATAAAATAAACTGATTATAACATTTTTTTTTTGTCAAAGAATGTAAAAGTTTGTTAATGAATAAAAATTTGTAATTGAACATTTTAAAAACAAACAACACTCTAACTTCCTATTTTCAAGGTAAATAACTTCTAAAAAAGTTAAATTTTTACAACTTTTTTTATCAAATATATTGTTAGCAACCAAAAATAATTTAGATTTATGAAAACATATATCATGCTACTTTTAATTTATTTAGATACCAGCGGTTAGATCTTTGCTTGGCTTGGAGTAGAAATTATTCTATATCAAGAATGCCAAAGCTTCTTCATTGTTCGTGCGACAAATTTAGAAATTATATCTATGTAATAATTAATGGTTCAACAGTACATATTCAAAGTAGCTTAAAAAAATGTTGTAGATATATGCGCGCCAACATAATAACCACGACAAAAGCGCGATGACAAATATAAAGAAAGTAATTTTAATCACAAAATCCTTCAACTAAAAAAATGTTTAAAATGTTATCAAATGTTAATTACTAATGTAAAAAATTAAATAAAATAATTAAAAATTAAATTTTGAAATATTTTTTCGTAATGATAAATAAAAAAAATAATTTTTAGTGCGAACACTCTAACTTTTCTAACGTTTCATAGATTCATCATCTTTGTTCTATGTCATATTCTAAAATCGAAGAATTGTTGACGTCCAATTTCATTCAGTTTCGTTTGATCGTTTAAGCATGAAGAAATAATTCATTTCCCACAGAATCCAGTAATTTTTCCTGGATAAAAAAGTGCCCTTTACCCTACAAAAAATAAGCTACTCCATTATAAAAACTACTTTGATTCTTGTTTACTAGATGTAGTAAAACATCGCGTATACGATACTTGTAATAAGATCAAAGCTTCCTCCATTTCAAATTTTATTAATTTGCATTCAATTGTTTTAAAAAGGATTAGGTTAGTTTTCAGAACAAGAGAATTTTTCTAAATTAAACAAGCTTCACCTTTTTTGATTCTTTACCTAATCTTACATCAAAAGTTATGTTTGTTTCTTCCGGTTAAGAACTACCAGGTATATACAACTTTTTATAGCTATCCTGTAGAAACCATACAATTTTCAAAAATCAAACCAAATCTTAACTTTCTCCGATCCATTAACTAAACTATGCAAAAATATCAGCGATTCCTTAAATAGTTTTCTTTTCGATTAAATCTATAGATTCCCGCGGTTGACTTGATGATTATTTCACTTAAAATCAAGTCAAGCTCAAATCAAATGCTATTATTTAAATACTAGCTGATACCCGCAACGTCGTCTGCGTAGGTTATTATGTTAAGAACATATTTAATGTACAAAGGAAAAACTTTAAAAAAATTAAAAAATATATTAAAAATAACCGAAAAGAACTTAGCGTAGAACGTTTTTAACTATATACTAAACAGTTGCTCCTTCAGAATCCGCTATTGCTCCAATCCTATTTTGGATTATATAACAGTTTTTATTTTTGATTTTACAAATTTTTGAAAAATTAATTATTAATTAACTATAAACTATACACTTGGAGCAATTGCTGATCTGGAAAGAGCATTTAAGGAGCAAATTTTAAAAACAAAAAATTAATTATTAATCAATTAATAAATATACACTTGCAGAAATTGTGGATTCTGAGGGAGCAATTTTTTGCCAAATAGTTTAATTTTAAAAAAATGTTTCTCGTTAACTTAGGTAACTCTTTCTTTAAAAAATATATGCAATAACAAATGTTAAGTGTTGAAATGTAATTTGATTATTTTAACGGTTGTAACATTTTTACAGTAAAATATAAAAATGCTAAAGGAGAATGTAAAAGAAAAAGCTACAAAAATTATTTTAAAAACTGCTAAACAAATAGAAAATAGAATTTAAAAAATATTTATAAATCTAATATTTCGCTGAGCTGCATTAAGTCTACGCTCAAATATGAAATAATCAGTAGGCAGTGGAAGGAGAAACACTCTGCAGCCCATGCGCAATAAAGCGTTTGCCCCACTCTATCAAAGCGACGAAAAATTCAACGAATCACGCATTTTACTTGTAAAAATCACATTTTATAAAACTTTAATTACTTTGTTTTTAATGAAGATATCGTGATAATTCTTTAATAACAAGGACCAAATATATGTATAAGAAGTAAAAAAAAAAATGATCAAAATTTATTCAGTAGTTTTTGAGTTAAAAGCGAACATTGGAAAACAGCTATCATTTTATTTACATAGATAGATAAAGTCAAGTCAAGCATTGGATTTGCAAGTTATTTCATTTCAAAGTTAAAATATTAAGCTTAATTCATTGCTTAAGATATCAAAATACTTGACTAGTTAAATCTTTAATCTAAGCTATTCTAGGCAGGAACTATCTATTGCTAGGCATAATAATAATAATAATACATTGTTCAGTCAATTAACTAACGGTATATCATGTCAAACCATTTCTCTATTTTTGGGTAAGAACCAATCAACAATTTTATAGAAATGGCTATCCTACAAGAAAGAGTCATTGCTTCATAAAATAAAGTCTATGATACTCTATTTTACAGTAGCTTTTACTAGACAAAAATTGGTTTAATACAAACATTTTCATTTTATTTAATAGTATAGATATAAAATATAGCGACAAAACTAGAAGCAAAAACGTTAATATACATATATAAACGTAATAATGTTTTAATATATGTTAATGTATGACGATTTACTAATTTAAAGTTTCATATTCAAATGGAGACTATCCCAACTGTTGATATTTTCAGGCTTATGTTAAATTGTTATTTTAATTTGTTTTCAACAAAGTATTCGAAGATAAGATAAAATTCTTTACAATTTACCTTATCGCAAATTACAATAATTGTTATTGTATAGTTTATATTGATTGCTGAATTAATCAAAAAGTGTATATAAATGAAATCCTATTGATTTGGCAACTAATTATTTTATATGCAAAATAAATTATTTATATTCGAAAAACGTACAGAAGACAATTAAATAAGTTTACTAATTTTGCACGTTAACATATAATAATAAATGATGTGAACGACACTTGAAAATCTAAACATAAGATAGAGATTGAAAGACTTACTTGTATTCCGTGTCCTGGTTGACTAATGTGAAGTTGTTGCGCTTGATTAATCTGCAACGTTGTAGGTCCACCTTGAGGATTACCGCCTGGTCCGGAAGGCGGCCGCGGTGGTGGGCCATTTTGAGGTCCCCCGGGACCACCTCGTGGCATGTATCCGGGACTACCGTGATTGGCACTGGGACTTCCATACGGGGAATATTGTTGTTTGTACATTCCCGGTCCTGCAGCAGGACCATTTCCTCCCTTTGGTTGATTGTTGTACATGTTAAGTTCTTGTTTGATTAGATCTGGTTGGGGGAAACTGTTCGATTTGTTGTGGTACGCGGCAACGTTTTGGTTGTTTGAATTGGGACTGTTTAGGAATTCATTGCTGCCGAATTGGAAGTCAGTGTAAGGTGAACGGGAATTGGGAACGCGGCCCGAGGTTGGATTAAACCCGCTCAAGCCCATTTGGTTTTTATGCTGATGTTGCTCGGCCATTTGTTTAAGGGTTTGTGCCGCAGGACTAAGCTCGGTTTTGACAAAGTCCATATTGGCATAAGGTGGCATTCGTGAGGCTTTATTAAGGCCTTGGCCTTCATAAATCGGTGGAGAGTATGCGTTTTGTAAGAGAGGACTATGCGTGCTTTTGGTAACGTCTAACAGTTGTTGAGGTGGCTGTTGAGGATTTTGAGGTGGTGCCGATTGAGATAAGGCAGTGTTAAAGTCTTTTGTATCCTCAACTTTTAAACCGTTTGGTGGTAAATTTGGTAAACTACTATTTACAGTACTATTAATAATATCACTTTTGTCTTCAAAGTCAAAGTCTTTCATGAACTCGGGGTTCAAGTCACTAATTTCACTAATCAAGTCTTTAAATGCGTCGGATGTGATGATTTCGTCGCTGGTGTCGTCGCCGATGAGATCCGAGAATCCGGGGAAGGAGTTACCACCGTTCGCCTGGGCGTCTTTTTCGAGTGCCGCGGCGCATTGGTCCAGGTCGGCGAAATCGTTGTCCGGCTCTTGTTTGCACTCGACCAGAGTTCCAATGTCGACGCAGCCGATATTGGAGTTCGGTCGCATGGTGTTCGAGAGCGGCGTCGACGGGTTCGACGATTTCGGCGACGCCACATCGCTCTTCACCGAGGCGTTGGTCAGTGCTTTGACGGTGACGTTCGTTGAGATCTGTTGCGGTTGCGAGTTGGCCGCCGACGTCGTGAACTCGAGTTGCTGCACGATTTCGACGGAGAACTTGGTCAGGCCTTCGCCGCCCGGATGCCCACTGTGGGCCTGATTGTGCTGCGTCGTGCATTGCAACTTCACCGGCGGCTCGAGTCCGTCCGGCGTGTTGACCACGTTGTCCATGTCATCGTTGCTTCGCTTCAAGAATTTTTGCTGCTGTAACAAAAAAATTACAATTTTAAATTATATGTTAATTAAACTTTAAAAGGGGTTACTCTACAACTACTCATTCAAATGCTACTTGATCACAAGTGCACCTGCAATTATTGTCACATTTTATTTATTAAAGGGGTATTCGAATCTAGAGTCACGAATTCAGGACGTTTTCTCTCATTCGATAACAAAACTAATAAATAGTTTTGAGTATGTTCACAATTTTTTTTTAATTTCACTAAAATACAGGCTGGTTGACAATATTTCCATTCTTCTAGTTAACTGAGCAAAAAAATAAGATTTATAAAAAGTAAGGATGCCAACATAAATCCTATCATCTCTCCAATCAATCCAGTCAAACCTGAGTCAAATATTAATATTTTAATGTTAAATCAAGTCAAGCATTGATTTCGTTAATTATTTCATTTACAAGCGAAAATATCAAGCAGTTTTAAAAAAATGTCCAACCACTTAACTTGATGAATCCCTACCCTAAGTACAATGGTACCTTGAGATACGAATTTAATTCGTTCTGTAATCATTGTCGTATGGCAAAAAAATCGTATCTCAAAGCAATTTTTCCCATTTAAAATAATGTAATATATATTAATGCGTTCTAGCGATATGAAACTAACCCAAAACACAGTTAAATTACATATAATATACACAATTTGTATATAAATAAACGAGTAATAACACACATAATGTTTATTAATTTATTTATTTCGTATTTTCGGTAACTTCGAAGCAACGCTTGAAAAGATGCTTCGTAAAAGGTTTCTAAACATTGAAGATAACTTGTTGACCCATAGGCTGAAGGGTAGACGTTGTATTGGGTGGCAGATAGACAATTTTAATAAATTTATATTCATCTAAAAGGACATCTTCAAGACCAGGAGGGTGAGCGGGAGCATTATCCAACAGAAGGACACACTTAAGCGGTAGACCATTATCGATTAATATTTTTTTCACTGAAGGCCTAAAAACTATGTTCATCCACTCAATAAAATCGCAAATTCGTATACTCAAATTTTTTGTTGTATGTCGAGGTATTAATTTTATTATGTTTCATGTTGTAGCTCAAAACATTCGTATTGTCACGATCTCAAGATGGAGAAGCGTCACCATTTTCGGAGACTGGGAGTGCGATTACTCAGTGAATTAAGAGAGGTGAACCTTCTGGAATGATCGATCGGTCTTGGAAGCATAGAAAGTTTCGGCAATGAAATATTCCGAGAAAAATAGAAAGTCCAGGGACAATAGAGCCGAAATTTCTAAAAGGATTTTGAAATCCTATATAAGCTCCGGAAAGCATAAGGCTAGGCAGTATTCAAATAAATTTTCAAGAGTATTAAAATAAATAGTGTACGCGAAAAATAGAAATATAAATCGTCAACGTCAACAATATCTCGTGAAACTGATCAGTAACCAGCGTTAAAGTGTTAACAGTACAAGTGAACGGTGTTAAAATAAATTGTAAACATTGTAAATAAAGTGAACAGTGCAATAGTGAGTGATAATTAGTGAATAAGTGACTGTGAAAACTATCATTCGTATCTCAAGGTACCACTGTACTAGATATCGTCACAAATGAACTTCGAGATCATTCTCTCGATTTTAAAATTTTTTCAATATTTGTGTAAAAATCACAATTAAACCAAATATATTCACTAAAATAATGATAATTTGCATTTAGGTGACTGATTGGCATAATAAAATGTTGAACAGGAAGCTATTGTCTATAGATATTCAAAATGGTTACGAAGTTTAAAATTTACAATATTTAAAAAACGAAGAAGAATAACATATGAAAAAGTTAAACTAAAAGACGAATATTATGAAAAAAATACGGTAAAGTTAAATATTGTAGAGTAGACGTGACGAGAGCGAAGCGGTTAAGACGAATTTCCGGCGTCAAGAACAATGTCGCATACATTTCAATATAAAATAGGATTGCGTCTCACTTGCTCTTTTATGTTTAAAACGCATCGTTTCTCCTTGTTTCATTCTCTTTCAATAATATTTTTTTTTTATTTCATATGGAAATTTACCATCATTGATATACAAAACCTATATCACACTCAAACGAGTACAGCTAATACATTTGTAAGAACCAGCTAACTAAAAGATTGGTATCGAAAATATAAACGAATATTTTTCTAGTGCTTCATTAAAAAGTTACAATAATTTCAAGAAATAATTTTCTATATTGAAACATACATTAAAAGGCAACATTTTTATATATTTCTTCAACAAACACCGCAATGCATATCGGTAATTAAATGACAGAAAATAAATTCTATATTCTGTACAGATTGAAAATTCAATTTTCTTTCAATTTAATTTCAACATCTTCATATAATTTAACATCAAATATAATTTCCTTCGTTTCAAGTAATAAACGTTCAATGATTCAATCACAGTATTGCAAATCGAATCACTATTCCTTAAAAGCTTTAAAATGAGATTTTTTAAAATTATAATGGTTTGAAAAGTGAAATATGAATTTTTATGTTTTCAAGTTTACAGAAGTAAAAATTATTTAAATTCTCTACAAGATTTTTCTGTTAAGTGGAATATAACGACGATATATAAAGGTGAAACTTCTTGTTTTAAAACACTACACATTGTACATACTTATAATTACCAAGCACATATTGCAGAGACTGCACTTTTATTTCAATGTACAAAGGTAATTTTTATTTATTGAATATAGAACCTAAATTAAATTGACTGAAATATATCGCAGCCCAAATTGTAATGTATATGTTTTTCATTTTGAAAGAAAAAAAAATTGTTATCCCTGTACAACCATTTTTTCCGAGTAATAAATATCCTAGATCTAATTTCTGAACTTTAAGTCCAAACTTAGAAATGAATTTCATAGTAAATTTCATCAAATTCCATTGAACTATTTTTCTAGGAAGTATTAGTATTGTTAGCTATCCTACTGTTGTTTACATTTATTTTAGGATAAAAAGTATTTAATGCGTTGGGTCAAAGTCTCAAACTCTTCCATACTTAACGCCATTGAGGCTCATTTTAATTTCAGCAGGATAATAAGCACCATTAAGGACCTGTATAGTGTACATGTATCTGGGATGAAAAGTATTCAATGTGTTATTTTATGATCATTTTATAAAATTTCGATAAAGCCCGTTAAGCAGTTAATACTCGAGAAGTTATTAATCCCACAGGAACTAGTTACTTAAAAAAATATTCTATTGCACATAAGTATTGCCTTGTGAACTACTTCTATGCGGAAAATTATATTTATTGGTCGTTCCATTTCTGCAGGTCCAAACTTTAAACTAATGAACAAAAGTTTCCATTTCAAACTATCCTACAGGAACCGTGCCTTTTTTCAATTTACAATTATTTTTTTTTCACAATTTACATATCCTGCTAAATTACATTAATTGGATGGGTTAATGGGCTACTACAGGAACTTTTAAGATTGTTTTAAGATTAAAATTAGTTTATTGCACTCATAGACCCCTAAAATATCTTTGTTGTTATGTTTAAAAAATGAGGTAATGTACTTTGAACATCACTTACAAAGTGAGTTAAAATAACACCATTAAAAAGACGAGTAGGTAGACACGTTTTAAGTTAATAAATTCTCTAATATTTAAGTAGTTATTACAATAATATAATGTCACATTCTAAGATCTTAAAGATGGAGGAATGTCGCCATTTTCAGAGTCTGTAAGTATCACCTACCCCATCAACCAACGAATGAGGAAGCAGCGTGGTTGTGGAATAAGAGTGGCCGGGCGGAGCATTATCGAGTATCCTTAAGACCACCCATCGAGAGGATTTGACCAAAAGTATTACTTGGTGAATTAAGGAAACTCCTTTAACACATTCTGTCTTTCTAAGAAAAATAGAAAGTGGTGAAAAATAAATTGTTCTCAGAAATATAGAAAGTTTGGTAAAGGGATAATAGAACCGAATCTTCTAGAAGGATTTCGAAATCCTACATAAGCCTCGAACAAAAATAGGCGAGTCAGTCTTAAAATAAATAGTAAACGTGAACAGTCTTGAAATAAATAACGAACGTGAACAGTCTGAAATAAATCTTCGACGAGTCTTAAGTAAATAGTGAAAGTAATCAGTCTTAAAATAAACAGTGAAAGTGGACACTGTTAAATAAACGGTAAACATGGTGACATAAGGTGTAACAGTGCAATAGCGAGTGACATTTAGTGAGTAAGTGACTGTGAAAACTGAATAATTAAACAGTGAACTAAATAACTGTCTAAGTGTATATAAAGACATACGTGCACATTGTGCAAAATAAATAAATAAATACTTGTTTCGTATAAATTGTCGTCATTAAACACAAACCTAAGAACCCATAAAAACGTTACATTAACAAATAAACCGCACCAAAATGGGTCCTTTCGTTTGAGTGCTAGAATGCTATGGACAGACATACAGATACACACGTCAAACTAATACATACGTGAAACTAATAACACCCGTATTTTGCGTCGGGGTTAAAAATAAATGATATAATAAGTAGAAGTATTATTTAGATTGGAACATCCTTAAAACTGGTGAGATGCATTGCCAGCCTTATAGTCAGCGTTTGGAAAAATTGAGATGAATAGTGACTGTGAGTATGAATGGTTTAGATAGATATCGGATATCAAACTGATAGAGTAATTTTTTTTTTTAATTTTCATCCTATAAATATTACGAAAATAATGAACCAAAATTATTTTTTACAAATTTTAAAATCATCTTTTCAAATTTTCTTAAAGACGTGTAGGTACTAAAAGTGAATTTCAAAACTAACTCGTTCTGAAACTGTTGAAGCGATTTAAATATTTCGACAATATCAACAAGTTGTTGAAAGTCACAGTTGCTTTTCGCTTCAAGAAGATGAACAGTTTAAGCGTTGGTGCGACGCTATACGCGATGCAGTGCACCAACGATATTGCGATTTTTCCTCTTTTCTTCGTTTCCTCTTCGCTCGCAAGAGAATCGTATCGAAATGGAACATTACGTCAATGTCCGCTAGAACCGCCGCGTTTTAGCTACTTCTAATAATTTCGAGCCACTTGAAGTTAATCTGTCTTCTTTCTGCAAGCGACCGTTTCATTTGTACACAAAAGAGATAGCAGGCGAGCGAAGAAAAGGGATTGAGTGAATATCATTCATAAAAATAACACCAACAACAGCGTAAGAATGCGACCCGATCACCCGACCTTAATGCCTCAACTTGGTTTCATCTTTCTTACTTTGCATTTTTTTATGATTCAACAATTGCTTAAACTTAAGAATTTTTGTATAACATACAACATATACAAACAAATTATCAATCTTTTCAACAAAACGAGATTTTGTATGTAAAGAATTAAAGCATTTTATTCGTTTTAGGCGTTCACGTTTATACTTTATTGATTGAAATATAGAATTACGATCAATTCAAAGATAGGACTCATTTGAAACAAATTATTCCGAGGATCAAAGATGATTGGTTATTGAAGTCGTGACGTCACAACATTATATTTGCAAATGTTTTTCTGCCAGGAACTAAGCCTCACACCAAACTTTAAGTAATTAAAAAACTAGATTATGTAGAAAATGCGACCCAAGGTAGATAGTGGCACCTTGAAAGCATTTTTAAGAATTTTGCCCATAATATTGATATTTACGATATTAGAATGGTTTACAAAAACTTTTAGTCAATATAGCGCACCTGAAATATAAGGTGTCAAAGTAATAACTAAAGATTGCAAATTTTAAGTAGGTACTCCCTGTTCTACTTTCTCAATTGAAATCATTCATATCCATTATTCAGGGCTGTTCGAATATTTCATGTTAACGATTAATAGGAGATTAGGTAGATTAAGAGGGTATTCGCATTATTTACATTTTTTTTAAGCGGGCTACAAGTGAAATTTAGGGGAAATTCGGCAGTGTTCAGGATTGTTTTTGAGTATGGGTATCAAAATGGCTGTACGGTTTGAGATCTGTACAAAATTTGAGACAATTTTTGAGCGCTTTGTTTAAATTTCATTGTTAAATTAAGGCATTTTGCATTTATGGTAAAAATCGTCATTGTCTTTTGTAGACACAAAAGAATAATTTGAAAAATATCGATACCGAAATGATTTTCACTGCAGAAATAATTAGATCGTTTATCTCGGCATTGTGCACTTTTAAAGCATTTATTTCGTACAATTAATCTTAACGGAACCCAGAAACTTGTTTACGAAATTTCCACGACATCAATATGCAACTAAAAATAAAACACAATTAATTGACGTCATAAATGTCAATGATTGCACTCGGATATTTCCGGAATAGAGATTCTTCACTTATTGACTTGAAATCGAGTTATATATAAAATTGAAATATCAAATCTTGTCAAGCATTAACTTTGTATTGTCACAAGTCTAAGACTGTGCCGCCATTTTATGACACTAGGGGTGGTATCACCTGTTCTCAGCCGTGGGTGGGCCGAATCAATCACCAGCCAAAGGAGGAGCACCGTTATTACAGGATGGGGAGAAACCTTGTGAAATTCTAGGAATTCCAGAATATTCTCTCTCTAAGAGATTTGTATTCGAGACCACCTAGCACAAAGGATTAAACAAAAGAATGGAAGTTTCAACCAAGGAATAATAGAACCGAATCTTCGAGAAATATTCCGAAATCATATATAAGCCCCGGAGAAACATAGACGAGTCAGTGTGAAAAAAATCTTCGACTAGTGTTAAAATAAATAGTGAAAATGAACCGTGTTAAATAAATTGTGAACATTGTGAAAAAAAGTGAAACAGTCCAATTGTGAGTTACAATAGTTAGTGAATAAATGACTGTGAAAACTGACTAGTTAAACAGTGAACTAACTCATTGTTAACGTGTAGTTTATAAGGGACATTAAGAAGTAAGATAAATAAATTAACATTTGTTAAAAATAAATTTGTTATTATTAAATACAAATCCCCGAATCCGTAAACACGTTACAGTATTAAGTTATTACTTTTACAAATTACAAGTTCGAGTTTAATTTATTTAAAAAAAAATTCCTTTTACCTGGTGAATCCTTAATAATGAAAACGTTATAAAAACTTATGCTCTCTGAGGATATGACTAATATTTTTAATTTTTAATTAATGCAACGGGGGAACCCATCTTTTATACACTGATAATTATTCAAAAATAGTCAATATTCCGACTACTGTTTGCTCCATATAAATCTAGCATTCAACTTAATACTATAGTAAATATTTCAAAGCATAAACTAAACTAAATGATTTTAATAGAAGTCTTCATCTACATAAAAATCGATTTAAAGATTTAAACTGTTAAAATGGAAAATTTTATCAAGTGCTTGGAATTTAAATAAAAACGACTGATTCAATACAGATAAATCTTTCATTACCATCAAGCTTATGGTATCCAGATTGTCACAGACAGTCTTGTCTCCTATTAAAATCAATTTTAATTTTAACATTATATTTATACATATGAACTATGGAACCATGCATAAGTTACTGTAATGAAAATGATCTGAACTATCTGAAGTTTTTGACAAATAATCCCTTTGAAAAGTCAGTTAACATTTTAGTTAACTACATAATTAATAACATTATAAATGCACTACTAAGTTATCTGAAATGCAAGGATTTTAAAACAAATTACACTTTTCATGCAAAACTTTTTTTTAAGCAAAAAAGGCGCGTGCTTTCAGTTAAAAAAATATTTTCTTTATATAATTTTACTTGCGTATACATATTTAAACATATATGGATAATTATAATAAGCATAATATAAAAAAACAGAGTCGTTAAATAATAAACATGTTAAGGTAATCGACGATAATCATGTTTCATAAATTGGAGATAATTTATGGTTATTTGAAGTTTTTATTTTGTCAAGTAGCTTTTTTCACGTAAAATAATTTTTCAACGCTTAAAGATTAATTTTTTCTCTAATTTATTACCGCTGGACATGCTTCTATTAATTCATAGTGTTGCTTACTTCATTTTTTATAACATTTAAGGTTAGGTTAACTCTTCTGAATAAAAATGAGCAAGTTTTAAATATAAATTAAAACATTTATTATGCTAAAGATAAACTTGTTACTTTATGTAGATTGTTAAAAATCAAGTAATAAACGATCATATTGATCAGATTGGTTTTGTTTAAGTACCACATTCGAGAATGAGCCTAGCAATAAATAATAATAGAAGAGTTTTAATTTTTTTTCAAATAAACCAAGCGCAATTTTACAATTCATATTGATAAGTAGTTTGATTTTATAGTCATAATCTTAATTTTTAGTATTTTTACCAAATAACCAATATTCAGTACACGAATAATGGTTCGACAAAATATAGCTAATAATCTTAGCCTTGAGTCTGTTAGTTTAAGCTGAAATTTTAGACAAAGACCGATCAAAAGAAGCTTTTTTTGATTTTGTTTGATTTCTTAGACAAAACCATGTGTACCATGTAGATTGTAGAGTTTTATCAAATCGAGTACCTGGACTTTTAGTGTAATAAAAAAAGTTTTTCTATTTAAATTTTGAAACGAAATAACTTGCAAATACGATGGTTAACTTGACTTGACATTTAAATATTACCAATAGACTAAGTTTAATTCAAGTCAAGTAAACCACAAGTATAATGTATTAAACATATCAATAATATTGACAATTAACTAAATCTCCACTTTACTTGTCCAAACCAATAGATTTTTTGATTTTCAGTCATGGCAAAATTTAAAAAAAAATATTTGTAAACCCAAATTTCACAACATCATTGTAAAGTGTAAATATTGTAACGAACAAAGACAGAGACAGTAACAGCGATGGACAAGAATAAAATAGGCAATGCACATCTGAATCTCAACTAATATTGATAGAGCCAACGGTTTGGGAATTTTTAAAAAGATTCGGCAATCAAACTTTTCCGAATGTTCGCAAATACATGTTTTTGCCTATATAAGGATAGTCAAGCATTCTGAGACATTCTGTGAATACAAATGATTATAGTAATAGTGATACGATTAATTTTAAAAATGATTGCAGTAAAGAGATTTTTGTGATAAATAATTTACCAACGAATGGTAGGGAGTAGTTTGGTTACCAAAATAGTTTAGTTTATTAAACGTTTTGTAAAATTTCCATCGAAAAAAAATCCTTAATGAGAATATCAATTCTTTGTATTTTTTATTTGATTCATATACGTTTTCCGCGATTCGGAAGAAAAACTACACTAAAAGTTCAAAATCACAATGCTTGATCATTTGTATTGTATAGTATAAACAGTTAAATTGAGTGATTACCTACGTCATAATTAACATTTGTGCACTTGCAACTGCATTAATATTTTGGGCAAAGTCAGGTGCAATGCCAGGCATAGTTGCTTTACCTGAAGCTTATTTTTAAAAAATCGGTTTTCTATGTAAAAGCGAACTTTGCTAGCAACAGATGTATGAAAAATGTTATTAAAATTAATACTCTAATTTTACGCAATACTACTTATTATTTTTTGAGATTAATACGACATAAACTTATGTATAGATTAAAAGTAGTTGTCTTTGATATTGTCACAGTCTAAAGATGGAGGAGCGTCACCATGTTCAGAGTCTGGGAGTATCACCTACCCCATCAGCCAGCCAATTAGGCCAAGCGGCGTGGTTGTGGGATGGGGTGGCCAGGCGGAGCATTATCGAGTAATTAAGGGAATTCTTCTAGCATATTCGATCGTCCCAAAAAATAAATAGAAAGTGTTAAAAACAAATTGTTCTGAGAAATAAAGAAAGTTTGGTAAAGGGATAATAGAACCGAAAGTTCTAGAAGGATTCCGAAATCCTATATAAGCCCCAGACAAACATAGGCGAGTCAGTCTTATAATAAATAGTGAATGTGAACAGTGTTAAATAAAGTGTAACAATGCAATAGTGAGTGACAATTAGTGGTGTAACAGTGCAATAGTGAGTGACAATAATTAGTGAATTAGTGACTGTGAAAACTGAATAGTTAAGCAGTGAGCTAACTAACTGTTAACGTATAGTTAATAAGTGTATAAAGTGTAAGATAAATCAATAAAAAATTGTTAAAAATAAATTTGTCCGTCATTAAACGCAAACCTAAGAACCCGAAAAACGTTACACTATTATATTCTATCTAATAAAACAGAGAGCTTCAATTTGAAATTTACGGACTCTAAGAATCCCGCAAGCGATCACTATTTGCTTTACTATTAGTTATTTACTTATGTCTTATGATAAACTATCTTATTTGCTACTCAAATAAGAGATTTTTTTCAAGAAATCAATAATCTCGAGTTGCTTAAAGTGTAAAAGGTTGAAGACCCTTAAAAATAATAGTATTGCACTGATATTTAAATCAAACAGGTATTTTAACTCAAACATCAACATAAGGTTTAGAAATTCACTAATTGACTTGATTTGATTTTCAAACTATACAACCTGAATTTGACTTGAAACCAAGTAAACGTGTTTCAAATATTAATATTTAAATATCGAATCAAGACAAGCATTGAATTTGAAAATTATGTCTTCTTACAAGCCAAAATATCAATCACATTTCATTTTAAAAAAAGATTCAAATACTTGACTTGATTAATCCTTAATAAAGTTGCAATTTCAGAAAAATGTGGTCTGTTTAATTATTGCAATTTATATTTAACACTAATCATTGTATCTCTGAATCCATTATTCTAGATTTAGAGGTCAAAAATTCCCATAGTATTCTCTGCGGAGCATCGTTTAGCTTCAAAGATTATTTTAGTTTCTATTTTTCTCATTTAATTCATCGAAAATTTCACAATCATAACGTTCGTTCAATGCAACATATAATTAAAATTATTTCGAAAGTAGGTAAATTCCTTAGTATTTAAAAAAGGCAATCATCATTTCGATACTTATTTATAGGTAACATTAACATAGAATGATTTCAAGTCACACTTTACTAATAATAACCGTAAAATTCCGAATTCTTGTTCTGACAAATTATTTATAAACATTTAAATTTTGATGAGATTGGCTAAGAGTAAAAATAGCTAAGGTTTTTTTTTTTTTTGTTACTTACAGACATTGGCGTGTTTGGAATCACATTGTGATGAATCTTCAAATTGATTGATTACATTTTGCCGAATCGAGCAATGCGACCAACATAATAGTACATACTTTTTTTAAATAACGGCAGTTTTTAATTTATTTTCAACTCCTTGTATATTATGATAGATATGAACCCATCGCCACATACACACACGAAAAAGGTTTAAACTTGGTGCAGTATACATTCGAAATGTTCGATGTTAGATTGAAGGCTCGCGTAGTGTTTCGATCGTCACATCACGCTCTATTTCTGTTAAAACTGTGATGGTTATATATCGATGAAATCTTCGTGTATCTTAAAACGAATGAATAAATGTGTGATTTAATGCGAATATTTCAATTCAATTATAAAAAGCTTTAAAAATAACCTTTTTTAATTTTCTACACTTTCCAATAGTCACTCACTAATTTACGTTCTTCAAACTAAAATATCAAGACCAAAACTAAAACGAAACGAGGTTCGTTCGCTTATTCAAAATGTTAAATTGCTATTTTCCTCCAATTAACATTTCATGAAACGGTTACAAGTTTATCTATGGCGTGTTCTATTTATTCTTAACTGGATATTCATTTGATTTAATTAGTTAATTATTCGAATAAATGCATTGGGAGCATCAGGAACCGCTCTAATGAATGCGGGAGTGTCTTCTTTCATTTTTACTCATGTTTCAAGAAAATAAACCGTTTCTCTTGTGAATTACGACACATTTTTGTTGTCCATTAACAAATTCAAATTAATTTAAAATCAATCCCAAAAAATAATGCAATGAATCATTTACTCCATATTTGTTAATAATATAATTACGTTACTATCCCTTGAACTTCGGCTCGTTGAGGCTCCACCGTAGTTAAATTTAGATTTATGAACTAACTGTGACAAGGATAAATCATCAAACTGCTTAAGAATATGAATATTAAACTGATTTAATGATGTAATACTTTAAAGGTAAATATAAGCGTAAAGTAATTGCGTAAGATTTATTCAACTTTTAATAAAAGAAATTAAAGAGTTATAAAATAAATTTTAAGTGTTGGGTTTTCATCCAAATGAGCCAAGAAACTGAAAATATAAAAAGTAATTTTAACTATTTAACTTAATTTATGGCATTTTTTAGATAAAAAACGAGAGGAGTTAAAATTATATATTTAAATATTATATTATGTATTTAACCCTCAAGATTAAAAATATTTCTGGATAATAAACCATTGCAAATTTTAAGAGTTTGAAAAATATAATAACCCTTTTTGTTAAATTGTTTACGCTTCGAGGAACTGAATTAAAGATACTGTTTAAAACAATTAGACTTATAAGCGAAATTCTTGTCTCTAACTCATTTTCTCTGGTTGAAACTCGCAACTAAAGTAGGTTGTTCTTCTGAAACATATACGGCATATACAAAATACGTTTTTAACAGAAGGAATCTCGCGAAAAAAATTTAATAAAGTAAGATTAGAGGATTATATATTTTCTTTATATTATGTTCTTTTATGTTAGCTTTAAATCGCTTTGATTTAGGAGTTGTATTATTAAGGTCTACTTATTGTGTAAAACTATTGGGTTGTCTCAGCAAGTCCCCAATTACAGACTGTGTGGGGATGGGGAGAAAATCGCGACCCATGTCATTTGTGACTGCAAAGCCCTTATAAAGTGGCGACACCTGTATGGGATAAATGACACCCAAACAGGCATAAATCGCGTAATACGCGCAAGGTAGCACAGTTGCTGCACAAAATGCTGAACCTGGAATAAGCAAAAATCCTTGTACAACAGGGATACATGAGCAGAACAGGAGTACAATAAGCCTAAGGCTGCAGTGCGGGAGGGGGGGGACAAGCCCAAACCTGGTTTTCTGCTTACGAATAAAAAAGATCATCTTATAGTTAAAAAAAATAAATTTAAATCCAAAAACTGTGTATTGTTTTTTTTTTTTTTTTTTTTTCGAAAAAACTAATCTTCTCACCATAATATTAAAAAAAAAATAAATAAATAAAAAAAAACTTAAAAGACACGTCTGACGGCTAGACCACTAATGATTAAAAAAAATGATTTTCCCAAATTTTACCTCTAAATAGTTCAAAAAAGGGATTGAGAGTCTACACTTTTCAATTTTTTGCTCCTAAAATATCAATTTTCTCCAACGTTATGCTTGTAATTATCAATTTACATGTAGGGTAAGGAACCTCTACTTTTGTAGTTTCTCAATTCCTTCATTTAAGAGAGGAAACAATTTTTAAAAATGTCTATAATTTTTACTATTTTTTAAAGTGACTTTTCCTACTTGATGTATTGGTAGCTGTTTTGTTGGAGGGAAGACATAAAATCTCAAAATTACGTAATAACCGTACAAACATACATTTTTATTTTTGAAATTTCACATTTTTTTGGGCTTTTTATAAATTTTTTTTTTTGATTTCTTAAGCAAGAATAAAATTTCTTCACCTTCATTGTAGTAATTTTTAATTTCTAGCTTCATGTCATTTGCTCATATATCTTATTGTTTATTGCCTTAACTCTATATTTCTATATATATAAAAGAGTAGACCCGATTAACTGATTGTACACGCTGGAGGTTAAGCCATTAAAGAGAAATCCTGAATCCTTAAAGTGTCATGCCTGATTGGATTGTGTTACTCGCCAAGAAAATAATTTTTAAAATACCACCCCTCATTGTAGTTCAAAGAAGGGATTGACAGTTTTTCATTTTTGAAATCTTTCTCCTTAATTATAAATTTTCTTAAGTTCTAGTCTTGCAATTATTACTATTTATGTAACTGTAAAAAATCCCTGCTTTTGTAGTTTCTTCCTTAATTAAAGCGTTGAAAACTAATTTTAGAATGTTAAGAAAATCCTAAAAGAAGTGATTTTACTGACTCATTTACAGATATTCTCTTAATTATCTAAGTGATTTTTTTGTTTGTTTAAATGATATTGTTGAAACAAATGCTTTTGCTTATAATAACGTTATTTTGGTGTTCGTGTTCGTACCTAGAAGTTTATTTTCTTAAGCCTACTGTGCTACTTTTTTTGCTAAATTTTACATGGACGAAGTCATGGGTAGTCGCTAGTACTCATATAAAAGAGTATCCGGATTGATTGAGACACACGATTAATAGCAGAATTATCAAACAATAACATTTTTTATGTGCAAAAGATTAAGCCATCGTTTTCTTTTTGTAATTGTTTATACTTTGTAAAGTTTTATTGTCTTGTATTTTGTAGGAGGATAATTTAGGTGATTTCTTTCTTCATAGACAGAGTATTATTTTTTAAGACTAGACTATGTACACTATTTTTGTAAAACTTTTCGTGAACGAAGCCACGGGTAGTAACAAAATAAAAACAAATTTCAAACTCCATAAAAGATTCTTAGTTGGCTTTTACACACCATATTAGCTATTTATTTCAGAATACTTGAAAAATAAAATAATTTGCAGCTTTATTTTTTTTAAATAATTTTTCTAATCTATAATATTGTATCGTATTTATTAGAACTACGTGTACGTAAATACAATCGATGATTTATCGTTCACTTAAGTGCTGAGTGAGTGAGCTGGACGTGGATAATATAAATATTGAAATAAATATTTTTCGTTTGAGATTTTATCACAAAAAAACCCAAAGGCTGCATAAAAATTAAAATTTTCTATTTTCTTCTAAGTCAGAAAATTAATTTTAGTTGTAAAGAAAAGCCAATAAAAATTCTAAGAAGATCTCCGACTAGCCTTCAAAGAAATTCTTCTCGTCAAGATTTACTAATTGTGAAACCTGCCATTCGGATCCATTTGCGATAAATTCTGCATGACTAACAGTTTCGAGAGAAACTCTTTCAAGGCAAAAACGCGAATCATTAACTCAAATATGACTTAATAAGAACCAATTTCAAATTTTTATTTCAACAAGGAAGTAAAAATCTAATAAAGATAAAACACAAAAACGTGTTAATTATTTCTTACGCTATTATATATTAATATCTATTCATTATTTACTTTCTAAATAACTAACGAATACGACAAAAAGTGGAGAACATACATACGAAGAAAATACTTTGGTTACATCAATGAACCCCAAGTTCTCATTTAAACCTTTTGTAAGTCAATTGAACGATGATACTATAGGTGTTATGCAAAATTTTTCTTAGCAACTTTTGTTTTAAAAACTATATCGATTTGTTGAAAGTAATACGGAAATAAAATTGCATAACGTATCGACAAAAATGACTGATTAAATAATTTTATTTTCAACAAATATCATTCGTTCTGCAATGAATTAATTGTGTACGAGTTACGAGACATGACGCGACAGCTTATAACGCAAGGCTTCAAGGGGTTGAAGAATGAGGTAACGAATTAGGTAAGGGTAGCATTTCGAGTCTCGACATAATATAATTGCGCAATTCAAACATAGCATTGCGTACATTTTATTTACACTTATTATTTTGCCCTCTCGACTAAAAAATTAGATTTAACACAAAAATAATAATGAACACTATTTTCTAAAATAATTCTAACGACTTTGTCTCTTTTTTATATATAATATAAAAATAGGTTATAAAATAGTTAAGAAAAGTTTACTATCCTAATTTGTTTTTCTAAAATATAGACTAAAAAGTTATGTTTCTATGATAGCTTAAAGTTTCAAAGTAATTTTAACAACTGTTGATGGAATTAAATACTATTTGATAAATTATAGTCAAGGCCGTACTAGGCAGGGGTAACAGAGGTACTTGCCCAAGGTCCAGAAAATCCTCTCAAATAAATTCATCGTAGTTATTTTCTTATTGTAAGTTTGTTTTTACTTTAAAACCCTATCCTATAGATATTTGGACCTATATCGTAAGACGTGGCACTTGTCAAGTGAGACGACAGTTGTCATTTCACGATAAATAAAGACCTAATTTGAAAGTCTTGCCTAGGACCCTAGACCCTACCACCTTTGATTACAGTGGCACTTCTCTAATACGATCTGAGCTGTGAATATTACGATGTTACAAAGAATATTTTTATTTTAAGGACTTGAAGTGCAAATGAATCCTCCAATACGTTTTTTAAGAGTAAATAGTTCAATACATGTAGATTAATTAAAAACAAGTTATTAGTGACTCGATAAGTTTATTTAAAAAAAGGTGAGATTCTTTCCATGTAAGTAATCTGTATATATAAAACAGTAGACTGATTGACTGACAGATGCGCTGAAGGCTAAACGGTTGGAGAAAACAAGATGAATTTCTACAATGTTATTCCTATGTGGGCTGTGGTTCCACCAAGAAAATTTAAAGATAGAATTTTATACCTGGCCTATAACACACACCCTAAAACCTAAAGTGCGTTTTTTGTCTTACAGGTACTATACGCCGACTGCCAAGATATACGGTATTTGAAATTAATAATATATTACGGTTTTTTATCTGATTTTATAGCTGTTTTTTTTTAATTTGAGTGGTAACTTACTGAGTTGTAAGTAGGTACATAACTGTAGTACAAATTATTGTAATCTATCTTTGTTAAGACTGAGACTTAGAATTAAATAATAAATTATTAGATTATTAAATTATAGAAATTTTAAACATATGTATATAAGTTTCGATTTCGGCTAGGGTTTGCAAACCGGTTTTTAAAAACCGGTTTTTTAGTAAAAAATTAAAAACCGAAAACCCGGTTATTCAATTAAAATAATCGGGATTTCTTTTAACCGATTTAATATTATTTACAATGAATTTTACAAAAGAATTATTCAACCGGGAGAACAAGAAAATTTGTAGGTGAGGATAGTGAGATTCAAATACATAATAAAGGTGAATGATGTGGAAATGTCGCTAAATGATAAACGCTTAAAAAAGGATGTCGGTTATTTGAAAATACCGGGAAAAGAAAGAGCACCCAAGAATTACTTTTAAATGCCTTAAGCACAGTTAAACCAACTTCAGGATTCAGAATTCAAGGATCAGGGATTCAGAAAGAACATTTTCTGTGCCAGAAAATTTTAACAATAAAATTAGAAGTAAGTTAGTGTAAAATTACTCTTTAAACATGTTTTTATCAGTTTTATTAAATTTGTAATTTGCAAATGAACTTTTATAACTGAAGTTAAATTAAAAATAAAAAATCATTAATTAATGGTGTTTTATTTTAAAATAAATACAAAAAGGGTGGGGTGATTATATTATAGATTTAATTTTCCTAAAAACCCGGTTTTTAACCGGTTAACCGGGTTTAAGATAGGAAAAAAACCGGTTTTAACAAAAATACGGTTTTTTGCAAACCCTAGTTTCGGCTGAACTGAGAGCAAGGCCGAAAGTTCGGCTCCGGTTTCAATTTCGACTGAGAACCCAGTTTCGGTCAAAAATGAGTATTTGCAGTTTCTTAAAAGGTTCATTTAAAGGTTGAAAACATATTTTAAAAATTGTGAAAAGCCCTAAGAGCGAAGTCACAAATAACCGCTAGTATTATATTGTATACTTATTATATTATTATATTGTAGTTAACTAATATTTTTGAAGTGAAACTTCTTAGACGGCCGTAGTACCGATAAGTGGACGGGAATTGAAGGTTTCAAATACGCATCAGATGAACGATATTTTGACGTAGATAAAGAGAACCAATGACAGTATAAATACTGAATAAACAGAATATTTTCATCTCAATTATTATATTCTTAAAAATAAACTATGAAATATGTATCATAATAATTCTATTTTACCGATCGCACATTTACAATGTTAACATTGTAATTTCAGTTAGGATGAATAGAAATTAGCATTACTTTGGGTTGCATTATTTTTTTAAATACATTTTACTATGTTACAACGTAAATATTATTGTATTAAAGTACACTCCAGCATTATCATATTTTGCAAAAAATAAACTCTTGAACTTTTTTTCTTCATAATATAGTTATTCGTAAGACTTATGTGGTATTTATTTCTGTGAACAATTCATTTTAAAACGGTCGGAAAAAATGATTCATGCACCGCGATTTGATATTGCAAAATTATTCCGCATATGAAATAGAAAAAGTTGAGCTATGCATAACGTTAGTAGATGGAAACATACTTGCTCATTGCCAGTAAGTCAAGGATTTTGAATCACATCAATACAAAAAGAAAGAAAGAAAAAAAATCATTCTTATTTTACAATCCATCATAATTTACATTAAACAATTCCAAACAAAACGGAAAAAAGGAAGCAAAATTGATTCTATTCAATATTCCCTGCAAGTCTTGCACATAATATTATATTTCCAATACGTTGAAAGTCCAAGATAAAACCTTCATTTCTACTCGCCATATTGAAAATTTAATATGAAAAACATTCGCTGTTAAGAGTAATTGATAACGTTCGAATTTGCTGATTATCGCTAACCAATGTAGAAGTTTTTTGCGAATTGGAAATTGTATAAGTATTATGTTAACAACGACGAAAAGCAGGTTGAGAAATAAATTTCGTGTTTTTGTATCTAAAATTAATTTAGGTCAGAGACCTTGTTTGTTATGTTGAATAAATAATCAACGTTAGCAATCTTCTGTCTATCATAAATACGAGTAAGTTGCAAATTTAGCGTCATACGGCCATATCATGAAATCCATTGGGCAATCACTCCACTAATTACACGATGCAATAATTATATGCACTTGCGATAATTTGTTTTAAAGCGACGTTATAGAACTACCATTTGAAATGCTGAAAATTAAAAATTATTTTTGAATTAATTTTCTTAAAAAGTTAGGTTCTGTATGGTTGTGGCTACAAATCTCAGGAGTTGATTTGAATAATTTTTTTTTATTCGTACCAATTCAAAGGTGGGCTATAAATAATTTTTTTGGAGATACAACTGAAAAATCGAAAAACTTGATAATAGTAAGGACAACTCCGGACATACTCATATTACTAATAAGAAAGCAAATGTAAATGTGCAATAGCAAAACTTATTCATTTCTTACGATTGTGAGTAACTCTAAGTCTTTAAGTTACCATTTATCGTTGTTACTTTAAACATTTTCTAATATATGTATTAGAGTAAAAATCAATTTTTGTTTGTTCGTTTTTATGCACTTAACACCCGTTTATCCCCCAAAAATTTACGGTTTCCGAAGGATACCTCATAATCTATCCAATTACACAATAATATGTTGTTTAAACAAAAATTTTAAGCACGGCTATTACAACTCAAAATTCAACGAATTTCATATAAGTAGTAAAAAAGTATAACAATGACAACACAACTAATGAAAATTAAAAAAAGCAAAGACAATTCAAATTTGTGAAATAAAATTAACTATAAGGGTGTGGTAGGCTTTCAAAAAAGACACGTTAAACTTTTTATCCCGGAAAAATGCACGGTTCCTGAGGGATAATTTTAAATATAAAGTTTTCATTTGATTTTTTGTGCTTCTCCCACGCAATAAAGAGGCATAAATAAAAGTAATTTTTCATGTAAAAATCTTTTATATGACAATGAAATCAAAACAATTCTATATCCTGAAATGATTAGCGGTTCTGTGGGGGTAAATAATAAATTTTTTCTAGCTTAAACTACGGAACAAATTTTAATAAACTTTTGTTAAAAATACTTCAGATCTTAAGATAACCAAAAAATCAAACCCCCGCAAACAGTGTTCTATTATGGTATACAGAGGATGAACAGAATTATAAACACTCTCGAGGGAAACTGAAAAGGTTGCAAATCTTTTAGAATAAGGATTTTGCATCACCTGTAAGGCCCATAGTATGCTAGGAATTCCCAAATTCACAGTGAACTGAGTATGACAGGCATATAAGAGCAAATGAGAGATTTAACACAAAGATGCTTCGACATTTTCCGCGGTTCGAGTGCCACTGAATGGACTCTGGGTCTAAGTAGATCCCAGAGACAGCTACGGAAAAATCTCCCACAGGAAACACTCTAATGTAGCCAATTTTATTAACAAAATGCTCAAAGACAAATATTAAACTTCCAGCTAATGATTAGCCAGATATAAATCCTCATCATCAACATTATGTATCTAGTGGAAAAAATCAAAACAAATAACAAAAAAAGAAACATTATTGTGCTAGTTTTTAACACTGTAAGTAGATAGAATAAAAGATATAGGTAAGTAACGTTTTTCAAATTGATGATTCAACTAAAGGATGACTTAAAGAAGTGGCCAAATTCAGAAGTAAAAGAATTATTTTTGTTTAAATTAAAGAAAAACATTTGCGAGTATTGAAAAATAACTATTTAGAGCAGACAATCAACAGTGCCACTATTGGAGAACTACTTATTTCGGATCTCAACATTTGTTAGGTTTTGAATTATTCTTCCATAAGAAATATTCATCTTTAGGGAATATCCATAAGTCCCATAAATACTTATAATCAACCCTCTAAGTTAAGATATCTAGTCCCCCCACCCCCTTCATCGTTATTACGTAGTTTATGAATAGTATCTCATCTACAATCTATAGTAGAAATATGGCAGTATTCTGTAGATGTTCTTGTTTCGTAGTTCTAAGGGCGCGATTTTGTTGTAGTCTGCTTTTAGTTTTAAAGCTATTTTTAGGTTTTAATGTTGTCTAGAAAGAGATTAATTTAAAATATTGTGACGTCACATAGTCTATAACCAGCAAACGTTTAAAACACTTCTAACAATACCTAGTTTGTCAAATTAAGATTAAAATTTAAGAAGATTTTTGTAAACACATGAACAACCATACATTCACACAACATATTAGGTTCGTTCGCGGTACTGATCCGGAACTGGTAAAGAATCAATCCAAGTGATTAGATAGGATAATCGCCAAACGCATACACGCTGATGAACTGATTAAGGGTTATTTTCCTGTGAACGAGTTTGAAAATGTTCGGAAGTAAGACGAGGATTAAGTAAAACCCACGAAAATTGTTAATGGAATTGAACGTTGACAGACGTTGATGCCTCGTTCACACGAGTCAACTTAAGAGAACCGATTTTAGTTAATCGATCAAAAGTGGAATGAAAAACCTAGTGTGATGACTCGTTCAAACTTTTTTTGATCAACTTAAAAGTTGATTACGGTTCTCACACGAGGTTTTTCATTCAACTTTTGTTGATCAACTAAAAACGGCCTACTAAAATTGACTCGTGTAAACGCAGCATGACAGCGAAACTAGTTTATGAATAAGCCACAATTTAGTAAACTGCGCATGAGTAAGATAATCTAATTTTTCATCCTAACAAAAATCTGAGGATCGCTAGAACCAATTATGAATCGGTAACGAACGCATTTCGTGTGAACCGCGAATATCGGACCGTAACTCGGCTCATAAACTTGCATGCGCTTGGCGATGATCCTAAATCGGTCTTGAACTGATTCGTTACCGATTCATTATCACATCCGCGAACAAACCTATTAAAAATCAAAAGCATTCCTTTTAGTTTTGCGATTAAATGGAATAAAAAATCCTCATTTCAATTCATAAAGTAAAATTGAAGTGATCTTAAAGCTATTTCAAATACAAGATATTGCAATCTTTATTCGTTAATACTTTATTTTAATAAGTTCTCTAACAATTGAAGATATTACGCTTTATAAAGAGGTTATTATAATATCCATAACATTATCATTAGTTAACATCATCTTTAAATGTGAGGCTGAAAGGCTTTACATTTGAAATGGAATTAACTCAACAAACATGACAGCGAAAATTTTATCTAATTAAGTGATACAGAACGGAACAATTACTTGAATTAGTTAGCAAATAAACGTATGGATTATTGAACATTTTCATGTTGTAATAAGACAAGCTAAAGCTTCAAGAATTAAAAAAAATGAGCCTTTTTTTGAAAATCTGTTTTTAAATCATATCTATAGAAAATTTAATTTACTTTTTAATTTTCCAGACAGCCTGCCAGCTCATTTATAATACGATTAGTTTTAATGAAAAATGTTATTTACATTAAAAAGCTCCAAAAGTAAAATGAAGGATAACTGGTAATCTCAACAGTCCAAGAGCGTAAAAAAAGAAACGGCTGTGAAGATTTTTTTTTCTTAAGTTAAGTGACGTTAATGAAGAAAAATTTTAGAATTTCATAATATAATCAGAATGTTTGAAAGAGAAACGAAACGATTCATTTAATTCATTTATTATAATAGATACCTATCGCAGTGAAATATAGATTGTGTAAAAATATCTGACTCTAATGTTGAACTTGAATTATAAATATTCGACTGTTATCAAGAAGCTTATTATAATTGACACAGCTCTCATTCATTGCGAAAATCTATTCAATATATTTTCTTAATAATTTTATTGTAAAAGAGAAACTTTTGTAATTGTTTTTGTATCGTTTTCCTAAGCAATTCCGTTTTAAGATTTTTCGTTATATATACGAATATGGCTCTATTTTCAATATTAAAAAAAATAATTTGATCAAATAATCGATTGAGCTATTCTTATATCTATTACCTCATTATATTTGGCATTTGGAATAATTGAAAGTTGAGATAGTTAAATTTTAGACCATTTCATTGTGCGACTCACCTGAAAAGAAAGAAAAAGAAAAATTAGTAAAAAAAAAAACAAATACTCAAATATGTGTTTCTTAAAAAATAATAAGTGTGCACCTATGCCAATTTGAAACAATAGGAGTTGATGATATGATTTCAAAAAAAAATGTGCTAAGAATAAAGTGAAATTTTCAAATTGAGAAACTTAGTATTGTATAACCAAAATTCATTTGATAGTGAGGCAGATTGAGAAATTTTTTCACTCGTAAAATATCTGCTCTGAACGAAAGAGAATTAAAATGTTCTAATTTTGTACAGATGAAAATAAGAAAACCGGAAAATATAATAAAATTGATGTTAGTAAATAACGGAATTGTTATATTTTTGGAGTAATCAAAGCATTTACTTTCGAGGCGTAAAACAATATTGGTACATAAGTTTAACATATTTAAAAAGCAAAAATATATAACAAAATTCATTTTTATCATGCAATCGTATCTAGAATAACAAATAAAATAAAATTATCGAATATTGATAACCGGTATTTATTTCCAATATTATTTTAAGCGCCTACAGTTTATGAACCAATCATTGGAAATAATTTCTTCTTTGTTGTTACTAAGGAAATTGTTTTCGAGTTAAAGCTAATAAAACGGTAAAAGTATTCTTACCAATTTAACTTAGATCTATTTTTTCGATGGTAGATACTTGTATCTTTATTTTGAGTTTTATTAAAGATATTTTTTAGGAAATTTTATAATTTTTTTTTTGAAGTGAAACTTCTTAAGCGATTCGATAATCGATAAATAGATGAAAATCAAGAGTAAAATTTCAAACAGAATTTTCTTATTTCGTTACACGAGAGAGAAGAAGAATACGGCATATATAAAGAAATCTAGTAATATATTCCGACGTTCAACAGTAGAGCAAAAGAGGGTGGCATACACACGATACTAGAATAAGATGAAGTGAAAATATTGAACAATCCGTATATTGTATGCAGATTTGGTTTTGCTGTATTTAGAGATGCTCTTTCTCGCCTTGTCACTTACAGTAAATCTCTCATATTTTTTAAGAAGTTTAACTTCTGTCACGGGTACTATAAGCATATTTTTTTATATTTACGCATTAATAAAACTATATAATAAAAAAAAAAAATTCTCCCTCTGTGCGTTTTCCCATTTCAAGAGGCGTAGAATTAGATTTTGAAAATAATCTTTCTTCGTTTGCCGTGCATTTTCTTAGCCAATTAGATGTAGGGATTCCCTACTTAACTTAATTTTCAAGCTAGTTGGCTGGAAATAAAGTGAAACTGGAGTCAAACGTTAATATTTAAATGACAAATCAAAGCCAACATTAACTTGACAGATCACCTATTGGCGCAGTGGTTAGAACAGTAGTTCTCTCCGCTTAAGATCCTAGACCTAAGATTAAAATTGATCAACAGTATTTTTCTGTGTTTAGACAGTCGTGATATGACCTTAGATGTGAAAGCGACTTAAAACACACAAAACAAATAACTTTACAAGTTATTAGGTAGGCGCATATAAAATGTCGGAATTTCTTTACTCCCTGTCTCCCTGTTTTCGTAACGTTTTTAATTTTGGCGTAACTTGGTTCATAGTTGTACTTTTTATTCTCAGAGACACATTTTAGCAAATAAGATTTTCTTAAAGATGTTTCTTTTTATTATTTGCTTTCAATTTTGCACCTAAATGAATTCAACCGATATTTGTGCAATTTTCTGATATGCAGGTTCTGATCTCAAAACAAGGTAACAATGATGCAAAAGCTGTACCCAATATAAACCAGGCGTTGGAAAGAATACTGCGAACGTATGAAAAGTGTAGCGTTGGTTTGAAAACTGTCGGTCTGATGGGTTTTCCTTCCAAAATAATGTGTGAAAAATCCGAAACAAGTATTTATGGAAACGAATCCAACTTTTTAAAAGAGAAGTTGCTACCAGACTTGAAATTCACCAGGTAACAATTCGGGGCATCATTCTGAAATTGGCAAGGCAAAAAAAAAGGATAAGTGGGTACCACATGAACTTTATATTCCCTTAAAAACCCGAAATTTCATAAGAACTAACCTGATGTTTCATTTTTATACGTCAAAATGTCGATCATAAATCATTTCAAATGTCCAACTACTTGACTTGATAAGTCTCTACAGCTCCCTTTCAATTTTCACAGTGATTGAACAAACCGAATGAAATTAGATAATATTTTTTTTTCAAGTTAACTATAGAGAATTAACTACCAAATTAGGCTTAAAATCAAGCCAAACTCAAGTAAATTTTCAAATATCAAGTTGAGTCAAGCATTGAATTGTAAGTTATTTCATTTCAAAGTTAAAAAATAATACGCTCAATTCATTGCATAAAAGACCAATTACTTATAATTTGATAAATCCCTAGTTTAATACTGTGTTGTAGCACACTTAAACATTAGGGAATTTATGGACTAGAAATTCAGTTCTGACGTCACACTGTTAAACGAACTCTTTTTCAATACATATGCAAATACAATGTAAAAAACTTATGAACACACAATAAAACATTTTATGTATTTGAAAAGTAAAGAATACCACCTAGGAAATACCTAGATACCAATCTAGGCATACAAAAATAATGAACAATTGTAAAATTTTCAATTTTTAAATATTTTTTTTAAGATTGTCGTATAAAATATTGACGATTTTGTTACATTCATCGCCAACTAGAAAGAGAGTGACAGCGGATGCAACACATCTAGGGTCTCATTCTCTATAAGGGTCCAGAAACTAAGAAAAAAATTGACTCATTTAAACTACCGTTAATGTTTAATTTAAAGCCTACTTATGATCTTTTTAGTGAATTGGTAAACTACCCTGATTTTTTATTTTTATTTTGAGACGACTGGCCCTATTACAATATTATCGATGCACTCAAAAATTGTCTAACAATATGACAAAACGAAAATATTTTATGAAGTTAAATGATTTGTGCAGTGAATCATCCATATAGACTTGTATGTAATATTTCATAAGTATAAAGATATAAAGTTAACTCAATACAAAAAGTTGTCTTGCTCTTAAAGTATTTTCTTTGCCCAAGAGAATAAATTCGATTTACAACCAGAAAATTCCAATAGAAATAGCGTGGTGGAAAGATATTATAGATTGAGTCAATATATATCTCTACTCAACGATGTACTATGAGTGAATTATAAACCAAGTACGTCATTAAAGTTGCCATGGGTTTCATCTCGTTATACCTGCCAATAATTATTGTTCGATATATTCATTATAATTTCCATGGTAACATAGATTGCCAATTGGTATATTAATGGACGTAGGATGAGAGGATTCAGAGCTTCATGACTACCAATACGCTGTATTAATCATCGTTTCCATAGCGACAAAATGCTTTTGCTAACTATTTTAAGCCATCTATTTACTACAGTAGCTAATTGATTCCTGGACTTATCTCAAGTGTTATATTTGCTGGTAGGTAATATTTATCTAGCAAAAGTATTGACTTTACTATTAACTAGGTTGGAGTCCAGATATCCAGAATATTTTCAATCATTAAAATTTAAATCTTCTTATGAAAGTCTAGACTAGAAAGTCAAACGTGGAAATATCAATAAAACCTTTTATTTTATTTTTCCAATTTTTTAAAAGAAAAATTATATTTAAAGAAAATATTCGATTCATTCTTAACCGATTCTCTAAATGGAGACTTTTAGATCACGCTCTATTTTTTCATCTGTCCCTTTTCGAGACACAAAACTAGTGAGTAATGGATATGTGCACGTTTATCCCTCGAACAAATCCCTTCCTCAGTCCTTTGCAACACCAAAATCCATATTATGAAAGCAAGAATTTACTATTAGAGCAAACAGCTCTCTCGACTCAACTCGAAAGGAAAAATAACTTGACGTCTTTGAACGAGAATACTTATACAATCAAATCAAACAGCGAGGAAATTTCGTATGCTGGACAACTCAAGTTTTTCAATATGTAACACAAAATGTGAAAAATTTAATTTCACATGAATTTTATCCAGTGAGATACTTGTCGAAGGAGAAAAGAGATTCCTATATTAGTAAATAATTTGTGTTATTCAGGTTTCATAATAATAAACCTATGTAATTTTTAGGGAAAAATTTTACTTCCTACTCCTGAAAACTTGTATTTTTACAGAATATAATTCAATTTCACAGAAAAAATCCATTTGATGGCCGATGTCGATTGGCTCCCTATTCATCGTAATTAAATTTCCACAGCTAATTTAAACTAAATTTTATGCTGATATACTGATTTCTATCGAAGTGAAAATAGCAACCTGCCCTCTCCAATTTTCAAAGTGGTTAAACAATCCTAATGTAACTTAAGATACTATTTATTTTTGATGATATTTCTTAAGAAAAAATAATGTAGTACATTTGAATACATTACAGAATTTATAGATTGAAAAACAGGTTCTGACCACCCATTATGGGCGACAAACCCCTTTTAAAAAACATATATATTTATACAGCTACAACCATAACTTTATAGTGCAGTTTAGTTACTAAGAATCTTTTCTAAATAGTTACATCGGTAGCATAGAGCAAGGGTCTGTCACTGAAACCCCCCATCACAGGTTGTTTGTCCTTAAAGAGCCAGTAATTGCTAACATAAAAGAACAAAAATATTTTTATTATTAAGGTATTACTGGCATTTTGAGCGTTTGAAATGCCACTTTTCTTTGAGACATTTGTTTTCAGTCATTTAGACGCTTTCTAAGCTAATCAATTTCACTATTTTGTAACGAGGCGTAATATTTTTTTTAAATTAATTTTCGTAAGCGAGCTAATTCGCTGCGGACGGAGTTTTTCCATTTTTTCAGGTTCAATTGGATAACCCGTGTCCATGGGTCGTCGAGGAAAAACAAGTCAAATTTGGTTGTTTATCGGCTACTTTGGAGACACCGGGTGGAAGGACGCAGTCCGTTGGATTCCGTGGCAAATGGAAAAACTCAAACGACTCTGTTTCCGCCAGTCGAAGAGCGAGCCTCGCTGTTAATAATAATCATATTTAATTTCGACAATTTTACTATGTTTTTTTGAGTGTTAATTCTGATTTTCTTTTTGTTGTACGAATAAATCTAATTTTGTTTTGTTGTAATTAATAGGTGTTTTGCTTATTTGAAATTCATTTACAAACGAGTTACGAGCGAGGCGACCCCCAAGGTAAGTCCTTCAAAATTCCTGATTTTGGTGGTAGATCAACAGTTTGAAAAATCAAAGAATCCCTGTGCCTACACGCCCACAACTTCCAGCTTTTTTTAAATTATTATTTTTTAAATATTTTTTTTTTGAACGAGACGTTCGTCCTCATCGACTCCACGTGAGATCGGATAAGTCTGTCACGTTTCAATTTTTATGTTGGTTCCCAATTTTCCTATAGTACTATTACTAATATTGTGTGCTGAATCTCCTTAGGACGAATAAAAGAAAGGGACAAACACATATACCCCTTAGCCCTTTGGCATAGATAGGGTTGCCATCTCAAAGTGTCCTGAAGTCGGGAGCAGTTAAGAAGAAATGAGATACAATCATCTTCGTCTGTGCAAATAAATTTGTCACACCGTATTCTTAAAATAGCGAAATTTGCAAAAAAAAACCAATATATTTGCACTTTCAACATATAAAGAATCTTTGCATAGTTATAGAATTCATGGTCGAGAAATTAGTTTCAATGCCAAAAAATATTTTTAAAGAAAGTGAGGAGTTTGAAATCGGGAGAACCAATACGATTTCGGAAATCTCCCGAACAAATCGGTGGTAAGTAATTACATTTAATATAGAGATTCGCTACTTGACTTGATTTTAAGCTACTTAGCTTGATTTTCAAGCTACTTGTTTTAAAATTTGAGAGTAGAAAAATAGTCAAGTAATTTCATTTACAAGTCAAAACACAAGTCACATTAAAAATGCCCAACAATGGAGCTAATGAATATGGTGTAACTTCTAAGTAACCCCCTCATTGTTGACAGGGAAAGACCATTATAAAGCAATATTTATAAACATTTTATATAGGTAGGTATTCAAGAAATAAAAAAATTAACATAGTAAATAGAAAAAAAATGTAATTTATGTTTTAAATTATATTTTAGGGATCAAAAATAATGAGCCTATATGTAAAATTTAGAGTTTTTTTTTTTTTTTTTTTTTTTGTTGTTGTTGAATCCAGAATTGAAATTTTACAATTACAAATGATTCATTTTCAAGTCGATCGTTTATGGCCCGCATTTGGTTTTCGAACGCCCATCGCGCGACAATACGACTAAGAAAATCAATGTTGAGCGACGAGATTGGGAAAACGCGACATAACATCAAATGTGTCATATATTAAACAGATTCTGTCCTATTTCAATGCCCTCACGCAACAAAACGTGAAAATGAGAACGTTTAACATTCTTGTGTCTTTCTCTGAATGATTTTCAAGTGTCACGCCTTTATGTATGGCAGCTTCATCATAAATTACATTTCTTTTTTGCTTCAAAGATTTTTTTATGTTTGAAATATGTGATAAAAGTTGATGCTTAAAAAATGACGTTTATGTCTTGGAAACGATCTGTTTGAAAAATGTACCAGAAGCATATTATCTTGAATGTGTATTGGCCTCGACTAGATCGATATCGACGCAAAGACAATCTTCAAAATTATTCTTTTTCGTTTCAATATTGAACATGAAACGTTTCATATGAACACCTGGCAGAATTTTGAACAAACGGAGAATAAAAGGAAGTTAACCTGTTGGCCAAACATATAATACACTCGAGGAACAACTTATAATGCACAGTTTCATACAGAGTACGGTTGAGTAAAAAATACTCATTAAAAACATTTAAAATTGTTAGAATAGTACGAAAAAAATTCATTAATTAATGGAACATAAACCAATAAAACCATATAACCATGTATCTACCTATACTATTTTAAAAAATTATTAATTGATATACCCGGCGTTGTTTGGATTAGGATAGTAACACCTTTAATCAATGTCGGTTTTACGATTTTTTTTGAACTAAAATAAAAATTTTAAAAAAAATTAAATCATAAAAAAATGAATAATTTTAAAATCCAGCTCCTTTAATTAATTCTATTTTCATTCTTTCAAGTTTAATTATTTATAATGAACCATTTTTATCAATTAGTCATGTCTTTGATATTTCAGTTATAGACGCAAAAAGAGAGAAATCATTAATTAATTATATATAGGTACATAATCATTCCCAATTAGAACAATATTAAACGTGAAATATTGTCATTTATTAAATAACGTAAAACCTTTAAAAACCTGGTTATCTGCCAATAGGAATTCACTACTTGACTTTCAAGTTACTTGACAACAATTTGGTTCAAAATCAATTCAAGTCAAGCATTCTAGTTGCCAGTTTATTCATATTATAGTTAAAATGTTAAGTACAATTCATTGCACAAAATGTTCAGTTGCTTGACGTCATGAAATTCCTTTCTTCCAAAATAATAATTCGAACTCCTCGATGTTTAAACTTCCAATGCTATAAGTAATAAGTAGATCTACACTTTTTATGCAAACACTTTTTTCACATAACCTCAAAATGTATGTGAAAAATTCCAATAACCAAGTTTTTAGTTTTTATTTTTATCTTTTACAAAAAAAAAAATCATGAAATTTTATAAAAATTTATCTTTTAATGTCCCAAACACACTGTAATTTTTTTGATTTAAAATATTAATTTTTTCACCTTATAATGACTTAATATCGAAAAAGCACCCTAATTTTCAATCGAAACTTCTCACTTTACACAAATTTACACTTTAATTATTGCTTTTTCTGAGAACATTTAACACTGCATTATATATATTTTTTGCACCACCATAAAGTAGAGATTTCAGCGAACAAAAAGCTCACCGACTTTTTCAAAAACTCAGATGTTTTGACGTGATAATTTTCGATTGAAAATTAGAGTGCTTTTTCGATATTAAGTCATTATAAGGTGAAAAAAATTAATATTTTAAATCAAAAAAATTACAGTGTGTTTGGGACATTAAAAGGTAAATTTTTACAAAATTTCATAAAAAAAAAATTTTTGTAAACAATAAAAATAAAAAACTAAAAACTTGGTTATTGAAATTTTTCACATACATTTTGAGGTTATGTGAAAAAAACATTTTCACAGAAAGTGTAGATATACTTATTATCTACAACTTTGCCATTTAACTTTTTTCCATTGGACTTGTAGTTTTGTCTAAAATCGAGATAAACCGTTTCTATCCTTAAAAAATCCCTCCTTTTTCCACTTCCCACCTCAGGTCTACCGTAATTTATTTTTCCTTTCATTTTTGTTATTTTCTTCCTTTTTTATTGGATTTCATCCTACTGTAATTTTTTTCACTTTTTAACATTTTCAAAGGCTTAAAGTAGGTACTAGTATATAGGTGGAGGCGAGATTTCAAAATTTGAAATAACTAATCTAAGTTTGGTTAAAGATCCCTACTTATCGTTAGAAATAAAATTTCATACTAAAAAGGAAGAGAAAAAAATTTGTTGGGAATAAATAATATAAACTATTCGACAGCCCCATGTATACGATTATTCCAGTTCTAGTATGCGTTTATTAGAGAAAAATCTGTTATCGTAACGGTTTTTAGTATTGCGACCGCCATAACATACAAGCGTCGCAAACGTCGCTAGAACGCGTTAAACAAAGAGAACGAAAGAAAAGATAGAAAAAGTTGAGAAGAAACATCCATTATTTGTTATTGGCCCCCTTAGGGGCAGTCTAATTTTTTTTAACTACTATTACATTACTTGCTTTATAAAAATTAAAAAAAGGTAGTATCTTTCGCGCCAAAGCTACAGCAAGCAGCTTGCTAAGTCATGCCGAACTACCGCTACTGTTGTTACCATTACTTGATGGTAATAATGAAAACTATCTTTAAACTACATCTCTAGTGAATACTATTTACGTGTTTATCTGGCTTGTGCGTTTTAGTGGAAGACGAGAACTAAGACTTAACATCATAACGCAAATAATATAATAAGAAGCAAATACTTATTATTCTAGTTACAAAATCAATACGAAATCTAAATCATAAACATAAGTAAACTGTTCAAAATATAAAGGGTAAAAAATCCATCAAAAACTTTGAAATAAATAATTTTGTGTATCGTAAAGAAAAGTTTTTATTTAGGTTTGTTGATTTTAATGACGCTTTTAAAAATAATTCTTCCTATTACTAATTGGAAGTGTTTTATATATGTATAAAATTTAGATTTTTTTATTGCTTATGTACTTATAAATAAATATTTTACTAAGAATTATTTTTTATAGAAATTTGATAAAGAAAATAAATTCGTAAAAATCAATTTGTGAATAACCCCTTAAAGAATTTACTAGGCAAGGTTGATGATAACAAATACATGAACGTTAGCTATATGAACAACCCTTAGTTACAGGTTGTATCGTCGTTGCTTTTGTTCCTCTATCAGTTACAACCATCAACTCTTACTACCCTTACTAGTGCGTATAATAAATGTTTGTATATCCCTCAAAGCTTTCTGGATGTATTGCACACAGCCACAGAACACAATAGCAGCGTGTATTAAATCCAGAACTCGTTTACCGACTCCTGCCAAATTCCCTTTCCACGTCTCTCCAGCTATTGATTAATTCCGAGGAATTTAAATCGTCCCTTTGACGTAAATCTGCTTTTTTTTCTCGTCGCCGTTTCGCGTTATTCAAATACACAAAACAACGCAAATTCCCGTCAAGTTGCTCAACACGGAGTGAAGATGATGCATTCAATAGTCGCTGACATAATTAAATTGATTGTATTAAGCAATTCTCATCCAATGTGAATCTTTCTCTTTAGCCAGAGATAAATTTAACGAACTGCAAATTGAAATAAATCTTTTTTTCTTGCGAGCAAAAGTGAGAAGCAACACCGTGGTGATTCACACCAACACTTTGATTCAAGAAGCGACACGTCATACCAGGAAAAATGCAGCATTTAAAAATTGTTATTGACAGAGACTTGAAAATATTTCTCCTTTATCTAACGATGCGTGTTCAAGTCAAATCACTCGTCACAAAGATACATTCTTGAATTTATTTTTCTCGGTTTTTACGTTCCTGTTCGTCTGATAAGGCCAGCTTATCTATTCAATAGTATTCAAACCAAATCTTTACCGATTGCAGACGATTTGTAACTGAAATTATGTTTGTCTTGTTCTCAATAAAGCCTTACCAAAATGGATAGTCAATCACGTAATTATCTAAGAATTTGCTGAAATTCCTTTGAAATGATAAGACTTGAACCAATTTTTTCAAGAAAGAAATTTGAACAAATAAGTTCTATACATTTTACTTAACCAGTCACAAACAAGAAATTTTTAAGATTATGTAAAATTAATAATTACAAATATTTTACATTTCCTTTCTGTAATAATTTCAAAAATATTTTAATTAATTCATATCTAACACTCGAGGTTTTCCAGGATATAATACAACCCAGTGATTCCCAAACTGATGTGAGTACCGTAGCTGTATTACAGAGGCACCCGAAAGATGTTCTTAGCTAACGTAAAGTTGCCTTTCGAAATATCAAATTTTTGTTTTACAAAGATATTTTTGCTGTTTACAAAATTCAATCATACTACTCTCTTAAATCGAAATAGTAACTTTAGTGACTATTCACTATTTTTGCAGTGCAGAGTATACCACTAAATTCAAATAGTGGTATACTTTTCACTACTAAATAGTGAATAGTCACTATTTGATAGTCAAAAGTCACTATTTCGATTTAAGAGAGTATAGTGGCTGTACCCGTGACTTCGTTCTGGTGAGGTTTAAAGCATTGCTTATACAACTATTCGATATACTGAATATGTCTAGTTATAGCGTGATTTTTACTCGAAGCAGTTTTTCTTTTTTACCTGCGATAATGAGAAATTTTACCGTATTAAAAAGTTTCCTAAATAATGACTCGAAAAGTAAGTTATATTCATACCAAATTTCATGAAGATCCGTCAAGTGATTTTCGTGTGATGTGGTAACAGACAGACAGATACAAATTTAAAAAATGGTACATTTGGCCTGTGTGTCGATAATTACGACTATTGGAATAAGATTTTCCAAAAAATCCTTAATGTACAGACATAGTTAAGTTACATTTTTTGTATGTGTAGATAAGAGGTGTTGTTATAGCCAGAAACTTAAAACTCTAAGTACCCACCATACAGGGAGACAAATTCCGGTTCGAAGCCTACAAATGTTTACTGTGCAGCCGACTAAAACTGAAACAAGAACCAAAAACGTACTGTACTTGAAACTAATCGATAAGATTCGGTAAAAAATACTTTTACACGTTACAATTTTTATAATATAGAATAATAAACTTTTGTACGCTTAAACTTCCTGTTTCAAGCTAAGTCAGTACCATAATAAAATTGGTAGTAATCGAAACAGCACTTTTCTCCGTGTAGGCTTATTTGACAAAAGGAGTCTTGAGAGCTACCAACAAAAAGAAACTACATAGTTTCTTTCATAATTTTAGTATCATTGGCGCTTGGAATTACCAACCACTCAATGTATTTCTCCTACTCTCTTATTTGTTTTGAGGAAAAATTTAAACTTACAACATTATATAATATCTTGCTATAGAGACTACTAGTACCAACACAATTTAAACTATACTTATTGGTTCTTATTATGCATGTTTCAAATCGAGTAAATAGTTGAAATTTTCATATTCTAATGGTACCAACATAATGGAAGAAATGTTGGTTTTTTTAGTTTCTTTTTGTTGGCAACCCTTAAAGCTCCTCATGCCGAAGTTGAGAATATCAGACCTCTGTCTATGGATTTAAGCTATTGATAGTTTAATCAATCAGCGTATAGTATAAATTACATTGGTATTAGTTACCACTATAATTATGGTCTTGTATGAAGTTGGTTATTTGATTTTCTCCTTAAGATAAATAAGAGGATAGAATAAATATACGTAGATTATCAGACCCCGGGAATATTATAGACCCACGCTAATGTTTTGTTTTGGGCGATGCCGACAAGCGAAAAAAATTTGGAAACCTCTGATATGACCTAAGTCTATTTTGATGATCTATTCTGAATATTAGTGAAAGAATTTTTTAAATCGGATGAGTAGTTTCAGAGATTATCCCCAACATACAAACATTTTCTCTTTATAAAATTATTTATTATATAACATTTAACCAAACAGAATTATTGCAGCTCAATATATTATAGGTGCATAAGAAATGCATGTAAATACATTTGTTTGCATCTCCTGGTCAAATAAATGCATCTAAAAAAAGGCTGACAACAAAACACGACGAGCAAGAGGGGTGATTTATGTGGGTGAAAAAGAAACTCGATAAGTATTGCACTACTGCAACCACTTGCCTTGTTAAATAATCTACTAATACGAGTACAAATACAACTTTCCTCTTTGATTTGTTCATTTTATTGATTACGTACTTGCATCATTTATTAAATGAACATCTAAATAATACACTGAATATAATTTTCTCTCTTTAATCAAAATTTGGTAGTTGATTGCTAAGAGAAATCTTTAATTAACATAATATTTTTGTGATTAAATATTTTTTTGATAATATTTGTATCGAATATTTTACTTAACACAGGAAATTATTTTTTAAAATCTATTTTCAGTGCTATACTAAAAACCAAATAAGCCTAACTATTATTTTTTTACAATTATTTTATCGACTTGGTTCTGTATGACCTCCATTTCGACTTTCTTCCTCTTAAAAAAAGTAAATGTAAGAATTAAGAGAGAGGTGAATTGTGATTTTACTTGACTACTTTTTCGTAGTTGAGTCTATTACATATGCAATTGAACTGCGAGTGTCTTAGTCGTGAAAGTAATGCAAAGCCACTCTTTGTATCTCATGTTTGTTACTATGAGCAGTTTACATTTGTAACAATAATTAGCTACGTAATCATTTAAAGGTAACAATAAACACGTTAACTTAAAAAAAAGTTGTAATAATAAAACAAGAAAAATCAATGTAAATTTCAAAATTTTGAATACCTAATCTATATAAATAAAATGATAGCTTCTTTCCAATGTTCGCTTTTAACTCAAAAACTACTGGATAGATTTTGATCAATTTCTTTTTTGTTTTACTTCTTATATACTTGATCCTTATCTAAAAAAAAAAAATTTCACGATATCTTCATTAAAAACAAAGTAATTCAAGTTTTAAAAAATGTGTTTTTTACAAGCAAAATGCGTGAGCTGGTGAATTTTTCGTCGCTTTGATAAAGTGGAGCAAACGCTTTAGTACGCATGGGCTGCAGAGAGTGTTTCTCCTTCAACTGCCTACTGATTATTTCAAATTTGATCCGCTCAGTGAACATATCGATTAACTCCGTAATGCAAAAAGCTGAGTAAATTGATAAAATATACTTCTGAAATGCATTGTCTCTTATGGAAAATCTAAAAAGCAAATTGTCATTTAGAGCTGCTATTAGTTATTATTAGAAAAATTTATTTCGGATATATAAAGTTAGGAGTCAATCAAGTATTTTGACATGAAAATTTGTAAACGTTGAAAAAATGGAGTTAATCAATGTGTGCACTGACCGGCTCATTTGAGCGTAGACTGAATAGGTAATGCAGTTCTGCGAAATATTAGATAAATATAGCTTTTATTAAGATCTCTTTTAGCATTTTTTATACCTTACTGTAAATACAAATTCAAAATACATTTTTAAGTTACAACCGTTACAATAATCAAATTACATTTCAACACTCCCTTTTATTATTGCATATATTTTTTAACCAGAAAGAGTAAAGTTGGCGAGATTAAAGTTTTTTTTAAATTGCTCCTTAAATGCTCTTTCCGGATCCGCAATTGCTCCAGTTGTATAGTTAATAGTTAATAAGTAATTAATTTTTTTTTAAAATTTCAATCTCAAGAATTAAAATCGCTATAAAACCCAAAATAATTTTTAATTTAAGTGTTTGTTTTTTTAAGCTCTCTATCTGCTTTTTTCGTGACGCAAATAATTGATCAAATTTTTGCAATATTTTTAATAATTACTTATTTGTAACTATTTATACATGTATTGTTGTATTATGACGTCATCAAGAGCCGTTGGATCTTATAAATATGAATAGTTTAACCATTGAATTACTAATTAACTATACACCTGGAGCAATTGCGGATCCGAAAAGAGCATTTAAGGTACAATTTTATGAAAAAAAAAAAATAAAAAAGTGGTTATTTGGATTATATAGCAGTTTTTATTTTTGAATTTACAAACTTTTGAAAAATTAAATTATTGATTAACTAATAACTATACACTTCGAGCAAAAGCGAATTCTGCAGAAGCAATTTTTTGGCATATAGTTAAAAATGTTCTACGCTAAGTTCTTTCCGGTTATTTTTAATATATTTTTGCTTTCAATTTTTTAAATGTTTTTCCTCTGTAAATTAAATATGTTCTTAACATAATAACCTATGCAGACGACGTCGCGGGTATCAGCTAATATTCAATAAAAAAGAGTTAATTAGGAGATTTTATATTATAAATTAAATTAGGTAGTAAGTATTGCAAAACGCCACAAGTATGTAAAATGATACACTGCATTGAGAAAGAAAAACCGATTAACTCGTCAAATGTAGGAAGAAAACAGAGAATCGGCCTTGAATGATGAAAGATTAATTTTTTAACTGCATTTATTGTGGAGACAAACGACCAAACGTATACGACAAAGCAAACGAGTTGTTTATGACGTGAGGTCTCGATGATGATTGTATTATAGATTTGTACGTTTCACTAATTGCTATAAAAACGTAAATGCAAGAATGAACTGCTTTATGACGATGTACATTCATGTCGTAGACGAATTTCATTAAAACACAAAGTCAATTTGAACTCTGCACCTGGATATATAAGCGAATGAATGTTGGTTGGCGTTTATCATCAATTTAAGTTTTAATTTCCGACACGTGATCATCCCTAACCTATTTAATTTTTAATCAAGCACAAATTGATAATTTTAATTAAGATAATATTCGACTTATTATAAGTCTCTCCAGGCAAACATATTGATTTCGGTTTCATGATTACCTATACATGATACTTTGGAATAAGAACTTACATAAGATTCAAAAAAATATACTAAAAACTATATACGTACGTATACCATTTGTAATATATATTATACTTATACATAAATTAAATCGTATTATTTACTTTAGCTTTATTAGCTAGTTAGAAGATTTACGATTTTTCATTCGTTGACTACAACTTCTAAAGATTTGTCTGATGCTGGGAACAAAGGTACTTTGAACTAAGAAAATAAATGTTTCTTAGGCAAATCGCGTATAAAATCAGAACGACCCTTAGATAACCCTACAGCTCTTACAGTGTGATTTTTATTTTTTGATGTTTAGAGTCGCCTTAACATCTGAGGTCGTACTACGATTTTTATAAATCTAATATTTAGATAATTTCTATAATTTTTAATTTTAATACATCTAAATTCTAAATTTTACTATTAACAACTATGATTAAACGGAAATTGAACCGAGCATTATTAACGTATAGAGCGGAGATCTAACGGCTACGCCACTGAATGGACTTTGTTTTTCGTACTAAGACAAAAATTTAAAAAAGCACTAGGTATTACGTTTACTATGAGGCAAAAGTAGACTTTTTATGGTTGAAATTTAATCTATACGGTTGAGAATTAATATGAAAGTATTTCTTCTTTTGCGTCCTCGAATGTATTCTCTGGAGTTCTAACAAATACATATTCAACTAACTATTAAACTAATTATTAATTATTTAAATAAATAATAACATCGATAGAATCTGCTATCATTAAATTTAGCATTTAAGATCGTTTGTATAATTGTAAATATTTTTCTACTAAGGAACCGGGAACCATGAATTTTTCTGAGATAGTCACAGATCCACTCTTCAATACAAAAAAAAATTTGTACAAATATACACATTGGTCTCTTGTTTTGTTATTAGGTACGTTAGAAACATTAAACATGTTTTGCTATTGACAGCTATCCTATAAGAACCATACATCATTTCGGGATAAATCTCAACAAACGTAATTTGTATGCCTTTCTGTGGGTTTGCTTTTTTTTAAATAGGCAAATAACTTATTATTACACCAAATATCAACCAAATGCATTTTTCCCGGATAAAGCAATAGCCTAGATCCATTTGGAATAATGCTCCATTCAAATGATGAAAGACTTTTTGAGAACAAATAAGTCATTTCAGCGTTTACCCTCGACATACAAACATTTCCACTTTAAAATTTTACCAAGGGGTTTGCAATTTTAAAATTCCCATTGAAATATTATTTGGCAAATTAGCTGATGAACATTAAGCTATCAGAAAAAAACAAACAGTTAAAAATGGAAAGAGTAGTAGACAATCACCGATAATCAAAAAAAAAAAATGAAAGTATTTTTTTCCTGATTAACAGGGAGTTCACACGAACTAACTATATATTAACTGTATTCACATCAAAGGGTTCGCTTGAACCACTGCGAACCTCCAGGAAAGCATCCTTGTATATAAGCCATATTATTGGAAAGTTTCATTCAAAAAAATTGAAATTTAAATCTTCTAGATTAACAAAATATTCATTTTTAATTAATAGAAGGGAAAAAGAGTAAAACTTCTATCTATTTCTGCACAGAAGGATTATTATAAATCGATTTCGAATTTTAAATACTTAACTAAAAAGTATCAAGGTACATTTTGACTAGTGTAATAGAACCTTCATGTTAAGAACCATTACATCTTTAATACATAAAATACAATGTCTTTTATGATCAATTGTTTAACTGAATAGAATAATAATAAATTATGAAAATCATAACATTGGTTCAAAATTGAAAAAACACAATTTATATATTGAGACCTATTGACTGAAATGTGAGCCGTGTGTGACACGAGCGAGACATAAACATAATATAGTGGAGCACGCAAATCGCCATATTCTGCTACACTTTACTTTCAAATCAAATGAAATTCTCATCTCCACACCTAAGAGTTCAAATACCTGACCCCAAATTGACTCTTTGGTTCATTGATATACACCCAAAAGGGTTGTAAACAAAACAATTACGTGTTCATTAAAAAAAAAAAAAAAAAAAAAAAAAAAAAAAAAAAAAAAAAAAAAAAAAAACAGATAAACGCCTTTCTAGAAAACGACACAATTAAAAGAAAAAGGTGCTTTCATGCATGTAAAACGATATTCAAATCTATCGCTATCACTACCGCTATTTAACTGATTCTATTTCCAGTAAAAGTACAAAAATATTTTCTCCATAACATTCTCTTTCATTTCTTCAAAGATAGTGGACATCTTTGGCAAGTAATAAAACTGGATATAAACACAGCTTGAATTTTATTGATTAAAGTTGTAATCAAGTTTTTTAAGCTCTTCGATCAAATGGTAAATAGATTTTAATTTTCGTGTATTTCAAGCGGTTTAAACTAGAGATGAAACGGATTGCGTTTAGTCGGACACCGGATATTCAACCGCCGTATATCCAACGGAACGTTAAAAGTAGAATTAGAAACTCGTTTTAACACTAAGTCTAGACTCAAACTACTTGATTGCCACTTAACTAGACCAGAGATTCAAAACAAACTACTTGGGGGTGCTTGATGCTGAAAGAGCTACCCAGGATTCTATTGGAATATTTAAAAATGTCTTATGAAGAGTCCTCCAGCACTGGCCAAAAAAAATAGAGGAGGATAGACAGAGTCAGCTGTATCTCGCAAAGCTCATGACACGTTTTGAGCTTGCTTTGTTGAAGCAGCAAATGAAAACAATACTAACCTCTCCTATCTACCTAATCTATCTATATTTTAGCACCTTGCAGCAGTATGTATAGCGAAAGACTTTTTTTGGAGCTTATTACTTAGCTTCTGAAGGTTATTTACGAAGACAAGCGAAACTGCCGGCTACCTTTTAATGTAGAGAAATTAGTATTCATTTAATCACCATAATTTGACCTTTAAGTGCACTATGAGTAGGTACTTATTCGTTTTCTAAGTTGTAGAGTTATCTTGTGATTACTGATTGTATTTCTTAAGTAATACTAAATAAATACAGCAATTAATTAACTAAAAAAAAAATTTCGTCCAGTATTCGGCAGGATAGGCACTAGTTATCCGGTATTCGACCGGATAGTATTTACGCCACCGGATACCAGATAGTTACCAGATATCCGTTTAATCTCTAGTTTAAACTATATATTTTATGATACTATACAAGCCCAAATGAACTTAGTTAGACGGAATATTTACTATATTTATACACATAAACTTGCGTATTGTAACAAACAAAAACAGGGACGAGATCGAATGACGCGAAATATTCTCGAATGTCGCTTAAATTCGTTCAAATGAGCGACAGTAAAACGATCGAAGTGTCTGAAAAGTTCTACAAACCCGGACTTTAAATCTAAAAGGAAGGCGTCATTCAATGGACAGGCATAATACATAATATTGTCACAATTTCAAGATGGATACGGGTCGCCATTTTCAGAGTCTGGGAGTATCACCTACCTAATCAGCCGGCCAATGAGAAAGCGGCCTGGTTATGAGATTGGGGTGGGCGAGCGACCACCTATCGAGAGGGTTTGACGAAAAGGATTACTCGGTGAATTAAGAAGGGGTGAAGCTTCTAGAATGATCCATCTTTCTTGGAACCATAGAAAGTTTCGGCAATGAAATATTCCGAGAAAAATAGAAAGTCCAGGGACAATAGAGCCGATTTTTCTAGAAAGCTTTTGAAATCCTATATAAACCCCGGACAAGCATAAGGCGAGTCAGGCTAAATATAAATCGTCAACCTCAACAGTCTCTCGGAAAGTGATCAGTGTGAAAAAAATCTTCGACCAGTGTTAAAATAAATAGTGAAAGTGAACAGTGTGAAATAAATTGTGAAAAATGTAAAAAAGTAAACAGTGCAATAGTGATAATTAGCGAATAAGTGACTGAGAAAACTTACTAATTAATTATTAACGTCTAGTTTATAAGTGACAATAGTGTAAGATAAATCAATAAACGATTGTTAAAAATAAATTGCTGTCAATAAACACAAATCCTCGAACCCGTAAAAACGTTACAATATATTCATACTCATAGTTGAAAAGTGTTCGATACTCGACCGTGATTAAAACAATAAGCAATTAAAATAAATGATTTTACTTTCGAAGGTAACGGAAACGTTTTTAAACTCCAAATTGCAAGCTCAACTTTTCATGGAAAGACATTTTCTGATAAAATTCTTTTTTTTTTTTAAATAGTGATAAGCAAAGCAAGAAAATGCTAGGTATTCGTCTTACTTATTCGGTCTTGGCCTTGCTAGTATCACGATATTCTTGCAAGGCCGCAAGACCAAGACCAATTTTGCTCATCGCTAATTAAAATCTAGTAAAGAAAACTAAAAATTTCAACTACAAAAAATATTTTGTTCCAAAAAAATAATATATAAAAGTTGCTTCAAATAGTTTAACTTATAAATTTACCGGAAATAATAAATTTTTCTTAGTCTTGGTCTTGCTAGTACTTATAAAGACAGTTTTCGTCTTGCAATCACAAGACCAGGACGAAGCCCGATTTTATTATCACCGTTCTTGATTTAATTAAATTTTTGAAATGGTTTTGTTTAATGGAGATCAATTGGTTGTTTTAATTGCATGCAGTCTGCAGATACATATTAAGCTTAGGTACAACAAATGCTGCAATAAACACTATTTGACATTCAACTAATAAACTAGTTTTAAATTTTAAGCTTTATATCATAATACGTAGCTATCTACCTATTTGTTGTTAAGTGTGTAATTCTACAAGAAAAAATACAAATAAAAACTTGTTTCCTTGGGTAGCCGAAACAAAATATGTAACAAGTCGAGACGAGATACGACAAGATAAAATGGGCATTCCAAAAACAATATTTAAGTTGATATGAAAACTAAATTCTAATGTATTGTGGGTTATTGAATAAGCGTTGTCAGCGATGGCCATTCCATTGTGGTCGCTGCTGAACTCTTAAGAAGCCTTTGAGATGGAGCAAGACGCAGAACACTTTCTCTCTAAACTGAAAACCCGTTTTTCTATCTATCATTGTTACCATTTTTTGTCTAAAGACCAACTCGAGCAATTATGGTCGTTATGTAAACTTTGATGTATGAAATTTAAATCATTTTCTCAATCTTATTCAGAATAGAATCTACACGAAATGCATATCCAGTGAGGCGTTTGCGTGATGTAAATGAGAACATTATTAAAGTCTCCTTTTATATTCAAATTGGCAATTTCATAATGAAATATTTTATCACTTGGTTAGGTCAGGGATGTGATCTATTAGCAAAATTCAAACTGAACACAAAAAAAACAATAACTGAGATAATGAAATTAAACTACAGCTTAAAAACTAGTAACATTAAAATATGAATCTCTAAAAGTATATAGGTACATTATACAACAATTTAATACACATAGGTATATTTATATGCCATGGTAATTAAATTCCAAACCTTTGGCATTAGAAAGAAATAAAGCGTGTGTCAGAGAATAGAGAAAAATATAGATACATCAAGTCAAGTATCTGGACATTTTAACAATGAATTGAACATAATATTAAAACTTTGAAATGAAATAAGCAACAAGCTCAATGCTTAACTTTATATTATATTTAAAATTTAACATTTCATTTAATTTTAAGCAAGATTTAACTCAAGCCGCTTGAAAATCAAGTCAAGTAGTGAATCTCTAGAGAAAATTGTTACCCAGGTTCTATACTTTGAAGCTTTATTGAAACGAAATTTTTTGTCGCACAGTAGGTACACTCAAGATACTTAACGATTGAGAGTTGAGCGAAAAAAGCACCAGTTTTGATCGTCACGATAGAAATGTCAGAGGTGTAAGAAAAAGTGCAAATCAAGCACATATTCACAATATAATAAGATGTTTACTACATAAATACAATTATATTTAGTTCTAGTATTGATTAGGATGTGTTTATTAGTGAAAAACGTTTATTGGAGATCTGTTCTAGATGAAAATAAAACCGTACACCTACGGTACAATTCATGCCCAATAGACAAAAAGTTGACATCATTATATACCTACTGCGTAGAACTTGTATCGCAACTGTTCGGTTTTATTTTCATCTGGAACAGACCTTCGGTAAAAAATCTGACATATTTGAGATATTTAGATCGGTATTATAGGCGTTACTCAAGTTTGAGGGAACACTCAACTTGTCGCTATGAAAACTGAAGTGAAGGCTGGATAAGTAAATGCTAATGGATATTATACTGGGAATATCCAAAAAGAATTTACTTGAGGAAGCTCCAGCCTTTACTTAAGTTTTCATAGTAATAAGTTGGATGTATATTGTATACTCAACTCATGTGATGATTATGGTTTATGGAAATTGTCAAAATATCTGACGTTAGTGTTTACGTAAATGTACCTATGCTTTATTTTGCAATTAAAGAATTCTATGAAATGATAAATAAAATGAAAGAAACTTATCACCACACTTGAGTGTTTTCTTAAATTTAAGTGACGACTAGGATACCGCTTCCTCAGGAAATTATTTAAACAATACAATGCTCGAGGATCAACGTTAAATCTCTAGTTGTTACTATGTATCTGATACCCGCTCGCTTTGCTGAGAATATCTAAATTTAACTAATTGATTAATTGATTCCCTACATTCACAACAAAATTTAAAAATAAATCTATTTTAACAGAAAAGATGATAGATACTTTCAGACTTTAGATCCAGAGTAAGTTCATCAAAGTCCTTAAAACTACTATTCTATATATAGGTATATATATTTTTCTAATATTAGCTATCTAACAGGTTTATTACAATTTTAAATATAAAATGGTCCTTTAGACTTGAAAATTTTTAATTTAAAATGTCATTTATAACCGTTCAGTTATTGTAATAGAATAGATACGTAGCTATGCTACAGAAACCGTGCCTCTTTTTAGGATAAATGATAAACAATACGTTAAGATCTGAGGTATCTTTAATAAAAATTCATTAAAATTAGTTCCGTTAATTGTTAATTATTTAAAAATTTAGTATATTCTAATACGTTTATTTCTAATTAATATCTTCGACAATAAACAATAAAGAAATTCAAATAAATTTCAAAAATGTCATTATTAATTTTATTTTTTGAATTTTTCTAATTTTTGTCCTAAATACATAACATTTTTATATTTATAAGAAAAAGATAGCAACAAAACAGTCACTATGTACGACATGCAATAACTAGTCGCCCTGCCAACGCTTTTTACATCTGTGATATCTTCTAAGACATTCATTTTTATGATATGCTGTAAAGGGCAATTTTGATATACATGAAATGCACAACATATATAATGTATTTAATTAGATTAGGAATAATACTGTATTGTTTAAAATAGCTTGGTAAATAACCAATAATTTTTTTGTAAAATGTTAAAGATAAAAATGGTTCCTGTGGGTTATCCTTAGGAGATAAATATATACCACCGCGGACTTTTTTATCAATCTTTTTAAGATTCACAACATATCAGCACTGTGATTAGCGACTTTTGAGGTTCGCTGAACAAGTGACAAACTAGGAGAACAAAAAAAAAATATATTGAACTCTTCAGATATATAGAGGTTGGATAAAAGTTTAACAAAACCTTTTTTATGTCGCTAGGTTTCTAAAGGTGTTGTGAATCATCACTATGAAGAAACACTAACGAGTAAATTTCTCAAATGGGAGGATGTAGGATTGCAAATGCGAATATAGAAAAAGCTAGATTCAAAGTATTTTCTATTTTATTCACAGATATAATAAAGAAAGCGGTAATGCGAAAGATTTTCACGTGCATTTTATATCGATTCTAGTTGTATTAAAAACTAAAAGGACGTTAAGGTTCATTAGAATAAATCAAGTAGAATCTGAAGGCCCCAGCATTTTAATCAATTCAAATTACTATGTGAGAATCAATGTACAATTATAACTGCTTAACAGGTGAGTATTTAGAGACATAATTAAGAGTTCATGATCCCGAAATTCAATAAGCTGCTTATTAACTCAAAAATCTGATATGTGCTTGAAAAGTTAAAAAAGTTCTTCATTATATTTGAAGGACAATAACGTTACATTGAAATGTTGGAAACTAGTTTTCCACGTTTGAACTTACTCATTTTATTAAAAATGCTTTTTAAAAAAATCTCATTAAAATGAGTTATTACAAAAGTGTTTTTTTCTAGAAAGTGCAGGTATATATGTATATATATATATATATATACATCAATTTATATAAGCATCATAAACATTACGTAAATATTTTAATAAACCGCGACTGTAACTGACATTCTGACAAGCACATATATTTCAATTATAATACAGATAGAACGCATTTTCATAAAAAAAAGTGTAACATTTTTCTCCAATCATTGTCATAACGGACATTTCCCTCAAACCAATGTTGTTTTTCAATTTAATTGTATAACACTAAATAATTTAATTCTGATGAAAATCGCACAATTAAAATCAAGTCCTTGTGAATTTGAGTTTATGCAATAAACAGAAATAATTAAATATATTTCGATGAATCAGTTGAAATAAATAAAATTTAAAAGCACTTGCTTCAAATCGAGTCGAGTGAAATGTACTCGTGTTTCGCGTGTAACAGTTTAATCAATATCGTCATCTAATTTACGCTAAAAGCCCATTTATGTCGCTCTGGCCGTTCTTTCTATTGTACCACTCACAAGTTTCCCTTTAATTAAGTTAATAATAAAAACATACAATAAAAAGAAACTAACAGCGAGTAGTTTTCAGCTTATACAAGACAATCTTATAAATGTAACCTTTGACCGGAAATTAAAATTTTAAATTTTCTACTCAGATATATAAGACTAATATTGGTCTAGTAATTACTAGTAAAACTTGATAATATGGACACTCGTTTAAAATTTAATTGCTTCATCTACAAGCCGCGATACGTTTACGAGAATAGTATTTTATCGGAAGTATCTTGAAAAATCTTACCATTATTTTATGTTTTTAGCAAAATTGAATGATAAAAATAACTTAAAGATAAATTCATAAAGAATTTATATGGTAAATTTTGTCTAGTTAAACAATCGATTAAGATTCTTAATAGTAATTTCTTTGCGATTAAGTAAGTAGTTGATTAATTAATAAAGTTGCTACGAAATTACGGAATAACATATTTTCAAAGAAAAATTTATTTCAGACCAACAATTAAGTTGTTTTATTATATATCTACGAATTTTCGTAGAAAAAATTTTTTTTTTCATTTTGAGGAAATTGCAAAAGTTATTTTAATGTTACGACACATCATATTATGTTTCTAAAATTTCCAATTTGGCTTAACACTTTACTAAAAATCAAGATATAAACGTTGTAAACCATTGCATCTATATAATTAAAATGATAGCTGTTTTCCAATGTTCGCTTTTAACTCAAGAACTACTGAATAGATTTCGATCAATGTTTTTTTTTTGTTTTAATTATATACTTGGTCCTTATCTAAAAAAATAATTATCACGATATCTTCATTAAAAACAAAGTTATTAAAGTTTTAAAAACTGCGATTTTTCTAAGCAGACTGCGTATGCTTTCGTTGTTCTTTAGTTGCTTTGATAGAGTGGGGCAAACGATGTTATGCGCATGCAGAATGGTTCTCTTTCTACTGCCTAGTGATTATTTCATATTTAAGTGTACGCGTTTCAACGACATGCAGTTAAACGAGATATTAGAATAAATAAAATATTTTTTGAATTCTACTTATTTTTTTCTGTTTTTATAATATTTTTTGTAGCTTTTTTTTAAAACTCTCTTAGCATTTTTTATATTTTACTGTAAATACAAATTTAAAATACAATCTTAAGCTACAACCGTAACAATAATCAAATTACATTTCAACACTTCCTTTTATTATTGCATTTATTTTTTAACCAGAAAGAGTTAAATTAGCGGGAAACATTTTTTTTTAATTAAACTATATGCTAAAAAATTGCTCCTTCAGATTCCGCTATTTCTCCAAGTGTATAGTTATTAATTGATTAATAATTAACTTTTCAAAAATTTGCAAACTCAAAATTAAATTCGCTGTAAAATACAAAAGTCACTTTTTTTAAGCTTTTCTTTTAATTGCTCCTTAAATGCTCTTTCAGGATCCGCAATTGCTCAAGGTGTATAGTTGATAGTTTATTGATTATTAAATTTTTTAAAATTTTCAAACTCAAGAATTAAATTCGCTATAAAATCCAAAATAATTTTTAATTTAAGTTTTTGTCTCTATCTGCTCTTTTCATTACGCAAATAATTGATCTAATTTTTGCGATATTTTTAATAATTAATTATTTTTAACTGTTTAAAAATGTATTGTTGTATTAAGACGTCATCAACTTCCATTGGATCTTATAAACATGAGTAGTTTAAAAATTGAATTACTAATTAACTATACACCGTTTAATGTTTTGAAAAAAAAAATAATAAGTAATTATTTTGGATTATATAGCAATTTTTATTTTTGATTTTACAACTTTTTGAAAAATAAATTATTAATTAACTTTTACACTTGGAGCAATAGCGGATTCTGAAAGAGCATTTAGAAGCAATTTTTTGCATCTAGTTAAAATGTTCTACGCTTGGTTAATTTTTATATATTTTTGATTTCAATTAACAGTTTTTCCTCTGTAAATAAAATTTGTTCTTAACATAATGACCCCTACGCAGATAACGTCGCGGGTATCAGCAAGTCCTACATATTATAACCAAGGTATATGGATATGTGAAGCTCCCTAGTACCTATAGGATTTATCAAAAGCACATTTTCGTGACTATTAAATGCAAAAGAATAGAAAATTGTTTTTCACTACACCTCCACATCCTAAATTGGATGTACTAAAAATGTCTAAATGCAAAATATCTTTTTTACTTAAGGTATTAATTTAACTATACGTAAATTTTTTGTTGAAAAGCTTAAAATTAGTCATTAGTAGTTTGTTATTTTAACACGAACAAATCGAATAAATATTCCAAAAAATTATCTTCATATAAAACGTTAATCGTTCTCCAAATTTCATAGCGTGTTCAATCATAATTTGTGTCTGTTTCTTACAAAAAATTTTGACCAGAAATATTTTAATTTCCCCGTATTGATTTCCGTTTAAACTCGATCGGGTCGAGTCGGAGAGGTCTTGGAGCACATTTGGCTTATGGCTAGTCGGGGCGCGAGAAGAGAGAAATCACTCTTGACTCATTTTTGACTGTCTGACAGACAATGTGTGGTGCGATGACAATCCGGGAGTTGGCAAATTTATTTGCACGTCCTTGACAAAAACCTGTCTACCTCTAAAACGCTCCGCTTAGCTCTTATTAGTCGGCATGTTAACATTACTAAAAATAATACTACAGTAAAATGCGATCATACATTTTATTCACTAACCGATTACGTTACAACATAATACAGCAACGATAAAAATTTTGTCCAACAACAAAACAAAGTATTTCTTAAATTTCATTAATTTTTATTTAATTGAGGAATTATTACAAACCAAAATTTTCACTTTATTATTTGACTAACAATGCCCCGCAGTTTCACCTGTGTACGCGTATGTAATGTTGATGTATATTTGATTAATTTCAAATTTTCTTTAATCTTAAGTGAACGATTTATCGTTTAAGGGAAAAAGGTATTGTGACGTACATGAAGATAATGAACCGTAGGCTAAACAGAATTCGAATGTTCAACAATCAATCATCTAACAATCCAAAAAGTTCCGTTATCAACAAAGGGAAATCTCGAAAAACTTCTAGAACATTCCGCTCTAGTATATAAGAATACGATAGGTATTTTGTTGAAGACAATGTGATTCTACAAGTTTTATGAGATTTGTGAATTCAGTGCGATTTACTCGATTAGTATTGTTGTTGTGATTTAAAATAATGATATTTGTGTACATAAAATAAAATGAAGTTTTTACTAAAAGATTGTTTTATTTCCACAGAATAGAAAACCCTACATGTGGAACTCAAATCTTTTTACAGTACAAACTACTTATGAATGCATATATTTTGCAAATGAATAAAAGCGCAGTTAAACGTAATAAAAGCTTAAATTAACAAAATGGTTTTTTTTTTTGAATTCTAAGATGATAATGTATAGCGTGAAACCTAACCAATTACAGTAAAGATAACAAAAAGCGGTATTATATGAGCTTTTCAGAGCACACATCAATTAACTCCGTAATGCAAAAAGTAAGTAAGTTGAATAAATTGATAAAATAGACTTCTGAAATACATTGTCCTCTATGAAAAGCTAAAAAGCAAATTGTCATTTAGAGTTTTTTTACTTATTATTAGAATTTTTTTTTGGATATATAAAGCTAGGAGTCGACCAAGTGTTGTGGCATGAACTGTAAAAGTTGAAAAAGTGGAGTTAATCGATGTATGCACTGAACGGCTCATATATTACTTTCTTTTACTACTATATAGTAAAGGAAGTATTGTCATCGGATCAAATTTTCGAATCCGATTTTTGTAGGTTTTGAAAAATTTGTCTTCAGTTGTCACTAGTTGTGTCGCGAAGCTTTTTATTGAAATCGGTTGACAGAAAGCTTCACTTTATTTTATGGGGTTTTTCAAATTTTTTTTGAAAACGGTTCTAAAGATTGTCATTAAACTTGCTATGGTTATTTTACACATCAATGCTTACAACTTTAATTGAAACTTTTTCTTGGGAAAATTCAAATAAGGGAGGTCTTGGGTAGATGGTGGGAGTTCGTATATACATGGAGACTCTATAAATAAAGTTCTTTAAAAATGCTTTTCGCTTACCATACAACAGATGATGAAATATTCATTAAGAGCAGAAAAATAAAACTCAAAAATTATATTTCGTGAATACACTCGGATTTTCAAATGCTCACTGATGAGCTAGGCGTCAATATAAAATTTTTCATGAGTAAGCAAGCTCTATGTAATTCAGAGATACTTTACGTCTACTCTACATATATTTAACATATGTTTGTTACGAGCCCCAAGTCACTTAGCTTATCAGGTTTCCTTTTTCTATTTAAATCCCAATTTTCAATGTTTAAGCTTGAAAATATTTAAATAAAACGTCTTATTTGTAGAGCAATTTTAAAATAAATTACAATGAAGTTGAACAGTCTCCAATTTACAAAATACGATCAACTATTATATTAAATGCCACCAAAATCATTACCTAACATTTTTCGTTTGATAATTGTTACCAATATTGAACATTTAACAATATTAATATGTTTTAATTAATTGAAATTATTTAACCGCGACAAGTTGAGGTAAACTCACTGTTAAAAGTTAATGTACGTATTTTATTAGGATACGTTAAAAATATTTTTGACATGAATAGATATTCACGAATTTCTAGTTTTCAGTACTTTTCCCCTTGTACCGACACCCTAAAAAACCTTAGATTGTTTACATTTCATAAATATAGTGTTAAATCTCTATCTATCAAGAAGATTTAATCTGCTACTAAAACTATAAATTTAATGTAAATCATTTTTAGGCACCAATAAAGTTACACAGTTTGAGAATTAATACAAATTGAGTTTTGTATTAACAAATACTTCTCCACCAAATGAATTTTAATCAAATGGCTAATTTGAATAATAATGTAAATCTATTTCAGTCTATTTACGTCAAAGAATTCAAATTTATTATGCGACACATCCATTTAAAATTTCATTAAGAAAATATTCTTAGCAACAAATTCATCCGAGGAAAAATTGAAAATGAAATACCTAAGTTTGTAGGAGACCGAAGCGGTATTTTTGTTGTAATAAATAAAATTTTTTTGTTAAATGAATAATGAGAGAGTAAATTTTTGATTCGTATATTATTATGGTAAGAGTATTGTAGGATGCATTTGAAAGACTTACCACATGTACACTGCTCTGTAAAGCTGCATTTGTCGCATCGTTTTGCTGCTGCTGATGTTTGTTCTGCTTGTCTTGCTTCGTTTTGTTCTGACGCTTCGCTTTCGTTTCGAGGAAACGTTGCTTTAGCGCAAACGTATCTTGCATATTCTGCTCGCATAATCCGCCAAATGCCTGATCAAATCGCGGTTGACAATCGTTTTGACGGCGTCGATACGACTCCATGCGACGTCGTAATCTAAAACAAGAGTAAAACAACATTTGAAATTTTACACATAGATTATTTGTTTTTTGATTCCTAAATCATATAGACTGCATTTTAATCCAATTTGCATTTTTTTTTCAAATACATTAAGCATTTCATTATGATAAAAATAACAATCAAATCTTTTTTGTGCAATTAAATGGACCTTATAAAATAAAACTCAAAAATTTCATATATACTTATAGATACTACTTTTATAGCAAATTAAGAGAACAATATTTTTATATAGTGCAGAAGGACCACATAAAAATACAAAAAGAAAATACGTCAATGATTTACGAAACAATATAAATTGGATGCACGTACATAGAGAAATAATTCGTTTAATGAAAACCTATTAATATGCAAGATTGTTCAAAATAAATTTTTTCATAAATAAACATTTTTACAGAAACTCTACGAACCATCTAAATTACAGATTTCAAACAGAAAGGCCACATGAATATTGATTCAATCGTTTGAAAGCTATGGTGCCACGGACAGACATACAAACACACACGTCAAACTTATAGCACCCGTCTTTTTGTGTCGAGATATAAAAAATGAACAAGGAGTCTAGAGTTTGCCAGTATACTTTTATACTACTACAAAAATTACACAACAAGGACCATACCTATAAAAAAACACGTTTAGCTGCATTGTAAGTATATAGTAGTATATTCGGGACTTCGTTCACGTGAGCTTCAGAACATTACGCACCAAATTTCATCAAAATCGAATTAACTATATAGTTGTAGTGTACTTTTGCTCTAAATAGTTTTTCTATTTCTTTATGGAAATGAGACATTTTTCCAAAATAAAAAGTATCCTAGATAATATCTCAGATAGCCAGTTATCATTATAGCAAATTTCATCAAAAACCGTCCAGTGATTTTCATGTGATGCGGTAACAGACAGACGGACAAACATGGTGAATTTGGCCTCTATTGCGATAATAACTATTGGAATAAGATTTTCATCTCGGTTACAGTGTTATTGTAATTACATATTATTATATGTATAGAGCAGCGGTTGGGGAACTTTTTTTACCATTACTCCAAAATATTTTTGCGTAGGTCGATATTATACCTCTAATTTTGAAAAGGAGACAAGCAATATGAAAATAAATCATAATTTACAAAAGAAACTATAGTCATTGTTCGGTTACCCGATTTTCATTTATTGACTGAATGTGCACTTCTTGACACCGGGAAGTTTTACACAAAACTAAATGTTTTAACATCAAAATTTGCAGTTATTCTATGAGGACTTTTTGTCTGAGGATATTTTGTCGGAGATATTTTGATTTAAGAACAATTTTAATAAGGTATTCGGAAATACTAACACGTTTATAAGATAGCTTTGCCAAAAAATGTCCTTACTACCCCCAAAAATATCATTTTTACCCCATCTGGGGTAATTTACCCCGGTTCCCCGACCGCTGGCATAAACTATACTCTTATATGCATTGAAAAGGGATTTGTCATCGTCAATGTGGTTAAAACTTATTTTTCAATCTACAAACGCGCCTAAGCATATTACAATACTATTATTATGGAAACATCATTTCAAAAGTAAATAGTATATCATAAGTTCCATTCGGGTTTCCGTTCACTTTGAAAACTGGAGGTCAATATTGTTGTACATAGGAGTCAATTTGGACACCAAATTTGGAAAAAATTAAATTAATACCGACTAAGAAAATATGGTTAGGGCATACGAGGAATCATTGATGATCTGACAATCAAACAGATTTTCTTCTTACGAAATCAAATTCTACACCTCTTGAAACAAAAACGCAAACTTTCAAGGGGGAAAGGAGGTTAAAATTGTTTTTTCTGGCTTTACATAGATTCTTTATTATGAAAATATCGGCCGAAAAGTGTAATCTTTAACTTATCGGTATTTAATATGAGAAACGTTAGTAACAGAAGTTTGACACTCAATGTAATTATCCCATTTTCATATTTTTCTTTAGGAGACAATTAAACTACCAACATCACCACATCAGCACCATTTAGCCCCAACATAATTCATGCTATGCTGACTGATTTCTATTTGAATGTATTAAATCCGATAGACAAGTTACAAATTTGGTACAAACCAGCCAATGGTACCAAAATAATGGAAGACATAATGCTTCTTTAAGTTTTTTGTTTTTTATTTTTAGCAAATCTTTAACATACGGTGGCTCTCAGAATATTAAGTTCTTAGTAACTAGTTTTCTAAACGCAGTTACAAACATTTAATCAAATCATAAATTATTAATTAAAACTTTAACTGTTTTAGGCTTCACTTCGAAAATGTTTTCAATTTTAACAGAAACCTAACGCAAACTGTTCAAATTTACACACCCATGAAACTTACAAATAACGGAAACTTTGAGATTTAATGAATTTTAGTTGAGATCTTATGTCTAACGAATTGTGGTAGGTATTCCATAAAAAATTTATTTAATTTTTGTTTTTAAGAATTTGAATACGTCTACATATTCTTTTTAAATTTTGCAATTTTAATTATAACAAATTAAATTATATTGCTCTGAGACAAAACACAAATAAACAAGATTTAAAACTGAAAATGAGATTTTCTAAGATTTGGATTTTGGAATATATCTTTTAACTATGCAAGTAGGTCGTAGACGCATTTATAAAATTTTGCAGTTTCTCTTATTATTTTACTTGAAAATAACTTTACTTTTATAACTATAGATAATATAATTCATTAGGTATGCATACAACAATCTTTAGTAGATCAGTTTCCCAATAACTATTCTGAATTAACGCTTGAAAGAAATTCTTACATTAAGATGTAATTTTTATCAGCCATTTTCGAATAATTATTATTAAAAAGCACATAAATTTATTGTAAAAGGTGCTCTAGTTCTTTTCAAATGCAGTAAAACTTCGTTTCAATAACACATTCTGCTATATGTTACTGTAAATACATTAAAAAATCAAGATATTTTGGTATAGCATTCATGTTCTCTACTTATACAGTAGGTACTGTAAATTATCTAATAAAAAATAGAGGTGCCTGAATCTAGCCCCCTGGAATTTTTCTTTCGATTTTCGAACTTTTTATTTTTAATAAATTGTTCGACAGTAAATTTTATTGTATAATTTGTATTTATTTTTAATTAATAAAACAAATGTTGGTTCTTAAGTTATCCCCTCCCTTACCCAACAGCCGTAAGGGGATTAAGAATTAAGCTGTTTTTAGGATCGAGCACTCTTCAATAGTGAACGAAACAGTACTAGTAAATAGACAGTACCTACTGTGTATGGTATCCAATAAAACATAATTTCATTTCTTTTACAAATTATTTAAATCTATTACGTAAATTGAATACGTTTTTATGGAACTTATGTTATCCATTATACATATACCTAGTACCAATGGTGACATTTAAAAGAAATTCTACTATACTTATCTATAGTATCTACCTGTATGTTATAGTTATCTAACTACTTAAATCGCTAAATACGCCTATGTTATTAGAATTGTAGAATTGTCTTTGTATAGGATTACGTCATTGACTATAAGTGTCACTAAAAGTGCAGCCAGTGCATAAATAACCTTACAGTCTTGTTATTTAGCAATATTTGTAGTTATTTTAACTCAATTTATGAGCAGACTTCTAATGTCACTTAAGGATATACCCCAATTTATAAATATTATTCCATTTTTAATAGAGGTATTAATGAAAATCATACTAAACTATATTTTTTTATAAAAGTGCAATTGCATAAAAACAAACCCTACAAGCAAGCATTAAGTATTTATATTTCAATTTTATGTAAGACTAAGAAGTTAATTAACATTTTATGATTTTTTCGGACTGGTTTCCATGGAACACTGATAAGATCCGAAATAATCACAATGTTTTGCTATTAGCTTTGATAAAGTATGTTAGCTGCTAGTTAAACGTTAAAAGTGTCTTCAAGAATATGCAATATGGAATACTAGCAAAGCTACTCAGAACCGCTCTCTTAAATCAAAATAGTGACTTTCGAACTAAAATAGTGACTATTCACTATTTTGTAGTGAAAAGTATACCACTATAATATGAATTCAGTGGTATACTTTTCACTACAAAATAGTGAATAGTCACTATTTGTAGTCGAAAGTCACTATTTCGATTTAAGAGAGCGTAGAAATATTTTAGCACAAATAAAAAATGGGTATAGATATTTTGAAAATATATTATTAGAGATGTTGCGCGATTTATCTAGATACCGTCTAGAGATGGTCTATAGGCTGTCTAGAGACATTGTTCTTTGACTCGTCTAGCGTCCACAATACGGCGTGAATTTCTCAGTCTCATCCTCGCAGTTCACCATGGAGAACAATATAAAATAAAAAAATAAACAAAGCTATCCATGGTTCCCCTCTAGACAATAGTGATGCCCACAATGTTGCGGAACATGTCTAACGTAGTCCCTTTCCAATCGGGAGACGTTAGACCTACGATTGTTGGTCTCGCAACAGGCCCTAGACGGAGATTCGTCTATAGACATGTCTACAGAGACAACCTGAGACGCGCCTAATAGAGACCTTACACGATCAGTAATACTGTCGGTATCTCAAATTAATGACAGTAACACTGATCGTGTAAGGGCAATACTGATGGAATTAAGTTGATATGAAGGAATCAAAATTATTTGTTTCCATGGTATCAGTATTGATGGAGAATTAAGTAGAAAAACAAGTGATAGAGAGGCATGATATTACTGTTGAATCCTAGACAACGTGTTTTGTGTTTTTTTTTTTACAATTTACTTAATAAGCTTTAATTGATTTTTTCCTTCATAATATTCAGTCTGATTTCATTTTGAAAAAATTGTTAGTTTTCAATTAACTCCGTTGTATTATACAAAATAATGATAATTTAGTGATAACAATTCAATTCATAAAAGTACGCAATTATCATCAATTAGGTGTTCATTATGACGTTATCACGTAAAACTATCGTCCGTAAACCGATTTTACAGACAACCAATTTTTTTTGAAGACTCTTGTAACATTTTAAATTAAATTGCTTTTAACCCTTAAATGAATGAATTAACAAATTACAAAAGCAGAGGTTTCTTTACACTTACATGTGCATATTATAGATAATTGCAAGCATAGAATTTGAGAAAATTGATATTGTGGGAGAAAGACTTAAAAAATGTAAGGCCGTCACCCCTCCCCCCTTTTCAACCACTTAGGAATTTCGAAATATTTTTACTTAGTGGGAACCACAGTTTACTTAATGCATGTTTTTATCTTTAATGGTTTAGCACCCAACGTGTCTGTCAGTCAATCAGTTTACTCTTTTATACATATAGATATTTACATTACGTAATTTAATTACATAAGCTTGCATTCTTTTAAAAGAATTGTTCTTTTAATTAATTTAATCTACGGTTTAATTTTTGAATAATAGGTTGAGTCATGTAAAGGAAAGAATGATATTGAGTTGAACGTACCGATCAACAACCACTTGTCGTTTATGGGGCAACACGTCGTTCGAAAGAGGCGAAAGTCCTTGCGACGATGGGGCATTCGGCACGAGCGTGGGGGCTCCTGGATGACGGGGCACGGCACCCCCTGCTTCGAGGCAGCCCCCCGCGGGCCCGCCGGTCACACCACGATCCAGCGTGATGTGTCCGAGTCCGGCCCTGTTCACCTCGTCGCTGATATTAATACTTGCGACTTCTTTCAATAATTGTCAACAGAAAAAAAAAATAATCACTCACACACACACACAAAAATAAGTTTGTAACGAAAAGAAAATAAAAAATAATATTAAACAACCGTCACAATTACATGTCTTCTGATCGCGTCTACTCCCAAACACCGAAATTCTTACGTTTACTATGACAAAAGTACTTTTTCTTATTTTTCCACATTGTTTTCAGTTCTTCGCCGTACATTCAGAAAATCAAGTTTTCACTGGTACTTAATTTTTATCGTAACTTGAAGACCGTTTTGTTATAGTAAAAATACATTCGGACACTAAAGTTTGTAAACAAAACTGTTGAGTTGAGAAAGTTCAACGCACAAACAGGTAGTTTTATAAAAAAATTTGTTTTAGATTCGCAGATAGGTTTAGGTACATCAAAACTTGTTCAGTTATAACTAAATGTATCAAAGTTAATTAGTAAAAATCAGTCTTTTCAAATGCAAAAATTGTAATATTAAACTTTTCAATAAAGTTATCCTCTTGTCTTTACTAAAGTTTTAATTGAACTCGTTAAATAAATTTCTTTAAAATTCACCGGAATTGAGTTCATACGTGTGTCGGATGATTATTTTATTGTTTTGTTTTTAACGTTGATTTTTCAAAAGTTCTATGTAAGTTTTGAGTTCGGATCGAAACGATATGCACTTCACACACAACTATTATCAATTTAAGTTTTGAAACGAAATAAAAGCACGACACTGAACACACAACTGAACGAAAAGCGTTGCATTTGATTCGCACAAGTGAAATACGTTGTGCAAATTAATAATAATTATTTTATTTGATACGGTAATGTTTGGATATTTGGCTCTTGGCATGAACGACGCCGATCAGCCATTTTAACGTACCAGTGCGGCCACCTGTCAAATGTGGAATACCGCTACAACGCTCTGTCTATTTCTATCAACTCACACTCGTTTGTATTTATTTTTACCCCTTCCACTTGATCGAAACATTCGCTCGCATTACCTCACCGCGTACCATTACATTTTAATAACTATTTTATCTCGACTAATATTATATTTATATTATTTTTAATCTTATCATTATTTTAATCTAATTTACGAATCAATATTCAATCAGAAATTTCTCAATTTTTTCCAGTACAATTAATACTTTTTTTCCTTTTAGATTACGACCAGTATAATTTCAAATTTATTTGAATATTTATAAAAATTATTATCGATATTTTAAACTCAATAATACATTTAACATGTATGGCCGTTTTAAACGTCGTTTGTGTCGCCATCTATCATCGCCTAAACTTATTAGCGTTTCATTTACTTTCGTCAAAGTTTCAAGTTCATATCTAAACTCATTTAAATGATTTAAATTTTTAATTACTTTTCAAATAAAATGCTAAACTAGTTATGACCCACCCGCTTCGCTGAGCGTACTTTAATTAATGATAATTTTAATTGAATATTCTGTCACTATCAAATGCCTGTAATAAGACATTTTTTCTATAAACAACCCCTTCACTTCGCTGAACTTAAATAAGTAATTATGTAATTAATAAGTAATTTATCACTTAATTACACTCGAGGTTTAACAAAAAATTATAGGACATGTACAATAAACCCAATAAACAGTACTAGTTTCATTTTTTAAATAATAAAAACGACAAATACGTTAACAAAAAATTTAATTAAAAAATTTGCTAAATGGCAAAGCAGATAGAAAGCTAGGAGTCCTGGAATATTGATAGTCGTATTGAAATAAAGCAATTCGTGCAAAAAAAATTATTTTTGAAGAGTTGATTAGTAAAAATATCTGCTGTGAGGCTTCACAGCTTACTTTCTTTTACTTTCATCCATGAAATCCGCTGTTGGTTAAAAATAACTATAAGCACTTAAATAACTATATAACTAGAATTATATGCATACAGGTTCTATGTACATACGAACCAAGGATATTCATACGAACCACCACCGCTCCCATCCTTAACCCCAGACCCTCTTTATTCGAATTTTCTTAGGGAAAAGTTTCAAATAAAAGTTGTAGGCATCAATGAGTCTAAGAAATATAGAAAGTTTAAAAAAATCGTTGGAGCTTTTTTCGAAAAAAAATGAAAAAGGTCAAAAAGTTCTATAATAAAGTGGAGCTTCCGGGTAACGAATTTTAACCAAAGGTTCGCGGCACAGCTAGATATAATATGAAGACAATATTCTAAGTTTGGTGAAATTCAGATAAAGTTTTCGATACGATATCGTTCTTACCAGTTGTTAACAGACACACAGAGATGTTTCTAAAAACCACTTCTACGGTTCAGGGTACCTCAAACTCTGTATTTCTATCGAAAAATCGATTCGATTACAATACGAACGCACATTACGGGCTATGGGATTTTATTTCCCGGACCACATCTGGCTGAGGGTCGTTTCAAATTTAAAAACCAAAATTTCTATTACGTTTAACCACCATATTATTTAACAGTATTAAAGAAATTGAGAATTTTTATAAAAATGTTTTTTTACTAGACTTTGACTATATAGAAGTAAAAGAAAGTAATATGTATACAGCCTATAGGTACGTATATACACATATTCCCACCCTTAACCCTAGAACCGTCGTTATTTGAATTTTCCTAGGAAAACGTTCCAAATAAAAATTGTAGGCATCAATGAGTCTAAGAACAATAGAAAGCTCAAAAACTCATAGAGTAAAGTGGAGCTTTCGATTAACCAAGTTCAACCAAAAGCTTCGCAACACAACTAGAAATAATATGAAGACAAATTTTTAAGTTTGGTGAAATTCAGATAAACCTTTTGATACGATATGGCTGTCTCACACGCACACACAGACAAACCCCTCTTTTGGACTCAGGGGACCTCAAAATATGTATTTCCGGTAGAAGCTCGAATTCGACCCGATTAAAACACTTTCTTTACTAATTATATAGCAGTAAAAGAAAGTAAAAATGTTTAATTAATGCCAATATTACTACTAAAAATTAGTTAAATATAACTAACTTTATTTGATACTTTTGAATGTGGATATACTTAATGAACTTAACTTTGTTGTTCACATGATGATTGAATACTATGTATAAAGACAATTTACTTTTATATAAAGTAACTAATTACACAAGTCTTCTTCTGAAATGACAACTTTTACATTTTTATTTTAAATCTATAACCAATACTGCTTAAAAATAAGTAATATTGGTTTTTGGAAATCAACCTAAATCATTCTTAAATTAAACAGCTCACCTATCTACGATTACATTGTTCATGGATTGATAGATTTCAGAAGAAAAACGAACGATTTCATACGTTTAACATATATTTTATTAAAATCTTTTTTAAGTTTATTATAAAGAGAAAATCACATTTTTCAAATATCAAAAAGTATTTTGCTTAAACTTTACATTCTCTAAGGTTTATAAAAATTTACACTTAGAAAAAATTGTTAAACAAACTTATGAAAAGTTTTTTTTTTTTAATTAATTAATTAATTAATTAACAAAAAGATAGTCTTTCAATGTCTATATCATACAATAATAAAGTCTGAGCTTGTTCTCGAAAATAATCTTAATTCATAATAAAAAAAGTGTTTGCTAATTGCAGTTAATATCCATGCTAACATCAATGTTAAATTGATCTTCACTTGCTTTCTTCAACAGAGAGCTACATGGCACATTTTAAAAGACAATTAACATCACATTACATATGTAGCACAGGATTTATGAGATTTCACTAAGAAATAAAGCTTTGAAAAAAGTACACATATTGCATAAAATATTCTTAAATGAAACTTAAAATATATAGCTTGAAAATAGTGATTTAAATTTGATCCAAATAATACATTCTCTAACTTATTAAAATGCTATAAATTCGGTTTTCAACCAACCATAATCACATTGAAAAAAATACTGATAAGTGTCAGTTGTGTAGTTACCCCATTTAAAGCAACAAAAGTATTTAATATAAAACGGTTATTATTATCATGAGGTTTGTTTCAGATCTAAATAAAACGTACATTGTACGGTACAAGACATGTGCAATAAAAAAAAGTTGAGTAATATAAAAAAGTTTTCATTTTCAGAATAACTTGGAAGGAACAATCGTTAGACAAAACAACGTTGTTAAAAATATTATCGGCAAGAAAAATGTTTTAAATATATTTGCTATTTAGTTGGGGGGCACTCATTAATTACGTAAGGCGTAAAGACTGGGGAAGCTATCGAGACGAATCTTATCTAACGTTATTTTAGGGAGTAGGAGGGATTCTGGCAAATATTATGTAACTTTTTTCCGTTATGAAACAGTATAAAAATGCAAAAAATTAGATTAAATTAATTAAAACGTATTTCGTATTGCAATATGGCTAAATCTTACAGAATAATATTTGGTGAGATTGGAAGATTGGGTAGGGGGTTGAATCAAATCCCATGAATTTCACCAAGATTGAAAAGGGGCAAGTCGAAAAATCGTTAAAACGTCTGGTCTGCTGAGCTGTAAGGAGAAATCAAAAATGTTCACTTAAATATTTCCTCAATTGACTTAATACCATATTTTTGCAATAGTGAGCGTAGTTGCAACTGACACTTACCAATACTTGACCATATTTTTATTTATTACCAATAATATAAAATATTTCAAGTATAAAAGTAGGAAAAATTGTCTGGAATAGAATTTTTTATTTTGAGGTATGCCCCGAAGATTCACTGGCATTTCGTTTTTTAATCTAAAAAAAGAAAAAAAATTAGTCGGTAAATTCAATGGTGATACGACTCGAAACATTCCATAGTTAATTAATTATTAAAACAAATTAATTTCCAATGGAAAATTATGTAATAAAATACCGTTTATTTTGATATTGTCATCAAAACGAACTTCTTTTTTCAGGAGGCGCTAAAAATCGTAAAACCATCAAAATTGAAATTCGTTTCGATTTATTTCTCACGCTGATACATACCTTATCTTTATGCTTGAAGTCGTGGGTCAGTGCTCCAACTTTGGAACGTTCCTGTTCTAACAGCCCATACAAACGAGCCACCTCCGCGGTAAGCTCAGTCTGTTCCCGCGATAGCCGTTCAACTTCTAAAAGCGCCTCAGCCTTATCTTTAATATCGCCATGCCCGATTAAACTAGCTAATTTCTTATTTCTCATTTTTTGAACTAAAATCTCGCGCCGTGCCTTTTCTAACTCCTTTTTCAGATCCTCATTTTCTAGTCGTTGTTTTTCTAGCTCACGTTGAAACTGCAAAATTGTCACGGCATTGTCGTGTGTTTTACGCGAATCCGGTTTTTTCTTCTGTTCACGACTTATTTCTATTTGAACTTCATTTTCCATTTTTTCGAAAAATTGACTATCGGATTCTATAATATCAGTTTTACTATTCGTGCTACTTTTTTTGGGTTCGCTCGCTTCTTTTGAGCAGTGGTCTTGAAATTTTTCCAGAGACATGGGTACATTTTTTTTCTTGCTTTTCTTGGTTTCTTTCTCTGTCTCATTTACGGATTGACTATGGTTTTGTTTCTCTTTCTCATAGTCTAGTTTGGATAGAAGCAGTGCATGTTGTAACTCTGCTTCGTAGGCATGGTCCACCAATGTCATGTCTTTTTCTTTCCATTGCTCCCACTGAGCAGTCGCTTCCTTTTTCTTTTTTCCTTGCGACTTATTGCTAGATGAACTTGGAATCTACAAAAAAAAAAAATCAAAATTTCTATAGTTCACTCTTTCTATTTATTTTAAAATTGTGTAAGAATAAAGGTATTTTAGATACCTAAATTTTTAAGGATGAATGTGAGAGAACAAGAAGCAAAACTACTGAACACTATCAATTCATGATTATATACTTCTTTTATGAAACTCGCTGTTGGTTAAAAGAACTATAAGCATTTTATAACTGTACTAGCTGGTCCCCGCCCGCTTCGCTGAGCGTATCTAAATTATACTGATTGAATAATGGAAACTTTCATCCCATCAACAAAAAAAGACAGATAGATATTTCTAGATCTTTGATTCATAGAAAGTTCATGAAAATCAGATAAACTACTTTTCCAGGAAGATATTCTATATAGCTATCTTATTGGTTCTATACGTTTTTATGAATATTATAAAATACCTATACTTGTGTTCCTTAAGTAGCAATACAATTCGAAAATATTGAATGTATTATATTATATTTAACTGAGTTTTTCACCAAGTTCAAAATTTTCAATAGTAATTTAACACGTTTATTTCTAAACATTATAGACATTCAAAAATTAACAAAGAAAGAAGTTTCAATGTTTCAAAAATTGTCATTGTTAATTTATCGATGTTATCGGATGTTAAATTAAAAATCATATTTTGCTGTAGAAATTGTAATTTTTATTTAAACTTTTTTGGAATGATTGTGTTAAAACGTTATTTCATGAACTTTAGGGATAGCTTTTTTAAAAACACGATTCCTGTAGGATAAGTACAATTGTTATGCTATCTTTTGAGAATCGTGCATTATTCTAACTTAAGAAATAATCTACATTATTCTCTGACCTCTCAACTACCCTATTGCATATGACAAACAAAAACATATCTATCCTACGGGGGTAGTACATTTTTCCTAGATAAAAAAGAGATCAGGCCTTCTTGAGGAAAATGCGCTAGAACTCTATTTCACGTACTTAAACGAAACTTCTATTAAATACACGGTTCCTGTAATATACAATTGTCTTGTTATCCCACGGGAAGAGTACAATTATGTCGATTTTTTGCTCTATGAAAAATAAATACGTATCTAGCCCACGGGCCCGTACATTTTTCCTGAATAAAAAGTAGACCAATTATTCTTGAGGAAAAATAGTTAAAACGCTTATCCATGAACTTTTATGAAACTCCTTTTAAATACTTAGTTCTTGAAGGATACTATTCTTATCCTATCCTACGGGAACCGTGCTATATTCTGACATAAAAGGTAGCCTATATTTATTCTGTGACTCTTAATTAACCACCTCATTGTAAGAAATTATGGTAATCTTTTGCTCTGTGAAAAATAAAAACATATCTGTCCTACGGGAACCGCACATTTTTCCTGCATAAAAATAAAACTGTAGAATAAGAAAATTATTTTTTGCCTTGAGTACATTATGAGTTATAACTATTAATATACTCTACTATAATCAGCTAAAAACGTTTAGTTTCAGCATGATTTTTCATTAAACCAGTTTTTCTATTTTCCCGTTAAAATGAGAAATTTTTCCGAAATAAAACGTATTGTAGATAATGATTCACATATTTAGCTACCATCATACTTAAATATCACCAATATTCATTTGCAAATAATAATGTATAGTTTATGCATAAATTTTTTTCCAACCCGTTTTTCAATTTCCCGGATAAATGAGACATTTTCCCGTTATTAAAAGTATTTTTTTTATGACTCAGATTGTCATTTATCATCATACCAAATTTCATTAAAACCCGTATTTATTTGGGTAAGAATTAATAATATGTTTCTAAAAACAATTTTGCTAATAAAGAATTATTTTTTAAACAACTTTAATAACCATTAAAAATGTTATAGCGGGCCAACCTTAAAAGATAGACATATGTCGCCGCGGACTTTTTTTTAGAACTTTTTAAGAGGAACAATTTTGCTACATATGATTTTTGCGTAACTTTAACCATTTACGCAGGGCAGGCCACGAACGCTCTCAAAAGGAAAAATTTTTCCTGATTTTTGCAACATTTTCCATCGATGCACTGCTCCTATTAGTCGATGATGTTATATAGCCTAAAGCCGCCCCCGATAATTAGGCTATCCAACATTAAAAGAATTTTTCAATTCAAACCAGTAGTTCCTGAGATTAGCCAGTTTAACCAAACAATCAAACAAACAAACAAACTCTTCAATTTTATATATTAGTATAGATAAACAGAAAGAAATGCATACAGCCTCTATATCAGCGATCGGGAAATCGGGGAAAATCACCCCAAATGGGGTAAAAATGAAATTTTTGGAGGTAATAATGAATTTCTTGCCATGGCTATTTTATAAACGTGTTGGTTTGGCCGAAGACTGTATTCAAATTGTCCTCACATCAAAAATCCCCAATTTTGAAGTTATTGTATCAAACATGAAGCAGATCATTTCTCCAAAATCTGAAGGGCGAAAGTTTTCAACTCGTTTTTGTGCGTATGAGAATTTTATTTTGTTACTACTTTCATGCAACTTGTTTTTCTGTGCAAACTAATTCAATATAATATAATGTATATGTTACTGTGAAAGACCGAAATTGGAGAATGTCGACTTTCACCGGTGAATGTCAACATACGCCAAATACGTTGGTGAAAGATCAAATATTTCATTACATTGTTATACATTCGAACCCTCACCGGTGTATGTCGACAATCACAGATACGCTCTGGTGAAGGTTCAAAAGGGAAGAGCCATTAAGGAAGCGACTGGCTCTCTCCCGCCAAATCCTTTGTTTTGCTGGAAGTCAATCAGCTTTATCAGTCTTATGTAAGTTTTGCTGATACGAGCGACGTTTGCATATTTTTTGTTGATACCCTAATTTATACCCAATGGATACTACAGTAAACCGTGATCTTTTTCTTGAAAAGTTAAATACATTAATTAAGAGTAAACGAGAGGACAACCAGGATGTACAGAATATGTTAACTGCATGGATGGACGATAACGATACAAATAAATGGTCAGATGGTTTACCCTTTGTTCAATTTGCCAAGAACACTACATATCACGAAGGAATACGCCAAAGTCCTTATGAAGCCATGTTTGGCATTAAAGCAAAAAGAGGCATAGCATCGTCATTTTTTCTTAGCGAACAAATCGCAAATATTGAAACCGAAAAACAACTCGAAAAAATAGCCAATACTTTTAAAACCAAAGAACAGCTTGAAGAAACTGTTAATACTTCTGAAAAAAAAATTGAGCGGTAGTCATACTGAAAACTATAATCCGAAGAAAAATATTGAAGAGGACCTGCAATCTACAACGACTTCACTTCAAGTTCTGACTGAAAAAAAATTTCCTCCTGCTCAAATTGGTGATACTGTACGAACACAAGTCCCTGATGTCGACCGTGGTCGTACAGATAGCCGAAATGTGTTAGCGGTTGTTATTGGAATAGAAGACTCCAACTACCCTCAAGCAGCTTCACACACGTAATCAGTTCGTAATTTGTAAAGAAAAGTTACTTTCCATAGATGAGATTTCTTTGCAAGAAATGTCGCTGAGAGAAGCAGCTGCAGCTAACTCAAGAAGCGGCGGGCAAGGATATGCACGTTGTTCTTGCAAAAGGAAATGTTCTACAAATAAATGCAGTTGTAAAAGCAAAGGACTCTTGTGCAATTCAAAGTGTCATAATAGTTTAAGTTGTTGCAATAAATAAGATTAGAATCACATAATTAAGTTTTTTTTTTTACAACTACATATTTGTTTTCTCATTTAGAATGTACTGTTGGTAGCAAACTCTTGGTCACTCCTCTCAGAAAGGAGGCAAAAAAGTTACGTTATCCTGGTGACGTTTTATAACGACTTAATTACGGAGAAAAATTATAAATGTACGACATGTTCAACATTCACCAAGAGAGCATGGTGAATGTCGACATTTACCGGTGTAAGTCAGAAATATTGTTATTTAGCAAATCTTTCAAACATACACCAAGCGACTATGTGAATGTTAACATTCACCGGTGTATCTCGACATTCACCGGATTTCGGTCTTTCACAGTAACATATATAATTTAAAATTACATTGATTGTCTCCTTTTCAAAATAAAGGGGTAATATCGCCCTACACAAAAATATTTTCGGGTAATGGTAAAAAAAGTTCCCCGACCTCTGTTCTATATGTATAAACGAACTCCCACTCTTAATCCCAGAACCCTCCTTATTTGAATATCCCCAGGAAAAAGTATCAAATAAAAGTTGTAGGTATCAATGAGTCTAAGAACTATAGAAAGTTAAAAGAAAATCGTTGGCTCAAAAACCCCTAGAATAAAGTGGAGCTTCCGGTCAAGCGATTTAAAAAAAAAGCTTCGCGACACAACTAGATATATTATGAAGGCAAAATTTCAAGTTTGGTGAAATTCGGATTAAGCTTTTGATATGTTATGGCTGCCACACACACACACAGCCAAAACGTGTACATCCGGTGAAAACTCGAAATCGAAAATTCGACCCGATTACAATACTTCCACCTTACTATATTATAGTAGTAAAAGAGAGTAATAAAATGTTCTATATACTGTTATCTTATTTTAAGTTTAAAAAGCAGTTTAAATATACCGTGTCTACATTGAATTCATACTGCTAGTTTTATAAAATGGGCGGTACATAGTATTTATCATTAACTAGTTGTCAATTGCACCATATTCATTAGTATTTATCGTTTGTATCACTCATACAGTAGAAATTCGGTGTTTATACGGAGTGAATCGAGTGTTGGTATATCAATGTAAAATAAGAGTGGGCTATAATTAAAATTTTCAAATTCATATTTTATTTATGTGTGATAGCACTGTTTATATGGTAATATCTGAATTTACACTGAGTTAACACCGTACCATAACGTGGACACGGATTTGCTAGCAGTAGAACAGGAAATATATCAGAATACTATGTTCTAAGCAAATTTTCTTACAACTAACCGGTTTAAAGATAGATCACGATGAGAGATTCATAAATCAGATAACCGAACATTTCGTAGAAGGAATTGTTTTTGAAATGTTAGCTTTAAAAATTGAAATGAAATACGTTGTAAACTCCAGGCTTGACTTGACATTAAAATAATAGCACATCACTTAAGTTTGACTTGATTTTGGACTTAATTTAAGGCAGTACCTTGAAATTCAAGTTAAATAGTTTGAAGATTAAGTGAATTTGTGAATACCTCAGCGCGATATGTATAAGAGGTTTAGCCACAGGTTAATGAATTGTATGGATATTTTTTGTTTAAAGTGAAACTTTTTATACATCGTCTCAAATTTTGTCAATCATATTTGTATTAGTATTTGTGTGTTTTGATCAGTATATTGTTGTTCACTTATCATGATAGACAAAGATACAGATAGTGAGAATAGTGCGAAAACATCCGACGGTGAATTAATTTTACGCCGTAAGAGAAAGACTGCCGACAGAGTTCGTGCTTATAGAGGCAGGAAAAAGGCTCCTGGTGAGTTGATTTAATTTTTATAGTGAATTTATTAAAATTATTAGAACTTTCTGCTGGTTTATATGTTTATGTATGTCGGAGCGATAGGTTGTTTAGTATGATGTTTGTGTTAGTTTGTAGCCTTTTCGTCCAGAAACAATTTCTTCGCCACAGCAAACTTTATTTAACAATGATTAAACATGATAGGTATTCTTGAAGTAACTTTACAATAGATAATTACAGGCAGATGATCAATTTAACAATAATCAACAAATTCAATAATGAAAATAACATTCGTGTATTAACATCAATAACGAAAATTCAAAATTAGTTGCAAGTAGTAGAAAAATTGTGCCGAAGGCGTAGCAAATGTAGTTAGATGCAAAACGTATTTATATCGTTTATTTTCATACTCTATCGAATAATTTTCTGAAATTTTCAGTTACCTACAATCCAAAAAAAAGTTCCATTTGCATCGTGGTTTCGTAAAACCACATAATTATTTTTTTGGTTCATTTAAGGTAGCATCAACTGCTATGGTCATTAGCGACTGTCGCATCCGAAAACCCATGAAAAAGTCTTGGGCTTTCATTGGGATTCGAACCCAGGACCACTGGCGTGTAGGGCAACTATCTACTCAACCACCCCACTAAGTGACCTAATTGTATAATTACTTACATATTTTTACAAATGGTATATATGATAATTATAAGTGTGAAAATACACTTTGAGGGGGTAACGTTGAAGATATTAGCTCTCAAGTGTTCTCCACCTATATAAAACCTGTGTTGTTAGATTTCAATGAAATATATCTTAACAACAACAAAAAAAAAAGATTGAGGGACACTGTTGATACCTTTCTTGTGAGTATAGTGTATACCTAAGATACTATTAACTATTAAGATACTATTATACATAAAGGCCTACCAGTGAGTAGTAAAATATGATTGTTGGAAACTTCTTTAAATAGGAAGAGGTTATATAAATGAATAAGCGTAGGCTTATGAAAACTACTACAGAGCCAGTACTGAAGCTAAGTAAGTTTAAAAAAAAAACTATAAGCAAGGGACAAATTTATGGTTCTATATCAACCAACAAATAGTTTGCTTGTATATCTACGTATTAGGCAGTTACATAGTTGAACATTTTGTGATCACTGGATACCGTAACTGATTGACTAACAAGCTGAAGGCTAGGCCCCTGAAGATAATAACATGAAATTATAGTGTTATTCCTGAGAGGACTGAGGTTTCCAGTAAGAATTTTTTGAAATTTTACCTCTAAGTAGTTCAAAAAAGGGGTTATCAGTTTAGTATTGTGTGAGTCCCACACAAATTATTAACTTATCATCAAATTTTAATATTACAACTATGAATAAACTATGAATTTACCGGCAAATATAAAGAACCCCGGTCTTTATTTGTTTCTTAATTCACTACCATTTAATTTTGTAGGTTCTCTCTTTATAAACAGAGGTATTCATTCCTAGTCTTAAGTCTTGTACTACATTTACTTATTTTATTAAATTTTATGTGAAAGAAATCACAGGTAGCCCCTAGATTAAGACATACTAAAGAAAAACAAAGTACCTACCACTTTATCATTGGCACCTTTATTATTTTTACCATTGGCCGCTTTATTCTTGGTCGGTTTATTATTTGAGCTCTTCTTGCTTTTATTTTCTTTCTCCACGTTACCATTCTTCTTTTCAATAGACGTTTTTTTCGGACGATAATCGTCATCCACCGGGTTGAGACAGGCAAATCTTGATTGAACAACAATAGCCATTTTTCTGACTAATGGAAATAATTAAAGTGATTAATTATGCAGCCATATGTTCAACATACATTTTAACAACAATCGTTAATGCTTACTCAAATTCACAGTATTGTTTTAACAATATTATTTTAAATAATAGACGAGTTCAAGGGATACGTGCGACTTGTCTTAAATCAAAACAAATAATGCATATTAAAACTTGTCAAAAGTTTCGGCACGATACACAAGTGAAATAAGGTTATATGAATACGACGCAGTAAAAAGAAACGCAGCGTTAAAATTCAAAAATTGTGTACAGCGCTACGACATACGTTATCTTATCTAGGATTCCAGCCGGTTCTAGGGTGGTATGAGGGATATGAGGGTATATCGGAATTTTCTATTAGGTCCGATTGGGTACAATTTTCCGATATTTTTAACTAATAGGTATCAATTAACATTAATTGGTAGAAATCAATTAGTTATTGAAGATAGTCATCGTTATATTAACATTGTCTTCTATCACGACAGTTATTTAAAACATTTATCCACCGTGTATTGTCTGCGTATTTTGAAAGTTTATATTATCTTTATATCTGCAGGTCTTAATAAAAGCTTACTAAAATAATAACAATAACAACAGTTTATAATAAGCTCATGTAAAAATTTCACAAATAGTTAGTGTCTGAGCAAGCATTCAAATCTTTTACTTCATATACAAAAAGCTGCTCTATTTTTAAAGTCAGCATAAAAGGTCCAAAAGTTGTTAACTACACAATATAAAGTCAAAATAATTTATCACGTTTAAAAATTAATTATCAGCTCATCTTTAAATCTCTTTTATCATTTTTAATGAATAAATCTGTTATAATTTCGGAATTATAAATATTATTTATAAAAGATTTTTTAGCTACCAAAAAATGATGATTGCAAAATATAAATAAATAGATATGTTTAGTGTCTATTGGTTGAAATTTTCTTATACTTATACAAATTAAAAGTTAAATCAAATTTTTTGTTTAATCCTCATGGAATGGTAAAATGTATAACTATACCAATAATAAGATAATTTTAAATCACGTCATACGTTAAGGGGGAGGGAGGGATCGACAAAGTGTGAAATTGTGTGACAAGGGGGTGGGAGGGGTCCTAAATTTCGTGACATCACATTTCAAAATCTATTTTAATCTAAATGTTAAGTAAAGCACGAACTTTGAACTATTAAAGAAAAACTCAAAAACATTTGCAACACTATCTGTAGAAACATAAGGTTCAAATTGTCGGTCACTCGCTCTACTACACTGAGAAAAAAATTCTCTTCTGACAACTGAATTTCATTTACGCCAACAAAATTATTTGATAGTCCATTGCCAATCAAATATTTAATATTTAGATTTAATTGTGTGAAGAGAATTTTTTCTCAGTGTAGTGTTACGCGCCGATATTATTGCCCTTTGATAAATGCCGCTAAATGCTGCACCGTGCCTAGCGGCACCTAGCGGTGATATTGTTTTTATTTTATTTGACAACTGACTTTCAAAATGATTAAGTTTGATCATTAATTATTTTATTTAGTCGTTATTTAGTTTTTTTTTGTTTATTTCTTGAAATGTTTGAATTGATATAAATTTTATTAAAAAATAATTTAAATTGAAATAAAACAAATTTTAGAACTGCTGTTTTTATTCAATAATTAATAATTATTTGTAATGTAAAATTGTAAAAAATGTGACGTCACACTAAGGAAGGGTTTGTCTCAAAGTGTGACCAGGTGTGATAAGGACGGGTGAGGGAGTAAAAAATCATGAAATTCGTGTGACGTAGGTAATTTATGGATGGCGCCTTATTTGGGAACACTATTTTCTTAATTTTTTTTTCCTTTGTATGTTTTCTTCAAAGTATTCCTATTTACAATTTTTGAGATTGGTTGTAGCAACGGTTGTTGAGATATAACTTAAATAATAATTCTTCTGCTTTCTTTGTTTTTGTTTATACCCCTAATTTAAAGATTTCAATAAAAAATCTTTTTCTTTTTGTTATATACATATCTACCTACATAGTACATACCTATGTATAATTGAATAAAAATTTTAACAAACACATTTTTTTTAATTAAAAATAGGTAGATATTTACGGTATTTATTATGACCATTTGAAATTGTCCTACGTAGAATTGGCCAATTGGTCTTAAACATCAATTATGAAAAATCATTCAAAACAGTTTTTAACCTCGGAAATTCTGTTCAAAATTAAAGAAAAGTTAGTAAAACACTCGTGAAACAATTCAAATCAATTTTCCATAGTCTTTATTAGGTTTTCTTCAAATTTTAAAATTTAGATTTGAATTTCGTTCCAGGCGAAGTTTGCGCGGTGACGTCATATGACGTCATCAACAACGGACGCTTTCATAAAAACATTTGAAAGTCGGTGGGCATTTTTAATTAAATTTGACATTTGTGGATGTTGTCCTGGTTTATTCGTAATTTTTTCTGGACTTAAGTCATTTTAAGTGAACATAAGTGTTTTCCCGTGTAATTAAAATCCGACTGATTGTTGTGAATTAATTTCGTCCGGGGTATTTTGACATTTAAACAGTGTAAATATGAAAAAAGGTAGCATCATATTGAAAACGCTGAAGTATCCGTGTTGGAAAATTTTGGTTTTAACGCGGACTATCTTGCTAAGAAAATTGGTATGTGTAGATTATAATATGTTGTTTAATTTTATAAATGGTAAGCTATTACCATCAAAAATTTCCGGGGTTGTAATGGATTTCGTATTATTTAATAAGGCTTTAGGTATACCTATAGTAGAAGATCTCCAAATATCTTCTGAAAGGAAATCATATTTTTTTCTAATTTGGGAGGTAAACAATAGTTTTGCGACTGAATTCGAAAATTGGTTCAGTTTTCTGAGTCAAAATATTTAGTGTGGCTTTGAAAAAGCCGTTAATTAAACAAAACTAAAGTCTGGAAGTATCTATCATCTTTTTCTGTCAAAATAGATGAATCCTTATATTTCGCTAAGAAGGTAGGGAATCTATTAATCAATCAGTTAAATTTAGATACGCTCAGCAAAGCAAGCGAGTATCAGCTAGTATAATATAAATACATTCTGTATAAAGAGCATCTCAATAAAATAACGTGATCTTAAGTTAATTTCAATGTGACCAATATCAAATCTATGTGTTTTTCATATGGAGATAGTCTATACTCTATAAAACAATGGTCCCAAAATTCAAGAGAATATTTTAATGTTCATGGTTCCTTACAGTTAGGATAAGCAACTTCTTTCAGTTGAAAAAGATGACCAGATTTTAATGACAATTTGTATAACGATGTCCAAAATCTTAAAACAGCACATTGAATATTGTTTATACCGGAAAAATATTTGGTTCTTATAGTATGGCAACCAATCCATTCTCTTATAATGGTTAAACGGGTTTTTATAAAGGTAACTTACTACTTGGAGTTATACCTATAACTCTTAGATAATTGCAAGGCTTCTGTGGACTTATACGTGGGTGACACAGGACACTTTTAAAACACTCAGTATGATTTCCAATGTAATGTGTGTAATGCGTATGTGTGGAAATCACCCCACCTTCATCACAGTCAGTGACAACGGGTCTCAATGTAACAATAGTCAATTATCGTTTGTGTAACAAACCCAACAGAATGCAGTTCTATGTCGAAATTTAAAATAGCATATGAAATTTATAATTAAACTATTAAACAATAATTAAAGTAACAATTGTAACAATTTATCATTTTCACTTATGGGCTTCATACACGTTGAGATCTGCATCGATACATGCATCGTGATATATCAGTTTATTCACACTGTTTATATTTTAGTAGCACGATACATAATAGTGTGAACACACACGTTGCAACATGTATCAGTCGCATGCGATCGGTATCGAGGTTGCAGTACAGCGATGCAAAGAGCGATACCACCTGATACCGATGCAGCGATACTGAGACCGACCTATACACTCTGAGATTTATATCACGATACTGATACTTGCAACATGTATCGATGCAGATCTCAACGTATATGTTATTGTTTCATAAGATCTTCAAATTAATTTTCAGTAGTTTATAGTCAATAAAATTATTACAAGTGTACCTATATCTATCATTCAGTCATAGTACAGTGGTAGATAAGATAAGTATGCGTACTGACACCAAACTGTAAAAAACTTATAAAAGATATATGTATATGCAATAAATTTACGTAACTTTAAATTTCAACAGGTATTTTTAGCATTTGTAGTTTGTTATTGGGTTTTTCATAACTACCGTATTGCATCGCATATAAGACGCCACCAAAAGAAGACGCATTTTTAAGGTAGAAATAAAAAATGTCTGAATTAAGGTTCTACTGAATTAATCATCGAATATAAGACGCATCACAAATGCAGACGCATAAAAACACGTAAAAATGTGCGTCTTATTCGATATTATATTCGATGTAATACGGTAATTTCTTATAAAAATCCCCATTTAAATATGGAGTTGTGTATAGCGTTTAAGATCGATTGCTAAGAAAACTATGCAGGTATAATGGGATAATTGGAATAAGATAAAATGGAATAATTAGGTAATTACATTTTTTTTTTACATTTTTCAAAACTTTCCCCTATTTTTTGGGGTAAAGTTAATTTAAGTGTAAATAATAATTAATTATATTTACCAATCTTTCGATTCTATATCCTGAAACAAGCAGTATTTAGATTTTATATGTTTGTAATCGCGTTCTCGAAAATAGCTCTAATGATTTTGATGAAACTTACAATACTATAGTTTTCGGGGAGATAAATAGATCTAGCTTAGTCTCATTTCTAGGAAAAATTATTTTTCTCTGCGTTTTCTCAGGTTTTATCATACAGAGTAATATTATTATTTAATTATATGTTTAGTTATACGTTGATGAATAATGGGTTGCCTATCCAACAACATTATATTAGAATTTTGAATGTAGGTACGTGGGCTTGCAAAGAAAGTTCCATCAGTGATTAAGTAGTACCATTTAGGAATAAAATTGAAACCATTCAAAGTTTTTTTTATAATGGAAAGAAGTTAAAACTTGAGAAATTAATTTGTGAAAAATTGCGGATACTCAAATCGATATACTTGGACGTTATCGCAACAATGAATCGAAACATATTGAGAACGCCCCTAAGTTTTTTAAGTAAAATTCTAAATATTTTTAGGTCTATGAATTTTAAATATTTTTTTTAGATGGTTGTCAACCAAAAAAATTTTTTTTTTTTTGGGTTATTGAAAGTTGAGAGTAGTTCTGAGGTATTTTTTTAAAATCAAAAATTATCGTTTCTATATAATTATCACGTTCAAAATAGTTCTTTTCTTGGTTTTTAGAGAGAGTATTAATGAAATAATAGTTTGATTGACAAAGATGATTTCTTCCATCGAAAACCTTTTGTAGAGTCGTCTTTAAAGACATTGGAAATTCTGTCTGTTGTAATAAAGCTCTAAATGGTGCTTGATTTTAAAGTTTATTATAGAGAACCGTTTTCCATTAAATTACTTTCAGTATTGATAAATATAATAAATGTGTAAGAAACAATTGTAATATATTCGTTGTTAATGATATTTTATTTATCCATTTGAAGTTGATACAAAATAATTGTGTAATTTAGAACGCCCAAAACCACCTGAAAATCATTTTTGATTTTATATAACAGGAAAAAGGAAGTTAAATAAATTATATATAAATGTATTACTTACCATTCGCATGAAATCCAAATCATAAGTGAACAGTCCGAAAACATTGATTGTTAGTGGATGATGATCCGTTTCAATTATCATTAGTTTTAACTAAAATAAATCATATCAATTAGTTGGAGCAGCATTAAGAAACAACATAAATAATATTTCTTTTAAAATGCATAATACTTTCAAAATATTAAAATTGCGTAAAAACTTGCATACTTTATACTTACAATTTGTAAAATTTCCGTGTTTTGTGTTCGGTTTGAAAGTGAGTACAAGCTGTTTTGATAATTAATGCCCTGTAAATAAAAATATACCAACAATTTCAAAGCTGGATTTATAGTAAGAAAAATAATACCATTGATAAACTAATGTGAAAATATTTAGACCAGAACTTACAGCCTTTTTAAGATAATTGAAAACCACTCCTGATATAATAAATGATATTAATAAATCAAGTATTAATACAATATTATAAAGAAAGTTCTTATTCAAAATTGAGTCGCAAATGCTTTGGACATGAATATAAAATGATAACAATGTATCAGAAAGTAAGAATAATCCAAAAATGTCCATTACACAGTCCAATTGGTTTATGGAAAATATATACAAATTTGAAATTAACTGAAGCTTAAATTTAACTTGCTTAGGACTATTTTCATTATACAAACTGTCACATATAAGGATATGATGTAACAAATTTATATCACTTGCAATTTTCCATATAACTATTATAAATTGATTCCAGAAAACTCGATTCATTATAATAAAAATCTGATAGATAAAGTTATGATATAACTCAAAATTAAAATTATTTACAAAGGTAAATAAATCACAAGTAACAATGAAAGTTCCCATAAGTATTTGATACATTAAGAATATGTGAATCCATTTATATCGATAACCGAAAGGAATTTTATAATTCAAATCTTCCACAATTTTATAATATACGAAGTCGAAAGTTTTTAACAATTTTAGAATTTTTTTAAAATTCCAGGTAACCAATGATATTGTGACGAAATGAAAAGTATAATATATTGTATCGACTAAATACACCCAGTATTCAGAAGTACCCGTTGGTAAATCTTCAAAATACATTAAATTCAAGTAAATCCATAAATAATTACAAAAACAAAGTAAACGAGCTTTCAATGTCTGAAGAAACTTCATTTCTAAACCAAGATATAGGTTGTAAATGCACAAAACGTAACGAAATACTAAACAGATATCATAACATATATTGAGTGTTATAGTAACCCATATACATAAGTACTTCGAGTAGTTATAATTTATTTTGTTTGTACAATTAAGTGATTAAGAAATATTACCCTAAATACTTATTTGGAGGTAAGAAAATCAAAGAACTGTTTAACTTTTAATTCACTGAATTATTAATTATTTAATCATACATATTTTCAATTATATAAAACTTTTGAAAGATAGCAAATACAAGTTTATATACAAATCAGTTGTGTTAAAAATTAATCTATCTATATATATTGTGAAAGTTCAGGGAAGGTTTAGGGAAAAGTTGGGTATTTGAGAACAGCGGCTAACTAAAAACAGTTAAATTTTAATTATTTCTGTATATTTAAAAAAATTTTTATTAGTGTTTGAATTGACAAGTGTGTGCATTATCGTTCTTGACAGAAAAAAATATTTAAATTAGCGTTCGCATACTGTCACGGTAAGTAAATAATTAAAATTTGATCTTTTGTTACAATTTTTGCCGTATGTAAAAATCTTTGAAAAAATTATTTCTTGACCTTTAGTGCGTATTTTTTTGTTATTATCTTTCATTTACAATTCATTTATTAGTTTTATGTGGCTATTTAAGTTAAATGAAGAAAATATTTTAAGTATCGAGCATTTTAATATGAATTGCCTAAATCGGGTAATTTGGAATGGTTTTCGCGGGCTAAATGTGGACGTTTCTTATTAATATGTAAGAAATGAATTATTTTACAATTTTTCAAAGAATTTTCTTATTTTAAACTCTGATTCAACGTTTCGTTTTGTTGACTTGTTGTTGTTGTTGTTGTTGTTGTTGTTGTTGTTTTGTTTGATCAATTTGTTTGGATCAATTTTATTTTGTGCTGTTGTTTCCAATAATTATGATTGTTCTACGGAAAAAAAAATTCTCTCTTTAGATGCCCAGAAATTACACAAGAAAAACAACACCGCGGTACACAATTGAAAATCTCCAACGCGCGAGACATGATGTGAGATGTCGACGACTTTCTTTAAGCAAAGCAGCAACCAAATACGGAGTACCAAAATCAACATTATTTCGACAAGTGCATCTAGAAGAATTTAAGAAACCGAAAAAAGGACGACACCCTGTCTTCAATCATAGTCACGAAAATCAATTGGAAAAATACATCCTCGATTGTTGCGAGTCTTTTTACGGCATAACACCTAGATCTCTACGAAAGATTGCCTTTACATTTGCTGAAGCCAACAAATTGAGCCATAAATTTAACCAAGAATCTCAGATGGCTGGTAAAGACTGGTACTATTCATTCATGTCTCGACATCCCTTCATCAGTCTACGAACTCCAGAAGCAACGTCACTTAACCGAATTCAAGCGTTCAATGCCACCGAAATTAAACTGTTTTTCAATCAACTAGAAACCCTCCAACGCAAATACAATTTTCCTAGTCACCGTATATTCAACATTGATGAAACCGGTATCAATACTGTTCAACGAAATTCGAAAATATTGGCGCCAAAAGGTTTGAAGCAAGTTGGAAAAGCGACAAGCGCTGAGCGCGGTATCACCACTACCGTTGTTTGTGCGATAAGTGCAAACGGTATATATGTACCTCCAATGTTTATCTTCAAAAGAAGGCGTATGTGTGACCTGTTGCTGAATGGCGTTAATAACGATATGATTGGCACGGTTTCTGATTCTGGTTGGATAAATGAGTCCATATTCGTTGAATACCTACAGCACTTCATTAATTTTGTTAAACCTACCGAGGACGAGCCAGTCTTGATAAAACTAGATAATCATGAAAGTCACATTAGCTTGGGGGCATTTATCGAGCTTTTTCGAGAACACAATCTTCATGTTCTTTCCTTACCACCCAATGTATCACATAAAATGCAACCGCTGGACTTAACTTTTTTCAGTGCACTGAAATGTGCATACAATCGACAGTGTGAGCTCTACATGGTTAACAATCCTGGCAAACGGATCACCCAATACAAAGTGGCCGAGCTGTTTACTAATGCGTACAACAAGACAGCCAACATAAGCAAAGCGATCAATGGTTTTAGAGTGGCTGGAATTCATCCCATCGATACGGACAAGTTTAACGAATCCTTCGCAAATATGCCTTTTATTGATAAATTTAACACTGCTGACAGTCATGACAGTCCACATACTACTTCCGTTCGTGATACTACTACTACTACTACAACAGCTGAGAAAACAATTCCTGTGGACGATCAACCGACAACATCACACAACCATAATCATGAACATCAAACCGATTTAACCATACACACTTTTCTTGCTCCGTTAACTCCTGTGCTCCTCTCTGACATAGCCAACGTGCCGATCATTCCTAAAATAGAAACTTCACAACGAAGAAAAAGAAAACATTCTCAAATTTTATCCAGTACTCCCATAAGACATCAGTTAGAGGAAAAACAAAAACGGCAAACTGCAAAGAAAAATAAAAATATTCAACAACGAAGAAGTACAACGAACCCACCATCAGTCAACAATACAGCGGTCGTTAGAAATTTGAAAACGGTGTTCGAGGAAAGTGACGGCGTGGACTATTATTGCATATTCTGCACGGAAAAATATGAATCGCCCCCTAAAGAAGACTGGATTATGTGTACCAAATGTAAGAAATGGACCCATGACGCATGTACGAACGGTCAATACATGTGTAATAATTACGTCTGTGATTTGTGTGAAACATAGTTAATCATTAAATTTTATATTAATTATATTATCATTACCCAAAGCAGTTTCTATTTCCCCCGTGGATTGATTTCAATTACCCCACACACTACCGGGGAAATAGGAATGGCAATAGTTTTTATATTCTATATTTTTGTTATTCTAATGTTAGTTTAAAAAAGTTTTGTGATCAAATTATGAAAGTAGATAAATTAAAGTTTATGTTATAGCAAAAGTTTACTAAAATTGTTTTTTTATATTATTAATTAGGATAATTTATAGTTTATTGTTCTCAAACACCCCACTTTCCCCTAAACGGTGAGAAACATAAATAATTAGTAACGGAAAATACTAAAAACGATTAAAATATAATCTTAATGAAAAATGTGACGTCAAGTCTGTCGCTTTATGTTTCCATGGTAACAAAAAATTTCACGTTAGCTATTATATTTTGTAAACAAGAATTGAATTGAAATTCACATTTAATTGCGTTAATGGTAATTATTTGATCTTTGGTACATTGAAAATGATTTACTTTATCAATTTGGTGTTATGAAACCTATATCTATGTGAATTCCAACAATCAAAAAGCATGTCTAGAACCTTCCGCAGACCGATTTTTAAGGTTCAATTTCTATTATGGTTTTTGACGTATCGTGGACATTGATTTAGTATTTTGCCTTTTCTTTTATAAAAAAAAATTTTTATTTATGAACTTGAGTTTTGTTTTTTATTATTTATTTAAATGTTGATTGTTACTTTAACTGTGAAACAGTAAGCGTTTTACATGAGAAAGAACAAAAAAAAAAATTAATTTGATAGACTTGATCGCTATACGAAATCAGTTTAAGAAAAAAAAAATTATGAATTAATAATCCTTTTGATCAACTTTTTAAATCAAAATTGAATTAAAACCGAGTTGATAAAAATTACAAATGAGTGACAATTAAAAATTCAAAACATTTGTAAACGACTAACCAGTATTAAAAATTTTTTTCTCTTGCTAGCTAAATTTATTACAAGTTGCATCCTTTTACATGACTTTTGTAATACATAATATTCTATTGTAAAACAAATATTTTAAACTCCATAATTGAATTTTAAATCCAGTGAACTCTCGATAAGTTGAACTCCTAAATACCATAAATCAATAGTTAATTTGAAGGTAGTTATCTTATGACTTATCTATAGTTCAGCTCAGTAAACGTTCGAATTATCGAAGAAGAAATTTTACTAAACCATTGTTCGATTCATTGACTGTAAAAATTGGAGCCATCAGGAAATTCTCTGCTGTGAATATGATATCATTCTTAATAAAAAATATCCAAGTTCCGAAATTACACCCGTAAAAATAAATAACCAAGGCATACAGTTCGACGTAAGTGATCCCGATTAGGAGGAGTTTGGTTTAGAGACTTGAAGCCCTTAAGAGTTCGATTCATAGAGATTCATAAAGGAGAAAATACACAGAGTTACAAAAAGATGAATGGGAACAAAAAAAAAAATAGCCAATATATCCAAATTATAAGCCATAGTGAGTTTAAAGTATGTCAAACGTAAATTAATAATTAATAATTCATTGAAAGAATACTGAACTGCAAATAGTGAGATTTCTAGGCAGGTAAAAATACGAAGATATCTATCATTCTAGAAAATTTACGATTCCTGAGGAATAACTTTCTATGTCAACATAGCTAAACTTAATTTTACATATTTTACTATGATGATTTCATGTCCAGCGAAGCGGGAGGGTATCAGCTAGTTGATTAATATATGTAGAACAACAAAGGGTACATCTAGTCTATACGCTCCACGCAAAACTTGAGCAAAATCAAAACCAGCCAAATATCAATATAACTTAAAACAACAGTACTTAAATGACTGTTATTACAAAAAAAAAACCATTAGTTAAGTAACTAAAATGTTGAATATACAATATTCAAAGCAATTGAATGTACTCAATTCGTTATTGGAGTTTTGTTTTGTTTTGCTTTTCTTTTATCAACTTAAATTCTATCAAGTTTATGTCCCTACCATTAAGGATATGCTTACGGTATAGTTTTTGTTCTATCAAAATTAAATATATCTCTCCATAAAGATTTCTACTTAATAGCAGTGGCGGGTTTAGGTTTTATGCCGAGCCCTATCCGGTTTGCCGCCGCCCTTTTCCTACTTAATGTGATTTTCAAAATTGTTGTAAATGCTGTAGTTTTTGCCGCCCCTTAAATTGTGTCAACCTAAGACCTCATGGACTTAGGCGTAAGTGCAGCACTACTTAATAGTTAAGCATTACAAATAACTCTTCCTCCGGTCCTTATGTGAGATTCAATAAACACATGATTTTGTTCATTACTATCCTTATTATCCTGTAAAGTCAAATTTTTTTTGGGATAGTAACAATCAATGTAAAAATATCCAGATATTTGACTTAAATCTTTAATTCTAATTATAAAATGGTACAGCTAAAAATTTAGTTAATTATTTAGCTCTTAGTTTAGTGAAAAAATAAAGTCAATTAAATAAAATTAACAATAGATAAGCAATTTTCTTGTGATGTAAAGTTATAGTACGAGAGCTAGCGACGTCGAAAAAAAAAAGAATTTTAAGTCGGCCAGTTTTTATATATGTTATCTCACGCACTATTCCGGACATCATACTCTGGCTGTCTGGCTGTCGGGAGGGGTTGCGTTTATTACTGCGCATCGCACCCATGACAGGTAAAATATTGAAATTTTCAGAAGAAAGAAAAAGTTTCTGATGAAATTTGTAGAAAATAACATTTTACATAAAAAATGTCCAGTGACTAATTTTTGTAAAGTCGCTAGTTTGCCCGCTACAAGCTTGTAAAACTCATTGTATACATGTCGGCACAACGGCTGTATCTCTGAACGGTCGGCTACTCAAATTACTTTAGGTCAAGCCAGCCTTCCCAAGCTTGTAGCGGGCAAACTAGCGACTTTACGAAAATTAGTCACTGAACATTTTTTATGTAAAATTATATTTTTTTCAAATTTCATCAGAAACTTTTTCTTTCTTCTGAAAATTTCAATATTTTACCTGTCATGGGTGCGATGCGCAGTAATAAACGCAACCCCTCCCGACTGCCAGACAGCCAGAGTATGATGTCCGGAATAGTGCGTGAGATAACATATATAAAAACTGGCCGACCTAAAATTCTTTCTCGAAAATTTTGCTAGCTCTTAAATAATAATATTAATAAAATGACTAAACTATTGTAAATATTTTATAATACCCAGTCATATATATTTTTCACTACAACTTGGACATTTGATAAATCAAATTGGAAATTATATTCATTAGGTATTTATAATACGTATATTAATTGAAGATTATAGACAAAAAGCTACGGATATCGATGGAGTAATATGGCATAGAATAATTTTTCATTCTGCTGTTAATTCAAATAATTATTGCACATCTTCGAAGATTAGTTGAAAAACCAGTAGAAAACAATTAAATGCGGTATCGGTATGGTTAATAATGGACAACGAAAGTATTCATCAAGAAATTCGTGAGACAACTGATCCAACAGGCCATCAATGACGACTTTTATGAATCAAAAATCCAATTTGATTTGCAAAATATTCAATTTGGAGTGTGAAAAGCAGTATCAATAGCAAAAATATTTATAACTTACCGCATTTCTAATATAAATAATTGTACACGTATATGACGATAAAGTGATTATACTAATAATCAGCCATAAGACATTGTTGGCAACGTTATTTTGTGATAGTATTCCAGTTAAAACGTTGCATATTGTAAAAAGTGAATAAAAAATGTCCGTTTGAAAAAATAATGCAAAAAAATTAGTTACTATGAAGAGATTGTCCCATAATGCTAAATACAATTTTGATATTAAGTTTAAATCAAATAAACTTTTATCATTGATATTTTCATGATTATCGTTAAAGGTTTCTATAACATTGCTAAGTAAATAAACTCGATTAGCAATAACCCAAAGGTAAACAATGAATTGAAGTTTGATGACATAAGAAATGATTATATTAAATTCATAAGCGATAGAGTGAAAAAAATATAAATTTGTCATTTCATCGATATCGAAAGATTTATAATCGATAAAAGTAAACAGCACTAAAACGCTTAGGAATGAAGCCATAAAATAGTTAATACGAAAAAACAATTTTTTGTAGTTTGAAATATGCCTTAAGCCGTGTATTATTTTATAATTTATCGTATCAAATATTTCGAGGAATTGAACGATTTCCTTGAAACGAAAAATAATTTTTATTTTAGCGATTAAAAAGGCCATAGTAAATATTTGTTCGATAATGTTAAAAAAGTAGCCAACGAAACGGTCACTGTGAGTAGAAAATGTAGAATAAAATATGAAAATAGTGATAAGTAAATGACATAATATGAGAAAAATACGACGTTTCATGAATGAATCTTTTAGATTTGCATTCTTTAATAATAAAAAAGGAGTTATTCCGCAAATAAGTGTAACGAAATGAATTGTAGATAACACTTCAAAAATATTTTCTACTTCCATCTTAATTGAACTAAATCTATTAACTAGCTTTTTCACAACTTACGAGTTAAAATGGTCTGATATTTAACTCTACCAATTAAGAATCTCTTTTTGGGGAAATATATGAAACTTATAAATTACGCAACTATTAAAATCAAGGTGAAGTTCTTGTTTAATTGTTTTCAAGTCACTATTTTTGAACTGAAAATAACTAAAAGATAATTACTTAAATAACAATTTCGTTAAAATGTTGTTTTAAGTATACATTAAGAAATTGTGGAACAACATTTGTTTAATTTAAAAGCTTTCATTGACAGGTTTGATTTTTAAAAATTCGAAGGGCTTATGGTCACGGCCGTGGCCCATTCAAATTGAGCTAATGACTTCCGGGTACCCTTTTTTCGAACCACTTAAAGTCACTTTTAACTAGGGTTTGCAAAAAACCGTATTTTTTTAAAACCGGTTTTTCTGTTTTTCCCTATCTTACACCCGGTTAACCGGTTAAAAACCGGGTTTTTCAGAAAATTAAATCTATAATAAAATTACCCACCCTTATTGTATTTATTTACAAATAAAACACCAATTATGATTTTATTTATTTTTAATTCAACTTCAGTTATTTCATTTGCGAATTTCAAAATTTAATAAAACTGATAAAAACATGTGTAAATTTTACTCTAACTTCTAATTATGTTGCCAAAATTTCCTGACACAGAAAATGTTCTTTCTGAATCCGTCGAAGTTGGTTTACCTGTGATTAAGGCATTTAAAAGAACGAGATTCTAAGTTGCTCGTTCTTTTCTTAACGTTCATCATTTAGCGACATTTCCACTTCATTCACCTTTATTATGTTATGTATTTGAATCTCACTATCCTCATCTACAAATTTTCTGGTTCTGATTCAATTTGAATCATTCTTTCTAATAATCGCCTGTCTTAATTTAACACAACTGATTTTGACGAATATGGCAGAGCAACTCCCGGTTGAATAATTGATTTGATTTGAGTCTTTCTAATACTTCGCCAAAGTTCTTTTGGAAAATTCGTTTTAAATAATATTAAGTAAATAGAGTTAAAAAAATCCCGATTTATTTTAATTTTTATTGAAAAACCGAAATTTTAAATGAAACTGTTTAGTTAATATAATTTTTAAATTATACCCTAATTTTTATTAATTTATAAAAATTTCAAAATGTCAGAAGCCTGCGACGTTTTGTGATTGCCTACCCAGCAAATTTTTAAAGCGTTCTGAGCGTTTTTGACATATTGATGCGAAAGCGTCGTAAGCGTCGTAGGTGTTAATATCGAGATTGCCTAAGGGTTAAAGGAAAACATTAACTTGAAATGCTTGGAGTGTTGAGCCGCCTTAAATCTCAACAGTAAAAATATATTTTTAAGATTTGTCACAGATCATAAATTGGCATGCAAGTGAACGTTTTGAAAAGTAATTTATTAACTTATTTTTCCATCTCAATGCCATTTCTTCGTTATCCTGAAAAAAGCTATTAATATTTGATTGCTTTAAACCTCTTACTATAAGATAATGTTATGTCAGTGATTTCTTTAAAATATGAAAGTTAACTACCAACACTAACGATAGAAAAGTAAATTTTGCTTCAGAATTTTTTTTTTATTTCTATCACACTGTATCTCAAAGAAATTTATTTTATTTCAAGATGGAGAGAAAAGTTTTCTCAAAAATTGTATAAAAGAAGATGAGAATTAGTAAATCTTTACTAGATTTAATCAATGTCTAAGTAACTGATAAATATCTTGGGCGGATCAGATGCAAAAAATCTCCAAAAACGTTTCATCCTAAGATTTTACCTCCTAAGCGTTCTTTCAATAAGTTCCATAACTCACAACTTATTCTGTATGTATCAAAATAAGCAAAGAAAAGATAAAGCTTATAAATATTTTACTTATTCTATAACTAATGTTCAACTTTAAAATAAGTTTGTCCCTAATTTGAAAGCCTTGCTCAGGATCCAGAATGAAGGATTTTTTCAAGTTTTTGTAGAAACAAAACAAACTTATCCTTTCTAAAATTATCACGCTCAAAATAAAGTCCTTTTCCTGTTTTTTTTAGAGGAAATATTGAAATAATTGTTTGATTGACGATAGACGAACGATTTTTTCCAGCGAATTGTTTTGTAGAATCAGTTCTTAAGATTTTTGAAAATCTGTCGCTATTTAGCATCTAAAAACCTTTCGTATTGTAATAAAGTTCTAAATTGTGCTTGAATTAAAAGTTTATTATGGAGAACTGTTATCTTTAAAATTGCTTTCACTAATGATAAATAACATAAAAAAACATAAATGTGTAAGAAAAAAGTGAAATTTCCGTTGTTATTGATATTTTATTTATCCATTTGAAGCTGATATGCAATAATTGTGTAATTTAGAACGCCCAGAAACATCTGAAAACAATTTTTGACTTTAAAACAATGAAAAATTGAAGGTTAATAACTTTTATATTAATGTATTTCGTACCACTCGCATGAAATCCAAATCATAAGTAAAAAGCCCAAACATGTTGATTGTTAATGGATGATGATCCGTTTCAATTATCATTAGTTTTAACTAAAATAAATCATATCAATTAGGTGGAGTAGTTTCAAAAAAAAACATGAATAATATTACTTTTAAAATGCATAATACTTTCAAAATGTAAAAATTGAGTAAAAGCATGTAAAAGATTTTTAAACTTACAATTTGTAATATTTCCGTGTTTTGTGTTCGGTTTGAAAGTGAGTACAAGCTGTTTTGATAATGAATGCCCTGCAAATAAAACTACCAACAATTTCAAAGCTGCATTTATAGTTACATGACTAGTCAAAGTGTTTAACAGAAGAAAATAATGTATTGATAAATTAATGTGAAAATATTAAAAACCAGAACTTACAGCCTTTTTAAGATAATTGAAAACCACTCCTAATATTATAAATAATATTAATAAATCAAGTATGGTTACAATATTATAAAGAAAGTTCTTATTCAAAATTGAGTCGCATATGCTTTGGACATGAACATAAAATGAAAGCATTGTATCAGAAAGGAAGAATAATCCGAAAATGTCCATTACACCGTTCAATTGGCTAATGGAAAATATATATAAATTTGAAATTAACTGAAGTTTAAATTTAACATGCTTAGGACTATTTTTACTATCCAAACTCTCATATAAAAGAATATGATGTAACAAATTTATTTCACTTGCAATTTTCCAAATGAATATTACAAATTGATTCCAGAAAACTCGATTGATTATGACAAAAATCTCATAGATAAAATTATAATATAACTTAAAATTAAAATCATTTGCAAAGGTAAATAAATCGCAAGTAACAATGAAAGTTCCCATAAGTATTTGATACATTAAGAATATTTGAACCCATTTATGTCGATAACCAAATGGAATTTTGTAATCCAAATCTTCCACGATTTTATTATATACAAAGTCAAAAGTTGTGAACAATTTTAGAATTTTTTCAAAATTCCAAGTAACCAATGATAATGTGACGAAATGAAAAGTATAAAAGATTATATCGACTAAATACATCCAGTATCCTGCAGTATCCGTAGGTAATTTTTCAAAATACATTAAATTTAAGTAAATCCATAAATAAGTAAAAAAACAAATTAAACGAGCTTTCAATGTCTGAAGAAACTTCATTTCTATCCCAAGTTATAGGTTTTAAAGCACAAAACCTAACAAAATACTAAACAAGACTGTTTTACCGTAATATAGAACTTAGTAAATTCATCTTGTTTGTACAATTAAGTGATTAAGAAATACCCTTAAATGCTGGTTCGGGGGTAAGAAAATCAAAGAATTGAGTTATTATTTTTTCACTGAATAATTAATTATTAATAATACATATTTTCAATAATATGAAACTTTTAAAAGATAGCAATAACAATTTTATACACAAATTACTTGTCTTAAATATTATATTAAATGTTGCATATAACCTGAATAATATAGATAATAGAACAAAAACGGGGACATAATCTTTATATTAAACCTGAAAAAACAAAAAAAACTGCTATAATATAAATATTAATTTAAATAATAGCACATAACTGTTATACATAAAACTAATATGCTTATTTAAATAAAACAATCATTTTTTTTTAGTTTTTTCATAAATTAATTGAATGTAGGGGAAGTAAGCCCAAAACCGGTAAGCAGTCATACGCTCCTGTATGAAGCATTAGCATTTTGTGCGCGTGCGTGGGGATTAGTCTAACCCTGACGAGCTTTGATCAGCTAAGCTCGAGCGCCGGAATTGTTTACAAACATAGGAATTTTAAGTAAAAGTATTTCTTGGCTGACACCAACTCCAAAAATAACAATAGTTGTTCATTATATCATCCTTATAATTTGTTAGTTATAAAAACTGCAAGGATACGCAATTATTTTTTTAACTCTAGTGAATTTTTTGTTTAAGATTTTTTATTTATTTTGAAGTCGATTTTTTATTTTGTTATATTTTTTATTTTTATTTATAGCTATCTTGTTTGAACGACAGAATGTTTGTTAGAGATTTGCGTTTTCATTATTGATTGTAGAACATATACCCGAATGTTGCATCCTTTTACAACACTCGGATTGATATCGCTGGCCAGATGTCTTTTTCCATTATAAATAACAATTATTTCATATTGGGATTCACTACGTGCCTTTATTTTTTTTAAGCTTTTAAAGCTTTTTTAAGCTATTTTAAGCTTTACTTACTGCAAATATGAAAAAATCTGTCCAGATATTTTACTTGATGCTTTTTAATTCAAAATAGTATTCAATATACCATACGACAGTTTAGAAAACTTTGTTAGTTTTGCTTTTCGTTCACTGAAAAATTAAAGATGACTAAATAAAATTGAACGATTTTCTTATTACTTTAAGTTATATTAATAAAAAAAAAATAATTGCTGTAACTATATTCTAATGTAACACAGCACAGTATGGGTTTACACTACAAATTGGACTTTTTACAAATCAAGTTAGACACTTTTCAAATCTAATTGGATACTATCAAATGAATTGAATATTTACAGATTAGGTTTTTTTTACATAGTAATTACTTAAAGATTACAAAACTCTACAAAAAAAAATGTTCCCTTGGATATCTCTACGAATTGTTATGTTTTCAAGTGCACAGTTTACGAATATATTTATAAAAGTAATCAATATGCTCTGTTTTTTATGATTTCAGCATATTATCTAAATAATTAGTTTTGGAAAAAATTAATTACTCGGAGCGTTGTGTAGATTTGAAAATGGCTAAATTTTTAGTTGGTCAATAAAGTGGATACACAAAATACCCATGGTTTAGTTGTCTGTGGGATATTAGAGCAAAACAACTTCATTAAGAACAAGATTTGTGGTTTTTGAGAAAGTCGTTTACTGTTGGTAAAAAAAAATCACACTTCCACCACTACGTATTAAAAATAATAAATAAAAAGTAGGTAAATTGGTAGGCAATTTCCTAAGCTTAGCATGGAAAAACTAAAAGACGGAATATTTGATGGTCCTCAAACTTGGCAATTAATGAAAATTGTAAATTTTATCAAAGTTCTGACAGTTCTCGAAAGTGAAGCTTGGAAAGATTTTAAGTATATTGGTAGTAGAAAATTTTCTAGGTAACTGTAAAGCATCAAATTATAAAGAAATTGTGCAAACATGTTGATAAGATTCCAGAATTTAGGGGCAAATATAAAGTACAAAGTATACTTAAGTATAAAGTTGCACTTTCTCCACAGTCATCTGGATATATTTTCTGATAGTTTGAGAAATTATAGTGAGAAACAGGGAGAGCGCTTCCACTAGAATCTTAAAGTAATGGTGAAAATGTATCAGGGTAGATACGAGTAGAACCGCCATATAATGCCAGATTACCGCTGGCCTTTAAAAGAGCTTCTCCCCTAAAAACTTAGAAAAGAAAATCTTATAAAAGGCATTTCACTGATATATCACTAGAGTTTTCAACATTTTCCTTTCTCTTTACTTCAATGCATACTAATTTAAAAAAAAATTCACTAAATAAATATTTGTTATTTTTTTGTCATATTTTTCGAATCTTGTAGTGTAAAATTAAAATATGGTTTAAAAAACTATAGCAAATCTTGTAAAATCATTGATAGTTACATGAATTGTGTGCATAACTATATTTTAAACAATATTATATCATGGACAACAATTAACGATATTAACCATATTAATCGACGATTAATATGACATGAAACAATTTCTAACTCTGTCGTTAATTTATATATTTTATACACATTTATTGAAGATTAATTATAAAACTAGTAGAGAAAACATTCAATGCGGTATGCTTAGTAATGGACAAGCATTCATCCTACTCAAGAAGTTCACGAGCTTATTACACTAACTTTTTACCATCGTATTCACCAATGATGATTCCTATCGGAGAAGGATTTCCAAAAACTAAATTTTTGCTCAGAATTTGTTAGTGAATCTAAAGTCTCATGAAAATATTTTATGAATATGAACATTACATTAACAGCAGCTGTCGTAAAAGATTATTTGTAAATTAAATTGAGATGTAGATATATCTTTGTTTCACTATTACTTTCATCAACAATGTTTAATTACTTTATATAAAAACACCTTATAAGTCAGTGGCCAATTTGATTTGCAAAATATCCAACTTGGAGCGTGAAAAGTAGTATGCATAGTAAAAATATTTATAACTTACCGCATTTTTTAGATATATAATTGTACACGTATATAACGATAAAGAAATTATACAAATCATCAGCCATAAGACATTGTTGGCAACGTTATTTTGTGATAGTATTCCAGTTAAAACGTTGCATAGTGTAAAAAGTGAATAGAAAATGTCAGTTTGAAATAACAATGCAAAAAAATTAGTAACTATGAAAAGATTGTCCCATAATGCTAAATACAATTTTGATATTAAGTTTAAATTAAATAAACTTTTATCATTAATATTTTTATGATTATCGTTAAATGTTTCTATAACATTGCTAAGTAAATAAACTGGATTGGCAATAACCCAGAGGTACACAATGAATTGAAGTTCGATGACATAATAAATAAATACATTACATTCATAAGCGATAGAGTGAAAAAAATATAAATTTGTTTTCTCATCGATATCGAAAGATTTATAATCGATAAAAGTTAACATCACTATTAAGCTGAGCAATGATGCCGTAAAAAAATTAATACGAAAACACATTTTTTTGTAATTTGAAATGTGCCTTAAGCCGCGTATTATTCTATAATCTATCGCATCAAATATTTCGAGGAATTGAACGATTTCCTTGAAACGAAAAATAATTATTATTTTGGCAATAAAAAGGACCAAACTAAATATTTGTTCAGTAATGTAAAAAAAGAAGTCAAGAAAATGGTCACTGTTATTAGAAAATGAAGAATAAAATAAAAAAATAGTGATAAGTGAATGACATAATAAGAGAAATATACGACGTTTCATGAATGAATCTTCTACATTTGCATTCTTTAATAATAAAAACGGAGTTATTCCGCAAATAAGTGTAACGAAATGAATTGTAGATAACACTTCGAAAATATTTTCTACTTCCATCTTAATTGAACTAACTCTATTAGGGGAAAGTTGGGTATTTGAGAACAGCGGCTAACTAAAAACAGTTAAATTTTAATTATTTCTGTATATTTAAAAAAATTTTTATTAGTGTTTGAATTGACAAGTGTGTTCTTTATCGTTCTTGACAGAAAAAAAAATTTAAATTAGCGTTCGCATACTGTCACGGTAAGTAAATAATTAAAATTTGATCTTTTCTTACAATTTTTGCCGTATGTAAAAATCTTTGAAAAAATTATTACTTGACCTTTAGTGCGTATTTTTTTGTTATTATCTTTCATTTACAATTCATTTATTAGTTTTATGTGGCTATTTAAGTTAAATGAAGAAAATATTTTAAGTATCGAGCATTTTAATATGAATTGCCTAAATCGGGTAATTTGGAACGATTTTCGCGGGGTAAATGTGGACGTTTCTTATTAATATGTAAAAAATTAATTATTTTACAATTTTTTCGAAGAATTTTCTTATTTTAAACTCTGATGCAACGTTTCGTTTTGTTGACTTGTTGTTGTTGTTGTTTTGTTTGATCAATTTGTTTGGATCAATTTTATTTTGTGTTGTTGTTTCCAATAATTATGATTGTTCTACGGAAAAAACAATTCTCTCTTTAGATGCCCAGAAATTACACAAGAAAAACAACACCGCGGTACACAATTGAAAATCTCCAACGCGCGAGACATGATGTGAGATGTCGACGACTTTCTTTAAGCAAAGCAGCAACAAAATACGGAGTACCAAAATCAACATTATTTCGACAAAAGCATCTAAAAGAATTTAAGAAACCGAAAAAAGGACGACACCCTGTCTTCAATCATAGTCACGAAAATCAATTGGAAAAATACATCCTCGATTGTTGCGAGTCTTTTTACGGCATCACACCTAGATCACTACGAAAGATTGCCTTTACATTTGCTGAAGCCAACAAATTGAGCCATAAATTTAACCAAGAATCTCAGATGGCTGGTAAAGACTGGTACTATTCATTCATGTCTCGACATCCCTTCATCAGTCTACGAACTCCAGAAGCAACGTCACTTAACCGAATTCAAGCGTTCAATGCCACCGAAATTAAATTGTTTTTCGATCAACTAGAAGCCCTCCAACGCAAATACAATTTTCCTAGTCACCGTATATTCAACATTGATGAAACCGGTATCAATAATGTTCAACGAAATTCGAAAATATTGGCGCCAAAAGGTTTGAAGCAAGTTGGAAAAGCGACAAGCGCTGAGCGTGGTATCACCACTACCGTTGTTTGTGCGATAAGTGCAAACGGTATATATGTACCTCCAATGTTTATCTTCAAAAGAAGGCGTATCTGTGACCTGTTGCCGAATGGCGTTAATAACGATATGATTGGCACGGTTTCTGATTCTGGTTGGATAAATGAGTCCATATTCGTTGATTACTTACAACAATTCATTAATTTTGTTAAACCTACCGAGGACGAGCCAGTCTTGATAATACTAGATAATCATGAAAGTCACATTAGCTTGGGGGCATACACGCTTTTTCGAGAACACAACCTTCATGTTCTTTCCTTACCGCCTTATGTATCACATAAAATGCAACCGCTGGACCTAACTTTTTTCAGTGCACTGAAATGTGCATACAATCGACAGTGTGAGCTCTACATGGTTAAAAATCCTGGCAAACGAATCACCCAATACAAAGTGACCGAGCTGTTTACTAATGCGTACAACAAGACAGCCAACATAAGCAAAGCGATCAATGGTTTTAGAGTGGCTGGAATTTATCCCATCGATACGAACAAGTTTAACGAATGCTTCGCAAATATGCCTTTTATTGATAAATTCAACACTGTTGACAGTCATGACAGTCCACATACTACTTCCGTTTGTGATACTACTACTACTACAACAGCTGAGAAAACAATTCCTGTGGACGATCAACCGACAACATTACACAACCATAATCATGAACATCAAACCGATTTAACCATACACTCTTTTCTTGCTCCGTTAACTCCTGTGCTCCTCTCTGACATAGCCAACGTGCCGATCATTCCTAAAATAGAAACTTCACAACGAAGAAAAAGAAAACATTCTCAAATTTTATCCAGTACTCCCATAAGACATCAGTTAGAGGAAAAACAAAAACGGCAAACTGCAAAGAAAAATAAAAATATTCAACAACGAAGAAGTACAACGAACCCACCATCAGTCAACAATACAGCGGTCGTTAGAAATTTGAAAACGGTGTTCGAGGAAAGTGACGGCGTGGACTATTATTGCATATTCTGCACGGAAAAATATGAATCGCCCCCTAAAGAAGACTGGATTATGTGTACCAAATGTAAGAAATGGCCCCATGATGCATGTACGAACGGTCAATACATGTGTAATAATTACGTCTGTGATTTGTGTGAAACATAGTTAATCATTAAATTTTATATTATATATATTATCATTACCCAATGCAGTTTCTATTTCCCCCGTGGATTGAGTTTAATTACCCCACACACTACCGGGGAAATAGGAATGGCAATAGTTTTTATATTCTATATTTTTGTTATTCTAATGTTAATTTAAAAAAGTTTTGTGATCAAATTATTAAAGTAGATAAGTTAAAGTTTATGTTATAGCAAAAGTTTACTAAAATTTTTATTTTATATTATTAATTAGGATAATTTAAAGTTTATTTTTCTCAAATACCCCACTTTCCCCTTGGTGTGTTCTCAATTCATTGTTTCTTAAACTTGGAATATTCTTCTTTATTTTGTATATGAACAACATAATATTTTATTTATTTTTATTTAATTTAATTGAAATTCCAAAAAATTTTCTCGATTCTTTCTAATTTTGACAAGCTTTGAATTTGAATAAAATCAAAAAGTTTATGCTAATTTTACAATGTGACACCTATCACCTCTGAATATATAAATAAGTCTTTGAAAATAAGATATAAACTTTGAAATTAATATGCAGTTTTAATATTTAATAATAATTTTATAATTATAAATTTTATATACAGTAATACTTTGTATTTATTTTTTTTACAAATTTTCCTGTACAATAGTGGAGTAACAATTAATAAGTAAATAAATGTATTTCTTTACCGCCACTAAACAGAGATAATACTTCCCGCGCTGCTATTTAAACACGAGTATCTTCTGAATCGTAGCGCGCTCTGGTGATCAAAGGCTCAGAATGGGACTATTATTTTAACATTGCGTTCGGTCTCCTGTATTTATACTCCGTGATCATTGCAATCAAAGAAAAATAAAACACCGAATCAACTAATTTTATCTGTCAGATGTCAGAGAATTTAACCATAAAATGATATTTACCAATATTGAATTTACATTGGCCCATTCGTATCTAATTTCATGAATGTTTTTTTCTTTCTTCGTCGTATTATTTAACCGTTCTTTATGCCTCAGTTTAACGAGTTGAGATTCAAATTTGATTTGATATAAAAATGTAAACATTTTATAAATTTTCCCTTTTTAATTAACACTTAAATATATTTATAACATTAATAACTAATTAATGAACTGATAATTGAGGAAAAGGAAATTAGGATTTAGATTCGGAAAAAATTTCAAGGAAAAAATAATTTCCATTTTACATTTTTATAATAATTTAATACTTTTTTTAAAATTCATTTCCTAAACAATTATCATAAATTCGAGCTATGTACAAAACATATAGTGCATACTAAACTTACCACCCACTAAAAATATTTTATATATATATATATATATATATATACAAATTTCTTATACATATCTTACAATCACTTATATCTTTTATAAATATTCAGTCAGTATCAACAATACCATATAATACAAACAATAGTTTATCACCTATCATATTTCTTATAAATTTTAAACAAGTTCACACTATTAAATATAATGTAGTTATAGCTTTCAATTAGTTACAAATTGTAGATAAAGCCATAGAGGTACCCAGATTTTGGTTTAGAAGAGGGCAAACCTTTGAAGAATCATTCTGTAAATAAAAAAAAATGTTAATTGTTGTTTTAATTTTTCACTCTTAAAAACTAATCAAAATACGATATATATAATTGCTGGAAAAATTATTGGTCCTTTTTCAAGCCCTCTCACTTAAATGATTTCTATAAAAATTAGGGATTCATCAAGTCAGTAATTGACTATGTTATGAAATTATTTAAGCTTGATAATATGAATTTGAAATTTAAGAATGTTCGAGTGGTTTAAATATGACACACAAACAAGAATTCACTTAAATGTTTCGTAGGTAATCTACTGTTAAAATTTTATAATGATTTTCAAAACCGTTTAAAAGTTATAACAATTAAAACAAAACTGTATCTTAAAATGTATTTTTAATAGATTTGTTCACTCAATATATTCAATTTATATAAACTAATGTAAAAAAAAAGATGAATGTTTCAATTTTCATTTTATTATTAGAAGTATCTAAATAAAACATTTTGGCAACATTTTATTAACATTCACCAAACGGTTGTTGCAAACGAACTAGAAGCTTGATTTTACTGATTATAGCGATAATACTGGTTACTAATAGTGGTAAACTGATTTTACTGATTAATAGTGTGAACTAAGGTATACACAGAGATGCTTTTCTAGGGTTTGTACGGGGAAATTTTAAGGTAGGGGTTCGCACGATCTCTTTGAATGCTATGGTTCGTGCGAACTCCTACCCTATAAGGAAAGCATCTTAATCAGAAATTCATCATTAGTTCATCAGAAAAAAATGCTTTCGTTTTTTATGATTATCGGTGATTTTATATTCCTCACCTAGTAGAGATGCAACGAATATTCGGCTACTATTCGGCTGTATTTTTTAATATTTGGCATTCGGCAGAGTATTGTGTACTATTCGGCCGAATACCGAATACTAAATCATAACAAAATAAATGTTTAATTCGAAATTATATATATTTAAACAACAAATTAAAATTGAAAATCAATTAGGGAGAATTAATTATGATGCATTAAAACATTTTTGTCTACATTTAAGTAAAGTTTCCTCGAGTAGGAACCAGAGCTTTGAGTTTAGAAACCACTACTTATATAGATCTAGTGTCCGATCTAGGCGAATACTTTGTAAATAAAAATCAATTTCGGTTGCCGTTCAATTTTCCTTTTTTTTAATAAAAAATAATGCGTCTCGTGATACGATTTACTCACAAATAAAACGGCGGAATATTCGGTACCGAATATTCGGTATTCGGCTTAATCACTATTCGTTGCATCTCTATCAGCTAGTGTGCTACTATGTCAAATAATATTTCAATGATAATATTAACATTAAATAAAGTTAAAAAATATTCACTCTGAATGCAAACCCACTGGTAAAATTTTGAGACAGAATCATTGCGGGTATACACATTTTTAAAAGTAGCTAAGTGGTTTCGTTTTATGTATTTTTTCCATATTGTAGGAAATATCTTATAATTAATGAATTTCATTTAAGTAATTTAAGTTTAAGTTATTTCTTTTAGTGATGAACTTTTTAACACTGTGTTCAGTATTATTTTACGATTGTATCTTCTATAAATCCTTAAGTATTAACATTTGATTTAATTTAATTTGATTTCAAGTTAAATTTTAGTCAAGGAGCTAAAAAATCAAATTAATTAGTGAATCAAAACCCTCAGAGCACACTATATATGATGGATAGATATTCCGAAAGGTAAAATTTCAAGTATTGCTCGAGTCGATCGAGAAAATATTTTAGTTTGGAATTTAATATAAATTCTATCTGTGTTTATAATCAGTGGCCATTAGCATACAGCCCCGTCGGCAAAATACTACTCGCTCATAATTTCCATTTAGTCCTCCAAAAATTCCCAGTTTCAATGAATAAACCAATGACTCCCATAAAATGTACCGCGGCACCCTGGGGCGTCGTGACCGTGGCACAGGAGCGCCCCAAAATTTTTTCAAAGCTTACCTGATAAAATATAGGCGTTTTGTTATACATATATGAAATACAATTGCATTTAACTTTAAAAGTAAAATTCTATCAACAATTTTGAAGATAATTGGATAATAAAAAAGATTAATCATTAAAATAAACAGTCCCTTAAAATAACATAAAAACTAATTTAGGGTCCTGCGAAAAATTTCCTAGTAAGAAAGGCGCCGAAAATGGAAAAATATTGATATAAAGTATTAACCATATACGTATAGGATAATATATTCCTTAATAAAACTGTAGATTAAGAATTCATATATTACATCCTGTCTTCAGGTTTAAAAAATCAATTTGACTCTTTGTCTTAAAAAGTTAGGGACCATTGATGTAAATGATTCCATTTATAAATACGATGTGCCATATAAATTGCATACCTATAATGTGAAGCAGGTTTAATCATTACTTCCGCGAATTGATATTAGAAAGTTCATTTTCTTCGTCGATACACGACTCAGTTGTTGATATCAGTCGTCTGATTGACTGATGTGGATGTAATGCATTATTTACAGGCATTGAATTCATGCCGTTACATTTAACCACGACTCCATTACACGAGCCATTTGTTGCCTTTTGATATTGTGACTTGCAACAACTATCAATTTCCTCCTCTTCATACTTAAACTTCTTCGTAAGTATCGACACCTACAACGAAAAAAAAAAATAAAAACTCAAAATTTTATTTTTAAGAAATGTTCAATGTACTGTGTAACAAGCGCCACTAACTCCAATGATTGATCCAGCTAAAGTATCCCACCAATGATGCCTATTATCTGTAATTCGTGACAATGGACAGTACAATAACCATGCAGTCCAAACTGTTTGTAACAAGGGCTTTAAAATCACCGAATTCACATTATGAAATCGTTCATGAAGATACCACTAAAATAATTTCAACAAAATTACCAAAAATATCAGTTAAATAACTTGAAAATTTACCATTGAAAAGAAGGCGGTGAACGCTGACAATGCCGAATGTCCCGATGGAAAAGATCTGTTTGAATCCGTTATATAAAAACTTGGTAAATGTTTATTTGTACATTTATATTCTGTAATAAATCTAAATTTTTCTCCATTAGTATATAATAATTTTTTTTAATGAAATAAAAACGTACCCTTTCGTACAATTAATCCCGGTATCAGGTCGACAAGAATCCAAAAAATGAGGCCGTGGTTCGCCAACCGAAATTTTTCCAACTTCCACAATAACTAATACTAGTGTGACACCCAGGAAATAATCTCGATAATATTTCGATGCTTGTCGAAACCAAATAAATCGCGAATTGCTCGATGGGACTGAATGTCGAAAGATTGGAACGAAAATAGCGAATTCATTGAGGCAAAACTAAAAAAAACGGAAATTACCAAAAATTTGAAAAAAAAAAATATTTTATTGTGTACCATTAAGTAGGGAACTATGAGGGTGTTGAATATCAGTAAACCAGCTCCGACCGTGTCTCCAGTGAATTTGTGCGAAATTTTCGGGTCATTGCAGAAAAAACCACCCTGCACCGATGGTAGGTATCCTTTTTCGACGAGGCCAACTAAGACTAAAACTAAAAAGAAAAATATCATTAGTAGCATACATTCTAATTATTGGAATAGCAAAGAGGATCAATAAAAGAATCTTTTATACTACTGAACAATAGGGAAATAAAAATAAGAAAATTTTAGGTGTAAAACGGAAATAGACATAGTCAAGGATAAAAGATATCCTTGATACACTGAGGCTACGTTCCGGTAAGGAGTAAAAGCATTAAGAAAATAGTTTAGAATCGTTCTCTCAACCGATATCATTGTCATAGTGTTTCTTGCTTTCGCTAACGTTTACGTAAACTTTTTGTTGGTAAAAAGAACATAAAAAAACCCACGATTGGATAAAAAATTATAAATTAAATATTTAAATATCTACATAAATTAAACTATATATATACAGCCTCTATACTAATGTCTATACATATACGAACTCCCACCTTTTACCATAGAACCGTCCTTAATCGAATTTTTCCAGGAAAAACTTTCAAGTAAAAATTGTAGGCATTAATGCCTCTAAAAATTAAAGCAAGGCTTACAAAATCCGTTGGAGCCGTTTTCAAAAAATTTTTAAAAAGCTCAAAAACCTCTAGAATAATGTGGAGCTTACGGCCAACCAATTTCAACCGAAAGCTTCGCGGTACAACTAGATGTAAAATAAAGGCAAAATTCCAAGTTTGGTGAAATTCGGATAAAGCTTTCGATACCATATCGCTGCCTCACACAGACATGTTTCTAAAAATCACTTTTCTAGACTCAAGGAACTTTAAAATATGTATTTCCGGTGCAAAACTCGAAACTCGGTCGAAAATTCAACCCGATTACAATACTTCCTATACTATATACTTAGTAGTAAAAGAAAGTAATAGGAAAAATTTTATGAATAGCACATTGGATATAATAAAAATCAGATATGAAAAATGGAGCAATAACAAACTTTAATTTTAAACTCGAACGAGTAGAACAGAGGTGGACGTAATTTTAATTAAATAAGAAAAACAAAGAACAAGAAAATCTTAACATTTCACATTTTCAATTTCACCTCTATGTATTAAAATTAATTCCAAAAAATCCACCTTTGAAATCAATTTTGTTTTTTTCCATGAGCCTATTTAAAAAATATCTGGTGCGAGGCGTCACACTACTTTCTTTTACTTTCATTTATGAAAATACTCGCTGTTAGTTAAAACAAATATAAGCACTTTGAAACAATACATATAAATAGAACTATATGCATACAACCTATCGGGCTATATGTATAGACGAATTCCCAACCTTCACCCCAGAACCACCCTTATTTGAATTTTCCCAGGAAAAAGTTTCAAATAAAAGTTGTAGCCACTAATGAGTCTAAGAACTATAGAAAGTTTCAAGAAAATCGTTGGAGCCATTTTAGAAAAAACTTGAAAAAGCTTAAAAACGCCAAGAGTAAAGTGAAGCTTTCGGTTAACCGATTTCAACCAAAAGCTTCGCGGCACAACTAGACATAATATAAAGGCAAATTTCCAAGTTTGGTGAAATTCGGGTAAGGTTTTCGATACGATATGGCTGTCACACACAGACACACACACACACACACACACAGACACACACACACACAGACACACACAGACATGTTTCTAAAAACCACTTTTTTGGACTCAGGGGACCTCAAAACATGTATTTCCGGTGAAAGCTCGAATTCGAAAATTCGACCCGATTACAATACTTCCTTTACTATCTATATAGTAGTAAAAGAAAGTAATAAATACTACTCTTAATCAAGGATTTATCTACGTTTTTTAAGGTCGCACCCGATTAAAGTTTATATAATTACAAAAGAAATATTTTAACTCTTCGTAGTAAATTTATAAAATAGGCATGTAAAAATATTAAAATAAAAATTATATTACAGTTTCACCTTTAAAAATGACATGTACAAATATAAAAATAAGCTTAACAAACAATTTAAGTGTACACAAATAACGCATTTTCAAAACACTACAACCTTTTAAAAATAATATTGATTGCACATACCTATAATTAATAACTGAAGCCATCTCAAACTTCTTTGTGGAAAATGTTTTTTTTTATTAAAAAGAAAGGTTAATTAAAAGAAAAAAATGAAAAGAAAGGTTGTTCCAATAATTACATGTAAACCATGAAATCCTGTTGCTATAAAAAAAGTTGATCCATAAACTGAATCAGAAATAGTAAAAGGAGCTTCTAAATATTCATATCCTTGTAAAATAGTAAAATAAATTCCTAATAAAACTGTTAAAAATAAACCTTGTGTAGTTTGTGTATAATTATTATTTATAAGGGCATGATGAGCTCATGTAATTGTTACTCCAGATGATAAAAGAATAATAGTATTTAATAAAGGAATTTGAATTGGATTAAAAGGTGTAATTCCTAAAGGAGGCCATATTGCTCCTAATTCAATTGAAGGAGATAAACTTCTATGAAAAAAAGCTCAAAAAAAAGAAATAAAAAAAAATACTTCAGAAGTAATAAATAAAATTATTCCTCAACGTAACCCTAAAGTTACGATATAAGTATGTAATCCTTGGTAAGTTCCTTCTCGAGTAATATCTCCTCATCATTGATATATAGTTAAAATTGTAATTATATTACCTAAAAAAAGTAATGAATTATTATATTGATGGAATCATATAATTAAACCGGATACAGAAAAGCTCCTGTTAAAGGTCAAGGGCTGTAATCTACTAGATGAAAAGGATGATTTGAATGTGTTGACATTAATTAACTTCTCTAGAGTATAATGTACTTAAAACAGCAAATACATAAGCTTGAATTATTGATACAGCTGATTCTAATGTTAATAATAATAGTTGGGTAATTAAAAAAAGATTAAGTAGGGGAAAGTTGGGTATTTGAGAACAGCGGCTAATTAAAAACAGTTAAATTTTAATTATTTCTGTATTTAAAAAATTTTTTATTAGTGTTTGAATTGACAAGTGTGTACTTTATCGTTCCTGACAGAAAAAAATATTTAAATTGGCGTTCGCATACTGTCACGGTAAGTAAATAATTAAAATTTGATCTTTTGTTACAATTTTTGCCGTATGTAAAAATCTTTGAAAAAATTATTTCTTGACCTTTAGTGCGTATTTTTTTGTTATTATCTTTCATTTACAATTCATTTATTAGTTTTATGTGGCTATTTAAGTGAAATGAAGAAAATATTTTAAGTATCGAGCATTTTAATATGAATTGCCTAAATCGGGTAATTTGGAACGATTTTCGCGGGGTAAATGTGGACGTTTCTTATTAATATGTAAAAAATTAATTATTTTACAATTTTTTCGAAGAATTTTCTTATTTTAAACTCTGATGCAACGTTTCGTTTTGTTGACTTGTTGTTGTTGTTGTTTTGTTTGATCAATTTGTTTGGATCAATTTTATTTTGTGCTGTTGTTTCCAATAATTATTATTGTTCTACGAAAAAAACAATTTCTCTCTTTAGATGCCCAGAAGTTACACAAGAAAAACAACACCGCGGTACACAATTGAAAATCTCCAACGCGCGAGACATGATGTGAGATGTCGACGACTTTCTTTAAGCAAAGCAGCAACCAAATACGGAGTACCAAAATCAACATTATTTCGACAAGTACATCTAGAAGAATTTAAGAAACCGAAAAAAGGACGACACCATGTCTTCAATCATAGTCACGAAAATCAATTGGAAAAATACATCCTCGATTGTTGCGAGTCTTTTTACGGCATCACACCTAGATCACTACGAAAGATTGCCTTTACATTTGCTGAAGCCAACAAATTGAGCCATAAATTTAACCAAGAATCTCAGATGGCTGGTAAAGACTGGTACTATTCATTCATGTCTCGACATCCCTCCATCAGTCTACGAACTCCAGAAGCAACGTCACTTAACCGAATTCAAGCGTTCAATGCCACCGAAATTAAATTGTTTTTCGATCAACTAGAAGCCCTCCAACGCAAATACAATTTTCCTAGTCACCGTATATTCAACATTGATGAAACCGGTATCAACACTGTTCAACGTAATTCGAAAATATTGGCGCCGAAAGGTTTGAAGCAAGTTGGAAAAGCGACAAGTGCTGAGCGTGGTATCACCACTACCGTTGTTTGTGCGATAAGTGCAAACGGTATATATGTACCTCCAATGTTTATCTTCAAAAGAAGGCGTATGTGTGACCTGTTGCTGAATGGCGTTAATAACGATATGATTGGCACGGTTTCTGATTCTGGTTGGATAAATGAGTCCATATTCGTTGATTACTTACAGCACTTCATTAATTTTGTTAAACCTACCGAGGACGAGCCAGTCTTGATAATACTAGATAATCATGAAAGTCACATTAGCTTGGGGGCATTTATCGAGCTTTTTCGAGAACACAATCTTCATTTTCTTTCCTTACCACCCAATGTATCACATAAAATGCAACCGCTGGACTTAACTTTTTTCAGTGCACTGAAATGTGCATACAATCGACAGTGTGAGCTCTACATGGTTAACAATCCTGGCAAACGGATCACCCAATACAAAGTGGCCGAGCTGTTTACTAATGCGTATAACAAGACAGCCAACATAAGCAAAGCGATCAATGGTTTTAGAGTGGCTGGAATTCATCCCATCGATACGGACAAGTTTAACGAATGCTTCGCAAATATGCCTTTTATTGATAAATTCAACACTGCTGACAGTCATGACAGTCCACATACTACTTCCGTTTGTGATACTACTACTACTACAATAGCTGAGAAAACAATTCCTGTGGACGATCAACCGACAACATCACACAACCATAATCATGAACATCAAACCGATTTAACCATACACACTTTTCTTGCTCCGTTAACTCCTGTGCTCCTCTCTGACATAGCAAACGTGCCGATCATTCCTAAAATAGAAACTTCACAACGAAGAAAAAGAAAACATTCTCAAATTTTACCCAGCACTCCCATAAGACATCAATTAGAGGAAAAACAAAAACGGCAAACTGCAAAGAAAAATAAAAATATTCAACAACGAAGAAGTACAACGAACCCACCATCAGTCAACAATACAGCGGTTGTTAGAAACTTGAAAACGGTGTTCGAGGAAAGTGACGGCGTGGACTATTATTGCATATTCTGCACGGAAAAATATGAATCGCCCCCTAAAGAAGACTGGATTATGTGTACCAAATGTAAGAAATGGGCCCATGATGCATGTACGAACGGTCAATACATGTGTAATAATTACGTCTGTGATTTGTGTAAAACATAGTTAATCATTAAATTTTATATTATATATATTATCATTACCCAATGCAGTTTCTATTTCCCCCGTGGATTGAGTTTAATTACCCCACACACTACCGAAATAGGAATGGCAATAGTTTTTATATTCTATATTTTTGTTATTCTAATGTTAATTTAAAAAAGTTTTGTGATCAAATTATTAAAGTAGATAAGTTAAAGTTTATGTTATAGCAAAAGTTTACTAAAATTGTTATTTTATATTATTAATTAGGATAATTTAAAGTTTATTGTTTTCAAATACCCCACTTTCCCCTAAAGTTATAGTTATTGAAGGTCCTGTATTTCTAATAATTTTAAAAAAAGATGCCCTGCAATTATATTAGCTGTTAATCGTACTGCTAAAGTTCCAGGTCGAATAAAATTTCTGATAGTTTCAATACATACTATAAATGGTATTAAAACTCTTGGAGTTCCTTGAGGAACTAAATGAGCAAATATGTGAGTTGTATGATTAATTCAACCATATAATATAAATCTTAATCATAAAGGTAATGCTAAAGTTAAAGTTAATGTTAAATGACTAGTTCTAGTAAAAATATATGGGAATTACCCTATAAAATTATTAAATAAAATTATTGAAAAAATAGAAATAAAAATAAAAGTTGATCCAGGATGACTATTTATTCCAAGCAATATTTTAAATTCCTTATGAAGAGTATATATAATTTTATATCAAAGATATATAAATTGATTAGGTAAAATTCAGTATATATATGGTACAATTATTAAACCAATTAAAGCTCTTAATCAATTTAAAGATAAATTAAAAATACTTGATATAGGATCAAAAATAGAAAATAAATTTGTTATCATTTTCAGTTTAAAGATAAACTATTTAAAGTTTCATTTTTTTTTGAAGGAAGATTAAAATAAAAAGTGTAATAATTTATAATTCTAAAAAGAATTATAATTATAGTAAAATATAAAAATAAAGTGAATCATCTAATAGGGGCTATTTGTGGAATCAAAAAGTATCAATATTTTGATAATTTTAATATGACATATTAATGTTATAATTAACTAACTTTTTCATTAGAAGTAATTGCTATATTACTATAGAATGGTTTAAGAGACCAGTACTTGCTTTCAGTCATCTAATGAAGACTTATTTAATTTAATTGAGTTAATAAAATTATTTATAGGGATACTTTCTAGTACAATAGGTACAAAACTATGATTTGCTTCACAAATTTCTGAACATTGTCCAAAAAATAATCCTGGTCGATTTATAAAAAAATTAGTTTGATTTAATCGTCCTGGTGTAGCATCAATTTTAACACCTAAAGAAGGAATAGCTCATGAATGTAAAACATCAGTAGCAGTAACTAAAACTCGAATTTGTGTTATTATAGGTAAAATAGTTCGATTATCAACATCTAATAAACGAAATCCATTCATTGCACTAATCTGCTATATTAGAAATTAATTAGTTAATAAAGGTAACTCAGAATATGAATGTTCTGAAGGAGGAGTAGATTGTAATCATTCGATTGAAGAGGAAAATTAAAGAGGGTATAAAGCTAATCGATTAGAAATAAATCTTTCTCAAATAATAAATAAAAAAAATATAATTCTTAAAAAAGATAAAGTAGATCCAATAGAAGAAATAATATTTCATGTAGTATAAGCATCTGAATAGTCTGAATATCGTCGGGGTATCCCTGCTAATCCTAAAAAATGTTGTGGAAAAAAAGTTAAATTTACACCAATAAATATTATAAAAAATTGAATTTTTAATCATAAAGGGTTTATAGTTAATCCTGTAAATAAAGGATATCAGTGAATAAAAGCTCCTATAATTGCAAAAACAGCTCCTATAGATAAAACATAATGAAAATGAGCTACAACATAATAAGTATCATGAAGAATAATATCAATTGAAGAATTTGCTAAAATTACTCCTGTTAATCCCCCAACTGTAAATAAAAATACAAATACTAAAGCTCATAAAAGAGCCGGACTATATAATAATATAGATCCATGAAGAGTAGCTAATCAACTAAAAATTTTAATACCAGTAGGAACAGCAATAATTATAGTAGCTGATGTAAAATAAGCTCGAGTATCAACATCTATTCCTACTGGGTGACGGGAGGCTGTAGCGTGTAGGCTTTAAAGAAGTATAATTAAACTTCAACTGCACTAAATGTGTGGTAGTAATAAAGCATCCATTTTATTTTATTTAATATAAAACAAAAAATTCTGCACCGGCTCAAACTCAGTCAATTAGACCAATTTTCTACTAATATTTGTTGTAATTAGGCAACAATTAAAACTAACAAGTCGCATGTGCGGTTTTTTTTTAGTAAGAATTTCCAAAAAATTTTATGGCCAAAAATCGAATGACAAAAGTGAAAAACTTACGTAGTACGATTGCGGTCAGATCCATCGAAAACCACCACCAATTAATTTTTTTCAGTCCCATTTTCAATCTTGCAACCACTTCCTAGTGTTTTCCTCGCTCTTTGTCACCGGTGTGTCTTGACGCTCGCAGTCCTTATCAAAAACGTCCGGACCCGCAACAATATGCTCACTACTGCGATTAAAAATGTACGGATCCTGTCAAAAGCAAAAAAAAAAACAATTTCAACATCGATTGACACGAACCAAGTGAAATCGAACGAATGCGGGAAAAAGCACCATTTCATTTATATATTGGAAGGTAAACATTACAAGGGCGGTGGGGGTATAAACAACAAGGTGTAGATCATAAAGATCGAGGAAGCAGCACACGAATAGATCAAAACAAACAAGTTTTAAATGTTTTTAAATTATCATCATTTACTATTTTAATGCAGTCAATCAATTAATGTATTCCTACAGTAAATATTTGATGAGCTCATACGACAAAGCCTAATAAACCAATTGCTAATAAAGCATAAATTATACCTAAAGTACCAAAAGTTTCATTTTTTCCTCTTTCTTGAGCAATAATATGAGAAATTAAACCAAATCCTGGTAAAATTAAAATATAAACTTCTGGGTGTCCAAAAAATCAAAATAAATGTTGATATAAAATAGGGTCTCCTCCTCCAGCAGGGTCAAAAAATGAAGTGTTTAAATTTCGGTCTGTTAAAAGTATAGTAATTGCTCCTGCAAGAACTGGTAATGATAAAAGTAATAATAAAGCAGTAATAGCCACAGATCAAACAAATAAAGGTATACGATCTAAAGTTATTCCATAAGATCGTATATTAATAATTGTTGTAATAAAATTAACAGCCCCTAAAATTGAAGAAATACCAGCTAAATGTAATCTGAAAATTGCTAAATCAACTGAAGCTCCTGCATGAGCAATATTAGAAGCTAAAGGAGGATAAACAGTTCAACCAGTTCCGGCTCCTCTTTCAACTATTGAAGAAGCTAAAAGTAAAGTTAAAGAAGGAGGAAGAAGTCAAAAACTTATATTATTTATTCGAGGAAATGCCATGTCAGGAGCTCCTAATATTAAAGGAACTAATCAATTTCCAAATCCTCCAATTACAATAGGTATTACTATAAAAAAATTATGATAAAAGCATGAGCAGTAACAATAACATTATAAATTTGATCATCCCCAATTAATGAGCCCGGTTGTCCTAATTCAGCTAGAATTAAAACACTTAATGAAGTTCCAATAAGACCTGATCAAACACCAAAAATAAAATATAAAGTACCAATATCTTTATGGTTAGTTGAAAATAATCATTTTCGCGGTAAAATGGCTGAAAATAAGTAATAAATTGTAAATTTATATATGAGGAAATCCTCTTTTATCAGGTCTTATATGCAATTATGATTTTAAATTACAAATTTAAAGGTAAAATTTATTTTTAAGACTTAAAGGAATATCTTTATTTATAACTTTGAAGGCTATTAGTTTATTTAACCCCAAAATCTTAAATAAATTCATAATAAAAAGATAATAAAGTTAAACCAAATAGTGAAATATCATTTATAATAATAAAATTATATTTATATGAAAAATTTATATTAATTCATTTTAATTCATTATAATTTATTATAAAAGCTGAATAAGTAACTCGAATATAAAAAAATAAAGTAATTAAAGTTGTTATTATTAAAATAAAAATAATTAATAAATTTTTATTTAAAAAATTTTGAATTACTAATCATTTAGGTAAAAATCCTAAAAAGGGGGGTAATCCTCCTAAAGATAATAAATTACAAAAAAAAAAAATTTTATTACAGGAAATGAATTTATAATTAAAAATGTTTGACTAAGATAAAAAGTATTTATTAATTTAAATAAAAAAATAATTCTAATACTAATAATTGTATATGTAATAAAATAAATTATTCAAAAATAATTTGAAATTATAATTCTTCTAAATATTCAACCTATATGATTAATTGAAGAATAAGCAAGTAATTTACGTAAACTATTTTGGTTAAATCCTCCAATTGCTCCAATAAAAGCTGTAATTATAATAATAATAATTATATAAAAATTATCAATAATATATGAAATTAAAAGTATTGGGGCAATTTTTTGCCAAATTATTAAAATAATTGAGTTATTTCAAGATAATCCTTCCATAACTATGGGAAATCAAAAATGAAATGGAGCTGCTCCTATTTTTATTAATAAAGAAGAATTTATAATAATTAAAAAATGTTTATAAATAAAATTAATTTCAAAATTTATAAAACTAATTAAAATGGCAAATAATAATACTGCTGAAGCTAATACTTTAATTAAAAAGTATTTTAAAGAAGCTTCGGTAAATAAAGTATTATTAGAATTATTAATAATTGGAATAAATGCAAGTAAATTTATTTCTAATCCTATTCATGCCCCTAATCAAGTATTTGATGAAATACTTTTAATTGTACCTCTAATTAATAAAATATAACAAATAATTATAGATAAATTTTTATTAATTGAAAAAGAAAGGGGTAAGACCTTTATAAGTGGGGTATGAACCCAAGAGCTTATTTAGCTTACCTTTTCTATATTTTAGTATAAGAGGTACAATAGATTTTGATTCTGTAAGAAAAGGTTTAATCCCTTTAAATATATAAAAAGCGTAATGAAATTATAATATCATACTAATATAATTTATTATATAGTAAATATACATTTTAAAATAAATTTTAATAATTGGAATAAATTTAATTTTTATACAAATTTATAAATAAAACTTGGTAAATTATGTATAAATTAAATCAAAAATGTATTAATTATTATTAATTATTATTAATTATTTAATTATATATGTGTAAGGCATATATAGTTAAATTTAATATTAATTAAAGTAATGAAGGTAATAAAATTACTTTATTTACCCTATCAAGATAATCCTTTAATCAGGCACTTCATTTTAATATTTATATAAATTTTACTAAAAGTTTTATAAAAAATAAATAAATAATTAATTTTAATCAAATAATTATAATTAGTAATATGATTTTTATAAATTTCCCTATATTAAATGATTAATAATATATAAGTGCTAAATATTTATTAATATATAAACAATATATTTGTATATATATTTATATTTATTAATATAAAAAATTAAATGTATATATATATTTATATATTTATAAAAATGAAATATATTATATATTAATCTATTTACATATATATTTAGTTAATTTAATTATAAATATCGGTTTATTTATATATAAATAAATGAATTAATTTAATAAAAACTTATTATTAAAAAAATAAATAATTAAATATATATAATTATATATATATATATATATATATATATATTTATTATAAATATTTATATATATAAATATTTATTTTATAAAAACAATTTATATTATTATTATTATAAATATAAAATTTATAATAAAAACCAAAAAATATAATTATAATAATATTTTATAAAATTAATAAATATACAATTTTATTAATTTATTAATCTATTTATAAATTTATTTGGTTAATATTTATAATATTATATTATTTAAAAATATTTATTTAATATTAATATTATTTATTTTAATTTATATTAGTATGTTTTTATAAATTATTATTAAAATTAATAAATTTATATATAAACTATAAAATTTTTATTTAATAAAATTTATAATTTATATATTTCATATTTAGATTAAAATTAAAATAAATATTTATTAAATTATAATTTATCATAAATTTAATTATTGTTATTATTTTAATTTTTATTTATTAAAATTAAAAAAAAATTTTATATAATTTTATATGTAGGGTTGTAATATTTAAATAAAATTTTATATTTTTATAAATTTATATAAATAAAAAGTAGTATAGGAGAAAATTGTTTTTTACTAAAATTTTTTAACATATATATATATAATTTAATAATATTTATTTACTTATATATATAAATATATATATATATATATATATATATATATATATATATATATATTAAACTAAAGTTTTATAATTTATTATAATATAACATATTAATATATTTAATTAATTAGATTAATTCATTAATTTTATAATTAAAATAATTTTTTATTTTTTTTAAAAAAGTTTTATTTTAGCTTAAAATTTATTTTATTATTATTTTATATGTAAATTGTTGTGTGAAAAATTTATTATTTTAAAAATAATAATTATTTATTTTATTCGCAGTATTTAATTTTATAAATATAAGAAATTTTGATTTAGTAATTACTTATAATATAGGATAATTTTGTGCCAGCATCTGCGGTTATACAAAATATATAAATAAATTTTATTGGTAAATAGTTATTATAATTTATTTTAAATAAAAGTATATTATTTGTATATATAATGAAGTTCCAATAAGACCTGATCAAACACCAAAAATAAAATATAAAGGGGAAATATATGAAACTTATAAATAACTAAACTATTAAAATCGAGGTAAAGTTCTTGTTTAATTGTTTTTAAGACACTATTTTAACTGAAAATAACTATAGGATAATTACTTAAATAACAATTTCATTAAAATATTGTTTTAAGTATACATTAGGAAATTTTGGAACAACATTTGATTAACTTAAAAGCTTTTTTTGATAGGTTTGATTTTTTAAAATTCGAAGGGCTTATGGTCACGGCCGTGGCCCATCCAAATTGAGCTAATGACTACACCCGGGTACCCTTTTCTCGAAGCACCTCAAGTCACTTTCAACGTTCTATGTCGTTATTGCAAATATACAAAAAAAAATTGCATATTATCCAAGATATTGCAACTAGTGTCCTTAACCAATGACCCAATGTACACGTTTTTAATCAATAGATATAATTTTGAAAGTATCTGTTTTCGAAGGGTCGCTATATTCTCACATATGCATTCAGTGACTTACTCATCTATCAACAATAAGAATCTAAGGTACTTCTTGCTGACCTACAAACTTGAAATTTGGGGTATAGGTAGCCATAAAGAAAAGAAAGACGATGAGATCTAAGATATCCTACAGGCTCTGTGCATTTTTTTTAGAATAAAAAATATTTATGCTATACTGTAGGATGTGAGAACCTTTTAAACTAAATTCCATTAGTTGTTTTTAAACTTATTGAAAATAATGAATTAGTAGTTAACCTTAATAAATAAATAATATTAAATGTGTTATCTTAAGATGTGAGGTATCTATATAAATAAAATGATAGCTGTTTTCCAATGTTCACTCTGAACTCAAAAACTACCGGATAGATTTCGATCGATTTTTGTTTTACTTCTTATATACTTGGTCCATATCTAAAAAAAGAATTATCACGATATCTTAATTAAAAACATAGTAATTAAAATTTTAAAAATTGTCATTTTTACACGCAAAACGCGTGAAGCGGTGAAATTTTTGTCGCTTCGATAGAGTGGGGCAAACGATGAAATGCGCATGGGGTGGACAGAGGTGTTTCTCATTTCACTGTCCACTGATTATTTCATATTTGAGGGTAGACTTAATGCAACTCAGCGGGATATTAGATTAATAAAGATTTTTTGAATTCTATTTTCTATTTGTTTAGCAGTTTTCTGTAGCCTTTTGTAAAATTCTCTTTTAGGATTTTTTATATTTTACTGTAAATAAAGATTCAAAATACATTTTTAAGTAACAAGCGTTACAATAATTAAATTACATTTCAACACTCGCTTTTGTTATTGCATATATTTTTTAAACCAGAAAGAGTTACCTAAGCTACTAGCTACCGAGAAACATTTTTATTTAAATTAAACTATATGCCAAAAAATTGCTCCCTCAGAATCCGCAATTTCTCCAAGAATATTACTGGATTAATAATTACATTTTTAAAAAATTTTCAAACTCAAGAAATAAAATAGCTATAAAACCAAACATAATTTTTAATTAAGATTTTTAATTTTCTTTTTTTTAAGTTCTCAGTCTGCTCTTTTCATTACGCAAATAAGTGATCAAATTTTTGCAATATTTTTAATAATTAATTATTTTAAACTATTAATATTTAATACATGTGTTGTTGTACTATGACGTCATCAACTGCCGTTGGATCATATTAGATGAAGAGTTTAAATTTTAAAAATTGAATTACTAATTAACTATGCACCTGGAGCAATTGCGGATCCGAAAAGAGCATTGTAAGGAACAATTTTTTGAAAAGAAAAATTAAAAGAGTGATTATTTTGGATTATATAGCAAATTTTATTTTTGAATTTACAAATTTTTGAAAAATTAATTATTGATTAACTAATAATTAGGTCACTTGGTGGCGTGGTGGACTAGATAGTTGCCTTATACGCCAGTGGTCCAGGGTTCGAATCCTACTGAAAGCCTAAGATGTTTTTTCTGGGTTTTCGAATTCGACGGTCGCTAATGACCATAGTAGTTGATGCGACCTTAAATAAACCCAAAAAAAAAACTAATAATTATACACTTTGAGCAATAGTGGATTCTGAGGGAGCAATTTTTGGCATATAGTTAAAATGTTCTACGCTATGTTCTTTCCGGTTATTTTAAATATATTTTTGCTTTCAATTTTTAAATATTTTTCTTCTGTAAATTAATTATGTTCTTAACATAATAACCTACGCAGACGACGTCGCGGGTATCAGCTAGTCTTCAATAAAATTTAAATTGAATTTCTTGTTTTTTATGCTAGAAGAAATTACTTGTTTCACAGAACCGGGCAACATTCCAATATATAATATATTACTCTTTTGAGTCCATTGTCTTACTATCTATATTTGAATAATCCCTTTTATTAATCGCTCAATTTTTGCGTAAGAGAAGTGTTAACCAATAAACAAAAGATAAGATTTATAAGAAACCGATATTTTTGATTAGATGGGTTAGGAGTTATTCTACAGGACCCGTGGTTTTTAAATAATAAACGAACAAAATTTTTTTTGTTACTAATTTTCAATCTCTCAAAAATATTTTTACTTGAAAAAAAAATCAAAGCTTAAGCCATTTTCGGAATGCTTACAATGAAAGATTATTTTTATAAAATGGAATGATCCAAATAAAATAATTAATTTAAAATTGAGTGAAATTCGAAACAAATTATTTCTCATTTCAATTTGTCTTAGATCATAAATTGGCATGCAAGTGAACGATTTGAAAAGAATTTTCTTAACTCATTTTTCCGTCTCAATGCCATTTTGCCATTCGTTATCTTGAAAATAGCTATAAACATTTGATTGCTTTAAACCTCTTACTATTAGATAATACTTTGGTACTGATTCCTTCTAAATATGACAGTAAACTACCACCACTAATGATACAAGAGTAAAGTTAGATTCAGCAATATTTTTATTATTTCTATCACAATGTATCTTAAAAAAGCTGATTTAATTTAAAGATGGAGAGAAAAGTTTTTTCTAAAGATTGTATAATAGAAGATGAGAAAGAGTTAATTTTTACTCTCTAGATTTAATTAATGTCTAAATAATTGATTAATATATGGGGCGGATCAGATGCAAAAAATGTCCAAAGACTATTGATCTTAGGATTTTACCCCCTAACCGCTCGTTTAGGACGCTCCATTACTTACAACTCTACCTGTATGTATCAAAATAAGCAAAGAAAAGATTAACCTTATAAATATTTTACTTATTCTGATACTAATGTTCAACTTTATAGTAAGTTCTTACCTAATTTCAAAGCCTTGCTCAGGATCTAAAATGAAGGTTTTTTTCAAGTTTTTGTAGAATTAAACAAAATAATCGTTTCTAAAATTATCAAGCTCAAAATAAAGTATCTTCCCTGGATTTTAGAGGTAGTATCGAAATAATAATTGTTTAATTGACGATGATTTTTTTCCATCGAAAGTTTTATGTAGAGTCGGTTCTTAAGACTTTGAAAATTCTGTCGCTATTTAGCATATGTAAAAAAAATCGTATTTTAATAAAGTTCTAAATTGTGCTTGAATTAAAAGTTTATTATAGGGAATTTTTTTCCATAAAATTCTCTCACTATAAATATAAAATGCATAAATGTGTAAGATACAAATAAACTTTTCGTTGTTAATAAACTTTTATTTATCCATTTGAAGCTGATAAGCAATAATTGTGTAATTTAGAACCCCCAGAACCATCTGAAAACAATTTTTGACTTTCAATAATTGGAAAAATGAAATTTAATATCTTTTATATTAATGTATTTCGTACCACTCGCATAAAATCCAAATCATAAGTGAACAGTCCGAAAACATTGATTGTTAGTGGATGATGATCCGTTTCAATTATCATTAGTTTTAACTAAAATACATCATATCAATTAGTTGGAGCAGCATTAAAAAACAACATGAATAATATTCCTATTAAAATGCATAATATCTACTTTCAAAATGTGAGAATTAAGTAAAAACTTGAAAATTATTTTTAAACTTACAATTTGTAAAATTTCCGTGTGTTGTGTTCGGTTTGAAAGTGAGTACAAGCTGTTTTGATAATTAATGCCCTGCAAAAAAAAATATACCCACAGTTTTAAAGCTGCATTTATAATTACAAAAATAGTCAATCGTTTAAATGAAGAAAATGATACTTTTGATAAAGTTCTGTGAAAATATGTAAGGTTTCATCCCTCATTTTTTATATTGCTATGGTTACTTGTTTATTAATATTCATTATGATTCTACACTTTACTTTTGGGAACTGGCATTTATAATTATTAACATTAAATGTCGTTTCTTTATTCATAGGTAAGATTTTATAAATAATATGTAAATAGTTTTAAGAAATTATAAATAAAAAAACTTTATTCATAGAGAAACACAGTGGTGTCAATAATTTATTTGTCAGACTCCGTATACAAGACAATATTATAAAACGACATTTTGTTAAACATGTCAAAAATAAAAAAATTAAGATTCGTCTTTACAATCAGAAGAACTACAGACGGAAAAACAGATATTATGTGCATAACGTCTGTAGGAACACCCGATAATCGCACCTTCCACATACCAGATGAATATCAGCCAGCAACGTTGCACACTGTGCTCACAGAAACTAAAGCGTATTCCAAAATAAAAAACTCAATAGAAAAAATAAATCAAACCAGAAAAGTTTGGATAAGTTTAACGGAAGAATTAGCTAAAGTTTACTTAGATGAGGACGAAAACGTGCAGTTCGAGGACTTTTTCCTGGAAGAAATCACTTCAAATACTGAAAATAGCTTCGAAGGAACGCTGATAAAAATACTGAAAAAATTAACGGAAAATTCAACAAAAGCTAATAACGAAATAACCGAACCAGAAAAACGTAAAAAGAAAGAATCTTATAAAGAAAAATCCTATGAGGAAACAGAAAATGTTGAACCCGAAGTCTTTAATACAGGAGAACTATCACAATTAGACGACAACGAATGTGTTTTAAAGAAAAATAAGGAAAAATTGATTGAATTCAATTCTGAACCCGAAATTATTCCTAATTTAGAAGATGATTCACAAAATTTAAATGAAGAAAAAAAAAGTAAAAAGAAAAGAAAACATGAAGAAAATATAGAAGATCATAATGAAAATTTAACAGTTGCTGCTACAGAAGAAAAGCTAGAAGACAACAATGAAATTGTTGGCATTAAGAAGTGTAAGAAAAAGAAAAAAAATAAAGAAAAACTTATTGAAAATGAATTATCTTTTGACGATAGTAACGTGATCTCCAAGGAGAAAAAAGGAAAAACGAAGAAGATGAAAGATATTTCTGAAATAAATGAAGAAATGGTAAAATCTGATAGCGGAGAAAATATTCCAAATGAAATAGAGCCTCTACAGAGGTCGAAAAGGAAAAAACTAGATGAACTAAAAATTGGACCCTATAAAATTTACGAAGAGTTATCAAAATTAATTTACAGAGTTGACACGGGCCACAACAAGACGGGATCAAAACTTTTCCACATCTCTAAACTACTTCCAGCCCGAACAACTGCAAAAAAAAAAAAATTATCTTGTGAAAATATTTTACAAATATTTTTTTCCTAGGAGGGGTGATGTAAGGTTTCATCCCTCATTTTTTATATTGCTATGGTTACTTGTTTATTAATATTCATTATGATTCTACACTTTAATTTTGGGAACTGGCATTTATAATTATTAACATTAAATGTCGTTTCTTTATTCATAGGTAAGATTTTATAAATAATATGTAAATAGTTTTAAGAAATTATAAATAAAAAAACTTTATTCATAGAGAAACACAGTGGTGTCAATAATTTATTTGTCAGACTCCGTATACAAGACAATATTATAAATATTAAAAACCAGAACTTACAGCTCTTTTAAGAAAATTGAAAACCACTCCTAATATTATAAATAATATTAATAAATCAAGTATGGTTACAATATTATAAAGAAAGTTCTTATTCAAAATTGAGTCGCATAAGCTTTGGACATGAGCATAAAATGATAACAATGTATCAGAAAGGAAGAATAATCCAAAAATATTCATTGCACCGTTCAATTGGTTAATGGAAAATATATATAAATTTGAAATTAACTGAAGTTTAAATTTAACTTGCTTAGGACTATTTTCATTATATAAACTCTCACATAAAAGGATATGATGTAACAAATTTATGTCACTTGCAATTTTCCATATAACTATTATAAATTGATTCCAGAAAACTCGATTCATCATAACAAAAACTTCATAGATAAGATTATGATATAACTCAAAATTAAAATTATTTACAAAGGTAAATAAATCACAAGTAACAATGAAAGTTCCCATAAGTATTTGATACATTAAGAATATGTGAATCCATTTATATCGATAACCAAAAGGAATTTTAAAACCCAAATCTTCCACGATTTTATTATATACAAAGTCAAAAGTTGTGAACAGTTTTAGAATTTTTTCAAAATTCCAAGTAACCAATGATAATGTAACGAAATGAAAAGTATAATATCTTATATCGACTAAATACACCCAGTATTCTGAGGTATCCGTAGGTAAATCTTCAAAATACATTAAATTCAAGTAAATCCATAAATAAATAAAAAAACAAAGTAAACGAGCTTTCAATGTCTGAAGAAACTTCATTTCTAAGCCAAGTTATAGGTTGTAAAGCACAAAACGTAACGAGATACTAAGCAGAACTGGTTTACCATAATATAGTACATTGTTAATTTATCTTGTTTGTACAATTAAGCGATTAAGAAATACCTTGAAATGGTTGTTCGGTGGTAAGAAACTCAAAGAATTGATTTATTATTAATTCACTGAATAATTAATTATTTAATCATACATATTTTCAATTATATAAAACTTTTGAAAGATAGCAATTTTAATTTTGTATACAAATAGCTTCCGTTAAATATTATGTTACCAATTGTATATAACCTGAATAATATAGATTAAAGAACAACAACGGGTACATAATCTTTAGGTATATTTTATATAGTTTTTATATATGTTATCTCTCGCACTATCCCGGACATCATACGGCCTTGTCTTGTCTTGCTGTCAGGAGGGGTTGCGTTTATTAGTACCCATCGCACTTGTACAGGTAAAATATTGAAATTTTCAGAAAATAGAAAAAGTTTCAGATGAAATTTGTAGAAAATAACATTTTACATAAAAAATGTCCAGTGCCTAAGTTTCGTAAAGTTGCTAGTTTGCGAGTGCGAGAGATAACATACATAAAAACTAGCCGACCTAAAATGCATTTTTTTCGACGTTGCTAGCTCGCGTACTATTAATATTAATGCTTTAACTACTATAGGTATAACCGGTATAACTATTATAGTTTTTATAGTATTAGCGTTATTAATGTCAACCTCATATTCCGTGCAATTTGTTTCAGAATTGATAACATTTTGAGGAAATAATTAAACATTTGTTAAATTGTTTTATCGTTTTGTTTTTAATCATATAATATAGCTATTATATTTTTATTACTTCAAACAAAAAATTATATAAGGATATCTTTATATGATATGATTAGTTTATAATATTTTATTGTTAAAATTTAATGCCAATGGTGTAACATTTTTTTAGATTTAAAATAACCTATATTCTTATAGAAAAATGAATGAGGATTTAAAAAAAAATAGTTTCGTAACCGTGCCAAATTGTATCATGGTTAAATTCTTAATTTTTTCCCCAAAAGCTAATACCCTAGCTTCTAAAACTAATAATAATAATAACTTATTTCATTAATTCCTACAAATCTTTCAAGTAGGTTACGTTTAAATATCTTCCGGGTGCAAATTCACCATACTTATACCTTTAGGTAAATTAAAAATTTTTTTAATTATTTGTTTTACTTTGTTATTTAAACCATTTTGACGATAATATTTTTCTTCAATTTATAGAAAGTAGATCGCTAAAGCTTTTTTTTCATAAAAATCTTTTAATTTGAATTCTATATCAATAGTATCATAGTATATCGTAGTATTTCCATCTCTGTTCTATTTTTCGAACGGAACAAACATTTAGTGACAAAAATTGTATTTAAGTATCTACTTAAATAAAACCGTGTTTTCGTAAAATATTTTTCCCATGCAATATTATTTTCTACTTTTTAATCTTAACGAACCTCTGAACAATTTGTGAAGTTTACGATTTAATGTAAGCTAGTTAACTTGATTATACCTAACTTAATCGTTTTTTTTAAGATTAAATAAAATTTATAAATATTGTCATAAACAACGACAAATTTGTTTCCGCAAATATGGTTCTAACTTTTGGGTTTCTCGATAAAACTATCCACGAAATGCTACAATATTAGGTACCCTTGGTTACTTAAAGTAAAGTAAAGTGACTCAAGTGAAGTTTTACGCATCTTTTTATGATACCAATTTAAATATTACACGCACAATAAAAGTATTAAATTAGCTTAAAAACATTTACACAAATTTGAGTGCAAATAAAATAAAGTGGGACCTCAATTGGTATAATAAAGTTAAAGAAAAATGCCAAAGCAAAATGTTTATTGTTGTCGAATATAGTATAAATACTCATTCGTTCACATTGCATAGCCATTCGAGTTGTTCATAACGATCCAGTTGTTGAACGAAGAAACTTGAAAAAATGAACGCTTTGGTCTTTTTATCACTTGATAGCTTCTTGTCGTTAAGCTCGGCATGTTTTGTGCAATCGACCACAGTGATGCTCACAAGTGGTAAATATATATATATATATATATATATATATATATATATTACGAAACTTAGGCACTGGACATTTATTATGTAAAATGTTATTTTCTACAAATTTCACCTGAAACTTTTTCTATTTTCTAAAAATTTCAATATTTTACCTGTACAGGTGCGATGCGTACTAATAAACGCAACCCCTCCCGACAGCAAGACAGCCCGTATGATGTCCGGGATAGTGCGAGAGATAACATATATAAAAACAAGCCGACCTAAAATTCTTTCTCGAAAACGTTGCTAGCTCTTAAACTATAATGTCAACCTCATATTCCGAGCAATTTGTTTAGAATACCTATAGATAAAATTTTGTGGAAATAATTAAATTTTTTTAAAAATGTTTTATTGTGTTGTTTTTAACTATAAAATATAGGTACCTATTATATTTTTTATAATTGTTATTATTGTTTTATCGTATTGTTTTTAATGGGAATCTTCTGAGAAAAGTATTAAAAACTCCTAATTGATATATGTAAATATACGATACATTGTCATGAAACGTGTGCGAGTAAGCGTTTAATTTTAACTATTTAGACAAACTAACTTATTGATTCTTACCTATGCGTGACCATTTACTTAATTTAGATATAGGTTTCATATAAATTTTTTTACATAAGGTGCTTACTTTACCTCTACCTATACCTTTACTTTCACCATTTGATCTTAAATGTTTTTTAATTTAACATAACGTTTACAAAGTTTGGCCTAAAACATTGCAACATCTTGGAAAGATGGACAGAACACCTGGCGAGATAACAATGGCAGTTCCTAGGCAGATGCTGGCTTTCTTTATAACTCGAATGCTCTCCAAGATAGAACAGAGGGACACATCACAATTGATCTCAATGGTCGTGGTGATAGAGAGAAAGAAAATCCCTAGACCTGTAAAAAAAAAGATTGTCCCATTACTTAAAGTTTAAACTATCTGATCAATTATGACCATATAGTGACTAAGTAATCCCCAATGAGTACAAACCTTTCAATTATGTAACATTAGAGATCCAGCTAGATTTGTTATCGATTTGTTTTAGATAAAGTGTTAACTATGTTCAGTCAATAGAAGAAGCAAAATCAAATGGTTCAAGTCAATTAAACGCAATAGGGATAAAAGTAGTACAAAGGATAAAAAACACGACGTGAGAGCTTTTTTAAATTTAAAAAGAAAATTCTACTATTGAATAGTCCAAAGCATAATCAGAAGCCTCAGATAAAGTAGAAAACATGTTTGTATAGTTAAAAATTTGTCTATCTGGTATTAACGCATTTAGAAGTGAAGCCTTTTAGCATTATATCAAAGTTCGAAAAGCGTTAGCTCCATCATATATACAATATACATATATATTATATATTTAATGTGGTTAAATTAATTTTCTTATTGATTTTTGTCGAGTTTCTTAAAAATAAAGAAATCGATTCAAAAGTCTTGTAATTCTAATATTGTATTCATATATATACGTCTTGTAATTCTAATATTGTAAAATCGTCTAATATAAACAATTTTTATTATTTTCATCCATAGGCATCTGAGATGTCCCCTTGTATCCATGGCATCTAAGATGCCCGAGAATCAAAATTACATATTATATTATATATTGGTATTAAAAACTCCTAAAACGAATACTTTTAATACTTCTCAAAGACAGTTTCTAATCTTCATATTGCTATAATAAAAATTATTTTGTGAATAATAATTCCTTGATATTGTAACGTTTTTACGGGTTCGTTGGTTTGTGTATAATGACTACGAATTTATTTTTAAACAATTGTTTATTTATTTATCTAACAATTATACACTACAACAATGTTCACTGTCAACAATAGTCACAGTACTGTTTATATTTCACTATATACACAATGTACACTTTATTAACAATGTTCACTTTAACACTAAGCACTGAATTTATTTGAATACACACTCGGTGGTTTATTTTATACTCGTCGAACATTTATTTGAATACTGAACTGTTGGCTCATCTTTCGGATTATTTATAGTAAGCGATCACCCGTTTCTAGAATTTTCTATTGGTAATCTTAGCGCCTGTCTTTCTCTCCTCCATTGATTTACCAATGGAGAGAATTCTAGAACAACACGTCCTTGTCTCAGCCTTTGTAATGTTAATCCGTGGTCATAAAATTGCTTCAGGGGGTCCATCCTTTTGTGCAATTCTTATCGCCGGTGATTGTTTAATCACGCCCTCGGGCGCCAGACACAAATGGGTGTCTTGGATTTGTGACAATATCATGCTAATATAATAAACCTGAAATTTTTGAATATATGTATGTAATTTCTTTACAATGCCTAAATTTGCAAGAAATTTAAATTATGTTTGATAATGTATATTGTTGAATAATTTAAAAAAAAAATGTTGATAATATTTTATTTTGGAGTAATAAAATGAGTTTTTGAAAACAACAATATAATAATGAAATATAGCTTAATCACCATATCGTAATAATTTATTTAGCTGTTGTTGCTAGAGGTTCACTACAAGGTTCACTTTCAAGCTATTTGGCCTAAATTTGACTTCAAATCAAGTCAAACTTGATTCCAAGATTAATATTATCATCTCAAATCAAGCCAAGCATTTATTTCAAAAGTTGTTTCATTTACAAGTCAAAATATCAAGTATAATTTTTTTAAATAGTTTGCAACTACTTGGCTTGACAAATTCCAAGTTGCATCCTAATGTTTGAAAATTTTAAAACCAAATTGAATACTTTTTTTATCTTCTTATGAATTAGCGATCTAAAAACAATATTTTTGAATAGCAGAATGCAATAAATATTTACATACAAGTTAAGGATTCACTGATTCACATTTAAAAGAAATAAGGTACGCCAAATTGAAATAAAATATTAGTACAGGAATCAAATCAAGTTAAGCATTGACTTGGCAATTAATTTCATTTTTAAAAGAGAACGTCAAGCTCAATTCGTTTTTATTATATTAACATGATATCAAGGAATTATTATTCACAAAATAATTTTTATTTTAGCAATATGAAGATTAGAAACTGTCTTTGAGAAGTATTAAAAGTATTCGTTTTAGGAGTTTTTAATGCCAATATATAATATATGTAATTTTGATTCTCGGGCATCTTAAATTCCCATGGATATAAGGGGACATCTCAGATGCCTATGGATGAAAATAATAAAATTGTTTTTATTAGACGATTTTACAATATTAAATTTAAAAATTAAACGCTTACTCGCACACGTCTCATGACAATGTATCGTATATTTACATGAATTAGTTATTTACTTCACTAACTATAGATCATTTCATCAATCGAAATAAAAAAAAACGATTTAATTATTATCAATTTAACTAGTTTACATTAACATCTTAACATACTGATATATTTTTGGTCACTAAATGTTTGTTATCCACTAATTATGAACATAAACATTGACTGTCCTTATAAGCAAAAACATATCTCTCTCATGCAGCACCCCTTCAATTGAAAATTGTATAAAAGAGCAATCCACACAATAACAGATTTTAATATTCCGCTTAAAACGCCAAACGAAATAGAAACTGCCGTGTCAACCCTTACTAGAAACGTTCAAGCGACTACAATTCTCGCTGGAAATGCGACACAAGAACACCCACAGAGTAAGACACAAAAATATCCAATCTCAGAGAATATTAGACAACTTCTGCTAGTCAAAAAGAACGCCAGAGGAAGATGGGAGCAAACAAAATATCCGCCACACAAAAGCGCTTACAATACAGCCACAAGGGATTTAAAACAAGTCATCAAAGACGAACGAGAACATGCGCATACAATTGAACTGGCAACTATGAATAAACCAAACAGCGGGTTTTGGAGGAAAATAAAAACATCCACAAAAGAAAAAATAGGATCACACCTCCTACAAAAAAACAACGTATGGTACAAAACTACAAAAGAAAAGGCAAATCTTTTTAGTGAAGAATTACAAAATCAGTTCACTCCCTACAGTTGCCAAGATCTGGAACACGAAATGATGTTGGAAGATGTAATAAAACAACCTCTTTTCTTGAGTCCTTTAAACTTTTTACACCTACGCAAGTCTATAACGCAATCTTGAGATCACCAAACAAAACCCCTGGACACGACCTACTAACCCAGCCATTGCTCAAAGCTCTACCACGAAAACCCCTTGTTCAACTGACACAAATATATAACGCTATTATTCGAACAACCTACTTCCCAAAAAAGCAATCATAATAATGATTCCGAAACCAGGTAAATCAAAAAAGGATCCTAAAAACTACAGAATTATTAGTTTGCTCACAATATTCTCAAAAGTCTTTGAAAAACTAATATTACCCCACCTTCTCCATCAAACAGTAGAGCAAATCCCAAACGAGCAATATGGATTTAGGCCACAGCATTCTTGCCCTCACCAACTGTATAGGGTCACAAAGGCGATTATGGAGGCTTACGAGGAGAAGAAGGTCTGTTTAGGTCTTTTCCTGGATACAGAAAAAGCTTTTGACAAAGTATGGCATACAGGACTGCTTTGTAAACTGAAGCCACTGTTAACAGACACCAACTACAGAATTGTACAGTCATACCTAACTGGGCGCACTTTCAGTGTAAGAATTGAAAACACCTACTCCCCTTATAAGGAAATGCGATCAGGAGTTCCACAGGGAAGCGTACTCGGGCCTTTTCTGTATACAACTTATACGCACGACTTCCCCAAAACAAATTCAACAATATTGGCGCAATACGCTGATGATGTCACCATATTATGCAAGGGGGATTGCGTTGAAGTAGCAGAAAAACCTTAAGTGCATACAGCATTGGTCGACGGGTGGTGTAAAAAATGGAGAATCCGTCTAAATCCAGAGAAATCCAAGGTAATAATGTTCACCCTTAAAACAAAAATAAATCATCTCCCAATAACTCTGGACGGAAGAACAGTACCCAGGGTTGACACGATTAAATACTTGGGTCTAACCATGGACTCCAAACTCACCTGGAACGCACATATCACGGGCCTCACAGCCAGACTACGTATTCGCCTTAAGCAACTTAAATGGCTAATTGGCAACAAGGATTTATCCATGCATCTGAAGAGACTATTATATCTTCAAGTTGTGAGACCTGTTTGGATGTATGTGTTTGAGCTTTGGGGTACAGCATCTAAAAGCCAAATAAATCGTGTACAGGTGACTCAGAATAGGACTTTGAGACTTGTGACTAATGCTCCGTGGTACGTTACAGGTGCCACTTTGCACCACGACTTAGAAATGCCAGAAGTGGAGGCTGTTATCCAAAGCAACTATCGTAAGTTAAGCGAAACATTTGCATCTCACCCTAACCCGACTGTATGGGAAAACCTACATAATCTGCCTCCACCCAGGAATCAAAAAAGGCGCAAGAGAAAGAGGCACGTTGATTTAGTGGAGGATTAATCTCCACAGTAATAATAAAAGTAAAAGAATGGTTTTTAAGGACCATCAAAGGATGGGGACTTAATTCACGTGACAGGTTAATCTGACTCTAGTCAGCTTCTGCACTGTGTCTCCCCAACCATAATGCCGACTAGGCAAAAAGTTATAACAGGGAGTAGAATAAATGTTTGTTTCGCTCGAAAAATAGAACAGAGATGGAAATACTATGATATACTGTGATACTTTTGATATAGAATACAAAATTTAAGATTTTGATAAAAAAAAAAGCTTTAGCGATGTATTTTCTTTAAATTGAAGCAAAATATTTTCGTTAAAAATGTTTAAATAACAAAGTAAAACAAAAAATAAAAAAAAAATGTTTAAATGCCCTAGTGGTATAAGTAAGGTGAATTTGAACCCGGAAGATATTTAAACGATACTTGAAGGATTTGTAGGTATTAATGAAATAATTATAAAATCCCTAATGCAATTGGTTTTTGAAGAAAAGCAAAATTTGTAAAAATCAGAAAAATATACTACCTATTGGCGCTGTAGTAAGAGCAATTGCTCTCTCCGCTTCTTGCGTCAAGTGGTTCTGGGTTCAATCCCCGTTGAATACTAGACTCAGGGGGGAATAAGGGTATCAGTGTAAAAAAAAAAACACTTTTTTTATGATTTTTTTTTTGAAAGTATGGATTGATCAAATTTATTAAAACTTTTTGTACAGTATTAAGCATACTTTTAACAATATTCTGTAATTTTTTCATGCAGAAATAATACAAAACAAGCCGGTGACAGAGCTTGCCCCCGAACCTCTGTGAAAAAAATACAATTTGCGGTGTTCACTGTATCTCGGTCGGAAATTATCAGAGATCAAAAACCATTAAAATTTAGTCAAAGTATTGACTTTTTTTATCAAATCCTACCCCCAACGTTCTCTGATTATTTTTTTTTTCATCTAATAATTTTTGATGGCTATCTAAAGTGTAAACTTCTATTTTCCACAAAAAATTGCGCCATTTTGTGGGTGGGAAACTCCCTTAATGAAAAAAAAAAATTACTAAACGTTGGGGGAGGTATTTTATATGTGGAAAATGTGTACTAAGTTTCAATTGAATCGGTTCAGTAGTTTTTAAATGACAGTGAACACGGACTTTGAAAAAGTAGTTTTGAGAAAAACGCGTTTAAAGTTTATGAGCTGTATACCTGCACTAAAGGAGAGGGGACTAACTGTAGACCATAATTTCAAGAGTTTTGCTCTAATCGACTAAAAATGTTGAGAATATATTCTTGAAATGTTTAACAATAAGATAAGACAAAAAAAATTAATTCGCTTTTTCGAAAGTATAAACTTTTACCCCTCTCTTAAGATCCTAGACCTAAGATGTAATTGACCAACAAGTCCATAAAAAAATGTTCTTAGGACCTCGTGAATCGATTGATCTCAATTTTGGCTATGTTTTTTTGAGGCTAGGATAATAGTTTTTGGGAAAAAAAAATTAATAGTTTAACCATGATACAATATGGAACTGTTACGAAACTATTTTTTTTGAAATCCTCATCCATTTTTCTATAAGAATATGGGTTATTTTAAATCTAAAAAAATGTTACACCATTGGCATTAAATTTTAACAATAAAATATTATAATCTAATCATATCATATAAAGATATCCTTATATCATTTTTTGTTTTAAGTAATAAAAAATATAATAGCTATATTATATGATTAAAAACAATACGATAAAACAATTTAAAAAATGTTTAATTATTTCCACAAAATGTTATCAATTCTGAAACAAATTGCACGGAATATGAAGTTGACATTAATAATGCTAATACTATAAAAACTATAATAGTTATACCCAATTATACCTATAGTAGTTAAAACATTAATATTAATGTCAATCTCATATTCCGTGCAATTTGTTTTAAAATACCTTGATAAAATTTTGTGGAAATAATGAAATATTTTTTAAATGTTTTATTGTATTGTTTTTACTTATAAAATATAGGTACCTATTATATTTTTTATTACTTAAAACAAAAAAATAATATAAGGATATCTTTATATGAAATAATAAGATGATAATATTTTATATTGTTTAAATTAAATTAAAAAATGTGCTATCGGTTTTTTATGGTCAAACATTTATCTAGTAAAATTTATTATCTTTTCATATGAATTTTATTTCTTAGTTTTTACTTTACATAACATTGTTAAACTGTTATAAAAAAAAAAACTTTAAGCGATATTCTCGAGAGCTTGAACGGGTAAAAAAACTGAAAAAATGTAGATCTTTTAAACATTTTTTAGCGTTTCTTCGATACGTTTATTTTTCCAACATCATCAGGCAAACTGTACAAAGACATAATTATCAATTTTTGAGTTTCTTATCTTCGGTCCAAATTCCCGAGAAAATCATTAATAGTACCGAATGAGAATCATGGATTTATAAACAAAAAAGTTAGCATAATGTTAAAAACAACATGTTTAAAAAAATTTCTCATTAACAGGAGCATTTTTAAAAGACAAGAAAAATAAATTCATGCATTGTATACGCCACGTAGTTCCAATTAACAAACACCGAATAAGAGGTTGTAAGTAGAGTGTGTTAAAAGGAAGAGAATTTTTCACAATGATATTTAGTTTAGTAAGACGGCATACTAATCGATTCCTAGGGGTCCTACGAAACTCGCATTTATCGTTTAACATTTAAAAACGGCGGTTTATAGGAAAAAAATAATTATTAGTTTATTTCAAGCTAATAAAACTTACTACAAGTTTGTTTCTATAATTTTTTTTTCTATTTCTAATACTTATTGAAATACCTTACACCCCTTCCCCCAATAATTGCAAACGTTGGGAGAAATATGCCATGCCTCATTTTAGTTTAAATTTTTGTCTGTTGCAATTCAGTACTTCATTTTATGTTGAAAGCCTCAGAAAAAATGTTACATAGCATAACACTTTCCTTAAAAAGCCTATAAAGCCTATTTCAGCATTTTATTTTCAATTTCTCAAAAGATACAAACATTTAAAAGTTTTAAGTTGACTTTTAATCTAGCTTATTCCTATGGCTACCTGTTACTTGTACTTACTTTATTTATAAATGTGAATGTTTATATAACTCAAGAATTAATCAAGGGATTGAAGTGATTTTTTTCTTAAGGATATTTTAAGGATTTGTAGGTAAAATAGGCTACCTCTCACCTTAGAAAAATTCACTGTTTCATAGAATACTTTGAGTTACATCCAGTTAAAATGACTAAACGAAATAAAATATAGTATGACGATCTGTAAGATTTTTATCCTTAAAAATGCAGTTTTTGTGAGATACTTGTTTCTTAACTCTCATAAATTTAACTGGATGACTTAAATTATTATAAAAACAAAAACATTTCCCCTGCAATGACTGTAACAGCCACAAAACTACCTCTATGCAGAGAAACATCAATTCTAGATCTACCTACTCGAGGACTATAAAAAATATCCATTGCACGATGGTATGGGACGCAGAGCAGAGGAGCTCAACTTCCAAACTACACACTACACGCCAATTTATTCTCCATAAATCCTCCTCAATAAATCCTCAAAAAAATATCAACAAAAGCCTAGCCAGAGGCTATCAGGCATTAATAATTTAGCCTAAGGATAGGACATTTCAATTTGCCACACTCATACTTATTCCACAAAACCGTCGTGAAAAGTTTCAGCACCCACTCACAATCAGTTACCTGTTTGAGTGTATCCGCCTTAAAAACGAAATAAATCAACTCGGACAAAGTAATTCTCTCAAGTGCTAATGACCGTTAGTTGTTACAACACTGAAGAAAAACAAATGTCTGCAACAAAAATCACTTAATATCGATATGCACCGTAATACCCAGGAAACATTAGTTGAGTTCATAATATAGTTGAAATTATTGTACATGTTTCGGACTTTAAGAGGTATTTTAGGAACATTCTCATGGCAGTTATCAAGAAAAACTATGTCGATTTGTATTAGCTAGCAAACAATAGAAAGAATCATTAGAGAAATGTTTGAGAATGAATTTTTCACAATTGTGAATCAGGAGGGTCAAACTCGTTTTTAAAATAGAAAAAAATTATATATAATTTGGCATAGGTATATGCAAGACTACAGAAATACACGACTTCTGAGCATAGATCAGAGATCCTGATGAAGCTGTAGTAGGTACCTATATGGCGAAACGTCGCGACCTGATATCCTTGTAGCATGTACATATTGTAAAAACCCGATCCATTGCCCCTCTTACCATATCTATCAATAAAAAATAACTAGTATCTGAATAAATATTTGTTAATAGTTTGAGAAATGTTTTACGGGCACCAATTTTTAGTGTAGGTAGTGAGAAACTTGTAGATCTTGAAAGAGTATCAACGGAAAAGAAAAGTTATATATATTTTATATATATTTATATATATATTTTTTTTATAACAAGGCCATTAAAAAATTAATGGCCTTGTTATTTTTGATATAGGTACTTAATTTTAACCAAGCGACAGTGGATAGAACGCAGCTTACCCAGGTAAAGCCCAAAACCTGTACAACTTCAAATATATTTGGAACTTTTCCCATATTTCATAGGCAGTTATTATGGAATTTAACTTGGATACACCTAAGTTAAAATAGTTTATCTAATTTTCCCAATGACGAATACAAGCGAAGCAATTTGACTTGATTAAAAAAAAAAACTTTTTGATTCGACCTGATTTTTATTTATTGTCGCGCTTAAAGAAAAATTGCGAAAAATTTCATACAGAAAATTGATTTAATTTTTCCCAAGCTCAGAAGTTCCTCTTACTCAAAACCTTATGATCTATTACATAAAATGTTATAATAATTATTTAAAATTATACAAATATAAACGTTATTCTATTAAAAGTTACTGCCTCAATTTTTTTCTTCTAACAAAAAGAAAATTAATGGAGCAATGCTTAGCTCAGAGATAAAAAAATCAACCTTTTTAAAGGAAACTCTGAGATATTTACTCAAGAAGGCAAAGAGAAACTATATTATAATGATATATCCTATAATGTAAAAACCAAAAGAGCGTGATACTTAAAGAAAATGCAGTATGATTTATGAAGGAAATGCAAGCCTCAATATATTTAAGTATTTTTAACAAAATCCGAGGTTTGCTTAGCTTTTTTTTATTTTTATTATCATCATGCATAACCACTGTTTATGCTTAAGTTATTGTTCAATTCAAATACTAATTAAATACTGTTTATAGATTGTTAGATTATGATGGTTTATAACTTATTGTTATACTTATACAAGTTTAAGCCACCAAAATTAACAAAATAAAAATTATAATCTCTCTGATCAAAATACTAGGAATGAAAAGTTAATTTGGAGACCTCATGTAAATACAATCATAAGTGCCTGTTATCCCTAAGTAATTCAAAAAGGGGGTTAAAGATCTTGTAATTTCTTAAATCTTTTTCTTTAAATATTAATTTTCACAATTTTTTTTTTATAATTATTATAATCTACATGATAATGTGCAGAACCCAGAACCTATGTCTCTACTATTTCTAAAATCTTTCAATTAAGAGTTGAAAATAATTTTTAAAAAATTGCAATTAATTATTGTACAGAACTGGACCCACAAAACTCATTGATTATCATTTGAAAAAAATATCTTTCTCTAATAACGTACTTTTGAAACCACGGTGTAATATGTTTTAACGTTAAAAAGTGGCTTTCGAGGCGCTGGATTTTCTTAAAAATTTTTTATCCAATAAATATTATTAGACAATTCCATTTGTTCAAGTATCACATTGGTTATATGTACCTATGTTATTCAAATTCTCTATTTATAAAAGGCTTAGCTGATTGACTGACTTGCACTCCAAAAGCTGAACAAGTCAGAGACTAACTCGACTAGCGAAATTAAAAACATGAATTTTGGCAATACTATAGTTTTTGACTTACGATTACTTTCATATCCACGACAGAAGTAAGTAACTGTAAATGGTGGAGAGGGGTCAAACATAAAATATGGGTTTATTTTTAAAATGAGATTTTTAAAGTAAAGCAAATTTGAATCCTTCTTTTTTACAGGCTAATGATTTTAAGAAAAATGTGATTTTCGTTGAGCTGCAGCATTTACTTTAACATAAATTTTAAATCCTTATATAGAAAAGACAATCATTAGGTCAATACATTTTCATAACGAAATTTTCTGAAGTTTGCAGTAGAGTGTTTTAACTGGTTTCCCTTTTCAACAACCAAGTTTCTTTTTTAAGCAAAATAGGTATGTGCAATGCTAGGAAGTTTTTTATTTCAAAATCCTCGAAGAGTAGCCCATCAAATTAATGGTTTCAATATTTGTTGGCAAACGTATTGGAGTCATTTTAAAGTGAAACTTTTTATAGATCGACTTAATTTTTTTCATCTATCTATTGCATGTCGCGTGTTACATTCTCGGTAGGTTTCGGCAAGCTAATGAAGTACTTTATTGTAATAGCCACCAACATTGGTGTTTATTTAGATAATATAATAATACATCATATTAGTGGGCCAGGCCTAGCCGATTTGACAATTAACAACATTTATAATGATATTTTGCTTATAATCTTACGCGAGCTAAGGCTAGGATTCTAACTGTCACGCCAATTTTAGCATTTTTTCCGTTTTGGCATATTGTCACAGTCTAAGGAGCAAGAAAAAGATATGGATAAGGATGGGAAATGTCACTATTTTCTGAGTTACGAGTATAAAGAGCGGCGCCTGCTCTTTAAATTGTCTCAGCCGTTGTCTTTGTACCTTATCGTGGGTGGGCCAAGCCAATCAATCAACCAATGAAAAGCGACGTGGTTGTAAGATGGGAAAAACCTCGCGGAACATCTAGAACGTTCTCAAGGGGTCGGACTTCCGTGGCGCGAAGGGTTTTATCAAAATGATTACTCGGTAGATGAGAAAAAAGACAAAAGAATCAGAATTTCTAGTAAACGAATTATTATAGAGGAGAATGTTCTTGAAAATGGCCAAAACGATTTTAACAAGAGGTTTGTTTGAACGAAGAGTCAGTCGTAAATAAATCATCAACCGAGTCATAAATAAATCGTCAACCGAGTTATACATAAATCGTGTATTGTGAGTGTTAAATAAATTGTGAACATCGTGTTAAATAAAATGTAAACAGTGCAGTGTATATAGTGAAATATATCTAAACAGTGAGTGACAATTAGTGACTGTGACTATTGTAACAGTGAACTTGATCATTGTTATCAAGTGTACATAGTGTAAATAAATAAACAATTGTTCAAAATTTTGTCGTCATTCAAACACAAATCCAAGAACCCGTAAAAATTTTACAATATTATATGTCATATTACATATGATATATGTATACTTTCACTCATATTTGTATTGGTATTTATGTGTTTTGATCAGTGTATTGATGTAAATTTTGTTGTTTACTTGATCATGAAGATAGGTACAGCTAGTGAGTCAAATAAACCGGTCAACGAGGGAAACACCAAGAAAAAAATTCTAAATCAAAAGCAACTAAACGCGGAAAGATTCCGCGAGTATCGTCAAAATTGCAAGCAGCGAAAATCGGGTGCTAGTTCTAATCAAGGCACTAGCGACAGCGATACGAGTACGAGTGGAGATACAAGACAAGTACAAGTCGAGGATTAGTTTTAGATGCAAAGAAATTCCAAAACTCGTCAAATCACACACAAGATTTTTTTAACTTGAATATCTTGTCGACTATTGATTTCGCAATATTATTTCCATTTTCCAATTATTAAGTTAAGATTAAAAAACGTGATTTTATACCCTAAATGGAATAATTTTCTGAAAATTATCAGTTAAATGTCTACAATGTGAAAAAAGTTTCACTTGCATCGTGGTTTCATAAAACCGCACAATAACTTTTTGTAGGTAGTCATTTTTTTCTTAGAAACCTACTCTCTTAAATTGAAATAGTGACTTTCGACCATCAAATAGTGACTATTCACTATTTTGTTGTGAAAAGTATACAACTATTTGAATTTATTGGTATACTCTGCACTGCAAAAATAGTGAATAGTCACTAAAGTAACTATTTCGATTTAAGAGAGTACTGGCGCTGGTGCAGACAAAGTAATCGAAATTGCTACATGGACTGGCACTGGAACCCAAAAAGTTCTCTACTACGTGGTTACAGACACTAAAACTGGTGCAGATGTTTGAGCCTACTAGGTTTCCGGAGGCCAACTTAATTCAGCCAGTGCTGGTAAAGTATCGCTACACGTTTGGTCCTGGTAAAAGTATCGCTCTTTCAATTGTGATCATAGGAAGTTTGTAGTATGCTCTTAAAAACGATTTTCGATTTTGTATTGAATGTCTTTATGCTCTATATATTTAAATGTTGTTAATAACATGTTAATAACTAATAATAGGGATTCAAGTAACGGGTTTTTTCACAACTCTGAGTTAGCGACACTGCAACATTTATTTATTTTTTTTGTTCTCCGTGCCTGACACTTCTTTAGCGAACCTCAAAAGGTGCTATTCATAGTGCTGTTATGAGTAATTGTTGTATTTTAATAACTGGAGGTTTATTATTGATCCTCGAGCATTGTATTGATTATTATTTTTTTAAATATTTTCCTGTGGAAGGCGTCTCTTTGGTCTTCTCTGGATTCTGCATTGACCCAATTTTAATTAGACGGCACTTGAGCAGGTGGGAGATGCTATTAAAGAATCTTTTGGCTAGACTTCTTGTGTGCTCTTTTATGCTTGTCATGCTTAATTCGTTATGGATTTAGGAATTCCGCATGTACCATGGTGCTTTCAAAATAATGCGCAGCGCCTTGTTTTGGAATATTTGTAGCTTCTTAAAATTTCCCTCGGAAGTGTTGATCCAAACAGAACAACCATAAGTCAATAAGGGTCTGATCGTAGCTTTGCAGATCATAAGAGAGCACGCTCTGCGAAGGATTGATTTTTTATTTAAAAGGGGGTAAAGGGGGTTGAGCGAGCATTTACTTCCTTATTTTTGAGATGATGTGGGTTGCCATATTTGAGAACCGATTTAACAGCTAATAATTGCTTTTTGATTAGTTTAGTTTGGCATTTCATTAAGGATAGACTTACACCAGAGCAACACTTGCAAATTGTTGAAATTTTTTCTCAAAATAATTCGAGTAACTATGGATCGTTTTTGCATCACTTTTACTCTTAATGATAATTTGCATCCCGTAAGACGACAAACAGTGCACACCGAACGTTCGTTTAGCTAGTCCTTAAACGTTCTTGGCAACCCAATCAAATGAAACTATGCTAATGATTTAGTGCTATTTGTGTAATGCTAGCATTGTCATGCGAAACATGCACCAAAGGACAATAAAATTTTGAAAAAAATGCGTAAAATAATTTTTGCTAATTAGTCGCTAATAAATTGCTTGAAAAAAACCATGTAAGGTTCTGAAAAACTGAAAAAAAAAGAAAATTAAATTTAGACGGTTATAGCTTTCACGTAAAGCTAGCATTGTCATGTAAAACATGCACTTAAGTGCAATAAAATTTTGAAACAAATGCTAAAAAATCGCTGCTAATTAGTTGCTAATAAATTGTTTGCAAAAAACATGTAAGGTTCTGAAAAACTAAAAACTGAAAAAAGAGTCAATAGAGAATTAGTTACTAACTAATTAGTAATACTTGTACTTGTACTAACAATGGAAAAGAATTTGAAAATGTCTTATAAAATAATTTATTGTAACAAAAAAAAAAAAAAGAGATTAAATTTTTTATAAAATTCTAACTGTCACAGAATTTTTATAATGTGTTATTACAGTAAAATAAAAGAGTCAAAAAAAATTGCAAAAACATAACGTCTATAAAATTTTATTGTTTCTTCGTACAGAATAAGGTGAGTAATAAAATGCTTCTCGTATATATAAAGGCATCGCAATTTTCTTATTTATAACATTAATAGTTATCTTCTATTAAAGCGTCATTTACTTACAAATAACAATGAACTCATTTGTTGTATTAACGTTAGTGTGCCTCTTTTCGTTGAGTAAGGCATGTTTCAATCCACAACCCGCAAATAATCAGCCTGCAGCGGTAGTACCGCCTGCAGTGGTAGCACCAGCAGTCCCGGCAGTAGTACCACCAGTTACTCGCCAATCAACAACGGCCAACACCTGTACTGGCACTGAAGGTGGCACTATCGTAGGGACACTTCTCATAAATGTAAGTTTTTTATTATAAGTATGCTTTTGGACGAAAAAATACTGTTGCATTTGTGGCTCAGCAATATTGCTTTCTTCTACTGCAACGTATTTTTTTTATTAATGAATATCCTTGTCTAAACAACTATGAGAACTAGTTTTCTATATATTATATTAAAAACCTAAAATTTGGTATTTTTACTAAAGACTATAAATTTCTGTACTTGATGTTAAAAGAAAAAATCCAAGATTATTCACTGATAGTTCGGTTGTGTTACTTCTATGGTGATGAAAGTAAAAATCAAAGAAGTCTTAGCGAATTCCCCTGTTTTATCATAATATTTTTATATACTAAAATAGTGAACAATAAACATTTGATAAAATGTTTATCCTTGTTACATCGTACAACTGCAATGCAAGAAAATTGCTCACTATTGGCACATATAGTTATACAATAGATATAACTTTGGTGTTCTAAAAATTTTCCACTTTTTCTTTTTAGGTTTTGAACCACACTAACAGTTTGTAAGCGAAATACTATGTGCATTGTTTAAAAGGTTTTTTTTTCAAAATCCTCAAAATGTGGGCCATCTATGGCATAGGAATGTTTTTGATTTTTTTTAAGATTTCCTTAGAAACAAATTTTCTTCAATTTTGGTTGGTAAAGTAATTTTTTGTTGTTCTTTTTTTTAAAGAAAGATGCTAATGCTAACGACCAAGTAACCATAACTAGTACATGGACTGGCACTGGAAACCAAAAAGCCCTCTGCTATTCGGTTACAGACACCTTGACTGGTGGAGATATGTCAACCTACACGGTTTCTGGCATTAATACAAATACCCTTACATTCAACGCCAAGTCTGCCGCTGGTAAAAAAATCGCTCTTGTAGTTGCGATCATTGGCACTTTGTAGTATGTTCTTAAAAACGATTTTATATTGAATGGCTTTATGAACCTTATATTAATATCTTCAAAATATACATGTATATTCTTGTGCACCTAGTTAATAAAAATGCATCATTAAAAAGGAAAACATTGTTTTATTCAATTCCTGTGGAGATATTTGAGTTGATATTAAATGTTTACACTTAAAATGGTGACTAATTTTAATCATGTTATATTTTGTCCCAAAAACTATACTGAGTAGGGTTCTTGGGATTTTCTTACTCTTTAAATGCATGATTTCACCCAAAAGAGACAACAAACAGCAATGGAAATGCCTGGAACATTCGAGAGAATTAGGTTGTCAATAATAGGAATTCCGATTTCCAAGAATTCAACGGCCGTAGAAGTTCTGTAAAGTTTCTGCAATCGAAGTTTCTAGATTGTTCGAGAAAACATGATTTGCTTATTTAAGAATGCACATTCATTCTAAGTAATTTTTTTTGTGAATAAAAGGGATTCAAGTAATAGTGATACGAATAAGTTTGATAAGTAATTGAGGTAGAGAGATTTTTGTAATAAATTGTAGGTATATGAACCAACAAAAATAAAAAAAAGTTGACTCACCAATTTAATATACCTTCTAGGTGGTCCTTCAGAAATCAAAACAAATGTTAAAAACTTGCCTAACAAAAACGCTCCCGGATGCGACCTTATCCCAAACTTAGTTCTGAAAATTTCACCCGAAAACCATTTGCTACTCTATTCAACAGTTGTCTAAATCAAGGATACTCCCCGAAACCCAGAAAATATGCTCATGTAAATGTTATACGTAAATCAAACAAACCAACTCAACTACCAAGCAGCAATCGCCCTATAAGCATATTAACTAAGATGACCTACGTCCCGGATTGGCCAGGACAATCCCGAATTTTTCTAGAAGCAATATTTGACCCGGATTCAGGTTTTTTGTCCCGGATTGTATCGAATTTTTGTAAAGGTTCTTATTTTCAATATTTTAGCTTTTGGACAAGTGACAAGACTCGACTTGAAATAGACACACTAAAAGCGATATTACTTACTAAAGTTAATTATGAAGAAAATTGTATAAAATTTTATACACTGCTTCAAAACGAAAAAAACCTATTAAAAAGATCCATAGTTCAAAAAAATATAAAAAGTTAAGTACTCAGTAATTCTGATTAAAAACATTTGATTCATTTAATAAAAATTATAGTTTAAAAAACTAAAACAACACGCTTTAATATGAAGCTGTACTAAAAAGTAGAAAATAATTTTTATGTGTGAGTTTGTGTATCATCAATGGAATTTGCAACAATCAAGTACGACTATTTAATTTGGAAAAAGATTTAGTTAACAATTTAGTTATTAATTAAATAATTTATTTATAGTAAAAAAGCAGTGTTGTTTTAGTTTTTTAAACTATAATTTATTCTAAAAATTTATAGATACATTTTGGGGTGCGTCGTATGGTCCTGTGCGTCTTATCGTCCTGCAAATACGGTAATCGTCCAAGGATTTGAATCATGGCAATACACAACAGCTGTGTTCCTAGACATCACAAATGCATTTGACACAGTTTGGCACAACGGCCTTATCCAAAAACTCAACAAAATCCAATCGCTTTTCTATAACGAATGCATCCTAAAATCATTCCTAAGGGATCGTACATTCAGCATTACGTTAAACGGTGCAAAGTCTACAATTCGGCAGATATGGTCAGGAATATCGCAAGGTTCAATATTGGGACCAACCTTGTTCAACCTCTAGGGGAAAGTGGGGTATTTGAGAACAATAAACTTTAAATTATCCTAATTAATAAAATAAAATAACAATTTCAGTAAACTTTTGCTAAAACATAAACATTACTTATCTACTTTAATTATTTCAACTCAAAATGTTTTTAATTAAACATAATATAAACAAAAATATAGAATATAAAAAAATATTGCCATTTCTTTTTCCTCGGTACTGTGTGGGGTAATTGAAATCAATCCACGGGGGAAATAGAAACTAAATTGGGTAAAGGAAAGGTGTACAAGATGATCCTATTGGGTAAGATGATCCTTTTCGATTGCACCCAAACAGCTAACGCTATCTAGTGGAATTTTTGACAAAACATGGCCTCAAATCCCTCCCCAACACTGTTTATTTGCAAAGACAGCATAACCAGTGTGTTGAATTTTACAGAAAAAAATATAAATTGTGCTCAGTTAATATAAGGAAAGCTTGAATTCAATTTAATAATACTTCTACTAAAAACTAATAAGCGCAATGCCTCTTGTGTTTATGACATTCTAATACGCCTAATTTTTATTTTTGGGTTACTTGGAAATAGCGGCGTGACTATGGGTTATTTAAATTAACTTTGAATAAAAAAGTTGCACTTGGGGCAAGATGATTCCCTTCCATGTGTACAAGATGATCCCCAGGATTTTTATGTACTTACATACATTAAGTTTAAGAAAACATTATATTTCTCGTCTGAGTCATCTGAGGAAGGTGACACAGAATGCCTTTATTGCACGGAAAAGTTTTCCGGCGATATCAAGGGTGGAGGGTGGATCAAATGTTGTGCTTGTGGAAAATGGCGGCATGAAGCTTGTGCCGGAATTGATAGCGATGATACAAATCCATTTATTTGTGAAATGTGTACCACAACACCGGCCAAAGAGCGATTAAACTTTTAAGAAAATTTGCTGGATTAGTTTTTTTAGAGCTTAATTTGTTGAGTTATAAACCTGAGTATATGTTATGTTGAATTACAAAACTTATCTTAAAAAGACGTATTATAGTCTTGATTTTCGCTTTTACTCACCTAATTCTTGAAAACAGGAAAGATTTCTCGACATTGGGGTAAGATGATCATTGGAATCATCTTGTACGATGTACAAAGTACAATGTACATCAAACATTGTACATAGTACAATGTATGATATGTTATGATTTGGTATTGTTGAAAGTGCGTAAGAAGATGTATGTTTGGAATATTTGTAATACCCGATATGCATTGTGTGTATTAGTGTATTAGAGAATGATCTAATTGAAATCGAAAAGTACGATTATCGCGGAACGGACCAAAAATTAGGAAAATTGGCTGAGACCACTTTTCCGATTTTATCATCCTCTATCTATATTCCGAGTTTCGTCGCAATCGGAGCTAAAAAAGTGTCAACGTTTTTCTGCGGCGACCGCATCAAAATCGGCGGGTGATCTGGTCGTTGTTTCGAGAAATCTAAAAAATCAATAAAACGGTAACCTTCCCCTTAAGCTTTTCCGATACGTTCTTGGTGCCGATCGATAGAGTTTTCCACGCCGATTCTAATGAACTCACTTTCGTTAACGTACGATCGATAGCTAACGAGGTATTCAATGTTAAAATTGCAAAAAAACACGAAAAATGCCAATTTTAGTCACTTATATGTAAGTTTTTCAGATTTTGGTGGATTTTCGCAACAAAAAAATTAAAAATGCCAAATCAAATTTTCATTCAAATATTTTGGAAAATATGAAAATTCAAACAAGAATTTTCCCATCCTAATTTTCATTTTTTTTTTTAATCCTGCGACGTCAAATAAGACTATTAACAAAAATCCTCTTTCACAAAGATAAAAAAGAAACTGCCGTGTCATTGATCGGTAATTATCACTACGTCTTTAGAAACTTATCGATTAAGTCTCGAAGGTCGAAAGATAAAGGATCGATGGAATGCTGTAACCTATACACAGTAACGAATAGAGAAATCCAAGAATATTAACGAAACAGAAAGGAAAAAAAACCTAAACCGCCAAACGCTGGAATCGAACCGAAGACCTTATGCATGCTGACCGTCGACAATCCCACGTAGCTACAAGATAACTGAAAATGCTTACTTTAAACTTCTATTTTAAATACAATATTTCAAACATGGGTCAAGCAAATGTTTCGTCAAGACTTCCTGATTGATTTTCGCGATGAAACTCAGAATATAAATAGTCCAAAGTAAGATCGGAATAGTTGTCGTTGCCGATTTTCCAAATTTTTTGTCTTCCCCAATATATTCGTGATTTTCAATTTTGAAAATTGTTATTTCTTAACCCACATAACAGTTACCTATACTGTATAATGTTATTAATTGTGCTGGTCGATAAAATTTTTTTCTGAATTATATCTAGCAGCATCTAGGAAAGGAGAAATATCTGAAAAAATAATAGGGATGGATGGTTCTAGAAATAAAAAGAAATATATCAAAAATTCAAATATGTACTTATTAAAATTTAATATCGTATACATAACATATTATATAGGATTATAAGTAATTATTTAATGGTTTAAGCAAATAAATATAAAATATAACAATGATTAAAATATAATATTAAAAAAATACTAAATTAATAAAAATAATTATAAATTTAATGCAGTAGAGTTATTATTCAAAATGCAAAAATTGCCAAGTCCTTATATGCCTGGAAAAGATTTCAACGATCAATTAGCATCCACAAAGGGGTCCTTAACGTGTGTGCAAAGTTTGAACGAAATCCGTGATATAAAAAGATTTATCGTATCAAATATTTCGAAGAATTGAACGATTTCCTTGAAACGAAAAATAATTATTATTTTGGTAATAAAATGAACCATACTAAATATTTGTTCGGTAATGTAAGTAAAGAAGTCAAGAAAATGGTCACTGTGAGTAGAAAATGAAGAACAAAATATGAAAATAGTGATAATTAAATGACATAATATGAGAAAAATACGACGTTTCATGAATGAATCTTCTAGATTTGCATTCTTTAATAATAAAAACGGAGTTATTCCGCAAATAAGTGCAACGAAATGAATTGTAGTTAACACTTCGAAAATATTTTTTACTTCCATCTTAATTGAACTAACTCTATTAACTAGCTTTTTCACAACTTATGAGTTAAAATGGTCTGATATTTAACTCTACCAATTAAGAATCTCTTATCGGGGAAATATATGAAACTTATAAATAACTCAACTATTAAAATCGAGGTAAAGTTCTTGTTTAATTGATTTTAAGACAATATTTTAACTGAAAATAGCTATAGGATAATTACTTAAATAACAATTTCCTTAAAATTTTGTTTTGGGTATACATAAAGAAATTGTGGAACAACATTTGTTTAACTTAAAAGCTTTCTTTGTAGGTTTGATTTTTAAAAGTTTGATGCTCAAATTGAGCTAATGACTACACCCGGGTACCCTTTTCTCGAAGCACCTCAAGGCACTTTCAAGGTTCTATGTTGTCGTTTCAAATATACAAGAAAAAATTGAAAATTATCCACGATATTGTAACTAGTGTCCTGAACCAAAGTCCCACGCTACACATTTTTAATCAATACAGTTTCGAAAATATCTCTTGTCAAAGTGTCGCTGTTTTCTCACACATGCATTCATCTATCAACAATAAGAATCTAGGGTACTTCTAGCAGACCTACAAACTTGAAATTTGGAGTACTTATAGGTGGTCATAGAGAAAAGAAAGAGTGATACTTTTTCAGGATGAGATCTAAGCTATTCTACAGACTCTGTACGTTTTTTAGAATAAAATATATTTATGATACTTTAAGATATGAGAACCTTTTATACTTAATGCCATTGTTTGTTTTTTAAACTAATTGAATAGAATGAATTACTAGTAACTTAAATAAATAAATAATATTAAATGCGTTATCTTAAGGTGTGAGCTATCTTCAATAAAATTTGATTAGAATTTGTTGTTGTTTATGCTAGAAAAAATTTACTTGTTTCATAGAACCGGGCAACATTCCAGTATATAATAAATTACTCTTTTGAGTCCATTGCGTAAGAGAAGTGTAAACCAATAAACAAAAGATTAGATTTATAAAAACCTTACATAAACTGTGCATTTTTCTAGTATATAACGTTTATCGTGTCTTATTTGAAACTAGCACGTCATTAAAGTTAATTTTATTTTGCTCAGTTTTTTTTTCTTGGCGTTTTAAGTTGCTTTAACATCTATGGTCATATCACGACTGTCTAAACACAGAAAATGTCTGTTGGTCAATTTTAATCTTAGGTCTATGATCTTAAGTCTAGGATTCAATGGGGATCGAATCCGTACCACTTGCCGCATAAAGCGGAGAGAACTACTGTTCTTACCACTGCGCCAATATGTGGTCAATATTTTGGATTCGACCCGTGGTTTTTAGATAATAAACATACAAACGAACAAATTATTTTTGTGGCTAATTTTTAATCTCTCAAAAATATTTTTAATTGAAAAAAGATATCAAAATTCAAAGATTATTTTTATAAAATGGAATGATGAAATTCGGAAGAAAAATATTTCTCATTTCAATTTGTCTCAGATCATAAATTGACATGCAAGTGAACGATATGAAGAAAATTTTCTTAACTCATTTTTCCGTCTCAATGCTATTCTGCCATTCGTTATCCTGAAAAAAGCTTTTAGGTAATATTTGATTGCTTTAAACCTCTTACTATAAGTGATGCTTTGCCAGTGATTCCTTCGAAATATGAAAGTAAACTACCATCACTAATTATAGAAAAGTACTAATTCAGCAATATTTTTATTATTTCGATCACAATGTATCTTAAAGACGCTGATTTTATTTAAAGATGGAGAGAAAAGTTTTCTCTAATGATTGTATAATAGAAGATGAGAAAGAATTAATACTAGAGTCTTTACTACCTAGATTTAATTAATGTCTATATTTGATAAATATATGGGGCGGATCAGATGCAAAAAATGTCCAAAGACTCTTCATCTTAGGATTTTACCCCCTAACGGTCTAACCGCTCTTTCAAAAAGCTCCTTTACTTATGATATAACTAATCCAGTATGTATCAAAATAAGCAAAGAAAAGATTAAGCTTGTAAATATTTTACTTATTCTATAACTAATGTTCAACTTTAAAATAAGTTCGTCCCTAATTTCGAAGCCTTGCTCAGGATCTAGAATAAAGGATTTTTCAAGTTTTTGTAGAATTAAACAAAATAATCGTTTCTAAAATTATCAAGCTCAAAATAAAGTATCTACCCTGGTTTTTAGAGGTAGTATTTAAATAATAATTGTTTGATTGACGATAGACGAATGATTTTTTTCCATCGAAAGCCTTCGAAAGTCGGTTCTTAAGATTTTGGAAATTCTGTCGCTGATAAGCATGTAAAAAAAATCGTATTGTAATAAAGTTCTAAATTGTGCTTGAATTAAAAATTTATTATAGAGAAGAATTGTGTTTTCCATAAAACTCCCTCATCTATATATATATATATATATAACATAAATGTGTAGGATACAAGTCAACTTTTCGTTGTTATGGAACTTTTATTGATCCATTTGAAGCTGATAAGCAATAATTGTGTAATTTAGAACCCCCAGAACCATCTGAAAACAATTTTTGGCTTTCAATAATTGGAAACATTAAATTTAATAACTTATATATTTTTGTACTACTAACCATTCGCATGTAATCCAAATCATAGTGAACAGCCCGAAAACATTGATTGTTAGTGGATGATGATCCGTTTCAATTATCATTAGTTTTAACTAAAATACATCATATCAATTAGTTGGAGCAGCATTTAATATTAATATTCCTTTTAAAATGCATAAAACTTTCAAAATGTGCGAATTAAGTAAAAACTTGAAAATTTTTTTTTAAACTTACAATTTGTAAAATTTCCGTGTGTTGTGTTCGGTTTGAAAGTGAGTACAAGCTGTTTTGATAATTAATGCCCTGCAAATAAAAATAAACCTACAGTTTCAAAGCTGCATTTATAATTACAAAACTAGTTAATCGTTGTAATTGAAGAAAATGATACTTTTGATAAAATAAAGTGAAAATATATATAATATATAAAAATATACCAGAACTTACAGCCTTTTTAAGATAATTGAAAACCACTCCTAATATTATAAAAAATATTAATAAATCAAGTATGGTTACAATATTATAAAGAAAGTTCTTATTCAAAATTGAGTCGCATAAGCTTTTGACATGAGCATAGAATGATATCAATGTATCAGAAAGGAAGAATAATCCGAAAATGTCCATTACACCGTTCAATTGGTTAATGGAAAATATATATAAATTTGAAATTAACTGAAGTTTAAATTTAACTTGGTTAGGACTATTTTCATTATATAAACTCTCACATAAAAGGATATGATGTAACAAATTTATATCACTTGCAATTTTCCATACAAATATTATAAATTGATTCCAAAAAATTCGATTCATTATAATAAAAATCTCATAGATAAAATTATGATATAACTCAAAATTAAAATTATTTGCAAAGGTAAATAAATCGTAAGTAACAATGAAAGTTCCCATGGGTATTTGGTACATTAAGAATATGTGAATCCATTTATATCGATAATCAAAAGGAATTTTACAATCCAAATCTTCCACGATTTTATAACATACAAAGTCAAAAGTTTTTAACAATTTTAGAATTTTTTCAAAATTCCAGGTAACCAATGATATTGTGACGAAATGAAAAGTATAATATATTATATCGACTAAATACACCCAGTATTCTGAGGTATCCGTAGGTAAATCTTCAAAATACATTAAATTCAAGTAAATCCATAAATATTGAAAATTTTAGGTTTGCCCTTTTTTGGATCGCCGTTGTGGCGAAACCATTAGTTTTACGAGCAGAACTTATGGAATATAATTTGTAGACAATTTAATTTACTTTAAACTAAGTGCAGAGTAGTGCTGTAAGCTTCGTAGTTCTCTCAAAATCTTAGAAAAACCATATAAGGTAAAATCGAATTTTGGTGAGTATTCCATTTTGGTGGATCGTCAGGGTTGTCTTGACGATGTTCACCGTCGTCTTCTTCATTGCAGTTTTGCACATTTCCCCAGAGCAGATAGCACACATCGCAGAATATCTATGCCAAGCTTTCAGGCAAGTGCAGTCACCTCTCAACACCTCTTCTTGCATATTTACATGAGAGGAGTTTTAGGAGCTCTGTGGGAGCTTGCCAACTGGCAATGTGGATGAGTCCAGCCAAGGTCAAACATGTTTAAAAATTACTGCATGCAATAAAAAAGTGTCTAAGTACATTTCTGAGAAAATGCGATTTTACCTATTATGTTTTTTTTTAAGATTTTGAGAGAATTACGAAGTTTACAAACCCCGTTCTGCATTTAATTTAAAGAGAATTAAATTGCCTACAAATTATATGCAATAAGTTCTGCTCGTAGGATCAATGCTTTCGTCGAAAAAATCTAAAACTTAAAACTTCAATTTCAAAATTTTAAAAGCTGTCCAGATACTTTACTTGACAAATTTTTAATTCTTAATAGTACCTATATACCATGGTACAGTTAAGAAAACTTTGTTAGTTTTGCTTCTAGTTCTTGTTTTAATTACTGCAACTATTTTCTTGTGTAACACAGCACAGTATGGGTTTACACTCCAAATTGAACTTTTTACAAATCAAATGAAATCATTTTCAAATCAAATCGGGCATTTTACAAATAAGGTGTTTTTTATACATAGTGATTAAAGATTATTGATAATGGGCCCATGTATATCGATAGATAAATATGCCATGAAACAATTTTTAACTCTGCCGTAAGTTTATATATTTTCTATACCTTTCTTCGAAGATTAATTAAATATAAAATTAGTAGAGAAAACATTAAATGCGGTATGCTTAGTAATGAACAATGCAAGCATTTATCATACTCAAGAAGTTTGCGAACTTATTGCACTAACTTTTTACCACCATATTCACCAATGATGAATCCTACCGTAGAAGTATTTTCAAATATGTATCTTGTATATATGTATCATCTTTGTTTCACTATTAATTTCACTATCCACTATTACTAATGTTTAATTTTTTTGTGTAATAAACAACTTATACTTGACTCATAATTTAATTTGTAAAATGTCATATTAGGAATGTATGAATAGTAAAAATATCAACAACTTACCGAATTTCTTAGATGAATCATTGTGTACAAATATAACAATAAAGAAAATATAGAAATAAAAAGCCATAATATATTGTTGGCCATGTCATTTTGTCTTAATACTCCATTTAAAACGACGCATAGTTCAAAAAATGAAAAGAAAATGTCAGTTTGAATAAATAATGCAAAAATGTTAGTTACTATGAAGAGATTGTCCCATAATGTTAAATACATTTTTGATATTAAGTTTAAATTAAATTTTTTATCATAGATATTTTCATGATTATCGTTAAATGTTTCTATAGCATTGCTAAGTATATAAAAGCGATTCGCTATAATCCATAAGTAAACAACGCCTTGAAGTTGGACAACATAATTAATAAATATATTTAATTCATAAGCGATAGAGTGTAGAAAATATATATTTGTAATTTCACCGAAATTGAAAGATTTATAATCGATAAAAAGTAACAGCACTGAAACGCTAAGCAATGCAGCCATAACACAATTAATACGAAAACACACTTTTTTGAAATTTACACTATACTTCAAGTCGTGTATTATTTTACAATCTATTGCATCAAATGCTTCGAAGAATTGAACGATTTCCTTAAAACGAAAAACTATATTTATCTTGGCAATAAAATAGGCCAAATGAAATATTTGTTCGTAAATGTAAAAAATGTAATCAAACGAACGGTCAGCTTGATCACTAAAATATATGAAAAAAGTAATAGATAAATGGCATAATAAGAGAAAAATACGACGTTTCATAAATGAATCTTCTTGATTTGTATTTTTTAATAATAAAAAAGGGATTACTCCACAAATAAATAAAAAGAAATGCATTGTAGATAACACTTCAAAAATATTTTCTACTTCCATCTTAATTGAACTAAAGCTGTTTCACAATGTACAAGTTAATATGGTATGCTATTAAATTCCACCAATTAAGAACCTCTTCCCGGGGAAACATTCGAAGCCTATAAATTATTCAATAATTAAAATTAAGGTAAAGTTCTTGATTGTTTTCAAGAAAATGTTTGAACTGATTATAATAATATAAGGAAATTTACTTCAATTTTGTTAAAATATTGAGTTAGATATAGGCTAAGTAATTGTTAGTTTAAGAAGTTGTTAAAAGCTTTAGGTACGCTTTTCAAAAATTTGAAAGCCTTTATTTTTATAATTACCGAAAAGTTGAAATTCGTGGTTCTCTCTTCATTAATTTATTTATCATAGTAGCTGTAGGCTTAGCGACATTTTCGTAAATTGTTTAATCTTTGGAGGAACAAATTGCAGTTCAATTAAACTTTAAAGAGTACTTAGATAGTAGGCCTTATGCCAATAGGTGTTGTTATACTGTAAGAATAAGGAGAAAGTATGGGGGAAAAATTATTTTTTTAGGAGTGAAAAAGGTTACGAAAAATTGTCGGTTTTTAAATGTATGAGTCATGATTTCAAAAATGACAACTCTTTTGACAATGCTTTTTAGTTTATGGTGCTTCAACGTAATAAAAGTTCGTTTTAATCTAACTAAGTAAATGCTAAACAGATCGTTTCACAAATTCAGGTTACTATAAAACTTGAGAAATAGAATTTTTTTCATTATCATGAACTTATAAATATAATACTAGCTTATGCCTGGTTATTAAACTGAATTAAACTAATTGATTAATAGCAGTGGTGTCGGGTGGATTCATGCCACCCGAGACAAAAGGTGAATTTGGCGTCCCTTAGTCTAGTAGTAGGTAAATCCAGGCAAACCATTATAGAAATATAGTTGAACTGATGCTCTAAAAATTAGTAAACAAAAAATAGTAAAGATTCCTATGTTAAAGATAATTTGATATAAACGATTATTATTATTTGCATTATTTTTCATACTTTTTATATTTCATAATTTTTATAAGCCTTATATTGTCCTCAAATGTAGGCATAAAACATACCTGCACCAAGATTAAAAATAATCAATTTTCATATACAAGACAAATATAGTTATTGACTATTTCACGATGGTCTTGAAAGTAGTTGAAGAAAATTGAGTTATATTTAATATTATAGGAAGTTCATAATAACACGCCCTCTTAATTTATTTCTATCGCGAGTATGTCTTTTATATAAATGCTTTAGCAGAGCTTGATAGACAAATCATTAAGAAGTTAAGATAGTTGAAACAAACATGAAGATTAGCGTTTAAATTTCACATTAATCTGAATAAATAAAAATTTTTATAGACTCTATGAACTTTAATTTTGAAAATGTGTTTTTTTTTTTACTTAATTTTTTGGGACTTTTTGAAATAGTCTGTGTAAGAGCTTCTTTGGTAGAACTTTTATTTTTAGTTATTTCGAGAACTTTTATATTAGATCTTTTATAGGTGGTAAAAGTTCTGTTAGAACCTCAGACCAAAAGAACATTTGTAGTAAAAGTTCTTCCAAGAACTTTTTGTTCGGATCTTATATAAAAACATTTTTTAAGATAAAATTATTTTACAGAACGTTTTAAACAGAAGTTTAAAAAACCTTTAAAAATTGTTCCTAGAAATATTTTTTGACGGTTTTTTCCGCGGGGGTTTTTTTTTTGAAACTGATATCACGATGTTTGTCGGCTATTGTGAATACTGCTCAGCGTTGTTGAGCATGGTGAAGGTGGAAAATTTCTAGTAAAAACTTTTGTTTTAGGACTTTTATGTTACTAAACAGTTTTCCGAAAACTTTTATTTACAGAATTTTTATCAAATTTTTGTCAAAAATTCTTTTGATATACCGTCAATGCGGGCTACTTTGGCCCTAGGGTCCTACTTTGGCTCAAACTGAGAAAAAAATAGAATGTCCTCTGGTAACTTTCAGAAAGCAGTTTTTAAATTAATTTTGACATCACTGTAGAGCCCAAAGTAGCCCGCATTTACGGTACTGAAAAAGCTTTTTATAATAGTTATTTTTATAGAAGTTCTAGTGAAACTTTCATGTTAAAAGTTTAACAATAAAAGTTCCTCTGAAATAATTAAACTAAAACTTTTAAAAAAAGTTTAATAACTGTTTCGAACCCTGTTTACAAACAATACCTTTTTCAAAAGAACTTATAAAGTTATTCAAACGGTATTTTAGTGATTTTTGTTCCTGGAAAAAAAAACTATCAAAACTCATAAATCACAAGTTTTTATATTTGGTTGACAAACAGTTTATTAACATAACGCTACAGTGCAAATGTAAATTCATAAACCATCGTACATATTTACTACATTTACTACATATTTACGTACATTCACAGTTACTAGTTTAACAACATCTTGCAAAAATATAAGATAATTAGGTACTCGTAAATAGTGAAAACGTGGTTATAATCGTTGTGTTCTTTATCGAATCTATTTAGTCGTTTGAAGTTGATAAATTGTAATTGCATAGTCAACTGTGCTCAGAACCGTCTGAAATCATTGTTTGGTCTTAAAATTTGTAGAATGGTAAATATTATAAGTCTTAGAAAAATAATTACCATTCGCAAGAAATTTAAATCATATGTAAACATTCCAAAAATGTTTACTATTGGTTGATGATCACCCGCTTCAACTATCATTAGTTTTAACTGAAACATATAATAGATGTATTTTAAAACAAATGGATGAAAAAAATTATACAAATTTCATTTTTTAAAATTGAATAAAATACTATTGAATAAAAAAATTATTTCTTAATAATAAACGCCAGGTCCATAACTAGACAAGGGCAACCGGGGCACTTGCTTAGGTCCCAAATAGAATTGGGACCCAGAAAGGCAACTCAAACATAATCATCTGTTATTTTATTTGCTTGTTATGAGATATGATACATGTAATATTAACATAATGTAATATAGGCCTTTAAAATAGATGAACAGTGAACGTAAAGCTACGTAATATGAATGTACGTAAATTATATAACGAGAAAATATTCTTTTGCCGTTTCAAAATTGTTACGTTTTGTGCTCATTGGGTTGGGCTTTATAGATAAAGGAAAAAAATTACTTACTTGTTACTTAATAAGACTTATTAAAAAATATTTTTTATTATCGATCTTGAATAATAATTTTTAAGTTTTTACTTTTTAGTTTTTAAATTCAAACGTTTTATTTGTTCTAAATTTACTTACTAATTGTAAGTGCTTTAAATCTTGCGTTCGATTTGCAATTGTATACAAGCTGTTTCGATAGTTGAGACCCTGAAAAAAAAAAAAACATAGAACCTTAAGATTATAGATATTTACTGCAAAAAATACAGCCAATAATAAGAATAAAGAATATTTGACCATATCTTAACATAGTATATCCACAATCTACATTCATTGTAATTCATAAATATCTCATTAATTGTGCTTTTTCGCGTTTCAAGTCATTAGTCAAGTTTATAAACCTGAGTATATGTTATGTTGAATTACAAAAATTATCTTAAAGACGTTTTAGTTATAGTCTTGATTTTTGCTTTTACTTACTTTATTCTTGAAAAAATAAAAGGTTGCTTGACATTGATCATTGGAATCATCTTACACTAACTGTTTGAAAATGCACTTATGAAAATACTGGTACTGGAATCGGTGAAAGTGAAATAAAAGTTAGATAAATTAAATAAAATAAATGTTTATTCTATAGTAACATAGTTTATTATAAGTACTGTTTATTGAGATGCACCTAATGTTTCTCACAATTTTAACACAACTGTAACAAAACTAAAAAACTAATTATTCACCACGTGGTGTGACGTCACTGCAAAAGACAACGAACACACAATTTTTGAAGTGAAGTGAACGAGCCCAAGGTATGTGCTATTATGTTATTGTTTTACAACGGAACGCACCGCTTGTGAGCCGTCTTCGTTTTTCGGTGCGACCGTCGGTCACCCGCCGCAACTTCCGTCATTTTAGAGCGCGCCAAATTTTAAACATTCTCCCCGCCTTCTACAATAGGATTGGAGAAGATATGCTCGTTTGAATCTTGCACCGGAAGTAGCACTAGCTTCGAAATTGGTCTGGTCAAGGTAGTGGAGGCTGTCTTAATGTCGGCTACTCTTGACAGTCCATCAGTACCTGGATGAAGTTGCACAATTCTAGCGAGCGGCCATTTTGAAGGTGGAAACCGCTCGTCTGAGAGAAGCACCAATGAACCAATATTGAAGGAACTGTTCGGGTACTGCCACTTGTAGCTGGATTGGTTCTTGTGTAAGCATTCCCTGGACCATCTGTCCCAGAAGTGTTGAAAACGCTCTTGAATTTTCTGAAAATGAGAAAGACGATTACGTGAAATTGTTTTCAATGATGGTTCTGGAATAGATGAAAGAGGCGCTCCACGAATAAAGTGACCAGGTGTGAGAGGCGACAGGTCGTCCGGGTCGTCCGAGAGTGGGCTGATCGGTCTTGAATTGAGTACCGCTTCTATTTGTGCCAGTAAAGTTGAAAAATCTTCAAAGGTCAGCACAGTGTCTGAAACTGTGCGTTGTAGGTGAAACTTTACTGACTTGACCGCTGCTTCCCATTTTCCTCCCATGTGAGGAGCAGCTGGGGGGTTGAAAAGCCACTGTGTCCCATCGTTAGCGAGGGTACTATATAAATGTTTAAATTCCTTTGAACATTGATCAAACAATTGTTTGAGAGTAATATCCGCTCCTTTGAAGTTTGTCCCGCAATCGCTAGAGATCGTCTTTGGAATACCCCGTCTACTGACAAAGCGTCGGTAGGCTTTCAGAAAACCTTCTGTCGAATAATCCGTAACAGCCTCCAAGTGAATTGCAGACGTTGAAAAGCACACAAACACAGCCATCCATCCTTTATAGAATTTAGTGCCGCGTCCTTGGTGGAACTTTAGGGTGATTGGACCTGCATAATCCACCCCAGTATTCTCGAAAACTAACGATGGTGAGATGCTTCGTGAAGGTAATTGACCCATTTTTTGTTGCATCCTAGTACCCCGAATTTTGGCACACGTCACACAGTTGAGTATGAATCGTTTGACAGGTGCTCTGCCCCCGATTATCCAACAGGATCGTCTGATTTCGGCAAGTGTCAACTGAGTGCCTCCATGCATGGTACGAGCATGCGCCTCTGAGATGCTTAACGTCGTCAAGGTACTGTTTCTTGGTAAAATTGCTGGGTGTTTATTCGAGTATTCGAGCTGAGCCTTTTGCAGTCGTCCTCCTACACGAACAACTCCGTCTCGGTCAAGAAAGGCTGTTAACCTTGAAAATGCATGGGTCTTCTTGAGAGACTGGCCAGTTGAGAGGCTTAGAATCTCACTTTTAAAGTGAACTTCTTGAGTAGTTCTGATCCAAAAAATTCTGGCATCCTCCAGATCAACAGTGCTGAGTGGCGATGAAATGATCGATGAATTTGGCACTTTCTTGAACAGCATACAAGCCCGTTTGCAAAGCGCAGTAATTCGAAGAAGCTTCTTCATGGTGCTGTACCTATTGATAAGATCCCAGCACTCCTCGTGTTTAACCGTGGCAATATGTACGATGCCAGGTCGAGCTTCAGTCTCTGCTTGGGGCGCATAATTAAAGTTCTTTTGTGGCCAGTGTTTTGAAGGCTGGTGTAGCCATTGTGGTCCAGTCCACCATAGATTGTGGTGGATGAGTTGCGTGGCGCTCAATCCTCGTGAAGCGCAGTCAGCGGGATTCTGTTTGCCAGAGATGAATCTCCATTTAGCTTCTGGAAGAAGTTCTTGAATAATTTCGACTCGGTTAGCAACAAACTCTTTCCAACGACTTGGACTCTGTGTAATCCAGGTTAAAGTGACTGATGAATCAGTCCAAAGATAAATAGGTACGTTGAACAGTTCCAGGGTCTGCTGCACGTGTTTAACGAGCTTCGTTAACAGAAGAGCTGCAGTGAGTTCAAGCCGTGGAATTGTGAGTCTCTTCAGGGGTGCTACCTTTGTTTTGGAACAGAGAAGATTCACAACGGATCGATTATTTGGTAGAGTAACCTTCAAATAAACTGCAGCCGCCATTGCCAATTGGGATGCATCAGAGAATCCATGAACTTCAATGGATGTCGCTTCTGAATGAATGTGAATCCAGCGTGGTATTTGCAGTTGAGAGAGTTCTGTTAGGTCACTCCTAAAATTTTGCCACTTTGAGACGCGCTCTAGGCCCAGTGAATCGTCCCAGTCGAGATGCTCTAGCCAGAGTTCTTGCATGAGAATTTTAGCTTTTATGACAAGAGGTGAAATAAGCCCCAATGGATCGAAAAGTTGGGCCATTTCGGAAAGAATTGTTCTTTTGGTTATGGACTCTCTGGTTGAAATCTGACCGGTGAAAGTGAAATGGTCAGGAGCACATTGCCATGAGAGTCCCAAGATTTTCGTCACATCGTTGAATAAATGGCTTTCTGAAGATTGAGTTTCTGGCGAAGATAGTTTTGAAAAGTTGGACGAGTTGCTTTTCCATTTAGCAAGTGGAAGGCAACCCGAAAGACAAAGTTGTTCGACCTGGTGAGCAATCTCATTGAGTTGCTCAAGATCTTCAGCACCTCCACAGACATCATCCACGTAGCTTCCTTTGGTAAGAGGCTCAATAGCTAGTGGAAATCGGTGACCTTCGTCCAGAACAATTTGCTTGACAACACGTCCAGCGAGATATGGTGCGGAGCGTGTGCCATATGTAACGGTTTTGAGATGAAAAGCTCGTTCTGCCCCATTTGAATCGGTCCATAAGATTCGCTGCAAATCCCAGTCGTCAGGGTGGACGAGGATTTGGCGGAACATCTTCGTGATGTCGGTGGTGAAAATAAATTTGTGTTTTCGCACCCAGAGAATCACGTCGAAGATCTCAGACTGTAGCTTTGGACCAGTGTACATATGGTCATTCAGAGTAGTTCCTGAACTAGTTTTGCATGAGCCGTTGAAAACAACTCTTAATTTGGTTGTTTCGCTTTCTTCACGCAATACGCCATGATGAGGCAGATAGTAAACTCTTGGAGGTTCTGGTAAATTGTTTGGAACTGCTTCCATATGTCCGAGTTCTTCGTACTCTGTCAGAAAAGCCCGATACCGTTCGTTGAGTTGATCATCTGTGGAAAGGCGCTTGAGAAGCCGATGTAGGCATTTTCGCGCAATTGATTTTGAGTCCCCTAATCGGTGTATAGAGGTCATAATTGGCAGTCGCACAACATATCGTCCAGAGGAGTTTCTTGAGTGCGTGCGCAGAAAATGTTCTTCACAGTCCAAATCTTCTTGGCTGTATATTTCCTTTGTTGGCTCTGGAATTTCTTCCTGTACCCAAAATTTTGCTAACGTTTCCTGAAGTTGCTCATTACTGACGACATGAAGAGTTTTGGCATAAGAAGGATGGACTGGTGATGATGTAGGTCCCAGTACAGCCCATCCAAATTGTGTATTAATTGCCATAGGTTCATCAACTTTGCTTTTGATGAGCCCGTCTTTGATAATGCAACCAAATGAATCAGCTCCTAACAGTATATCAATGCGACCAGGATTTAGGAAGTTAGGATCCGCAAGTGATAGTCGTTTGAGATGCGGCCAGTAGCGATCGGGTACTGGAAAGGCAGGAATTGCAGTAGTGATTTTGCGCAGAATGTGTGCCGTGAGTTGCACTGAATTTGCGTCGTAATTAGAATATAATTTCACCTCGACGACTCCCCGCGTGTGGTCTGGAGATGTGTTGCCAACACCGGAAATTGAAATTGTCATTTGATGACGAGAAAGTCGTGCCCGATTGACCACCTGTTCGGAGATAAATGTCAGCTCTGATCCTGGGTCAATCAGAATGCGCACTGGAATTGATGCGCCTTTTGAAGAATGAAGTTGTGCTAGGCACGTAGCCAAAAGTACTGCCTTGCGGTTGATAACTGCAGAGTGGTTCGGATTTTGTATGAGAGGCACTAATTTTAAGGCGTTTGGGAATTTTGATGAGGTGACTTGAGTGGCGACAGACTTGGGTGCAAGGTTAGCTTGCAACTGAGCGGCGTTTCCACATCGACTAGGTAGACGCCTTATCGGTGTGGGTTGTCGTAGTGGCTTCAGGGCGAGACGTTGTCGTAGTTCGTGATGAAGTGGCTCGAGTGGTCATTGGTTTCGAAGGCGTTAGAACAGACCCGTGCAGTAAGGAATGGTGATGTCGCGGCTCCGAGGTGCAATATTTGCAGGTGGTGGTTACCCTGCACTTGGCGATGTTGTGCGCACCCAGACAATTAAAACACAGCCATTCCTTGACTGCGAAGTCATATCGCTCTTGAGGAGAGAGTTTGTGAAAGGCTACACATTTTGAAATAAAATGCTCTTGTGTGCAAAAGTCACATGGATGTGATGTTCTTGTAGCTCGCTTAGTAGCGTCGCGTATGCGAGCGGGCACATAACGCTCCTGAGAGGCATCCTTTGGCGAAATGCTACGCGCTGGTTGGTTGAGCGGCGTTACATGAAACACGTTTGCGTAGGGTGTTTCCTTTTTTGAAGCGGCTTTCGTTGGCGATCTGTTCTTTTTTGGGCTTAACGTCCTTCTTGGTGGAGAGGCATCTTCAATAACCTCCAAAGCCCTGACGCTACTTGTCAGAAAGCTTCTGAAGTGTTCGTACGTGGGAAACGTGGTAGATGAGCCAAGTTGAAGCTCCCACGCTTCCCGGGTCCGATAATCCAGCTTGGTCGTCAAAAGACAGACCAGGAGAGGCTCTTGAGTAATGCTGGACCCAAGCGCTGTGAGCGCATTGACACTCTCCGACATTCTATTTAATAGTAGGCTCAACGACTTTACTGAGCGGTTCGTTGCGGTCGGCAGATTTAGGAGCTGCTGCAAATAAGCCGACATTATGTGGCGTTCATTGTTATAGCGCGCCGTGAGAGTGTCCCAGGCTGGCTGGAACGAATCTCCCGAGATGCTCAAATTCGAAACGAGCTGAGCGGCTTCACCCTCAAGATTGGAAACAAGGTAATGCATTTTCATTACCTTGCTGAGGGTTAGGTTGTTGCCGATAAAGGCTACGAATAGGTCATGAAATTTGCGCCAGTCTTGATATTTGCCCGAAAACTTCGGGATGTCGATCATTGGCAGCTGATAATTGGATTGAGAGGCCTCACCTACACTTTGATTGGCTAAGTCAGCACCTCGGGCGGGTTGAGTGGCTTCTAAATCCGAGATGCGTTCTCGAAGAGCGGCTTCTGCTGTCACGTACCAGTGCATAGCTGTCTCATATTTGCTGGGTTGGAAGTAGCCCGACTGGAGATCTACCTCCGCCCGTGACGTGGTCAGCAGCTTTTCATGTTCTGCTTCGAACTTTTGCCAATTACTTTTTAGCATGGCGAGAGAGGACTTGGCGGTGCTGAGGCGGTAAGACGCAACTTTACCGGACTCAGCGTCTTTTGCGGCGGATTCAATATACGCGAGACGCGTCACCTGTAGTGCGATGCGATTCGCTGACATTATGAGCGGCTTTCTTTTTTGTGAAATGCACAGTAAAAACGGTGGTTTTAATATAAAAATTTGCTTCTCAGTTAATTTAATTCGCACTTAAGGTCCCTTAAATTTATATCACCAGTGCAGCGCACCTAATGTGCACTCAGCAATGCACCGATGCTGAGAAGCAAGCTATTACACGCACAATATTTTCACAAATAATTAAGTTTTATTTAAACTGAAACCGATTCCAAATCCCGTTCGAAGGACCAAAATGTTTGAAAATGCACTTATGAAAATACTGGTACTGGAATCGGTGAAAGTGAAATAAAAGTTAGATAAATTAAATAAAATAAATGTTTATTCTATAGTAACATAGTTTATTATAAGTACTGTTTATTGAGATGCACCTAATGTTTCTCACAATTTTAACACAACTGTAACAAAACTAAAAAACTAATTATTCACCACGTGGTGTGACGTCACTGCAAAAGACAACGAACACACAATTTTTGAAGTGAAGTGAACGAGCCCAAGGTATGTGCTATTATGTTATTGTTTTACAACGGAACGCACCGCTTGTGAGCCGTCTTCGTTTTTCGGTGCGACCGTCGGTCACCCGCCGCAACTTCCGTCATTTTAGAGCGCGCCAAATTTTAAACACTAACCATAGGGATCATCTTAGCCACCCGGGTGTATAAGATGATTATTTTGTAGAGTTTTAAAAATATGTATATATTATTATGTAAACTGAATTAATTAGAAATTTTGAGTATGATAAAAGTTAGGTAAACAAATATGGCAGTATTAAATGCTATCAAGTTTGTTTCATAGGGAAATATGCATATTTTATTTCAATTCTTGCTTAGAGGGATCATCTTGTACACCTTTCCCCTATATGTTATAGTGAATCTGTATTACCTGTGAGAATATATTCTACAATACAAAATTAACAAGTAATTTTGAGAGAAATATTCAAAAGTGTACTAAATATCATCCTAAAGGCTGTTTCATAGTTATAATTAAGGATTAATAGTTTTGCAATGCGAAACATTTTGAAGCTGAAGCCTTTTTAACTTGTGATAACACTGCCTACAATTCATGTTGTGATAAAAGTAAAGCAATATTACGACCCTTAACGGGGGAAATAGGTGTAGGGCGGGAAAGATATATTACAAAGATATTGTTCAGGATTTTAGTTCAAATAGAGCATATGCATCCAAAAAAAAAAGATGGGCCAAGTTATAAAAGGATTGATGAAAAACTTTTTGAGCTAGAGTGTACACAAATTAGAAAAAACTAATTTCAAGAAAACGCGTTTGAAAAAAAATTATGGGGATGCTCACTTAATCGCTTACATATAACTTGAGAACGAATTGAATTTTGAAATTTTCAGAGAATATTCTGGAATAGTTTTATAAAAGATTTATGGAAGAAAAAAATATTTTGAAATCTTTACACCTATTTACCTCCTTCAGTTAAAATAAATATTTTCAATCATTTTAATATGATGGACTTTCCTCAAATGAACCTTGAAGAAAAATTAAGTCAAGGAATTATTTTTCAAACATTCGCAAATATAATTCATCGCCTGCTATAGTTAGATTAAGAGCTAAATTTTTTGGGGCAGTTACCAGTTAGTGAAGTGTACCATTAGGTATATTAAAATTTAAACGAATTATGGTCGAATTTCGACCACTGGGCGACCTTTTTTTATATAATTACATCAATAATATTAACTCTGTATCCTGGGGATACTATTGTTCCTATGCTGTCTAGGGTTGGTTGCCACACGTAGATTTTTTTTTTTGGTAATAGTGGAGTTCTAATAGAAGTATTTGAACCTACATTTTTAAATACATGCAGATAACATGCAGACGCCAAGAACAAACAAATAACTTAAACTAAAATTTTATTTTAAATCTAAAACAAGTATGTATTGTTATAATAACGAACTTACCACATTTTTAAGATGAGATACAGAAAAAAAGTAACAAAATGAAAAAAATTGTACTTCAATTAACCATGTTATACTGTTCAAATTATTTAGATCAAGAATCCAAAAGTTAATGGTTCCAACACTTACAATCAATGTTGCAAGTAGTTGATATGAAATGGCAAATGCAAAAATATTTGTGACATTGTTTATGCATTGACATAATGTTAAATACAATTTTGATATCAAATTTAATTTAAATAAGGTATCATCACACGCTATATTGCACTGATTGTTGAAAGTTTTAATGATACTGTTAAGTAAATTAATGCAATTTATAACTACCCAAATATATACAACAAATTGTAATTCTATAATACGGTGAGAATAGAGATTTATTTCATATATTACACTATTGAAAATATATGACGTGGTTTTTTCTTTAACTTCGTAAGATTCAACATCCAATACTGCCACAATCAACATAATTAGCATTTGCAAAGTTAAAATATATTTTACTTGAAAATAAAAAGTACGATAGCCCAAGGAACAGTTGAAATTTGTTTTTATTTTCTGATCAACCAAATTAATTGTCTTAAGGAATTGAAAGATATTATTAAAATGGAAAATTATTATTATTTTGTTAAGTATAAGACATATATTCGCAAAATGATCGTAAATGTAAGATGCAAACTCTAAAACAGTTTTATCTGCTTTATATAAAGAAAACACGAGAAACAATGTAATACACAAATGGCAAAAAATATATAGGATGCTACTTTTCCGAAAATCACCATTGAAATGGCAATTTTTCAATAATATAAAAGGTAATAATCCGTTTATTAATAAGATGAAATGAACTGAATAAAGCACGTCGAAAATATTTTTTAATTCCATTTTTAACCTTTTTATAATATTTTAATTGATGCTGTTTTTTCAATTATACACTAGCTTTTACTGTTTAATTGTACACTTAAGGTATAGAATTTATAGGGACCACTTTTAATAATGGTAAATATATTAAAATTTCCTTTCAAAATATTGTTACTCCTTAAGTAAATAATTTAACTATCAATCATCAAATCACGAAAAAATGTTTTTAATTTATTTTGGTGCGTTGAAATGAATGTCACGTTAGGAAAACTGTTTATGTTTATTTAAATATGTTCAAATATAAATTATTTAGTTAATAACTAACATAATGTCTATTATAACAAAATATTCAAAGTGCTATGTAAAAGTCATAAAGGCTTCTTTAAAGACCGCCCTGTGAATCCCTAATGATAAACTAATAAAAACCCTTTATAGATCGAAGCCTTTGATAATGGCAAACATTGAAACATTGAAATAAAATTATAGTAGGATGAAAGTGAAACTCATTAGAAAAGGAAGAGAATATAACAAAAATGAAAGGAAAAACAACTTACGGTCGATATGAAGTGGGGAAGTGGAAAAGAGGGGTGTTTTTAAGCGTAGAAACAGTTTTTTTTGATTTTCGACAAAACTACAAGTCCTATGGAAAAAAGTTAAATAGCAAAGTTGTAGATAAGAAGATCTACAACTTTTGTGCTAAAACTATTTTCACACCACCTTAAAATTTATATGTAAAATTCCAATAACCAAGTTTTTGGTTTTTTTATTTCTATCTTTTACAAAAAAAAAAAATGAAATTTTGTAAAAACTTACCTCTTAATGTCCCAAACACACTTTTTTTGATTTAAAATATTTATTTTGTCACCTTATTTTGACTAAATATTGAAAAAACACCTTAATTTTCAATCGAAAATTCTCACGTCAAAATATTTATTTTCTTAAATAACTCAGTGGGCTTTTTGTTCGTTGAAATCTCTACTTTCTGATGATGCCCTTATGACTTTTACATACAACTTTAAATATTTTGTAATAAAAGACTTTATGTGAATTATATTAACTAAATAATTTATATTTGAACATATTTAAATAATCACATTCATTTCAACGCACGTTCATCAAAATAAATTAAAAATTTTTTTCGTGATTTGATGATTGATAATTACATTATTTAAGGAGTATAACGTGAAGAATTTTGATTGAAAATTATGGTGCTTTTTCAATATTAAGTCAAAATAAGGTGAAAAATAAATACTTTAAATCAAAAAAGTGTGTTTGGGACATTAAGAGGTAAGATTTTACTAAATTTCATGAATTTTTTTTTTTTTGTAAAAGTTAAAAATAAAAAACCAAAAACTTGGTTGTTGGAATTTTGGCACATAAATTTTTAGGTTATGTGAAAAAAGTGTCAGCACAAAAGTTATAGATCTTTTTATTACCTACAACTTTGCCTTTTAACTTTTTTCTATTGGACTTGTAGTTTTCTTTCCCACTTCCCCACCTCAGATCGACCGTAATTTATTTTTCCTTTCATTTTTGTTATATTCTCTTCCTTTTCAAATGGGTTTCATCCTACTATAATTTTTCTGTGTTCAAAAATTATCGGCACTGGTCTAATAATTTAAATTTGAATTTTAATTTTAATATTAAGTAGAATTGAAATCAGAATTCAGAACATGCCCTAGTGAAAAATAAATAACTCTTTTAAAAAGAACACAAGTTGGTATTTATTCATTTTTTATTTCTCAACTGCATTTCAATTACACTTCTCACGTCCTCGAGTAACGGCTGGTTTAGTGTTTCAGACAAAAAGGGAATCAAACAGAAACTACAAAAAGATACCATAGCAAAAAGAATCAGTGGTAAACAACTCCAATATGTCGCCTAAAACCAAAAAAAAAAATAAATTTATATTGTTATCTATGTAGATTTAAATTATATTTTTACCAAAATAGGAATCTGAACAGCTAGCTGTAATCCCAAATACCCGATCATGGTACATGCGCTTACTAAAGTTCCACGAACCGTTGTTGGAAACATTTCATTTAAATAAACATCCGATAATATCAATGCGATTGTAATTATAGTTTTAGCAACAACGAAAAAGAAAAAACTTAACCATGTGCCTGAAATATAAAAAATATTATCTTTATATTAAAAAAATAAAAATATAGACACGTAGCATTTATATAAACAAGGTTTGAATTGTCTAGAGCAGTGGTTCTTAACCCTTCTTTTTTTGGTTTTTTTAAGGTCGTAACATTTACTATGGTCATTAGCAATCGTCGAATCCGAAAACCTATGAAATAATCTTGGGTTATCATTGAGTTTTGAATCCATAATCACTGGGTATAGGGCAGCTTTAATTATGGCTGATCTTGTAAACCACGCCGCTAAAAACCCTTCTTAATTAGAAAAATAAAATATGATATTTTTAAATACTAAACATGGGTATATCCATATACCTTGTATGAGTCGGGTATGTATCTTGACGTCTGCCAAACCAATGAGATTGAATAACCGAACCCCTGGGGTTCGATCGAACCCAAGTTAAGAACCACTGGTCTGACAATATTTTTTCCTGGATTAAACTTAAGTAAAAACATTTTTAAAAACAAGCTTTTATTTAAATGCTTTAAAATGAAAAAAAATAAGCTTGAAAGTTAATTTTTAATATTTAATTGTATATATTTGCTTTAGTAATTCCTATGTTTGAATGTTCTAATCAGAGATTTTGATTCTAGTCTATAGTTACCATCAGAATGAAATATCATTTAAACTGAATCGATATGCAAAATTTTAGTAGAATAAGAAGAACTAGTTCTTATTCATTTTCAAAGATTTGATCTAAACAAACAAACATTGCAAGTTTTATTTTAGTTAGCAGAAAAACAGTTTAGGGCTTGTTCCCCCCGTACTGTAGCCGTAGTCTTATTACATTCCTGTTCTGCTCATGTATTCTTTTTAGACAAGAATTCTTGCCTAATCCAGGTTTAACATTTTGCCTAGCAGAAGCAGTCTCTATATTAAGCTTTTGGTCCGCTTTGTGCCTGTTTGGGCGTCATTAATTCTAAAAAAGTGTCGACACTTTGGGAGGTCTTTGTAACAAAAAATAACATGGATCTCGTTTTCCTCCTCAACAGTCTGCATTTGGGGTTCTTTTGAAATACCCCAATAGTTTGCAATGAATGCTTATTCAGTCTACAGTGTCCGGTTATCAGTCCCGTCACTGTCCTGAGTTAGTTCCTTCCCAGGCATAACACCTCAGCGGGGAGCGAGGGGCAAATTCTCCCCATAAGTCTCTTGCTGAGTTTCTGATGGGAAATTTCTAGTCTTATTTATTTTGCTGTTGTCTCAGCCGACTTTCCATCGCCCTTTTTTGAGCAGATTTGGTGATCCCCACTCCAGACCCAGAACCCACGAGTGGGGTTATCGAACCAGCCCCAGCGCAAGCATCAGCTTCTTCATTGTCCTAAACTCCCCTATGCCCCAGCACCCAACTGACTTTGGCTCGATTGTGCTTTGCAGGTCCTCCAGGTATTGACGACATTCCAGCACCAGCTTAGAGCTTATCGTTGTGTTGCCGATCGCTTTTAGTGCTGCATGTCTGTCAAAGAATATTTAGACAATCTAAATACACTGCAAGTTAAATAAAAGCTTGTAAAAATGAGAGGGTGAAGCAGGGGTGGATTTGCTACTCTCATTTTAGATGTATGTAACTCTTGTAGAAGTAGCCTGACTTTAGAAATAAGTACATACAGGATCCTAATATCGCTTGGATTAAAAAATACTTCACTTTTTCGTTTCCTATTGTATCTTTTAGTAAAATTGTTAGTACACCAGTTCTAGATTATTCACTTATCCAAAATTATATAAATATTTGTATAAGTATTACTCACTCGATGCGAATATAATAAAGAAAATACAACATAACCCTGTCGTTGCTTGTAATGCCATCATCATAAATCGACGATTCCAGCAGTCTAAATATGGAGCCGAAAATAAGTTCGCTGGAACTTCAACCAAACAAATGATTGAGAAATTAATAAAAAAATTCCCGTGAAATGTAATCACATAATAATTCAATCCAAAGTAAATCGCGTACGTTGAAAAAATAGAAACGGCGCAAATCATAAATTGGCATGCAAGTGAACGATTTGAAAAAAATTTTCTTAATTCATTTTTCCGTTTAAATCCCATATCTTCGTTATCCTGGAAAAATAACAATTACTATTTTGATTGATTTTAATCTCCTATTAGACAATACTATGTCGGCAATTTCTGATTTCATTGTTGAAAATATTGAACCTCGAATATCATCTTGTGTTTTGAATTGGAGATTCATTTTGAAGTTTTCCTCTGCATCTCTGTATCGTTTTTTTGATACTAACCATCGTATGGATTCTGGGGAGATCCATAAAAATATCACAGCAAAAAAAGATGGAAAAAATATGACTCGAACGTAATGGCGCCATGAATAAAATGCCCACGCTACGAACGACGAAATTGCTTCTCCAATACTAAAAAATGCACCAATCATACTAATTAGAGCTGAACGATTCTTATTTCCCACTTGTTCACAAGCTAAAAAACATGAATATTAATTAAAGTTTGGAAATGTTGTAATTTTCATTTGCCAAAGATAGTTATAGTATAGTCAACTATTACAATGTTTTTTTCCGATTTACAAATAAAACTTTATTTAAATGTTATTGCTCGTGAATTAATGTAATTTTTTTTTTATTATTTGTAAATTTTATACAACAAAATTTCAGTACAAACTTAGTTTTGTCATAACATTATTAATGGAATTCAGTAATTCAGTATATTCACCGATTTCTCAAAAGCTTTATGACTGGTTTTGATAATTTTTCTTTAGTTAATAACGTTTACGTCAGAATTCTCTCCATTTAAATGAAAACGTAAACTACCACCACTAAAGGTAGAAAATTAAAGTTTGATTCAGCATTTTTTTTTTATAATTCTATCACAATGTATCTCAAAAAACCTGATTTTATTTCAAGATGGAGATAAAATTTTAAACTTACGATTGTAGAAAAGAAGATGAAAAAGTAGATGAAAGTATAAGATCTTTACTACATTTTTACTTTGGTTATATTTTTTGGTTTTTCTTTTACATGGTAGAGTTTCTAATGATTATTTCTTGTAAATTTGATACCGAAAATTCCACCTCTAAAGGTGGTTACTTGGTTACTTTTAAAGTACTTCATTGACTTAAGTAATGTGATTAAAATTATTATGAGCAATACATATTTAGAAAAAGAAAAATTAAAAAGTTTAATAAATTGGGTCTATATACCACTAAAAATTTGAAATAGACTTTTTCCAATAGAATGTCTGATTTTTCACATTTGCGAATACAAATGCGAATATTTTTCTTCAATATTCGCGAATGCGAATGTTGACATTCAAATAAAATGTGCGTCAAATGATAATTTTGCTAATAATATTCAGTTTTGTTTTTTTTTTGAGTTTGCTTTTTATTTAAATGAAAAAATAGTTAATATTTATAGTTATTAATTTATAGTTAAAGCGAAAGAACAACTTGAATACCCATACTAAAAGTTTAACTTTGGTTAAAATATTATTGTTTTTTTTTGTTTTTTATTTTTTATTTAAGGTTGCAGCAATTTCTATGGTCATTAGCGACCGTCAAATATGAAAACCCAGAAAAAAATGTTGGGCTTTCATTGGGGTTTTCGAACCCAGGACCACTGGCGTATTAGCCAACTATCTAGTCCACCACGCCACTAAGTGACCATTATTGTTTTGTTTTTTGTAAAAAGATATGAATTTTATTATTTAATTAAAATCTGTTAAATAAGTGCAAATCTTACATTATAAATTACACTTAGACTTATTAGACCTAGAATAATATTACTATCTAGGACTTACTATCTAATATATATAAAAATTTAGAAATTGAGTTTTTGTAAACTTAAGAAAAGAATTTAATTTTGTATTGTGTTTACTTAGTTGTGATTTTTTCATTATTAATTAAACTAAGTAACAAGAATATTAAAAAAAAAATTTTAATGGCCTATCGCAAGACCCTTCCCTGATCATTTAATTATTCTAATGTTTTAATGAAATAAAAATTATAAATTTTATCAGCTCTATTATAATTCCATAATATATAATATATTTCCTTTTGGTTTGTCAAATACATTCGCCAAACATTCGCATCGTTTCTTGCGAATGCGAATGTAAATATTTGTTACATCACTAGTAGCTATATATCGTACTAACTGATCCCCGCCCGCTTCGCTAGACATAGCTTAATTGAACTGATTAATTAATAGAAACCGTCATAGCAAAATATAAAAAAGTCATTACAGTTATGTTGACATAAAAAGATAGTAGTTATTCTTCAAGAATCGAAAATTTTCCTGAATAATAAATATTTTCGTGTTTTTACCTCCCTAGAAATCTCACAATTTGCCGTTCAGTCATATTTCAAGGGATTTTTACCCGTAATTTACATTTGACATATTTTTAACTCCCTATAAATGTATAAGTTTAAATTTTTTTTTGTTCCAATTCACTCCTTTGTAACTCTGTGTATTTTCCCCTCTATGAATCAAAGTTCTAACAGGCCCTCACCTCTCTAAGCCAAACTCTTAATCGGGATCACTTAAGTCGAACTGTATGCTTTGGTTATTTATTATTACGAGTGTCATTTTGGTACTTCAATATTTATTTTTTAAGAATGAAATCTTATAACTGCAGAGAATTCCCAGATTACTCCACGTTTTACTCTCAATGAATCGAACAATGGATAAATAAAACTACTTCTACGATAATTGGAACGTTTACTGAGCCGAACTATAGATAAAATATAACCACCTTTAAATTAGCTATGGATTTATTGTTTCTAGGAATTTAACTTATCGAGATTTGAATGAAAATAAAAATTTTAATAATTTAGAATATGTATTATAAAAGTCGTGTGAAACGGTGAACTTGTAAGTTAATTTTAATTTTTTGTACTGCTTAGTCGTTTTACTATTTGGGTCAAGCATTCGAACCGATTTCAGTTATTAAATACATGAACAACAACAATTTTTTTTTCAAATTTCGTCAGCCTTTAGTACGTTACCGAATAGCAGTAAGGATATGGTAGAAAATAAACACACTAGCTGTCGTTTAAATCTCGACAATTTGGAAAGGTATACAACGCCCGTCTATTAAAATATATTTTACGTTCATTGTTTATATTTCCTAAGTATTATATTTGAAAATATTAAAGATAATGAGTTATATAATTTATGAAAATCAAAAGTGTTAAAGCAAACTGTGAAAATCAAATCAATTATCGAATAAAATTTTATATTAGTTTTCAAGAAGTTACAATAAAATAAATAAAATAATAGCTACGGTAACCATGACAACATTTGCTTAGTGTAAAATCTGCAGTGAGATAAATTTGCTAAAATTTGTAAAGATGGGTAGATGAAAATTTTATTTTGGATAGAATTTACGTAAAATCCGTTCTTAGTACGCGTCTACATGGTAAGAGTAGTAACTATGCTGAATTTCAAGTCGATCGGACCTATAGTTTCAGAGATCTCGTGATATGTCAGTGATCGTTTTTCGTTTATATATATATAGGTTATGAAAATAATGTCAAACTTAATCAGTTTGAGTTTTAAGTCTCCAACATCCTGACCAAATCAGAATCAGTGTCGTGTGGCACTTATGATTACTAATTCCCTAACTATATACCCCCGAATCCGATATCCGCCGAACACTAATAGAAATAGTAAAGAACTTAATACCGGCACCACCACAAAAATAAGAGCTAAGGGAAAACTATCAAACCCAATACCAACGCCAGGTGGAATCCGACAAGGCGATTCACTTAGTCCATTTCTATTTAATTTAGTGATGGACAAAATTATCAAGAAAGTGAAGATAGCCGGTAGAGGATATAACATAGGCTGGCACGAAGTTAAAATTGTTTGCTACGCCGATGACGCCGTAATAGTAGCAGAAAATGAAAACGATCTCCAGCGTCTCCTGTATACGTTCAGCCTCACAGCCCATAAATACAACATGAAAGTGTCAGTAGCCGAAAACAAAAAGTCTTGTAATTTCCAAAGAACCAACGCGCTGCAAACTCGTCGTTGATAATCAAATAATAGAACAAGTTCTTGAGTTCAATTACCTTGGAGTGGAAATTACAAGTGATAGGCAAACTGCGAAAGAGGTAAGGAAACAAACAACAAAGGCTGCTGTTGTTTCGGGCTGCCTCCGCAATATCATCTGGTGTAACCGGCACATGAATATTGAATCAAAAGTAAAAATATATAAGACCTGTGTCCGGTCCATTATGACGTACGCTACCGAGACAAGATCAGACAGCAGACGACCCAAATGCATGTTGCGAACAGCAGAGATGCGTATTCTGCGATGCATTACAGGTACCAGCCTTCGAGACCGCATTCGAAGCGAACTAATTTGACAAAAAAGTGAGGTACAAGATGTAGTAAGATAGGCACGCCAACGTAGAAGAAGCTGGAATAAGCATGTCCAGCGAATGACGGCAGACAGGCTACCGAAAATGGTTAGGGACGCCAAACTGAATACCACACGACCCATCGGAAGACCACCCAAGAGATGGAAGGATAGTTGGACCTCCACTTCCCAGGAAAATTGAAAAACAGGCATAAAGCCTACTTTAAGAAAAAGAAGAAGAAGAATTCCCTAACTAAATTCGATTGAAGTTGTCTGTAATCCTGTAAATAGTAACTAGTTTTTTTATATTCAACCTTAGAAAGCCTTTCAACATTTGAAGCATGATAAATTAATGGAAGGGCGTTAATTGACCTTCTTTTGGTGTGGTAAAGAATTTAGTCCAGATTTATCAAGACTGTGTTATGAGTTCTGTGTTATCTTATTATATCTATCATATATCTATATCTTATTATCTATATTAAAGGTTCCCAACCTTTTGAATATGTTGTACCGGTATGTAATAGACAATATGGTCGCGTACCAGTGTAAATATTTTGCACATTTTTTTCTCAAAAACTTTGTCGAACAAAAAAAATCCTTATATAAATCCCCCCAAAAAAAAAACAACATATACGGCGCGGCGCGGCGCTGCGCGTACCGGTAGCTTGAGAGGTTTGTACCGGTACCGGTACGCGTACCACAGGTTGGGAACCCCTGATCTATATTATTCTCGCAAGACTTGAAAATGGTTGAATTCATAGGCAACCACAGAAAATTTCATATGGGGGGGGGGAATATTGTTAGTAATGTTTTATTGTAGTATTAATTTACTATCGCTAACCTGGCGATGATGTCGCTTCAGGCTGGTCAACGTTCTGTCTCTCCACATTTTCTTTATGCTAACACAACGTGATTTAAAATAAAAGTTAGATTATTTGACTATTTTCAATTAATCCAGAGGCAAGTGACCCTGCCCCCCTGGCGGGCTCCTATGGCTCAATTGATTTGATATTTTTTTTTTGTTGGCCTCAATTGAAGGGTGATTTAAAAAGATAGATTTAGATTGACCTGAGACTTTTTTTGATAACTAACAATAGATTACAAACTTTTAAATATTTAACACTATAATGGTTTCTTATTTCGTCTGATTGTGTAAAATTGTTAATTTATCTTATTTGGAAAAATAATGCTTGTTAATTTTTATGCGATTAGATATTGTTTATACCGAAAAAAAATGCCTGGTTCCTATAGGATACCTCTAAGCCTATCCAAAAAAAAAAAAAAAAATCGAGTGAAATAAAATTAAACATAAGAATGTGGTAGGTTTTTCAAAAAGTAAACGATAAATTTTTTATCCTGGAAAATGTACGGTTCATGTAGAATACTTTTGAATGCAAACTTTTGTTTATTAGTTTGAACTTTTCTCCAACAAATGGATTGTTGATATAAAAATGTTAGTAAGACAAAATACTCTAAACCTATAGTTTGGAATGGTACACGATAACTATTGATAAATATCTTCTTTTAGATTAATAAACAGAAAAAAATTCAATTTAATTGAAATGCCTTAAATCTAAAGATAACAGATTTCATATTTTTTATCTCAAACTGTTATGGTTCTGTAGGGTAACTAATAATAATTGATTGAACGGAATTTAACTATATTTGGTATGAAGGGTTTTCAGGCATAGAGTAACCCAAATATATTTTATTATTATTTTTTAGAACGTTTAAGGCCTGTAACATAGCTTATATTTCTTCCTGGAATAATTTAGCAGGTTTTTATGAACTACTGAACTATGAAATCAAATTTTTACTATATGCACCTCAAAGTTACACCAAGACATTTATTATACTAGAAAATACCTTGCTTCTTGATGGATAACTGATATATTTTATGTCAAAATAACTAAAAGGGCTTGTGTTATTTTTCTATAAAGGTGTTTATGTATCAATTAGATTAAAATGCAGGTATCAGTTAGTATTATAACAAAATGCAGCCGAATTTAGAACTTCTTTCTTTTTTGAAGTCGGTTAAAAGTCAAGTCTTAAGTAGTAACGAAAAAATGCTACTCTTCAAGTTGGGAAATTTGATGCATTTAATCAGTTATTTATTTTTGGCTTGTTTGCATTTGTGGGATGACAAGTGCAAAGCTTCTGGGATAGCTTAAATCTTTTCCTGGGAGAGTAGTATAACGGATTTTGATTAGTTGTTTGGAAAATTCGATTGAAATCTTAAAGATAAGAAAATTTAACATTTGACCAAACTTATAAATTAGAGATTTTTATTTTGTTCTACAATTGATAAGAACGATATCGATGAATAGCAAAATCGAGTAGGTCAAGGTTGAAAAATAATATGATTCCTTAATTGGATTACAAATAACATTGAAAGCCGAAGAAATGCAGCGACTATTTTAATTTTTGAAAAATTTTATAAAACTACAGCAGAAGAACTTAAAAAAAATTCTTTTTTTTATTATTTTATAAGATCTTTTCTTAAATACCTATATAATGGGTATTTTAATGGGCCTCTCAATGTTTCTTGATTTAAATTTTGTGTTTTTCACAAATTTAAAACGTAATTGTACCCTCCGGGTTTGATAAATTATATAAGCATCCATTAACTTTTTTTTGGGGGCCTAGTATTGCTGATATTTTGAACTATTGCCATATTAGTGTAGGTACTTTGAAATCGGTTAAAATAGTTTATTGGGCTGATAAAATTAAGTAGGCAATTAGAGAGTGTAAAAAAGCGTAGTAATAGTTTTTAATGAGCATATAATCAAAAAAAAAATATAAGAAAAAATAAAAGCAATAGCCGTTCTTTTACGAAAATAAATAGTGGTGCAACTAAAAAAGATTACAAATTGCTTAGTTATTTTGTTAAATTATCCATAGATTAAGTTATTTTACACCTTTTTTCATGGTATAAACTTTGATTTCTTAAAAGACTTTGTATTGGTTGAATGGTTGATTATTTTTTTTTAAATTGACTGCCAAATTATCAACTTCCAAAACAATAGCTATATTTGAATAATTCTTTTTCATTTCATTTTATCTTTCATGCAGTTAAAAACTTTTCACATAAAGTGTAAAAAATTTATTCAAACTTTAAAAAATGTTTAATTTAAGACTTACCGTAAATGATAACCATTGTATACAATCCACCTGAGAATATTTGCTCAACAAATTCTAGTATAATAAACATATGATAAGAGTTTGAAAACGATTTTAAGGTGCCTGTAATTGCGCCCCATTCAAAGCCAAATACAATGATCGTAAGGCGACCGTATCTACGAAAAAAAATTTTAGCTGGTAATTTATTTTAAAAGAATGTTTAACATTTACCGATCAGATAGTATGCCAAGTAAAGTAAACGATATTAATGTTCCGATTGAACTAATTGCTCCTGGTAAAGTAAGTTTCCAATTGTTTTCATCACAATATATTCCAAACTAAAAAGAAATTTTAGTTAAAATATTTTTTTTTTAATAATGAAACAAATGGTTTGGTCCAGAACAACAACTTTCTGTGTTTACTTAGTAGTGAAATGAGAAGAAAATTTAATACTGCATGCAATTTTTGAATTATACTAAATCGTAAGAGAAAAATTTAATCAAATAAATGGTTCTTTACATGATAATCTCGACACTCTTTGTGTAAAGTGTTCGATTGTGATACTAGCCCCGGAAAATATAAATCTGGGGATGGTAAGAAGTGGTTAAGTCAACTATTCCTGTTTTCAGAGCGTTAGTTTTAGTTAAAATAAAAATAAAAAACTTGTAGAAGTAGCTTTTGGAAACTGCAGCATTGACAGCAAAAGACGCACATGACGCCTAGCGAGATAGGAACGGCAGCCCCTAGACAGGTGCTGACTTTTTTTAAAAGCCTGAAGCTCCCCTAGTAATACACAAGGTCACATCACAATAGACCTTTTTGGTTACAGTGATAAAAGGAAGGAATATACTGGACCCGTAAAACGAAAAAAAAGTGGCTTTAAATTACCCTAAAAACGAGTGTACCTACCTACTTACTTATAGTGTGATATATCCATTGAACAGCTACAAACTACTATAGGGTTTAGGTCCTAGAAGATAAGTTTTGAAAAGTAGAGGTATAACTTATCATACAAAATTACAAAAAATATCTGCTGCGAGGCGTCACAGTACTTTTTTATTTTCTTTTATAAAACTCGTTGTTAGCTAAAAGAACATAAATAAAACCTTGCACGATTGGGTAAAACAATTATAAATTGAATAATATTTAAATGTCTATACAAACAAAGTGAAATATTACAGCCTCTATACGAACTCCCACCCTTAACCCTAGAATCTTCCTAACTTGAATTTTTTAAATTATTTTTTGCAGGAAAAAGTTTCAAATAAAAGTTATGGGCATTGATGAGTTTAAGAACTCTAGCAAGTTTTAAAAAACCGTTAAAGCCATTGAGGCCGCGAAAAACTCCTAGAATAAAGTAGAGCTTTCAGTTAACCGATTTCAACTAAAAGCTGATAACTTTCGCGTAGGGTCTAGATTCTAGAACAGTGATTTTTGCTAAGTTATTAATTCTTATATTATGGTCAGTGTGCCGCCAAATTTTAAAATTTTTTAAAAGTGTACCGAGGCAATAAAAAGGTTGATGATCACTGGTCCAGGAGCATCCATAGACTTGTGTGTAAATAGAGATTAACACACGTGAAGATTCCATGTTTGAAATTCAACACGGGAATTTTTTACGAGTTTTTTGTTTAGACATATCCAGTCTTTATTAAAGAATAAATGAAAAAAAAGTACTCGTTATCTTTTTTCAAGGTTTTAATACGTTTAATTTCTTCTATGTTTGAAAACTGCCCCCCTCAACTGAAAAACTAAAACTCCACCTATTAAACATAAGTTCTTAAATAATTTCGGCGTCCCTAGTACAAATTTTTGTGCTTCGAAGATTTTGGTTAAGTCGGTTAATAGACCAGTGCTTTTAGCCTTTAAAAATGGTAAAATGTGAACAAAATTTAAGTAAGATGAAACCTATTGGAAAAGGAAGAGAATATAATAAAAATAAAAGGAAAAATAAATTACGGTAGATATGTGGTGGGAAAGTAGAAAAGGGGGGTGTTTTTAAGAGTAGAAACGGTTTATCTTGATTTTCAACAAAAGTATAAGTCCTTTGAAAAAAGTTAAATAGCAAAGTTGTAGACAATACGTAGATCTACAAATTTTGTGCTAACACTTTTTTCACATGCCCTCAAAATTTATGTGAAAAAATCAAATTATCAAGTTTTTGGATTTAATTTTTAACTTTATCAAAAAAAAATTTTTGTACACAAATTTGGTGAAAACTAACCTTTTAATGTCCCAAACACACTGTATTTTTAGTTAAAAAAAATATTTTTTTTACCTTATAATGACTTAATATCGAAAAAGCACTCTCATTTTCAATCGAACATTCTTACGTCAAAATATCTGATTTTTTAAAATAACCGGTAAGTTTTTTGTTCGTTGAAAGCTTTACTTCCTGATGGTGCATAAATTTATACATAACAAAATTAAATGTTCTCAGAAAATACAATAATTAACGTGTTATTTTTAATAAATTGCTCAAAATTGTAGGTATGTACATAATGCAATTGTACAAATGCAGCTTTGAGCAATTTATTAAAATTTACACTATAATTATTGCATTTTCTGAGAATATTTTACTTTGTAATGTATATATTTTTGCACTATCAGAAAGTAGAGGTTTCAACAAACAAAAAAGTCACCGATTATTTTAAAAAATCAGATATTTTGACGTGAGAATGTTTGATTGAAAATTAGGGTGCTTTTTCGATATTAAGTCATTATAAGGTGAAAAAATTAGTATTTTAATTAAAAATATACAGTGTATTTGAGACATTAAAAGGTTTTTTTTTCACCAAATTTCATGAAAATTGTTTTTTTTTTGCAAAAGATAAAAACTAAAAACCAAAAACCAAAAACTTGGTTATTGGAATTTTTCACATAAATTTTGAGGTTATGTTAAAAAATTTTAGCACAAAAGTTGTAGATCTACTTATTATCTACATTTTTGCGCTTTAACTTTTTTCCATAGGATTTGTAGTTTTGTCGGAAATCGAGATAAACCATTTAAACCCTTACCCCCCTCTTTTTCACTTCCCCGCCAAGAGCGACCGTAATTTATTTTCCTTTCATTTTTGTTAAATTATCTTACTATTCTATTGGGTTTCATCCTACTATAATTATTTTTGTGTTCAAAAATTATCGGCACTGGTCTTTAACCGAAAGCTTCACTTTATACTAAGTAGGAGTTTTTGAGCTTTTTTAATTTTTTTCGAAAACGCCTCAAACGATTTTCTTTAAACTTTCTATAGTTTATAGACTTATTAATGGGTACAACTTTTACTTAGAATATGAAGGAAACAGCAAAAAATTATACACTCACATCTTGTACGATTGTCGTATATTTTTCGGCAAACACGAATTTATCGCACCGTATCGTTTTGTTGGAATAAAAATTTTGTGAACCACATGCATTGTTTACACCATTATCAATTGGAACAAAACGAATGCACTTTTTTGGATCAGATTCATGAAATGGGACAGCGTTTCTTAGCCATTCGGGGTTGTACTCAGTGCTAATATCTGACGAATCACATTCTGGAATAAAACATCTATAACAAAAAGTAAACGACAGTATTTACACTTTATTGCTGCATTTAAATCAACTCACCTGTATTTCAGCAATCTTGTGATGAAAAAAAAGTTTCCCAAAAAAAATGGAGTAGTTACAATAGCAAAAAGTAATAGTGCATAAATAGTTATATTAAATCTGTTATTCCATTTTATTTTATTAAAAATATCGTCAAGTTTTGAGTCGAACGAATTCTCCATTTCACTTTTAACAATTATCACACTGAACTTCTTAAAAACTAACTCTCGATTAATTTTTTTTTAAATAGAGATTTAAAAGTACCCCAAACGTGGAGAACATTTTGCACATTGTAGAGTTATTACAATTATTTCATGGCCTTTCTTATCGTTTGAAATTTACGATAATAAATTTTTATTACTTTGGTATGTTTGTATAAATAATTTGGACAGGCGCGAATAATTAATCATAAAAAGAAAGAATTTATCATATATGTATTACATTAAAAATTATTAAAATTTTATCAACACTGTAGTTCTCTTGAAGGAAAAAATAATAATAGAACGTGATAAAATATTTAGTGTTAAAACATAAAAAAAGTTGATAGGAGTATTTTATATAATTTTTAAGTTTTGAATAAATATGTATGTATAAGAATCGCCTTGTATTAACTGAATTTTAAAGCTATATTCTTTCATTAATAAATCATATTCTGTGAGTATACAGTGCATTTAATGTTAACTGAGAACATTAGACATCTTTGCGAAGAGCTATTTAATCTGAATTCTGTTTGTGCTGATTCTTTTTATAAGTATTACTTTAACTTTGATTTTGTTTGAATTTAAACTGTCATTATTAATAAACCTATCGATTATTAAGGGATAAATATACCTACTATAAGTATTTAGTAAGTAAAATTAGATAATTTTTGCATGAATTTTAGTAACAAGGGAAATTTCCTACGACTAAATTGAAAATGTTATTACAATTTAAAGTAGCTTTGAAGAGTTCATAACAAAAAGTTTGATACGATAAAATTGGTATGATCCCTTTTTTTATGCGTTCTTATTTAGTCTTAAACATAAACTCAGTCAATTTTTGTTAAAGAACTAACTAAGCTCCATAAAAATGGCATGCATCTGCAAAGCATAGTTTCCAATTAGCATTACACACGGAATATTAAATGAAAGCTTAAATAATTAGTAATTAAAATGTAAAAGCTCTCGACAATACTTCTTTTGCTTCTGATGATGTTACGTAAAAGAAAAATTAAAAAAAATCTAGGACTACATTAAAACGTTTTTGTAATGTTAAACTTAGTATTTTTGCTACTACTCAAGAGATGGCAGGAGATACATCAACGAACATTGGTTGATTCAGTAAAACTAGGGAAAACTATGAAGAGGTCTTGGTGGTTATTTATTGAAATCTATCTCTTTATCGAATTCTATTGAAATTTTCCGAATCTTTAAAAGAAAACTGAAATAATTTTGATGATACTCAAGTCTACTTTAACATCTAAACATCTTAAAAGAAGTGCTTCTATATGCTGAGGTTTCCATATATGTATTTACTTACGCATAGAATATGATATTAAAAACTATTTAGATTAATAGACGAGATCCCAGTGGTCCTCCGCCTCCCATTGGCTTAAATGAGATATATCTAATATTTTCTATTAGTTTGGGACTACGAGAAATTGAAATCGTGAACTATGGAAAAAAGAACCAAACGTTCCTTAAAATATATTGGTATCAGTTGCCAGTATTGTTCTATAATGTTGATAGTTCTAATTTGTTAAATTTGAGCAAACTTAAATCTGTTATTCCTGGATTTCTTAGGAAACTAACTTTATTGAAGCAGAGTTTCAGTGGTAAGGAATCCAGATTATTTTGACGTGATAACGTCTTATAAATTAAAGAACTACGGCAGCCAGTCTGAAAAAATGTCACATGTCACATGTCAAAATGCAAGCGAGAACGCGATACAAGCGATAGAGAGGCAGTTGTTGAATTCTAGACAACGTGTTTTGTGTTTTTTTTTACAATTTACTTAATAAGATTAAAAATTGATTTCTTTCATTATTTTCAGTCGATTTCATTTTGAAAAAATTGTTAATTTTCAATTAAATTCTTCATTGTATTATACAAAATAATGGCAATTCAGTGATAATAATTCAATTCATAAAAGTATGCAATTTTTTATCAATGTTTCTTTATGATGTTATCACGTAAAACTATCGTCCGTAAACCGACTTTACAGACAACCAATTTTTTTAGTTGTGTCAAACCTGCAAAAGAGGACTAAACTAATTTTTGATACTATTCAAGTCTACTCTAAACATCTTAAAACTTTCGTAGAGTTTTTTTGAGTTTTTTATGGTTAACTTATTTTGTAGTCCATGAACTCCAAGAACTTACATTTTTATAGAATGTATCGAAAGCTTCAACACGATTCACATTTCATGCAAATACAATTAGAATATTAGAATAATAAATTTTTTTTTGGATTTGATTCAACAATGCACGTTTGAACAATTAAAAAACTGTTGCACTATCGTAACACAAAAAACTGATGTTTTAAGTCTCTTCAAGGGTCATAAATCCATTTAAAATATTAAATTATTAGCAAAGATTCAGATAAAGAAAGAATTGGGCTAAAATTTCAATAACTATTAGTTTGGGGCTTGGGCATAAAAGGCTTCAAATAAACATTAGACGTCTTTATTCTGGGCTAGGAACTACCATCAAAGATTCCAATTATTTTTCCTTCTTCCTACCTCATCAAGTGAGAATTCTGTTTTTAAAAACATTAATTTCGTTTAATTTTTTCTCAATAACTTTTTACTCTCTTCATTTAACGAAAACTTTTTGTAACACAGTAAAAAACCCGGTCAAGTTTCGCTTCATAGAAGTATATTGTACACTGTATTTATGTCAACCAATATTGAAGAGGGATATGTATGGGCATATATATAATTTTTATAACCACTTACTTACGGAAAAAGGGTGGCACATCTGATAGGGCCAAGAACACTATCAAACCTATATCTTTTATAAGGTTACTGATATTAGTAAAAAACGTAATTACTTCTTAATTTTATATTTATGTTTTTTTTTTTAATTCTAGGCCAAGTTCTTACAAGAATTAAGTCGATTTGTGAGAAATTTTATTCCAAAGGATATACGGCAAAATTATATTTTGTAAGTACCTCTTTAACTTTGATTAATTTGATTTCTTTTGTAAAAAAGATTTTTTTTGAAAGCGTAGAACATAAAAATTATAATTAGAAAAAGAGCAGTAAAAACAAATAGTAGATAGATATGAAATAAAAGAAAACCAATATAGTAATTTATATTTAAAAAAATCAAGATAATCAAACTAAAATCCGATTTGATCGTTAGAATAAAGCGAATGAAAAAAATATGAAGAGTAACGTCTGAAGTAATTACGGAACATTTTCTCAGTGTCTTTGATTGCAGAGAAACTCCTTTACATATGTTGAACGTCAGACTCGAATGAACGTAAAAGTAGAATATTAAAATGAAACTTTATGATTTATACACGAAGTATTATAATTTATTCGAGAAAGAAATGAACTAAGTAAAATGTGTAATTCTTCATATTGTAAACTTCGCGAATATTAGCCGAACTAATATCTTGGTAGAGGCATTTGGCTGATTCGAATGATGAAGACGACGTATAACTCGACGCCAACAAGCTCGCTTTTTAAAAATCGAGAAAACTTTCTGAATCGATTGAACTTTTTCTTTTAATTCAAATTTTTCTGACTTTAAAATGACGTTTAATTACATTTCACTCCTAAAGAAAAACACTGAATGAAAACCTAACTTTGTTATTTATACAGTAATTTTAAAAATTTAATGTTTAGGAACATAACATTTTTTTAAGTATGTATAAATAAGAAGTATATACTAACGTATATCATGTATTGTTACCGATCTTATTTGAGTAAATATTATAGATGGTATTTTGTAAGATTTTATTTAAAAGATGAAGGAAGTTTGCAAATACGTGAAAATGACATACCTAAAGTAGACCGAGATTTATACATTTTTTTCAAAGCTACTTACTTTTAAATCTCAAACTCTTCTTAATGAAGTACAAAGCGGCAAGTTTGAACATTTCACAATCAAAAAAGGTAATTTAACAACGGGATACCTCCCTCATCTGTACTGAGTTCTTAAGAGAAAATGGCACTAGAAACTCATATTTTCCTTTACAAATGTATATATATTTAAAATGTATTTTTTTTTTGTTTGTAGAAAACTTCTACATTTGTTTTGTATGTAATCAAGAAAAAAGCAAAGCTAACCTGAGTAAAAAAAAAAAGAAAAAAGAGTTTTTAACTTTGTGATTTTTTTTTTGACAAAGAATATCAAATATGTTTTGAATCTGAGAATATGAAAAAAATGGATTTCATATAAAAGACGAGTGAATGAAAAAGTTAATGGTGCATTTGAAACGGGAGAGAAAGCTTTGCTAGTAACTTTAAAAGTTGATTTAAATTGACGAGACGTTGCATTTGAATGAAATTTTTATTTTTACTTTCAAATAATGCAATGTGTTGATCTGTTATTGAGAAATATCGCACGGTTCAGTGTTGTACTGAGCGCAATATTTACCGATTTGAAAAATCATTATTTAATAAATAGTTAATTATTGTCTTGTGCCGTTTTTAATTTTCCCATTCTTACGGAATTTTGGTCAGTTATTTGCTTTTGAACTACTCAAATTTATAGCGTTTACAGTCGTTTTTCAAATAAAAGAAATAAAATTGTATTTTATCCTTCAAGTATGTCATCTTTATGACAACTTTTTTAACATTTTTAGATGTACAAATATGTGACCATTATGCTTATATTTTTATCCCTCAGGTAGGATTTAAGTAATTAAATTTAACAAAAATTTGTTTTCTTATACTGGATATTTGAAATTCAACGAAGTCTAAAGTTAATCGGATGGATATAATTTCAGGGAATTTTCTTAGTTAAAAAAACTGATAATATAAACAAGAACAATTGAAAAGATCAGTTGACTGATTTTGAATAGATATGTAATGTTAACAGTATATAAAAATAATTAACCCTTTCAGAATAATCATCCTAGTTATATTAGTCATTAGCAACGACTCCAGATTCTTCAGTACATTAATACATAACACTTGATTTACTTATAGATCCTTTAAGGTTATTTTCAAGCTATCTTTTATAAAAGACATCCTTTGATAGTTTTTACGCACATGTTGAACAACGATTTGAAAACACAGTTTTAACCAATCCCAATAGGAAATACTAACCTTCTGCTGGCGGTGAATTCCTCAAATACCTTTCATTGGTAGGTTGAAACATGGGAATCTTTAAATTAATCATTCAGTAATTAACATGAATTTTTCGTAAACTACAAAAAGTAGCCTACAAAAAGTAACAACCCATAAAATTAATTTTCATGTCTTAATAGTTGTATATTTTAAGTAATTATCAGATTATTATAGACCAATTTTTTATTTCAATAATTTATTTTCTTTTCACACAACGTTTTGTCAGCCTTATTCTGACTTCATCAGGTATCTATCAAGTCTTGTTGGATACCTGATGAAGTCAGAATAAGACTGACGAAACGTCATGTGAAAAGAAAATAAACTATTAAAATAAAAAACTGGTCTTTCATAATCTGATAATTACTTAAAAAAAGTAACAGCTGTTGTCTTCTATCCCAACATTAAAATCTCAAAATAATATTTTAAAATACATGTTGTATCTTCTTTACGACCAGTATAACGAAATATATAGTTTCATAACTTCAAGCTTTCCTTATCAACAATCATAGTAGTATATGTACATTATATGATCATAAAAGCTTCCAAACATTTTAAACACGCTCCAGTAGTACGTTTTGTAAAAAAAAAATACCCGAGAGGTGTCGTGGGATACATTGTTGGAACAAGTTATTTTTGTTGTATATTATTGTCTATTCAAATATAATCTTCGGGAATAAAACATTTTAGAATAATCAAACATTGTTAATTTACATTCGAAAAAGCAATTAAAGGGCAATAAAGTGATCAAATATACACAGAGTTTTGGTATCAGTTAGGATAATATGTGTACGTTTTTTTTTTTTGCCGTAAATACATAGTGATAACAAAATTTATATTGTTTACCTCTTACTACTTTAACTTTGGTACTTCATTATCACTATTCTCAACTTAAAGTAAATCCCTTTCACAGTTCGTTCTTTTTTTTTAATATCAATTATTTAAATAATAAGAATTTGAATTCAGTGAAAAAGGATCATAAGTATTTGAGCACGTATCTACTGCTTCATAACATTTTACAACTATTTTTCTGAAAACATAAAAAAAATTGAACGAAATTCTTAACAGAATTATTACAAATCAAATCAAAATAATCCTTTTTGTTTAAATTATTTATGTTTCAGTGAAGATTTAGTATTTTTTCTCTTTAAAACTTTTAAAGCCTGTTAACTTAATAACATAATAGATATGTGCAGTATGTGGTATGTATAACTCTATAAATAAAGTCTACTAGAAAGTTCTGTCTGTTTTTATTACAAGTTTCGACACGTAAGGAGGCATCTTTAAATTACTTGAGATGAAAATTGGGGGATTGAGTGTAAATCTCACCAAATCTCATCTTAAGGGGAGGACGGTCATTAAGAATCTCTCGCCAAACTTTTAAATTCAAAGAATACGTATTGTAAATTATTTATGTTAAAGTTAATCGTTTTTTGTTATTTTCTTTAATTGGGGGCTATCAGTCTTCCTTTATTGCTACTAAAAATTTTTTTTGGCAGTAATACATAATCAAATTTTTTAAATTTATTGAGTAAATCTCACATGAGGAATGAAAGAGAGACTGAAACATCTCGCCAAATCTCTCTTAGTTGTAGGGGGGAGGAATAATCAAAAAAATACCTCGCGTAATAAAAAGATGCCCCCCAACGATATGTTTATTAGACGCATATTCGACTTGTTATTTTTATCACTCTTAGTATACATACATACTGGCGTGACAAATTAATTATTTAAACAAATTTGCTCCACACATTGACAATACTTCTCCGTATTGAGCTTTTTGTTTGCTTTTAAAAGCTCGTAATTTATACGTTTTCTAATGTGCCACCATATACACAATAGGTATTATTATTATTGTCACAACGTTCAGAGTCAAATTTGGTTTAGAAGGTAAATGCGTAAGTTTTCCGGGTTCATAATATACCTTTAACCCTTTTCGTAAACCACTGTTCATCTCCAACTACCACCCGGTTAAAAGGGGATCGATTTTGTTCTGACAAAGTGGAGATGTAGAAATGACAACTCGATAATCCAAATTTTTCTAATTTTATTCATGTGGGACCCATCTTGAATATTTCTACACCAATTTGATCTTCTAAACTAGTTCGGAATGGTTTCCTGAGCTAAATCAAGCCTGTTTGCAATACAACATGATCTTAACAACACTGTCGTCGATTAAAGATGGTAATTAGACCAGTAGAAGGTAACTACCAGAACTTGATTTATCAGAAAGATCAAAATCACCTATTTTAAATTTTTTAAACCATTTTCTGCATGTCTTATCAGAAACTGAATATGCACCACTTTCAATAAATTTCTACGTGATTCTGCGACATGATTCTTTGCAACTGTGATAAACTATAAATTATCAGTTTTACATTATAAACAAATAAATAATTTATATTGGTGTTTTGAGGTTAAAACTTCCTTAGGCGAGCTGAGAACTTTTTTTTTGTGGATAGTGAATGAGACTGACCTGAAACGCTCGGCTTTTTAAAGCTGTTTTGGGTAAAATTGGCTCGAGCATTCGCATGTAGTGAGTAATACCCACAGTAATAGCATACTTAATACTACTGTATACTGTTTTAAGCATGTAGGTACAGTAAGGGTTCTAGAACGCTTTCCTGCGGCTCTCCAGATTTTATAAGGTAGGAGTCGGAGTTCTCTAGGTTCACTCTTGTTTTTAAGTTCCGATCCTGGATGTACGATTTGAAAAGCTGTTGCACTGCTGTACAGTAGAGTTCTGGCATCTAAAGCTAAAGCCAATTGGCGAGCAGGAATTTTTTTATCATTTTATTTGAGTTAGTCCTGTAATAAGTCTCTCCAGTAATTTCGATATAACTGACAGTAGACTTAAATGGGCCTTAATGATGTTATTTTGTTTGGGTTTTTGTTAGGTTTCAGTATCATTATTATTTCGGCTGATTTTAAAGGAATTGGCCAATACTGTAGCCGCAAGGTAGCATTAAATATGTAAAGTAGATACGATTCATAAGTCCTTTTTCAGAAAGTTCTTTTAGCAGTTTGTACGTGATTTTGTTATAACCAGGAGCTTTTTTGTTTTTAAATAGTTTTATTTCTGACGTCAGTTGATTGGGAGTGAAGAACATTTTTTCCCATTTGTTTTTTCTTCTTTTCGTAAGAACTTTTTTATTTTTTGATCAGCTTGATTTTAATTTACAAATACGCTAGTAAGAAAATTGGATTAATTTTTTTTTTAAACTACAAGAATTTGTACTTGACGTCACTAAGTAACTTTTGAATGATTTGATAGTAATAGCTTTGAAATCAACATTAGATTTGATTATGTCGAATGTTCCAAACGATTGCTCAACACGATATAGAACAATGATTGACAGCATTTTTATAAGATAAACATTAAGCAAACAAATCAAAATTGATAATTTAATATTTTAGTTATCATAAAATTGATGAAGCTTTAGTACACATGAAGTACACTGTAATCATTTTTACCGGGAAATTTGTTATACTTACGTTTAGACGAAAATTAAAGTATTAAATGAGCTTTTTTTAAATTTTTTTTTACATTCAAAAAAGATTAAAAAATTACATATCTTAAACAATAACGTTATAAAGGTTTAGTCAAATATATTTATATTGTGTTTATTGGTTTTACGATAACACCGTAAATACATTGTTTGATTTCTGTGAATATCATTTTTTTACAGTAAAATCAGTACCTATTGTGAGAACAAACCCATACTGTGTCAAAAAAAAGAACCTCTACACGTACAAAGCTCGTGAAAAATAAAGCTTCAATAATTTTCCATGAGATGCGAATTGAAAATATTTACACAATATAATAACAAATGGCTTATTGAGCAGAATATATTTGGTTTGGTCTATCGTATTTTATTACCTCTGCAATAAGTCAAACGCATTGAACTGTGAAACAATAATAACAAATATAATGTTTTCAACTTATTGAAAATATTTGAGAAATAAACAATGAAATTTCAATCTTGTGGAAAAACTCTCTCTTCAAGAGTTTAGTTTGAAGGTAAATGCTTTATTATTATTATGATATATTTTTGCTTTATTTTATTTTATTTTATTTTATTTTATTCTATTTATTTTATTCTTTAAAAAAATTAGAGAGAGAAAGAACAAATAAATACGAAAAAAATCCATTAGGAAATAAATAAAACAGGACGAGTTCTTTTCGTGTGTCATTCGGCGCAGAGCAATGAGTCTTTTTCCATATCAGTTTTCACGATTCACTGCCTTATTATATGGACCAGACAGACAGTAAATTTAATAGTGCTAACATTGCTCGATTCTACGTCGTGTTTTAGTATTGTACATGCGGATGAAGCTCGATTTGACGAGGGACGGGGGTGCTGGTGAGAGAGACTATGATTTTTTTGGTTTTTGGCTATATGGTCATTCTTTCACTTTACAATTTTTATGCTATTTTACATGTTCAGGACAAAAAATGTTTTGCAAATATAAAAGTGGTTTTTGTTCGACGATATTTTTACATTTTGACGATAATTTTCAAGTGCTCACAACCGCTAGGTGATATTTCAAGCGTAATCACATTTCTTTAGTCGAGGTTTTTGTGACTTTAATTTTTAATTTCTTCTAACATAAAAGAACAATTGTATTGTTCAAACGCGCTGCTATACAATTTTCATGTAAAAGAATTTTTCTAATTACCATATAACATATTTACTTAAACATTTATTTGTAACTAGTGGCTACCCGTGACTCCGTTCACTCAAAACTTAACAACATAAGTAAATATAGTTTAGGTTAAGCAAAATATCTCTACTTTTTAAGAGAGAAATTTAAAAAAAAAACACCTTACTGCAAGCTTCAGGGCAATTACAAATATTTAATAGTTATGCGTAAAAATGAACTCAAGATTAACTCACTTGTATTGGACTAGGAATAAGTAAATATTTTTAACTGTTATGTTAGTGATTCCCAAACTTTTTCAACTCATTGGCCCTTTTTATAATCAAAACTTCCCCATGAACCCCCAAGTGATAAAGCTACATAAATGCAAAGTATAAAAATTACAACTTAAAAAAACATTTTATTGAAGAAGTTTTTTTAATCTTTGGTTCAGAACTGAATGAAGAGCCCTTTGTTAATTATGTATTGATTTGGCCCTGTCTTTTATAAAAAAATTGTTGCCATTTAATTTTTTCAGGCGTAGTATATTTAATATGACAAAACTAGTAAAAGCTCGGCAATCAACAGAATTGACTGCTGTTCTATTGCATGATATCAGTGTAGGTATATGAACTATTTGAATTCCGTGGCAACTTTACTCCATTGGCTGGCACTATTACGCAAGAAACCAATAAGCTATCGGCGACAAACTTATACACACTTAAGCTGCATATATATAAGATAAAAAACAAAAACAAAATGAAAATGATTCTGCTTAGACTTATTCTTTACTTACTTATACTTATATTTAAACTTTACTTATTAATACTTATATTAATTAATTCAGATTATCCTATACAAACACAGTTTTAATAATATACTAATACAGTAAATACAATTTTAGTGCTATTGTCATTCAACTCTTACAAACATCAAGTTCATAAGAGTATTGACAGCAAGCTAATCATCATCTCTATTTTGCAATTTCGAAAGATTTTAAAACGCAGAATGATTAGCTAAAGACCAAAGCTTAGTTGATACGACCTTAATTAATAAACCAAAAATATCTGTTACAAGGCATCACAGCACTTTCTTTTATGAAACCCAATGTTGGTTAAAAGAACTATAAAAAGTATAAATAAGCACTTTATAACCATATAACAGAACTATAGGTATGCATATAGCTACTATGCATACGAACTACCACCCTTAACCTCAGAACTGTCCTTATTTGAATTTTCCTATGAAAAAGTGTCAATTAAAGTTATAGGCTTCAATAAATCTAAGAACTATAGAAAGTTTAAATAAAATCGCTGTAGCCGTTTTCGGAAAAAATTGAAAAAGCTCAAAAAAAAAACATCAAAAGTACGTAGATTAATAAGTCCAACATAAAAATTTCAAAAAGTTGATATTAAATTAGTATTAACATTCTCATCCATGATTGAAGTATCTATTTTATGAAATCTTAGGATTTTGGAAAAAAAGAGTTAAAAATGATTTATTTTATTACACTACTTCATCACACAAATTTTAAGATTAGCATCTATGTCTCGTTTTGATGGAGTCAATTAATGGTTTAAAACAAGACTGCATGTTCAATATTTAAGTAATTTTTTTTAACTATGAAGATTAAAAATTGTTAGGACTCCTCAAATAACACTCAAAAAAATATTATAGATATTAAAGAAGTAAAACTCAGAAAAACTATTTTTTACCTTTTCCTTGAGCTATTGCAGAGTGTAATTTTGAAAAATTCTTCTTAAGTGGAGATCCCGGTCGTTATTCAGAATATAACATTCAAATTTCATGTTTTTACCTTTAATGGTTAAATTTCTACTTATTAATGACTATTGATACTTTGGAATTTAAATATTTCTTTATAACATACACCCTGAGTAAAGCTCAGACCATTCAACCTAAACCTTACTAGAAAAAGGGGTGACAATATTTTAATTGTAATCTTAGAAATCATTCAACCGATTATTTCTTCTTTAAGAGACACCCCTAGTATAATATACAAAGATAAACACCTAGGCAACATTTTCCGTTAATTACTTGCATTTCTAGCTTGTTACATACATCTTCATGAATCATCATTTATTATGACTAACTAATTAAAAAATAAAGAGAAATAAGATCTTTTAGAATATTTGCTAAAATATTATTTTTAAATGATTGAAAGAGGGAAAAACAACCCTTTTATTTTGAGAAGGATTCCATCCCTTTCAATGTGTATGACAACAACTGACATTTACGAGGATTCAAACTGTTGAACAGGGTGTAAATAAAAAAAACATCTCATTGAGAAAGGGTTACCTAGGCTACATTTCTTGTAGATTCTGAAACGTTCACTTATCCATTGAACAACTTTTGTTGGGATTGTTGACATAAGTATAAAAATGTAATGCTGTAATACGTCAGGATTTGAAGTTTATGGGGGAAAAAAAGCTGAAAAGCAAAAATTAAATTACCATTAACACCCACATACGCCAGTTTCTTAGATATTTTTATTTTTGGAGTTTTCTCTTTAACAATTGATTTTCGTAAGTATAGTACTGTAAACATTTTTTATGGGTAATGAAACCGAATTTTAATAATTATGTATCCTAAAACTTTGTCTAATTCTGTTTTTCTTATAAGATTTTTTTCTGAAATTCGTTTTGTTATTGTAGAATGCGTGTATACTGGGTGATTTAATAGTAAAAAATGTTAAACCATTTTGCTTATAGTTTAGTTCAACTTTTTAGTTCATATGATTATTTAACTGACAGTTCGAGAAATGGCGAAGGTTAAGTTGAAAATTGACTTGGTATCAACGTGCAGCTTGGAATTTGTATCCAAACCCTTTTCTTCTCGGTGATCCCATTGAAACCGTATCATAGGGGTGAGTGAAGGGCACACATTCAGTTATGGCCACTTCCTGTTCACAGCTTGCTTCCTTCCGCTGTCTGCACGAACGCCATTGTCCGCGAATTTATCGCATACATTGCCTGTTATGATTGTACTGTACACCGTTGGCTCAGTTTGCTTTCTCTCATTCCCAAACTATACGAAATACATATTCCGTTCATAATAGAAAATCCCATCTAACCCCATAGCGAAATTGTTGCCACCTCACAGCATTTTGCTCTGCTGATGTACAAACTTGTGCACTGGCTAGTAAATATGTCACACCAGTACTATTTATATGTCACTTTTTATTACAGAAAGATCCAATTTTATCAACAATTATTTTTTTCCTAAAATGCACACTGAATGAGTAAATATAATTAGAGATAAAATATTCATTCTTTTATCAAGTGAGACGGGAAACTTTCAAAACGGAAAACCTTTTATTCTGCCTCAATTTTAATATGAAAGAAACTGATAGAAACTGATAGATAAAAGGCATTGAAACAGTTTCATTACAACGAAATTTTTATCTAAAATACAGAAAAAAAATATTTAAAAAATTTGTTCAAAATTATCGTAGTAATCAAAATTAAATTCATATGCATTAACAAATAGTATCTATTTAAAAACTTAAAAGCTTTTATTGAAGACTTTTATTTGCATAAGGTTATTAAATATTGCTTTCGTTAAAATGAAAGTTTTACGTGGTTTTTAGTTAATTTTAATTCAGGCCTCTGTGAAAATAAAGATCAAAAAAAAGTTAACTTAAAAAATATTTTAATACTGTCGTTTTAAAGGTTGCCCACATCACATTAATTTTATTTCCTTCTTGAACTTGTAAACTTTTTTTAAAGATATATTTTGACATTAAAAAAATAAAACAAGAAAATTTATTGTAAAAAGGGATTTTTTTTCTTGTTTTGTTTCGGATTCTGTCTCAATATGTAACATATTTTTTTGTTTGATTCTTGATCTTATTGTTTGTTCAAATCTCGTTGTACGATTCGTTTCTTTCCAAATCAATGATCAAATTTTAACGCTCAAATCTCTAATGCGTAGTTAAATATGCTGTTTTCGTTTAGTGTTGTATGATACAATCGCGTTGAACGTAAGTGGGATTAAGTTTTTAATCAAATGTAACTACATATAATTGAAATTCAATTAGTTTTTCAGTTGAAAGCAAATTGAATCCAATAGAAGCATTGAACACTGAAAATTGTAATTAAAATTTGTTATTAAAATTGGAAATTTTGATAAACTTTTTTCTAGATTCCCTAGTTGAAAAATTGCCAATTCTAATTTTAAACGATTAAACATGTTTTAAGCATATTTTAGATTGATAATAGTTACCCCTATTGATTGTATTGAATTTGTCGAATTAATTACTAACGTAAATTCTAGGAATTTTCAGATATGGAAATTTGAAATTATAGTTTTGCCTTTGAGAATTCTAAAATTCAAAGAATAATTTTTCATTGGGTGATGATTATATTTTGTAATATAAAAACATTTATATTTGAAGCGATAATTTTAATATTAGATGGTAGGAAAAATATTTATTGTCATAATTTAAAAAAAATATGTTATACTACTCAAAATTCGATACTACATATAAAAACAAAAATTTTGGTGCCAAAACGGGCTTTTCCATTTTCCATTTAAATAACACAGGAAAAATTATTTTTATTCTGGTTTTTCAAAGCTTTGGGATAGTTCATCGTTACAACAATCTGAGAGAGAGTATTTAAAAGAACAGCACGTTCTAAAAAAAATCTAAGAATAATATGTTATATCTTTTTTACATAGTATAAAACAAAGTCGCTCCCGCTGTCTGTTCCCTTAGATTTTTTAAACTACAGAACGGATTTTAATGCAGTTTTCATAAATTGATAGAGTGATTCAACAGGAAGGTTTGCAGGTATAATACATGCAAATTAGAGTCGAGAAAAATTGAGAAATTCAAAGATTTGTAATGTCATGTCATAACCAACATATTTTCATGCACTTACATTGCAAACGCTGGCTAAACCTTACGAGATAGATAAAACCAATATACGGCGAAATTGTGTATCTTAAAAAGATTGATAAAAAAAATCTGCGACGGTATATGTCTATCTCCTAAGGATAACCCACTGGAACCATTTTTATCTTTTACATATTATAACAAAAAAAATATTGGTTATTTACCAAGATATTTTAAACAACACGGTATTATTCCTTGTCCAATTAAATACGTTGTGCATGTCATGTAGACTAAAATTGCTCTCTACAGCAAATCATAAAAATGAATATCTTAAAAGATATCAAATATTTAAAAAGCGTTGGCAGAACGGCTGGCTATTTTTAGTACGTCGTGGTCGTACGTAGTGGCTGTTTTATAGATATCTTGTTCTTATAAATACAAAAATGTTATGATGGTCCTTATTTAGGAAAAAAACTCGAATAATTCTACACCAATTGAGCTCAAATTTTGAAACAAAATACAGTCCGCTTCCAGAATGGTTGTATCTATATTTCGCGCCAGTAATATATCCGCGACCGCGAGAAAACAGCTTTTTTTATGATCAGCGGTGTATCTCATGTACCCTCAACCCGTTGAACATATCATAACCAGCAGTCAAATGGTGAAACAGGGAACATGAAACATTACATGTTACCAATTTGTACATTTATAGTATTTTGATAAAAAAAGAGTACCTAATTTTGCCTCATCAAAAAGAGTATATGGTTCTTAAAAGAGTACGGTTGGTCACCCTACATAGGATAGCATAACAATTGAATCCTACAGGAACCGTGTATTTTCGATAAGTTTCGTTAGAGTTCGTGAAATAGCTTTTAAACGCACTTTCCACAAGAAGGCCTGACCAATTTTACAGAGAAACGACAGAAATCTCTAAAAAGTTTAAATTAAAAATTTAACAAAGTTTACTGGGAAATAAATATGAAAATCAATCAACACCCGATAAAATTAATAATGAAATTTAAAAAAAAATATTTGAATTTCTAACTTGTTCATTGTCGGAGATATTAATTAGAAATAAACGTATTAAAATATACTAAATTTTTAAATAATTAATAATTACTTAACGTAACTAACTTTAATGAATTTTTGTTTAAGATACCTCATTAGTATTTTAATAGAGAGAGATATTAACATATGGAATACCAATTATCATTTATCTTAAAAAGGCACGATAACTGTAGGATAGCTCCTAATCTCTTCTACTAAAATAGCTGAATGGTTTTAAAAAGCATTTGTTATGAGAGAGATTTTTAAATTTTCTTAAAGGGCCTTTTTACTTAAAATCGTGTAGAGCCTGTGAGATAGCTTATATCTCTTTCTAGAAAAGTGGTTTTAAAGATTTAAATGAACTTACTTTAGATCTAAAGCCTGAAAGTAGTTATCATCTTTTTCCATCAAAATCGATTAATTTTTATATTTCCCTATGGATAAAAGGAATCTATTAAATAATCAATTAAATTTAGATACTCTCAGCAAAGCAAGTGGGTATCAGCTAGTTATAGCTTATAAATATAGTTGAAAAATATAGAAAATTTTTAATAAGTGTTATTTTGAACTACTTTATCTTTTAAATGGTTGATCTGGAAAACTTTTGCAGCCTTTTTTGTAGAGTGTAAAATTTTCTTTAAATTCATTTTTTCAGATTATTTTTACAAGGAATTGTTCTAAGGTTATGAAAATTAAAAAAAAAACCTGTATGAAAAATGAAAAAAATAGATCGAGTCAAACCTTAATATTAATATTAAAAGCTCGTTTTTGTAGCAAAATTATTGCTTTAATATACACAACCAATTTTGGCCAATATTTAAAAAAAATGCGTTTCAAATTTGCTCCAAATATATTGTTAATCATTAATTGAAAAGTTCACTTCCAACGCGTGTATTTTAATATATAAACAATTTTTTTTGGTGTTTAAAGTCGCTTTAACATATAAGGTCATATCACGACTGTCTACTTAAACACAGAGAATTTCTGTTGGTCGCGAAGAAGGCAATTGCTCTAGCCACTGCGTCAATAAGTGGTGTGCCATTTTTTGTTTGTTCTTAAATACACGTTAAAAAAGATTCTAATATATTGAATTTAAAATAAAAGAAGCTTCAGTTTGGGTGTTTTAGTAGACAATTGCCAAATATTTTAAAAGCAAATCTCCCGTAGAGATTAAAACTTCAGCCTCCCATCAATGCATTAAAAATAAATCTGGTTAAAAAATCCCAAGCATATAATAAAAAAAGGACATGAAAAACTTTACTAATACAAAATAGGTATATACTATATTAACTATCGTTCTTAAATCATAAATGACAAAAAAATTGACAAACTTTTCCATCATTAAATTATTACATTAAAACTTTGATTACATTAAACATTAAGTGCTTGTCTGCAAAGTTTTCACTTTCGAGTGATAATTTTTTGCATTTTAAATTTTATTTTGTGTTTTTTAGTTTCCATTATAATTTAATCTCACATATAAATACCTATCATTCAACAAGTTTTCATTTGATTTTGTCTACCAAAATAACAGGATTAAGAAAAAAAATGTATCTCATTTATCATTAACTAATTTATGAACGTACCTACATATATGGGAAAATGATAATTGAAAATTTTCAAACTGAATTATTGTCGCAATTAAATAATAAAATGATAATGAATTGGATAATAATTTTATAAAATTCAATTAATAAATTGATAGGTTTACATTGTATTATTTACTTTTAAGGAAAATATCGCTCATACTTTATAATAATATTATTAATATAGCGATAGCATTAATTTAAAGCATTTCAATTATATTTGTATTTGCTTTTATATGATCAATCATACAATAAACACAATTACTGTAGTGGAATTTACAAATACAAAATTGAAAAATTAACCAAAATTTTCAAAAAGCAATTAAATGAATTTTGTTAATTGCTCTTTTTCCCTTGTTGCCAAAACCTATATAATCATTTTAATAAGCTAGTTCAAATTTAAATTTCAATTACATAATATTTTATCATTTTTTTTTTTTGATTTTGAAATTTGAGAGTTTACTTCATTTAAACGTTATATTATAATTTCGTTAAAATCTTATTATGGAAATATGCAAAAGAGTGTTAAATTAAATGTTAAAATAAACATTTAGTACGTGTAAAATTTAATTATTTCGCTTCGTTTAATGGAAGGTAGCGACACCCCGTCGTTGCAAAGTCACACTGAAAGCTTTGTTATGCACTTCCGCAGTGCATAAGTTATACCGGTGTTAAGGTGGAGTTGCATTTGTTTGCATGTGTCGTCAAAAAAAAATTTAACATATCTACTAAGTTCAATTGTTCACAATTCGCTTCCTTGGTATAAAATAAAAATATTTAGTGTCATTTCAATTAACATTTTTTTTTTTTGGAAACTGAGAATTAAATTTATAACCAAAGTCATATAAAAATTAAAATTATCATACTTAGTTTAGTTTCATTCATTTAAAAAATGATCTTTAACGCTATTCAATGAAAAGAATTTCAAAAAGAAAATATAATATAATTACTTAACATACCTTACTTAAAGAAGCAATGTGACTGATTTTTTAAAGATTTAAGACCTATTGTTGCAATCAACGAAAAGTTAAAATTTTTATCGAGAAACCTGGTAACATTAATGATAGGATGTAATTTTATGAAAATCTTTTGCCAGTTGGTTCTCGAGAGAGCTGATACTAAATTAGCTACCAAAATTTATAAAAAATTGAAAATTTGAAAAAATTAATACTTCTGTTTGTGTTTAAAAATGTTATCAAGTTTTAGAGGGAGCTGATTCCAAATATTCCATTTAACATGTAAATTTTCGTAACAGATTCGAAAGCATTTATTTAAAATTTTTAAAGCTCAAAACACAACTTCAATTTGAGTATTTTTTCTATTTTTTATTTAAAAAGTGTTTTCAGCCGTTACGACCATAAACAATACACTAGTGTAGAAAAGGGATTAAAATAACATGAAATAGAATAATATTAAAATAATGTTAGTTATAGTTTTGTTAAGTTTAATGTTTGGATATATTAACTGTCGTTTTATATTTTGATATTGCTATTATTTTTTATATTTGTTATAGTTATTTTGGTCGCTGGGGAAGGTGGGTCAAGTTATTTTTTGTTAGGCATCCCGCCACATGCTGATAGTATTTGGTCAACATAAATTTGTGTTTGGTTATTAGGCCATCGCTTGGGTTCATCTCTTCTCAACATCTAAGCAGTTATGAGTTTCGTCGAAGAAAATCACCTGGTCAGTTCCGTTGTATTTCTCTTTCGTAGATGTCTTTATACCCACTAGTTTTTGGTAGTTTTTCAGATACGCCTACTCTTGGTTCCACTTTTTCTGTCATTCTTTAGTTACGGATTCTATATTAGTTTTAGTATTTGTTTCAGGCGTCTTGGGTGGAACGGAAATGGCCATTTAATTTTTTTTAAAGAATTTTGTATGCGACCGGAAGGGATTTTGGGTGGTTGCTTTTATTTCGGAAAAGATTGGGAAATGAGAAATTTTTGATTAAGGAGTGATTTGGGTGGTTTGGTGTGCTAGTGGACTTTGTAAAAAATTTCATGATGAGTTTTAATCTTCGACTGTTCAGGTCTGGTTTGGTTGCTTCAACCAGCATGCTGGTTATTGGACGGGTTCGATGGGCAGCTGTAACGATTCTGATCTCTAAATTATGTATTGGGTTCAGGATTTTTAGCGCTGTGTGTTTGGCTGATGGGTATGCCACAACACCATAGTCTATTTTAGGTCTTATGAAGGATCGATATAAATTAAGTAGTTTAACATTACGTCAATACAAAGGTATTCAAATATCAATCTATTTGCTTTTCAAATAGATTGATTTGAGAGATTTGAATAAATTTTTAAGCTCAACTGATATCTGGTGATGAACCTGATTGCCTTTTTTCTAGACAGTAGACAAGAGTCATGCTAAGATATTTTTGAATGTCGAGTTTTTTAATGAACTACAAGGCATTGGCAATGAGACAGTGTGATAGACTGAAATCTCTGTGCAAGGAGGGTAGTACAGATTAAAGTATCTACAGAAATGCTGCATCCACTAATAGTTCTCCACAAATGTAATCCCAACATTTTCGATTGACTAAAAGTATTTAGTGATTTAGCTTTGAGCAAAGATTTAGCATATAAAAATAATTTTTGTAATTATTTTTAAAAAAATATTTTTCTAATAAATAAGGTTTACTTGATGCTTCATGAAGCAGGTAGATAAGATCTAAGTAGTAAATTATAAAGGCGAATGTCACTTTGTTTTATTCTCTTATAAGTAAAGAACGCATCTTGGAGTCATTTTGGCAGATAGATAGTTTGTAGATCTGTGGGTCACTGAGTTTATTTGTTATTCTGAAAAATACAGAATTTTGATGAGATACCTACGATTTCACCCCTTTTAAATACACGAAAAAATATAATTGGTGATATAGATTGTAGATGTGTTAGACCATTAACAGCAATTTAGCAAAAACTGTTTCTTATATTTACAAATAATTCTTGCGAAGTGAATGCTGTTCATTATGATAAAGATTTTAAACCAATTTTATTGAAGGGAAAAAAGATGTTGAATAGAGAATATGTGTTATAGGTCTTAAGATACACAATGATGCATGAACACTTTAAGAAAAAAAAATAATAATTTCATGCGATAAATGTTAGATGCCTACTTCTTCTTATTCTTAATTTTTTAAATTTTTTGTCACTTTTAATAACTATGGTCATGTCATGGCTCTTGGTGTTAGTTATGTTGAAGTTATTGTAGTTGTGTGGTTGTGCCAGTTGTCTTTCGAACGATGGTTATGTGAGTTGTCAGTGGAGTAGGTGTATTCTTTGTTATAAACTATTTAAGGCAGTAACATCTAAAGTTATATTATGACTGTATATAATGTGTTATATTATGAAGTTATATTATGTCTGTATCGAAAGACAAGAAATTTATGTAAATTTCTAATTCTTGGTAAGATTAAGATTCAATGAGAACCTAACCGCGCATGAAGCGGTAATCCAAAATATCTTACTGCTACACCTCTATAATAAGGCTTATTGCAGCATTTCTAAGACTAAAACAAAAAAGTTAAAAATATTTCTCTTAAAATTCTAAAAATCGATAGATTTACTCGTGCCCAAATGAGCATGCTATCGTTAAATTTTACTAATTTCTTGAGCTACTAGACGTTGTCTACAAAGTCGGTACGTTTAGCTACCTTGACGCAATGTATATTGCTTTAATATAAAACTATAAAGTTACAGTAGGTACAATTAAAAAAAAAATAATAATATCCATTTCATTGCATTGAAATTATTACTATGCATCAAATTAGTTCTCACTAATAACTTAGTCGCAATTTTTATTTCTATACTAACAAAAAAGTTATAAAAATGCAAATTAAGGCCCAAATTTTACCTTCGTTTCCTGAAATGACACTGGCTCAATGTAATTGAATTTTTATTTTATTCAAGTTTTCGTTGAATAATCGGTTTAAGATGAACGAGTTTTCAGTAATGTTGTTCGTTTAATTGAATTTCTTGTTTCAATTGTAATAATTTTGTGTATGTATATACTTACATATATTTATTTAAAATTTTCCTACAGTGTGTGTTACTTGTACAATTATCGTTAATGTAATTTGACGCTGAAGCCGGTAAGAAAAGTTAAAGAAACTTGTCGGATATAATTCCAATGTTAGTTTCAGCGTTGAGAAATAGTTGTAAGTCAAAGTAGAAAATGGGGTAAGTCGAACACGGGCGGAAACTTCGTTTAAATAAATTTAATTAGTTGTCTCCGTAATGCAAAAAGTTTCAAATTATCTTTAACTCGTAATTATGATTTTAATTGATACTATTGAAGAACATTTTCAGGTGATATACTTATTGTTGTTATGCGTTTATCGTTGATTTTAGGACTTTCTTAGTCAATTTCATTTCAATGAATAATATTAATGGTGCTAATAATTGTTCATCGTATGGACAACTGTTATTAGATGCGATGTCGCGTCTATCATCACACATAATTATTACGCTTGTCACTCATCTCTTGTAACGGGCTTTCCATCAACTCATATTGACGAATGAGGAATCACCCGTTTTGTGTTTTAAATAATCACCTGCATTCAGCCATAAATTAAATCCCACAACAACTCTCTACATTAAAACAACCAATAAAACGTTTACTCTTTATTCTCCATTAAATGAACTTCATATGAAGTTTGATTAATTTGATTTTTATTTTTAAAAATATGCTCAACACAAAGACTATTTGTAAAACGATAATATAGAAAAGACTGTTTCGTTCATTAAAGCGCATATCCAATTAAAGTTTCATAACTATATGAAAAGGTAAGCTTTTCGAATCAAATTCATACGTTAGTGCACACAACGCTTTAAGCTTGCCACATATTATAATGGTTGGGACTTGGGAGTAAGCTCCCATTTATTGTCAGATATTTCTCTTACGCCACACACTAATCTTGCTCTTTTTCCATGTGTATCAAAACGTTAAAATAACAAAGCATATGGATGTGAATTTTTTTTTTAACAAAATTCGGTTTTTCTTGGAAACGTGTTGAATTTATCGATTTGTGCAAAGAATATATTAGAAACGAACATTGTCGATAAATCATAACAATGAGTTGGCATTTTTGAAAGCTTTAACTGACAGGACTAACAGCTTCATTTGATCCATAGCCAAATAATTGCAGTAAGATTTTATGATAAATATATGTTTTATGCTCAGAAAAATCGGTTATATCTACACGTTTTGATGACCCTTAAAAATTCAATCTAGGACAATTCATTTTCAATATTCTTTTTTGTAAACAATATTTTTTCATATCTTTTCTTACACATTTTTCCTGGTTCAGAGTTTAAAAAGCATTAAAATTACAAATGATTTCAATTTGCAATATTTGTAATATGATAATTTAAGGTGTCGGAGAACGTATAAAATTTAAATTCTGGCAGAAATGTTTGATGACATAATAAAAAAAAAATTTTAATTAAGAACAATTAAAGTTACCTTCTCTTGCACTATCTGTTACACTGTAATTTATATTTAGCTTTCATAGGTTATACCTTTTTGAATAGTAAAAAATATTAGTTTTTGAAAACTTAATAATACTGGAGGCTCTATTTTGTTTGAAATACATATATCTCAAATTTTATTTTTGTAATCGGGCCAAATTTCAGAATTTGAATTTTTGAAATATATTACCATTAAAATTGCTCAGTCGTTCTCTTACTTACAGGGATAAAACATCGCTCATTAAAAATCGAAATTCCAATATCAATAGTTTTCTAAACCCAGACAATCGATGTCATTAAAAATTTGAAGCATAAATAGCGTAAATGTAACGCTGCTTCGTCGGTTTGAAACAATAAAACGGAACAAAATAACGGATACAGAACATATGTACAACATTATTAACAATACCTTTTATAATTTAATTTAAAGCTAATTATATTTATCCTTAAGATTTAGACGAATGTATCAAGTAAAATAATTATAAATTAACAATTTGGCTTTCGTAGTAGTAGTAGTAGTCACTCAACTATGGTTCTACTTTCTAGAACCGTTGATAAGAGAAGAGGAGGGTTTAATAACAAAAAAACACACTGGAATGGTTGGGTTGGGTGTAGAAAAAGCATTTGATACGGTTTGGCACATGTGGGTCTCCTGTATAAAATGATCGTTTTCAAATTCCCAAAGTACCTTATTAAACGTATGCACTCGTATCTAATTAGCCTCTTTCCTCGGAAGATTTAAAAAAGATCCGCTAGGGGCAGCACCGGTGGGGCGGTACATATATTTTGAATTCTCTATTGACAATAACGTCAAACGTACGTCTTCTTATTATTAGAATAAATAAATATTGTTATCAAAAAAATTATATATATATATATATATATATATATATATATATATATATATAATTAATAAGTATAATTATATATGTATTATTATACGTTATAGCATAGCAAAAAGAACGAGGAATAGCTTGGGATGGAAAATTAGCCCAGTTTGTAGTAGGAAAACTGCATGATGTTGAACTTGGTAGTTGGGTTGAGTAATTTCATGCGTTGCTGTTTATCCGCTAGACATTTACCACAATCAATTTCAACGAAAAATTTTTTATCATTACCGTTTGCAATGCATTCTTCAATTCTCAAAAAAAAAACAATTTAGTTTATTTAAAATAATAAAATTTTCAACAACACAATGACATATACGAAAAAATTTATGACCAACTAACCTTTTAACTAGGACATTTTTATTACCTGACACGGTTAAGCTACGACATGCAAGTCATCGTTTTAAATCCCGGGCAAGATGATCTTGCACTTTTGCGAATTTCAATTTTGTCCCAGGTACATCATCTTCCGTTAATTCCATTATAATTCTATACGTTTGACGTTATTGTCAATAGAGAATACAAAACATATGTACCGCTCCACCGGTGCTGACCCTAGCGGATCTCCTTTAACTCTTCCGAGGAAAAAAGGCTAATACAACGAACTTTCCAAATTAGAATGGGGGAGGTTACCTCAGAGAAAAAGATGATAACAGCGGGCATCCCTCATTAAGGGTTAGTATTGAGTCCAATACTGTTTATTATGTTTGTGAATGATCTGCCCATGAGGAGAGGTATGATGGTGTCGCTCTTTGCTGATGATAGAGCCTTGGGTGTCTCATCTTGGAGAGTGGATACTAAAGCAAACAGATTAAGCCAGAGGATGGGAGCACTGATAAAATACTTAACAAAATAGAAAATTAAATTAAATGTGGAAAAAACCAAAGCGGTTTTATTTACAAAGAGAAGGCCAGATTGTTAAAATAAAAAATAAACGTCGAAAAAAACAAAGAATAGACATTGTTCTCTACTGTAAAATATTTGGGAGTAACTTTGGATCGGTCTCTAACATTCACCACATAGAGGGAAAAGACTTGTAAAGGTGGGAGTGGTTACACACATTTATTTACACATAATAAATAAAATTACAGTAGGCAGTACTGGTTCCGAACAAATTGAATTGCTTAAGGTATATAACGTCGTTTCGCCAGGGCAACTGCGAGAGGTATCATTGTATGTTCGAATTCCATTTCCAGTCGCCACAGAAATTTGAAACTTAACACAAAAAATAAAATGTTATTATACAAAGTGATTGTAAGCTCTAATATCCTACGAATTCAATCCTTTCAGTCAAAAGTCCTTCGTCAAATTCTTAATGCCCCGCAATACGTAAGTAATGACACTATCCACAAAGATCTGGATATCCCCACCGTTGCGAGCTTAAAATGACTAAACGCTTCCTTAACTTTTACTCTCAATTATCTTCCCATCCCAACATAAATGCCAGAACCCTCTTTTCCTTATTACATCCAAATAATCCTCCACGGCGACTTAAGCGCCGATGGCCTAGAGATCTCCTATTAATAAACTCTTAGAGAGTTGGCTGGTCACTCTCATCATGCCTATGGAGGCATGTGGCTCTAGGTATAGTTTTATTTACTGGCCTTAGAGACACAAATAGTGTTCAGTATTTTATATCACCTCATTTGCTTATTGAAGGTCTTCATTGTACAGATTGCAAATAAAGTTAAAAAAAAATTTATTTTCATTAAATTTAATTCAATTTCATTTGGTTTTTCGAAGAATTTTACGGTATTATCAAGTACATGTATTTACATTTCTTGTACATCTTCTTTTATATCCGTGTGCCGTCAAAACCGGGGTCCATACTCAAGCGTTTCAAACAGTGTAATATATGTAATTTTCAGTGCGGTTCATAATTTGAACGGAGTCTGTATGAGTTCTAACCTTGTAGCCATCAAAGCCTAAAGCTTTTACTGGAATGTTTTTCCTGGAAATATTCAAATAAAGGGGCTTCTAGGCTAAAGAGTGGGAATTCGTGTAGACATATAGGCTGTATGCATAACGTTCTTTTTATATTCATATTTATTTTTATTCTATTAAATTTTTTAAAACCTATAATGGATTTTATTTATGTTATTCTAACCAACATTGAGTTTCATGTAAATAAAGTCCTATGAAGTATTGCAGGTAGTAGATATTTCAATTAAAATAATTATCAACTTGACAACAGAACTTTTCATGTAGGCGTTATATGTATATGGTAGTAGACACGCATTCGATCGAGGTTTTCACCTATATAAAAGTAAATCAACAGAAAGAAAGAAATTCCCCTTTTCTTTTTTTTTTTTATTAATGTGTAGTTTTTCTTAGCTGAAAACCTATGGAAATGATTTCAAATATATTGGATGGCATATTGTAAGGATAGTGTTCATTTTAACTAATTGTAAGACTTGAAAGCGAATAAAATGTATTTTCTTCAAAAGTTGGTATCTTTGAAATAAGTAGGTACACTTACATGTTTAACTCTGTAAATGATAAACGTATTCAAATATTTATCGATGCGTTAGTTCGTTTGGAGTAACAAAATCAATAATAATTTAGTTTAGCATTGGTGCAGTAGCGCTAGTTAAAGAGACACACATCCTCTATTTGTTTGGTTTATAAAGCGAATTGTGTTGACCGTTGTCCCTTGGGGGCCTCGTTGCCGGTGTCGATTAGAAACTTTGTTTACAAATAAAACAGTACCCAAAGAAAGCAAAACTAAATATATTTCTCCTTGAACGGCTTTTTTTTTGCGTTTCTCGTAAGAAAACGAGTTTAAGCTCGAGCTTGATTTATGCTGTCGACTCAATTTTTTCTTGCTCAATGCGATATTTGCGTTTTCTTCGAAAACTAATACAAATTTAATGGGAAAGAGATTTGCTTGCTGGTAATTATAGAATTAATTAGGATTTCTCTTACACAAACAAATGCACGATGTCTTAAATGTCAGAGATGATTTTAATTGAATAGTAACATTTCGTTTAATATAAACTTTAACTTGTCTTGAATAAATATTTTGATTTACGTTTTCCTAATTACAACTTTTCGAAAACAGAAATCTATTTGCAGCAGTATTTACATAAATTAAACGTGAACGTTGAATGAGAAATGATTAAAATTTTTCTTTCAAATATCTAACGAAGTGAGTTTTTCACGAATATTTATCGTGCGTTCTTATCCTAACATCTAATAAAGCAAAGCTTTTGATAAAACACAATTTTACCTTTATGTTGCAAACATGATGTAAAACTAAACGTGATGAAATAATAACTCTCAGTTCTTTTTAGTTAAGCTCTTAGTAAAGCGATGAAGTAAAAGTGATAGTAATTAAAAACCATAATTTATTAATCAGTTAAATTTTTTTCACAAGTTTAAATCTTTTAAATACAAAGAGGTAGGCATTAAATCGTTTGTATATAACAATATTAACTGTAATATCATTCGTAACATAAATTTAATAAAAAGTTTCAATTTAAAAAACTTTCAAGTTAAATACGTTTTTTCTTTTTTAATAAAATGAAATAATTATTCGATTTTTCATTTGAGAGATTTTTTTTCCAACAATTCCAACATTATAATCTCAAGAACGGCCGTCTCATGTTACAATAACCAACCGCCAGATGGTATATTAAAACACTTAAATTCCATGATTTACATTTCACACAAAAAGTAAGTTTTCATTCAACGCGGGAATGGGAATTGGGGGTGTGTTGAGGGAGAGAGAACGCTTTCGCGAGATTTCCCACGGAGTTGATGGGACACACAAATGTTCGCACCCTCCATGAAAGTTACGGGCCAAGTTTTGAAACAGGTGACCGAAGAGGCGAAGCTGCCACAAATCATTGCAACTCGAGTGAATGCAGATTTCCGACACCATCGCTCTTTTTTATTACTGACTCAATTACACCAACTTAAAATGGTCATATTATTTTTCCTATAATATATTTCCTATAAGTATATGTACAGGTTTTTACTAAAGTCGACAATCCTGCAGTCAAATTGGTAAATCAAAAGTCGTTATTTCTCAAGTAGATGGATTTTTAAGCACAAGAATAAACTGTTTGTATAAACAAATAACGGTTTAAGAAAGCGGAAGGTGTTGATGGACACCAAGTTGCAATTAAGTTTATGTAGAAATGTGTGATTCTCACCCGCTTTGCTGAGCGTACTTAAATAACAATCAATTATAATCATAAAAAACTTCAAACCTTTCAATAAATTTTTTCTAGGTATTTTAACAAAAATCTTATTATATAACAACAGTGTTTCCCAGAATTTTGACATATGTGTACCCCTTTAATTTTTGTAAGCTCTGAGTACCCCTTGTCAAAAATGAATGTATCGTTTTGATAATCACTTTCATTAATAAGCACAGTGCAACAGTTATCTTCACCAAACTCCGGTATAAGGCGTAGATCCATCAAACTCTTCCCTTACCCTTGAAGGTACACATACCACATTTTGAGAAAAGCTGTCTTACAGGAATCGTATTTAAAAAAAAAAATGATAAATAGCATTCAAATTATTGAAGCTAACTCCAAAACATTTGATAATTATAAGTTTCATAAAAATCTACTCGTCAGGAGAATCATTAGCTAGCCTACAAATATCTGTGGCAACTAGAAATGGAATTTGAACATGCAGTGATACCTCTCGCAACTGTCCTGACGAAACGACGTTATACACTTTAAGCAATTCAATTTGTTCGGGGCCAGTGCTGGTCACTGTAATTGGAAATATATATGTAAGTTTCGAATTCAGAAACTTAAAACGATAAGACAAAATATTGAAGCGGTAAAATAGATCTGTAATTGGTAAAGCATATTATGTACAAAGCGATTAATATTATTAACAATATTTAATTAACCTGATTCAATATTATTGTCGATATTTATATTAAAATATTATTATATTATAATTATTATTATTTTTGTTGACAAGTCTTGTTGTCCAGAGAAACGTGTAGTGTCGGAGTCAGCCGACTAAGTTTGGCGGGGACGTTCAAACTTACATATATATGTAAATAAATGTGGGTAACCACTCCCACCATATATTCTGGTGACCCCGAATTGCAGCACGCAACGCAGCAGCGAGGAAGGCCATTCTGCCTAAACCTGCAAGTTTAGCCTTATATTTTGGACGCCATACAGACGCCACATACATCGGACCTCCTCACGGATGACTTAATTATGGAGTAGCGGCATCCTAGGCTTCGGACTCGAGCCACAGCAGCTCGTTCCCAACGGCCCCGGCTCCACGACGGCTCCAATCACAGCAGCCCAGAGTCTCACAGCCCAATGACGATAATAATTGTGACCAAGTCCTAGAAGGGGAGTGATGTGGCGACTAGAAATGGAATACGAATTTGCAGTGATACCTCTCGTAACTGCCCTAACGAAACGTTATGCACCTTAAGCAATTCTATTTGTTCGGGGCCAGTGCTGGTCAATGTAATTGTATATAGATATGTAAATGTGGGTTACCACTCCCACCTTACAAATCGAATATTTTTCCAAGATCTTTAAAAACAATCCCGTCTTTATTTGAAAAGATTCTTGTGTCCTTTTTGAATATTCAACAGCTTTTTAAGATAGATTGTAGTTAGTATCCTACAGAACTATAATAAAGATTCTCTAATAAAGACCATAAACTTAAATTTTGTAAGTATCCTATATTAGGAATCGTAGTAATTCTAGGATCCGTAGTTTTTCTGCCAGTATAAAAAAGGCAAGGGGTTCATAACAATTGAAGGTAATCAACAATAAATACGCACCTAGGAAGGCTTATTAATTATTAGCGGTACATTTAATGTTTACTTGCCATTCTTTATCATATTTTTCATGTTTAAATTTTAAATGAAATTAAGGGGTGTCCATTAATTACGTGAGGTGTTCAGGGAGATGGAAGGGATCGAGTCAAATCTCATCTAATCTTGTTTTAGGGAGGCAAGTGTATCGGCGAATATCACGTAATTTTTTTTTTGTCTCAAAAACAGTGTAAAATTGTAAATTGGCTAAATTAAGCAAAAGAATTCACTAAAATGTGTCTAAATTTCGTACAATAATATTTTGTGTTTAGAATACTTGTTTTTATTTTTAGAACAAATCAATGCATTTATTAATAAATCGGGGGATGTGGTTAAGTCAAGTCTCACGACATTTTATTAGCGGGGTAAGGGGGTCGAACAATCGCCAAAAAGGTTTCACGTAACTAATGGACACCCCTTAACTTCTTGTCTCGCTAATATAACAGAAAATCTGTTTGTCGCAACAATACATACACAACATAATATTAACATGATATTAGTATTAGAAATAATATGTTAAAACAATATTTGTATGAGTGTATGACTTACGCTCTCTCTTATATCACTGATATTCATATTTTCCTTTTCGCGCAACGGACCTTCATTTTCTTCAATCAAGCTTTCATTTATCAAGTCTTTTGTAACATGTCAGAAATAATTTAGTTCTAATAATTACTTGAGGAGACTTACTATATTTAAACTTATAAACTGTCAAAATAAAAATACTTAAAAAGTTTTACGCTCATTATCTTTCATTCCATGGTTCACTTCTTTTTATCTTCTTTAATAATGTCATACATATAAACGACAAAATTGTTTTATAATTTTGTTTAGTTTCAGTAAATATTTGAGTGGCGATAAAGAAATTCCTTGATTAACTCGACTATTTCTGAAGCACAGGTCCAAACCATAATTATTTAAACTTACTTAAAGACTAAAAATAACAACAGTTCCATAAATAACCTAAGAAAAATAAAAATTAGGCCATAAAAATATGACATTCTGATTTATATTTTCATAATCTAAAAATAAATTTGACCAATTAAACGTGACATATTTTTCATCTTTCTTATACTCAAATTAATGTCACAGAGACATCTCAGATAATCTCATTGAAATTAATTTCTAAAAATAATATTTTAAAAAAGAGAATGCCTCCCAATGAAATTTTTCCCAGATAAAAGTTCTACCTACTTACGGTTACGTATCAAATGTAACATTTTATTTTATTTTCAATGCTTGACTTAAGGATCAGATTATATAAACATATTTTCCATATAATGTAAAAATAATTTAGACAGAAAACTTGAATTGAATTTCTTTTAAACGTTATGATTTAAAGTTTTATTATTTTTCGCCGGAATTCTTATTGAAAAACATAATTTCTCCCTTTTATTTTTTTGCATAAATAATTTGAAACTTATTTTTTTTCAGTCGACGTGAAAGTACCCAGCTTGGCGTACCAAGCTTTATAGTTAAGAAAGGACAAACTAAAGGAAATATATTCTTTCAATGCTTAGTTGTTATTGGGATCTCTTTTATTGTTTTCACAGTTAAATGATTCACACTGTCTTTGGGTTATGAAAATGTTGGAAAATAAAATTTAAAGGTAATATTTATTTCCGTTATACTTTCACAAATATATCAGTAACTTGGTGTATAGCAGTAACTTCTGTAGTCCACAGGAGGGCACCTACCCTTCTCTGCGTCGCCCTTGGTACGACCATATAGTTACATATTTCAATACCAGATCTCCCATCTTGCAGGAAAATATATCTTAACAAATTAGCTTTTTTTTTACACTTTAATTAGAGTGCTTGGCGATTAACGTTAAAAATACAAAACAAGAAAAGAAAACACCCCCAGTGGCTTTTGAATCATTTGTTTTAAATAATTATGTTTTATTTATTTAGCCGTATTTTTTTTCTTACGTTTGATATCTTTTGTTTTATTTGTTGTAAAATTTTGCTTTGCCGCAAATGAAGAAAGCTTGAGCTTTGATCATGGCTTATTTCGAGTCGCTGATACACTCTGAATATTATTTCTTCTCTTTTTTCGTTTGGTTTTAATGTATTTATTGCACGTATTTGTTTATTTTTAACATTGATCTAAGAACCAGAACGGCAATTTAAAAAAGAAAATAAGTGGAAAGTGAATTTATACATCATCAATTATTTTCTTGAGATTTCGGTTCACCGAACATTGAAAAAGGAAAAACCAACGACTTTAAAATATGCTGCTTTTGTTATGCACAGTTTCCGCAATGTGAAATTTATAAATTTTAAAATCGATATTTCACCTATATTCAAATGTCCGATCAAACTATAATTTTACATAAAAGTAACCCAGGCGTAACATTTAATAATTCCTATTATTTAAATTGTTGATTCGTTTTTGAAAACTAATAATTACTGTAATAAATAAAGATTGGCAAATTGTTATTAATAACATTTATAGACTGATAAAAATATTCTTTTAATTATCTAGTTATCTTTTTTTTCTATCCAATAAATGCAAATATTTTTACTGATTCCTTCACACAGTTTGAGCCACTTGAAGTGAATGTGAATTTTTTGAAACTAATCAAGTGCATTCGTTGAACCACGTAGTACGTACATATTACATACTCGTACATATATAGCGGTGATCCATCAGGAACGCCAGATTTTTTCGGTTTATATGTTTTCTATTAAAGGTGGTACTTAACTCCTGAAATTTTTAATAGTTATCATTTATTGCAATTGAAGTTTTTAAAAATGAATCGCTATACTAAAGAACAACGTCTTGTTATTATGAAAACACATTACAAAGGCGAAAGTTATACGAAGATAGTTGGAAAATTTTGTGAAATTGTTGACATTAATATTTTAATTAAGTAATTCACCATTCAAAAATTTATACAAAATTAAATAAAGTAATTCACTTGTAGATAAAAACTTTTGTTGCGTCCTCTTCTTATGCGGTTGGCTGAAAACATTGCAGATGTCAGTGAGAGTTTCGATTAGAATCCAGGAATATCAAAACGTCGCCATTTTTAAAAATTGAAGATAAACAGAAGCAGTTTGCAGCAAATTCTGTAATTCTAAACTTCTCGTGAAATCAATTGGAACATGGACCTTAATATGGTTTCAACAGGATGGTGCAGTATTGGTGTTAAATGCCATATAGCGACAGAAATCATAGATTTGTTAAGAGAACGTTTTCCTGGTCGTGTGATTTCCAGAAATCGTGACATTTATTGGGCGCCCAGATCTTGCAACTTATAAAGCCTTACAAAGTTTACCTCTGGGGTTTGGTAAAATCCAAGGTTTATGTGAATATACCAAAAACAATCCCAGAGCTGAAAACAGATATCTAATGCGTTATTTCTGAAAATTGAGTCAACTGTCTTGCAAAAAAAAAAAAAAACAAAAAATTTCATCAAAAAAGGCAAGGTATTCAGGCACAGCCAAGATTTGGCTAACATCGTATTCTATAATTAATTTCAACATATCTACTTTATTCATCAATAAAAATGTCGGTGTTGAATTTCGAAATTAAATTCGACATATCCAATGGACCATACTTTATTATTTTTATATAATTACTTAATATGAATATATTTTTATGCAGTTGAATAATAAAATCTCCAAAATATATTAATTAATTTTAATACAAAAAATACTTTTTCAAAAATGATGTGCTTGGTGGATCTAGTTGACATTTTGGTAATATGCATTTAGCATCTAGGTACTAGTGGTAAAATTCAAAGATATATCACATCTCCCTGAACATATTATAGTAATTCATTCTTACCAGTAAAAGCCCAACTTGCTTACTGATATGATATTTTATAAAATATTTAGTTCATAAAATAAATATAAATCGATGGAATTATCTAGTTTTGGATCTGGCACTATGAAAGAACGTAGTAACTGAAATCAACTCGTTGCGATTACTTCGGTAATGATCTAAGCTCAGCTTATTAGTGTCACTGATCACAAAAATCAACAAAATATCACTTTTAGTGTATAACATGAAAATTTATAACTAATTGTTCAAAGCCAGATATGGTAGAACTAATATTAGAATATTTTAGAAGCGAATAGTTTTGTTGTCATATGGATTTCTTATTTTTTTCTAAAAATGCAGTTTTTTGAGGAAAAACCAGAATACAAATTATAGTCTTACAGTGTTAATATAAACACTACCTTATGATTTTTTTCTGTATTTTGCTTCAGGGACATCTCGTTGTAATATATAGTATATATCAATATAATTGGACTCCACTTTCCCCAGTATCGTTTTTCTATTGTAGAAAAGTTTAGGTTGAATCTTTTACCCTATGGGTATATCATATATTAATGTGATTACCCGATAATATCATATATATAAAAATTTTATCATCACTGGGGATCAAATTTTTGTAATAAATGGCCAAATGAGAATGTAGGAAGTTAATTTTCTGTGACTTATTACAATCTAAAGCCTTAAAAGTAGTTAAAAGCTCAACGATGATATTTTTATAATCGTTCAATCGGCGATTTTCGCAAAAATTTTCAGTAAATTTTATGAATGATTCCCAAGATGATTTTCTCCGATCACTGAGTTTTTTATATATTAAAATGAAATATATAAAGAAAAACTTTATCCTTATTTAGGGGCCAATAAATATACCCTCTTCAATTTTAACCTCACTGGTTTTGACAAAAAAAAAATTCTTTAAGGTATAAAAATCCACCATCATACCAATCTGTTGCTTTTACAATGAACTTTCATCAGATCAAGTTTTATACAGGAAGGTGAAAATTTTCCATAAAACGTTGTTAATGGAGCATGCTTAACATTTTTCTGTCCTAAAGTACAAGATCTTCTTTTCTTAATATAATTTTTTTTTGTGTCCACTGTCCTATTTACAAATAAATCAAAGCTGTAAATCTCAATAAAAAAGCAACTACTTTCAAATGTTCGTATATTTAATTTTAAGAGAATTTTTTAGTTTTAAGAAAAAAATTCAAATTTCTATAAGAATCTCAGTCAAAACAACTTCCATGTAGTTGTAAAACTAATGGTGTAAAATGTCTTTGTTGAGTTTTAAAATTTACTTCACCCTAAATGCAATAGAAATCGTTAGGAATATTATACACTTTTTTGGAATTTTTTTTAGAACCAATTTACCAAGCAAATATCAAAATATAGTAACTTCACTGATATACAAAACAATTTGAACTTAAAAAAATAATTGAAGAGGATCATTAAATTTTATTGGTAATAGGAGTAACACAAAAACTAGACCCCATCAAATTATTTTTTTTTTAAATTTTAAGGTTTAATTTGCGACTCATGCCATTTTTGACTGCAAAGCCCTCACAAAGTGGTGACACCTGTATGGGATAGACGACGCCCAAACAGGCTCAAATCGCGCGAGCTTAGTACAGGGACTGCTTCTGCTAGGCAGAATGCTGAACTCGGAATGAGCAGGGATTCTTGCACAGCAAGGATGAATGAGCAGATTTAGGAGTACAATAAGCCTTGGGCTGCAGTGCGGGGGAACAAAACCCAACCTGGCTTTTTGCTAACGGGAAAAAAAAGAAGGTTTAATTTCTTATTTATGAGGCAAGCGCCAATATTGGAATCTATTTGCCGAAAGGCGTTGGTCAAATTTAGAATAATCCAGTATTTCCGCGAGGAGCCTAAATATCGACTGCAAAGATTACAAAATATACAAGTACAAAAAGGATTAAAAATACTGAAGATAACCATTGTTACGAACTGCAAAATATTTAACGTATAGGAACCAAATTGGAGAGTTTCGATATTTTAAATCTAACTAGATGTAATTATAGTGAAATTCATAGTTCCCTAAACTTACAAAAAGTGTTACAAAAACTTACAAAATTTGTGTTGTTGTATAATGATATGTTATTTGGTGAATATTCGTATACTCTTATTAGAATCGTACTGAAAACTGAAGGTCCATAGTAGGATTAAGAAAACCTTTCTAGTTTTATAAAGCAATGTAGTATTTGAAAAAAAAAGAAGTTAACATAGTATATATATTAAAAGTATAGCAATAATGTAGATAAAAGGAACAGTTTGACACTTTCGTATAAAGTAAACTCTCAACGTTTCTGATGCCAAAGTTTTTATTGAGTTATGCATGAGTCGCACACTTCTTACTTCATCCATAAACTTTTGCTCAACTCGACGACGACGATGCCAAGATACAGAGCTATAGATTGTACTTACATAAAGAGGAAAAAATAACATTTATACGATATATAAATATAGGAGACGGCTTGAACGAAATTCCATATAGGAATAAATGGCCATATTTTCACACTTGTAACATTTGCAATAAATATAAAAATGATGCTGACCTAATGGGGTTGCCGTTGAATGATATTTGGACGAGTTTTGTGGTCGCAAATCGATGCCTAAGTCTATATACAATATATGATGTGTAATATGTTTGTGAAATAAGAAAAAGAGCGTTTCGAGAAAAGTATATTTTTCACTTGTGTAAATCAGTAAGGATCATAGGCGGAGAGTTATTTTAATCAAATAATAGAAAAAAAATCTTATGATAACGATAATTAAATCGAAATATTAATAACACACTTTTTGAAATAAAAATGGGATGCAGTGAGGTATAATGTGATTGAAACACAACTCAACATCCAGTTATTATAAATGCTCCCACGAGTACCATCAATCTTGTTCTATATAGACTTTGGTCTCGTTCGTCTTGAAGAAAAAAGCTCTCCTCGCGTTCATATTTATATTTATCCCAATTTACTTTTACTTTCCTCGGTTTCCTAAAAAATATCTTAAGTAATCATCAGTTTTTTTTTATATAATTTCAGCTGAGGAAATTTGATTAAATATACAGCAAAAAATGGTACCTTTACAAAATGATATCTAAAAATATAAACATAAGTTCTTTTAATCTACTAATTGCAAAAAAATTATTTTTCATTGATAAATATATTTTAATAACTTAAAAACCTTTTAAACATTTTCCTTGTATCAATTTGTCTATTTTTGTACGGGAAATTTTAAATAATCAAACAATGATTTCAACATTGAATTGCCGGAAAATACCAACAATTTTGGTTATCTCGAATACAAAGCTTTTACTTACCTTAGTAGTTGCTACCTACCTAATGCACTATACCAAATTAATTAATTACTACCTAATTACGTTATAAATGATGAATTGATAAATAGGCACGCGTAGATTCATAAACCAAAAAAAATATTCCATTTAGTTACATCTATATAAATAGGAGATAGCTGTTGTTCAATGTTCGCTTTTAACTCAAAAATTACTGGATAGATTTCGACCATTTTTATTTTGTTTCACTTCTTATATACTTGGTTTTTATATAAAAAAAGATTTATCACGATATCTTTATTATAAACAAAAAATTACAATTTTAAAAAATGCAATTTTTACAAGCAAAATGCCTTCAGCGGTGGATTTTTCGTCGCTTTGATAGAGTGGGGCAAACGGTTTAACGCGCATGAGCTGCAAAGAGAGTGTTTATCCTTCCACTGCCTACTGATTATTTCATATTTGAGCCGCTAAGTGCACACATCGATTAACTCCATAATGCAAATGTTGAGTAAATTGATAAAATATACTTCTGAAATACATTGTATCTTATGGAAAAGCAAATTGTCATTTAGAGCTGTTATTACTTATTATTAGAAAAATTTATTTCGAATATATAAAGTTAGGAGTCAACCAAGTGTTTTGACATGAAAATTTGTAAAAGTTGAAACAGTGGAGTTAATCGATGTGTTAACTGACCGGCTCATAAGAGCGTAGACTTAATAGTTAATGCAGTTCAGTGAGATATTAGAGTAATATAGCTTTTTTTTAAATTCTCTTTTAGAATTTTTTTATATTTTACTACCAATACAAATTGAAAATACATTTTTAAGTTACAACCGTTACAATAATCAAATTACATTTCAATACTCTCTTTTATTATTGCATATATTTTTTAACCAGAAAGAGCTTAGTTGGCGAGGTACAATTTTTTTTTAATTTCTCCTTAAATGCTCTTTCTGGGTCCGCAATTGCTCCAAGTGCATAGTTAATAGTTAATTAATAATAAATTTTTAAAAATTTTTATATCTCAAGAGTAATTTTTAATTGAAATTTTTGTTTTTTAAGCTCTCTATCTGCTCTTTTCATTACGCAAATAATTTATCAAATTTTTGTAATATTTTTAATAAATAATTATTTGTAACTATTTATAGATGTATTGTTGTATTATGACCTCATCAGATGTCGTTGGATCTTATTAACATGAATAATTTAAAATTAAATTACTAATTAACTATACACTTGAAGCAACTGCGGATCCGGAAAGAACATTAAAGGAACAATTTTTTGAAAAAAGTAATAATTTTGGACTATAGAGCAATTTTTATTTTTGAATTTACAATTTTTGAAAAATTAATTATTAATTAACTAAAAATTATACACTTGGAGCAATAGCGGATGCTACTGGAGCAATTTTTTGGCGTATAGTTAAAAATGTTCTACGATTAGTTCTTTCCGGTTATTTTTAATAATTTTTTCGTTTCGAATTTTGAAATGTTTTTCCGCTGTAAATTAAATATGTTCTTAAGAAATTAATGGGGTATTCTAGTCTAGAAGCCCGAATTTCGAGCGTTTTTTGGCAGTTGATAAAAAAAAGCATTTGATATATTTAGTATCCATGTTTTTATCATGTGTTTATTTATATTCAGAAAGAATACAAAATTAATTTAAAAATTTTTTTTTTGTTATTCATTGAGTTATACGTCTTTGAAGTAGAGGGGAAAAAAAGGCCGTGTCCTCGTCGCCATGATTTCTACCCTTGTGGTCATTTGAAAAATAAAACAATGATGGATTCTTGATAAGTACAAATGTCGCTATCTCATGAACCTCCAAAACTGAAAAAAAATTTTTTTTTCATAAAATGGCGGCTACTCAAATATAAAGGTCGATTTTTTCCCTCATTTCTTAACTTTGTCGAATTTTTAAAAAATATTACAAATTTAAAATTTTAATTTTTTGTTGGTTCATGCAATAGAAAGATATTTAAAGAATATTCATGCCAAATTTTAAGTAAGTCGGGTGATTAAAAATTGGGATATTATGGCTACCGCATCGAAAAAAGTAGTTTCGAGAAAAACGCGTTTAAAGTTTCACGTTAAGCCTCAACCGGTCTAGTTGCCACGACACTAAAACGGCTACAACTTCAGAAATAATTTGAATTTTGAAAAATCCTTTTTGGGAGATATTTTTGAAAATATAAACTATCGGATTATGAAAAAAAATTTTTTTAGATTTTTTCAAATTCCTAGACTAGAATACCCCCTTTACCTACGCAGACGACGTCGCGGGTATCAGCTAGTATTCCATATAAAGGTATTCCATAATCTTTAATACTCAGAAATCAGGAATTTTGAAGGACTGATTGAAAATCTTTGTTTGATCAAATTCGTCCCACAGGCCGTATGCCTTATGCCGTATGGCTTATGCCTACTGATATAATACATTCATTTTGACGACCTCTATTTCATAAACTTTAAATGTATATTCATTTTTTTATGCTTTAAGTCGCATAAACATCTAAAGTCATATCACGACTGTCCAAACACAAAAAATTTTTGTTGGTTAATTTAACTTAGGTCTAGAATCTTAAATCTCGGATTCAAGGAGGATCGGACTCAGTACCACTTGACGCATAAAGTGGAGTGAGCTCTAACCACTGCGCTAATGGTGATATTCATTATTATTAATTGATATTGAGCTTTTTTTCAATTTTTTTCTTTTCATAAACCCTCTTCTCTCTCTCGTCTTTATTTACCTGATATTTCTTTTCTTTGATCTTTATTAAATATACGTTTATTAAACTAAAACACGAAATAATTATTCTGTTTTCAAATACCTACAAAAATTGAATACATTTTAAAAATATATTTCGGAAGAGTAAAATAAAATTCTATATAAAATGAAAAGTGAGGCAGAAAAACTGCTTACTGGAAGTGAAAAAGGAAGAGAAAAAGTACTAGTGATAATAAAAAATGTTATTTATTTAAAAATATCTAATGAATCATGGAGGATGTCAGACGATTTAATCTGCAAGTTAGTTTTTCATATTGAATTCAAAAATGGAATAATTTTCTCCCACAAAAAGAAAAATTTCACGGGACCGAGCAAACAATAAAACGTAACGAATATATAGAAGTTTGCCACGGTTGTACGCCACTGCGATCTTCCGGCCCACCTTCACCCCTTGTCTTCAATTCCGGAATGCCCGGATGAAAATCCGGTGGCGATCCCTCCGGTCACAGCGACATCTAGTCTCCGGAGTCAGCAAATTTACGTCCAATGGATATAAACGAGCGTTGAGATTCGTTTCGCCCGCACTTAGAAATGCACAATTCGAACGATAGCGAGCATTCTAACGCTTCCAGTTTTGTTCATTTCGAACCAACTTCATCTCGAGATGCTATCATCCGAAATTACATTTCCCATTTATGAATTGTCCAGCGATAAAAAAAAAATACAATAAAATACACTTTTCAAAAAAAAAACTTTTTTCATCGTTTAATTTTCACTTGAACGTCGAATTTAACGACTTTCCATCGCTCAGCCGCTAATGTAAATACCAAATACACTTTTACGACTTATTTATTCACTCATCCTTTTTTATTTGCTTCCATTTTTCTTATGAACGTGCTATTAAAAGGGGCTGAAATGACGATAAGCCGGCTTCACATAAAAAACTTGAGCTGCATATGCACTTGAGTTTATGACTCAATATTTCACGCTAATAACGAACGAATTTATTTTATCATTTTATAAAGACCGTGATGGGAGGAGCAATGTACTTCTTTTAAAACTAAAATCTTGAAAATTAGCTTTAATTATCTTAAAATCAAGCTTCAAAGACTCACCATAAGAACAAATTCTAGAGCGGTCATAATGTTTTTTTCCCCATTAAATTAACCACTTTCTTCTTAAGTATTTGAATTTTATTATCTCACTAGCTGATACTCGTTTGCTTTGCTGAGAGTATCTAAATTTAATTAATTGATTAATTGATTCCCTACCTTCACCAATGATTGATACTTTCAGACTTTAGATCCAAAGTAAGTTTATCAAAATCCTTAAAACTAATTTTCTAGGAAGAGATATTAGCTATTTTACATGTTCATTATAATTTTAATTATAAAATGTTCCTTTAGACTTGAAAATTTTTCATTTCAAATTTCATTTAAAACCGTTCAGCTATTTTAGTAGAATAGATTCGTAGCTATCCTACAGGAACTGTAAAAACTGTAAAATTTCATTGAAATTAGTTCCGTTAAGTAATTGTTAGTTATTTTAAAATTTAGTACATTATTTTAATACGTTTATTTCTAATTAATATATTCGACAATGGACATGAAAGAAATCCAAATATTTGTAAAAATGTTATTATTACTTTTATTGGGTGCTAATTGAAATTCATTTTTCAGTAAAATTTGTAGAGATTTATTTCGTTACTGTCTAAAATTGGTTAGGCCTTCTTGAGGTAAATGAGTTAAAATGCTATATCACGAACTTTAACAAAACTTTGCTATCCTATGTAGGGTGACCAACCGCATTCTTTCAAGCGTACATGTATACCTTACATACCTAATTGATGTATACTTCTTTGAGTTTTTGTTTCAAATATTAATTGTTAAAAATGTTTCCTGTGGGTTATCCTTTGGAGATAGGCATTTACCGACGCGGACTTTTTTATCAATCTTTTTAGGATACATAATTTTGCCGCATATAAATTTGATCTAGCTCTTAAGGTTTAGCCAGCGTTTGCAATGTAAGTGCAAAAAAATATCTTTGTTTTAACATCACATCACAAATCTTTGAATTTCCCGACTTTTCTCTACTATAATATGCATGTTTTATACCTACAAACCTTTATCTTGAATCACTCTATGAATTGCTAAAAACTGCATAAAACTCTGTTTAGCAGTTTCAAAAATCTAAGGGAACAGACAACGGGAGCAACTTTGTTTCATACTATGTAAAGATAAAGAGTTGTAACTTTAAAATGCCGATTTTTGTAAAAAAAAATATACAAGTACGACTTGTTTAACTATAGGCATAATGAATTAATAAGCTGAGAAAATAGTTTCACAAAACGAGCTTGTTAAATGTTTAATTATGTAGCTTTAAAGAATTTTCTTTAAAAAAAACAATTCTGTATAAATTGAGAAAAGATATAATAAATAACAATATTACGCTTTGTCTTAGCTTTTTTATTTGCAAAAGTAACTTTTATGCAAAGTTGCACTCTACAGTTCTAATTAATTGAGGACTAAAACGACTTGGTTGTTAAGAGCGAAAGGAATGTAATTACGTTTTTTCGTTAGAGAAATTTTTAAAGTTTATAAAATAAAGAAAGTAAACAAAAAGTTGCTTAAGTTAATTTCAAACAATAATTTTTGCATAATGCAGTGTAATTCCTTGTAAGTAGGCAAGAGTAAACTCTATTTTACGAGTCAACGTTAATTTATAGGATCTTATAATTTTGTTTCAGGTTACACTCTATTTGCTTATAGAAGACGAATTAAATTTTTTCTATATGCTTGTATTTTTGAAAAATCGCGGCAAAGTTTTGATTTATTACAAATCGAATTTACAATTAAAACTTGACTGCATTAACTGAACTTTAATGAAGTATGTTAAATATAAAACTAAACAATAATTTATTATATTTATTTCATGACATTTATCTAAACGATAAGTTTTATATATCGATTCATTTTACATTTCATTTTCCGATTATTTTTCATGTGTTGCAAATGATTCACTAACAATAGGCTGGAAACACTTGTGCCTATGATTGAAATTTTGTCATTAATTACTAGTTTCATTATAGTTCATTATTGGCGCCGACAGTTTTGGAAGTTTCTAGTAAGTTCGGAAAAGAACTCTCTATAAAAGTGATCCTCAAACTTTTTTTGTTGCGGTACACATTTAAAAATTTCAGAATTTAGCGGAAAACTAAGCATAACATAAGCATCACTAATTTTAGCGTTTCTAAAATTTGGCGGCACACTTTATGAATTTTGCGGTACCCAAAAGTGCCGTTAAGAATCACTGCTCTAGAGTCTAGAAGGTTTGAAAGTATGAATGATTGTCTATAAAAGTAAGCAATTGAGGACACATATTCATTCTGAGTAAGTCAGTCAGTGAAAAAGGTTGACAGTGAGTCGATACGAGCGATTTAAAAAGTGACTTTTGTGTTAAATTGTTTGTCCACGAGCTAAAATAAATAACGTTATTTGGTTTATTAAACGCTTGGTGAAATTTCCAACGAATAAAAGAAACCTTAAAAAAATCTAAATACAGGTTTGAGACAGGTCGTTACAGTATATGCGTACTTTGTGACACATGTCTGCTCTTATATTTATTAGTTTTAGGCGTTTTTAAAGGATACCTGATCGAAATCTAGTACTGGTATTACTTACACAAACTCACCCGCCCAGAAACAGTTAGATATAATCTGGTACGTTATTTTGCCGTTCATACGGAAATGTATATGGTTTGTCTGTTAAATTGAACGAAGCTATAAAAAATACTCTAATGTACGAGCCAGTAGCAATTTTTAACCGGCCACCTTTTCTACCAGAAAATGACCAATACGTTGCAGTCAGTGATATAAAATGTAAATTCGCTATTTGGTAATAAGATGCTTCACATAGTCTCATTCTGACTGTTACTTCGAAAAATTCAGTTTTAATAGAAGAGAGTCTATACCACCACCAATAAAAGAAGACCTTTCAGCAAAAGATTTCGCTGCAAAAGCTCAAGTTCCAATACAGAACATTACATCAATACAGCCATCAAAGTAAAATAAATTTCCAAGATTCTGCTGATCGAAGGGACGCAACAGTGCCTTGGCTCAAAAAGTCGATTTGATATGGTACCATGGCAAAAAAGAAAATTTATGAAAATGTAAAAATTTGATAAAATTATATCAACCATGCCTGACGGATCTATATTATTGAAGATCATAATCAGACTTGGAGGATTTCATCTGCAGGAACAAGAAGAAGAGAACGCTAAAGAATTAGAAGATTATGGATCAGACGAATAATTGTACCTAATTTCTTAGAACTCATACCCCTTTCATCATTTCCAACAGTTCAATTTCTTATTATTATAGTATAGTTTTGAATTAAAAAGGATATCAATCGATCATGGAATAGGTCTCACTGGGAAATCACGTGAAAAAACGGCACCAAGTAGGTACACTAAGGTAAACTAAAGATAGAGTGCATACGTGTGCATTTTATGAAGAACACACATTTTTATATAGTTTCAATCGTAATACCTCAGAAATTGTGGCTCTTAAGAGAAAAAGTGGAAAAGTGGAAGACAATTTTCTTAGATAATTGCATAATCTACAATTTTTACTCAGCCTATTTTGTTATGATTAAACTTACCGTTTGGCTGAAAACGCAATAAACCTATATTTGTGAACTTTGATGTAGTCATTTTTTTGCAGATGTGGGATTCATAAAATTTACCTATCTTTTATGATAGTGTTCCAAACATTTGTCTCGATTTTTAACTCTATGCAAATTTTGTAACCTTCATGTTTATATTGGTCGGATTATACATTGCTACAGCAACATAAATACCACACTTAAAGAAGATTATATTTGTAACTAGCTGATACCCACTCGCTTTACTGAGAATATCAAAAATTAATTGATTGATTAATATAGATTCCCTACCTTCATAGCAAAATATACAAATTAATCTATAATATTTTGACAGAAAAAGATGATAGATACTTCTAGACTTTAGATCCTAAGTAAGTTCATTCATCAAAATTGATATTTTATACAATTCAGCACGTGTTACTTTACGATGCACTTTGAGATATTTAGTAACAACCACTGATTGTTTTTGATAATCTCGAGTGTAACTGCATTTTTGAGCTCTCAAACGAGCTTATGTCGAGCTTCCTATACAATTTAATGTGAGAGTTACGGACTTTTTACAAGTCCGTTTGCTGCAAAATTTCCAATTAAAATTCTTTTCCTCGAAAACCTTAAGGATTCGATCAGGTCTTGTCATTACAAAAGATGCTCAGAATTATTAATTCAATCGAGATATGTAAAAATAAATAGGGCATGCCATTTGAAATAAAAATTTTAGTTTCTACTTCCGGTATAACCGGAAGTGCCAGAAAATCAAAAATATTTTAGAAAGGTAGCTCCAATCCATTTAGGCCTTGATAACAATTTTTAGATTTCTATTATTTCAGGTTCTCCGGAACTTCTATCGGCCGGTCTAGCTGAGACACCCAGTATAGATAAATTGTTTAGGTTTTAAAAAACGTTTATGATTAGGGTAAATTGATACTTATTCAATTGTTATGAACGTGGATAATCAAATATGCAAGGAAAAATTTATTAAAAAAAAAATACAAGACTTTATTTCTTGACTATTTTTAGACTTTCATTTCTTCGTTCAATATCACATACCCTGTAAGTCTGTTATAGGAGAAAACTAAAACAGCCCCGGGTACATCGATCCCTTTTTCTTTTCAAACAGCAAATGGAATATCAAAAACATTTACGATAATATTTTTCTCCGCACTTATGCTTATCGACAAAATATTACATTTTTTCATTCTCGTTTTGATTTTTATAGATTTGGCAAACCTTCGCACCGATCGCTTCTCTCTGTGAGAATGAAAAGAATGAAGCGAGTTGTTCTCGTTTTATAATTCGATACGGGTGGATTTGACTTTACTCTGATGGTTTTTATTTGTTGAAAACATTTTAAAGCTTGTTTCTCTAGTTGAGAGAAAACTTAAAATTGAAGATCCATTTTAACCGTGGGCAAGCATGGGAAAACGATTTGAAACAATCATATATAATAGACTCGGACGTTTTAGTATCGTTCTATGTATTATATATGTGATATCGTTTCTCTGGCACCTGTTACAAGTAAAATGCTAGTTTTTTAGTTGTAAAAGTTGCTTAAGCGTTCTGTTGAAATTAAACAGATAATCGAAGTGATTGTGTTTGCGAAAAATAGCAGGAATATTTAATAAATGTCGTGTTTGTTCTTTCTGATATTTGGCCCAACCGTTAAGGAAATTCAACGTGTGCGTATTATTATTAGAGCTTGAAATTGTAGGCTCTGTACTCATCTATTCAGTCGTTTATGTGGCAGTATAACTTTGATGCCGGTCGAGTGTATTTAAGGGAGTAACACAGTGATGGGGTGTGAGGCTTTTGCCACCCGAAAAGGGTTTTGCCAGAAGCTTGTTATTTCCCAAGTCGACATTTACCAGCCCTTTGTGTCACATCTGGTGAATTCGCAACTACAACATATGTTGGCATCACTGCTATGCTTTAGTGACCGGGGGTGGTTTTCTTCTTCATATTCTCCTAAAACACAACATATATGAGCGCACACATACTAGTCCAGATCCGGAGAACGACTGTCATTTTCCGAATTGAAAATGTTCAACAACTATCAAACAGAACGTGTTCTCATGCTCAAATAACCCAAATCAGGCCCGTTTAGTTGTCATCCTCTTCGATAAAATAACATAAAATATTCCAACAGATCTAATAATGTAACTAAACAAATCTAATATTTTTTAATTTTTCCACACCTAATTGTTATACCTATTTGTTATTATATTTTAGTTTTTAACGGTAGAGTTAAATTACTCATAAATAAAATAATTTTTTTTTTCACCAAAATAATTCTGTTACTAATCTTAAGCCTACATTATATAATATTATTCATATTGTTGAGTAAAAATCGTTCCATAATAATATGATCCAGTTAGAGCCCGTTCGTAACCGTAAAATGTGTCAAATTACATTTTTTATTTGCAAATTTAATTTGTTTATAAAAATCCATTTTTTTCCTTATTTGAAATGATTTTAATTAAAATTCAATTTTCAGAATATTGCTTTAAGGTTCGGTTTTAAGTTTATAAATAATATATAATTTATATTATTATATATAATTTAAATTTAATAGGCCAACAAGCCAAGTCCTTAATTTTAAGCAAACGATTGCACTTGTTTGATTTGGTAAATTATTGCACTTAAATTATATGGCATTAATATAGAACTAAGCTGCTGTATTTGAAAAAATTCTTGGTTCACTTTAATTTTGAAATATTCACATATAACTATCATTTAGTGCATAGCGAACGTTGCAATGTATGTTATTTTTTTCGTAATTTGTTTCAAATACACATATATATATATATGTATAAAATTATACAAAGCAGCACACAGATACACTCACAAACATAAAATAAGCCAATGTCCTATTGAATTATTTTATATTAGTGCTCTGAGGTATATAATATATTGTTTCATGCCTCGTCTTCGGTGAAAATATTTTTATAAGACCAAACGAATTGACTGACAGAGCATTGAACCATTGAAGATAAAAACATAAATTTTTAAAGTTTTATTCTTAAGTGGTGACCATTCAAATAAAAATTTCGTGCCATTTGTTCAAACTTTTCAATACCTACCTAGTAATCATTGTATACTGGTTATAAAGTATATGCTGGTTGAAACGAGGCAGAATTATTCGGCACGTGGAGTCGATGTGGTCGAACGAGTCTCGTTCAAACTAAATCAAAAAGAAATGTTTAAAAAAGAATTATAAAAAAAATTAAATTCTATGGATGTGCGAGGCACGAGTATCCTTTGATTTTTCAAGTGTTGTTCCAACACCAATTTCAGGATTTTTGAAGGACTTATCTTGGTGGTCGCCCCGCTCGTAAAGGATCTAGCCCAATAGCCATAAGAAAAGTGCCCCAGGCGGTTTTTGAATAATGCTTCCGTGTGCTGATTCCTCTTCATGAAGAACTTATTGTCACACAATTTTAACCCGCTACCCCCACTTGTATTGGAGTTACGGGGGAAACTACCCCAGTCGTTAAAATTTTTTTTATAGAAAATTATTAAAGATTTTTTTATGAAATTCAAACTGTACGTAGATATTGATAAAACGCATAGTATATATTTTTTTCAGAATTTTTGTAAATCTATAAATGATGAAAAATATTATTTTTATTTTTTGAGGGTGGTTTTTTACATCAATCCTTAAAGTGACACCTTTTTTTAAAAATACGATTAGTGCGTTTATTATTCATCTTTCAATAAAAAAAAAAACGTTTGACTGCTGATTTTTTTCCCAATTTCTAGAACTAAAAGAGATGGTTTGACATTATGATAATACATCTCAGAATAAAAGCCGATTTTTCAGAGGAAAAATAAAACTAAAATATTTTTTTTATCTTTGTTATTTAAAAGTCGCACTCACCAAACTTTCTCAGAAAATGTCTTTTAAATTCTTTTCCACACATGAATTTTTGAAACATTATGAAAAAAAATAAAAACTATATGTTTTTCCAACATCAGCGCTAGCTTAGATGATAGCCGCTAACGCTATCGGCCGAGACTTTCAGAACCTATCGTATTTTTTATTCTATAGCCGTTACTGAATTATAGTTACTTTAAAAAGTGGTAATATATATACTGCTAGTAATTGGATTAATTTTCTTCTTGCTTGTTATATTAACATTATTAAAAAAAATCTACGCTTTGAAACTTATATGCGGCGAGAGAGTTATATAAAAAATTATTTGCAACTGAAAATGCATAATCTTTGAAGATATTTATGTAATGTACGTATCAAAAATTTTTAAAAAATCGAAAAAACCGTGGGGCAGATTTGCCAAATACCCTTTATTCTTATAATAAAAAAAACAACCACCGTCAAAATTAACACAAAACTATTGAAAATAAACTTTGATATTAATAACTGCGAGGCGTATTCTTAGGCTGGCAGTATCAGAGTCGTTGATTTTTTCCATTTGCCTCGAAATCCAGCGGATCCACTGGATTTATATTTTATACTTCACAGTTTAGATATGAATTCTCACATGTTTGGATACATATTAGTGCTGATATAATAGATAGAATGGGTACATATATCACTTTTAGGTACTAACAACTTCCAATTAGTGCAGTGGTTCTTAACCTTGTTGTTCATACGCACATTCATCTCTAATTCATCATTTTTTTTTACTACAAATTTTTTTTTTCAAATTCAAAGTATAGGTATGAGACCTATATTTCCACCTACAGGGTGGCCCAAAAGGTAAAGAAAAGCCGAAAATGGGAGATAGCTTATGCAATTTTGTGACGAAAAGTCTTTTGTCATTTTTTTTATTTATCGTACCTTTAATTAGGTTTTAACAAAATAAACTAGCCAATCACAGGGCTCGTAGGTGGAGTCGGCCGCAGCGAAGCAACTCTACCGCTGGCTAAAAATGGCAAATAACATTTCGTCTTAAAATTGCATAAGCTACTCTCTTAAATCGAAATAGTGACTTTCGACTACAAATAGTGACTTTCGACTACAAATAGTGACTTTCGACTACAAATAGTGACTATTCACTATTTTGTAGTGAAAAGTATACCATCAAATTCAAATAGTGGTATACTTTTCACTACAAAATAGTGAATAGTCACTATTTGTAGTGGAAAGTCACTATTTCGATTCAAGAGAGTATCTCCCATTTCCGACTTTTCTATACCTTTTGAGTCACCCTGTATATTAGTCGGGTGTGTGTCTTGACCTCCACTAAACTCCTGGGGTTTGATCGAACTCAGGTTAAGAAACACTGAATAAGTGCATTCAGGTCTGAATTTTTACCCGCTGCCCGTACCAATGTTTATGTTTGCTGATATGAACTAGTAGGTACTCCACACGATTATGAGCCAACTCAAACAATTGGTGACCATTTAAATTTGCCATTGTGCCATTTGTTCAAACTTTTCAATACCTACCTATCTAGGAATTATTGTATACTAGTTATAAAGTATATGCTGGTATATGTGAGCAATTTTCATAAGTCTAGGATAAATGAAGAGAAAATTAAAAAAGCAAAAAACTGAAAATTACCGTTTATATAAATAATTATATAAATAACATTGAAAAAATTGAACTTATATTCTATTTTTCTTAAAACTCGAGTAGAAACTCAAAATTAATTCTTAAATTTTGTCTTATTTTATCGAGATCTTTGAGGTTTTATAGACAGATCTAAGTGCCAACTGGTGTCTAAAGTACCTACCAAAAATATCTCTGTGTACCTATACCTTTCCGAATACTATGTCAAAAATCTTCACACTAGTACTAACAATAACTGTTCGAAGTTTCCGTAGTTTTTTAAATTAGGTATTCGAGCGTAATTAAGCAACGAAAAGCCATTTATTACTTTCTTTTACTACTATATAGTAAAAAAAAGTATTGTAATCGGGTGGATTTTTTAAATTGGAGCTTTTACCGGAAATACATGTTTTGAGGTCCCCAGAGTCCAAAAAAGTGGTTTTAATAACATGTCTGTGTGTGACAGTGATATTGTATCGAAAGCTTTATCCGAATTTCACCAAACTTGGAATTTAGTCTGCATATTTTATCTAGTTGTAACGCGAAGCTTTTGGTTCAAATCGGGATTACCAAGAGCTCTACATTATTCTATGGGTTCTTGAGTTTTTTAAAACTATTTCGAAAACGGCTACAATAATTTTCTTTAAACTTGCCATAGTTTTTTGACGCATTAATACCAACAACTTTAATTTGAAACCTTTTTTTGGGAAAATTCAATTTAGGAGGGTTCTGGGGTTAAGGGTGGAAGTTGGTATATATATAGGCTGTCTGCATATACTTAGTTCTGTTTACATAGTTATAAAGTGGTTATAATTTTAACCAACAACGATTTTCAAAAATGTAAGTAAAAGAAAACTCTGTGAAACCTGATGCAGCAGATATTTTTGTATAAGAGGAGAAATAAATTATAAAAATTACTCTTATAATAAAATTCATAGCTTTTTCAAAATAAATGCTTTTTATCATTTTTATCTATGATAAAGACTTTTCCTTATGTCACTTCAATTCAAAAACATCAAAGATCTAAAATGTATAGAGAGTAGAGACTATTTCTATTTCTATTTTTCTTTTCTTTTCTTTAAAGATTTCAACAAAGCTCAAAAAAGCTACAATAAAATGTAAACTCAACACGTTTTTTACCTTTCAAGTTTAAAATAAAATAATAAAATTATTGGCATCTATACAGATCTATTCAACGATCAAACACGAACAGAAATGAATTATTTATTAACGTAACATCGACCGAGAACATTATCGTCCAATTTAATAATTAATCGAAACAATTTGAATTACATATAAATTGATGTTGCCGCCAGCAAAAGACAAAAAAGAAAAGTTACTTAATAAAAGCCTGATTGAATGTTCTCAAAAGCTTTATTGTCTGATCGAATTTTATTAATCTCGTTCACATGTTAAATATTTACTTCAATTTTATTTCAAAAAGTCTGTGCTTTCTTTTTGTTGGCGACTTATATAAAGAGATCAAAACCGAAAGTTTTATTCATAAGCTTTTATATTATTCGAAACTTGAGGGTGTTGTTTGTTTTTTGATTGATACTATAGCAAATAGAGTTTTCAAAACATAATATCCTTTTCAGACGTGTAAAAATCAGCCACTAATGGAAATGTAATGTAATTCGGAATTTCTAAGGTTCGTCTCCTCCCGTTTTCGTTTTCGTTTTGGTCTTATAATTATACAGTTTTGCGCGAAAAATACCATTTCTGAATGTTGAAGGGAGGGCAGATCGATAAATGTGGGAATAAATTTAAAGTCATTGAGGACTGATATGCATAACGTTATGGATTGAGTGGAAAATGTCGCACTTCGCTTCACATCGTATTTAATTTTTAAGTACAATTTTTGATTTGGTATTGAAAAAGAATTGTTATATTTGAACGAGGGGGTTTCCTCTCACGTTTTTAATCGAAAATGGTTGAAAAAGAGATAATTTAAAAATAAAAGAGAAATTTTTTATATTTCAATCCAAGCAATGCCTCAAAAGTTACTCGCATGTTTATTATGTGTATCGCTCCATTTGTTAAAAGTTTATTGAAATAAAATATTGAAGCTTTGTTCTCATTGTAGTTTTTTAATTCACATTTGTCACTCATTTGTAACATGAAACATTAAAAAGGTCTGAATATAATATGAATTAACTCCGGTTAGAGTTTAATGCTTAAAACTTTTTTTAACTATACAACAAATAAATGTTGTTTTTTTAAATGCTATTAAATATTCTTCTCATGGAAAAAAAAATCATATTTAAGTTCTAAGCTACGTTATAAAGCCTTGAAATTTATTTTTCTAAAAAAACCTGGTAACCTTAAATTTGGGCACTGCACATTTTCATTTGATGTTAAATTAAATTCCTTATAATAGGTGACAAAAGATGTTTAATACTGTCATACAGATATAGAAGTCAGCGGTGTAAAAAAGTGTCAGGGGGTATATTAGTAACTTTTGTAATACTTTTATAGCAATAAAATAAATCAAGTAAAATATACCTATTAGAGATATATTAGTGTTTAGTTTCAATCAAGAAAAAATGAGAAATAATGTAAGGTTATAGATCAATAATGGATATTAATGATACCAACCAGTAACTAATCTAACTATAAGAATCACTATTCTTATTCCTGTCTCATCGAAATTTAAAAAATTTAAACAAATACAACTTTCAAAAAAACTTGAAAGTGGGAATGTTTTCGTTTTTAGATTTTTGTTTGCAGAACAAAGAAAACAAAAAAAAATGTTTGTTCTTGAAGGTAATATAAATAATTGTAAAAGATTATAAGTTTGTTCCAATCGTCCTTCTGGTGATGTTCAAATACTGACAAACAGACAACAAGAACAACAACATTGACCAAGAGACAAGAGTGAGTAAAGAACATAAAGTGACAAGTTCGCTTGAGTTACAAAACAGTTAAACAGTTCTAAAACATCGCTAAATCAGTGTCGATATACAATACTTACGACATAAGCGATTGTCACGAAAATATATGAACAGTAGGGTGGAGCGTCATAATTTTTTTCAAATTTTGTTATTGGAAGAGAGTTTAAATGTTGCGTAATTATATAAACTTCATGTAAAAAATAATAAAAAAAATCTAAAAAAATTCTTTCAGCCCTCTACCACAGCTCAAAAATTTAAAAAAATACGTTGAAAATAATCGTTATGTATTGTTAATTTTTTTATCCGTAACTGTTTTTTTAATATTTTTAGCTATGTTTATTCAGTCCAGGAATGGCATATAATACTGGAAAAAAATATTAATTCACCTACTTGTCCTCATCGTCATCAATCTTACTTTTAATACATCCGTAAAATACATAACATTGTTCAATGTTTTTAGATATTTGCCTCGTTCCCTTTAATTAAAAATTTCTTTGTAAAAGTTTAAATCTTAATAATTATAAACAACCAATAATTTTTTTTTTAACTAAAATTAGTTATCTTTGCGTCGTGTGGGTAGGATAAGTGAGAATACAATTTTGTTTTTATTTCAAAGTTGTTATCATAACTATCAAGAAGTTACGTGTTAATTTTGAAACATTAAAATTTTTATTAAGTACTTAAATACATATTGAAATCATCATGTTGAAGCGAGTAACCCGACACGAATTTAGCTGTCCAATCTTTGGATCATTGGGCCTTCTAAACAAGAGAGTGTTACCAACAATCGCGGACGTTTTGAAACATTTAATTTTTGTGAGAAATGAACATAAAGTTATGGGAAACGGAAAACAACCAGCTATTGCTGAAATAATTGATATCACAGGTCGTAATATAATAGAAATTTGGAAAAGTGCATCTTTACCTTTTGTTACAATACAACGTATAAAACAACAGCTAAAAAGTGCCTATGATAAATATTTACACTTTTTGAGGTACCCTCAATCTAAAAAAAATGAAAATTTTATTCAGAAGCTAGAAGAATGGAAATACAAATGCCAAACTGAATTATTTGATATCTGTACTTGCAAATGCATTGATTTCAACAGTTGTATTTGTTCACGAGATAAGAAAGTACCTTTTTTAGAAAGATCGTTTCTTGCCGATCAAAGAACTAAAAGAAAAATGGTTATAGGTGGGTTGGATCTTTTGGAAACAAATAAACTTAAAAAGAAAAATATAAGGAAAAAGAAAGAAAATGACAAAATTATGTTATATAAAACTATGAAATCATCGCTTAACGTAAAAACAAAAAATTCCGTAAAAGTTAATATTCCAACTGCTTCATCAACATCTGAATATAATTCCAAGTCACATACCTCGAAAAATGTTCATGAAATAAGTGAGAGAAATCATTTACATCTTCCAAATGTTGCCCGAATTTGTGATCAATATGGCATTTCAGATCGATCGGCAGCAGCAGTCGCGAGCGCAGTGTTGCAGGACGTCGGATTAGTAACTGTTCAAAATACAGAAAATATAATCGATCGAAGCAAAGTTCGTAGAGCTAGAAAACGGCAACGTGAAAAACTCCAACAAAACGATTGTCTTTCGAATGTTACCAGTATTTATTTTGACGGAAGAAAAGATAGAACGTTGGTTTGTGAAAAACGAGGCCAAAGTTTTCATAATGTTAGAAAAATAAATGAACATATCTCCTTACTCACGGAGCCAGGTTCAAACTATTTAGGACATTTAACCATTTCTTCCGGTACAGGGAAAGCAATTGCGCATTCGCTATATTCTTTTATGACAAACAGAAAATTAAATTTAAATGCGTTGTCTGTTATTGGTTGTGATGGTACAGCCACAAATACGGGTTGGAAAAGTGGAGTTATTCGAATTATGGAGCTGAAGTTGAAAAGGCCTTTGCAGTGGTTCATATGTCAACTGCATTTCAATGAATTACCTTTTCGCCACTTATTTCTTAAATTAGATGGAGCGACATTAGGACCTAAGAGTTACACAGGGCCCATTGGAAAAGCACTGGAAAGTTGCGCTGATCTTCCTATTGTGGAATTTTCAGCAATTTTAGGAAATCTACCGACGTTAGCTCCTGAAATCGAAGAGAGCCTAAGTACGGACCAAAAGTATTTATACCAAATGTGTCAAGCTGTAAGTAAAGGATCTTGCCCTGAAGGTCTTGCACACCGAAACCCAGGAAAAATGGCACATTCCAGGTGGCTAACAACTGCCAATAGAATCTTAAGACTATATGTAGCGACATCTAATCCAACGGAAAATTTAATTATACTTTCAAAATATATTTTAAAAGTATATGGCCCCGTTTGGTTTGGCATTAAAAAAGATAGCTCTTTCAAACATGGCCCAAATCATATTTTTAAACTTATTAGTTTTTCAAGATGTTTCAGTCCGAATGTTCGAGAAATAATTGACCCGGTAATTCAACGTAATTCTTTTTTTGCACACCCAGAAAATATATTACTGGGTATGCTAAACGATAGAAGACCTCACATCAGAAAATTGGGCTTAAGAAAAATTTTATCAGCCAGAGAAAAACAAAAAGTTGGAGCTTCGGTTCGAATATTTAAGCTTCCAAAGTTAAATTTTGAAGCTAAAGACTATACTAGCTTAATAATATGGACTGAATCACAAGTCACATCTCCTCCACTGTTGGATAATATGAGCAATCAAGATTTAAAAACATTGCTACAGAAAAAATCGAAAATTGATATAGAATTTCCTGATTATCCTTGTCATACTCAAGCTGTTGAGCGATGTGTGAAGATGGTGACTGAAGCTTCAGTTACTGTGGTTGGTGAAAAAGCAAGGGACGGACTTATAAGATCTAAAATAAATTCAAGAAGTATAATGCCATTTTTCCACACTAAAAAAAATTACAAAATGTGAAAATAGAGCAATTGTCTTCTTATAATCACATTTTGAATCAACCTTTCGAGTTTTCGATTTGTTTTTATGAGTCGAATCATTTATTTGTGTCATTATTTGTATCATTTATTTTCGTTTAATAAACATTATACCTATATTTCATTATAATATTTTTATAAGCTTTATTTATAAAAAATTAACTCTAGCTTTTTTATGGGAAAAACGGAAACTGAACTTCCAAATAACCCATTTGAAGTTGATTATAATGTATATTATTTATCATATTTTTTATCGGATTTTAGGCGATGAAAAAAATTTTAATTTTTGAATAAGTTAAGTAACATCCATACCAACTTGCGAAGAATTGAAAAAAAAATCGTTAGAAAATTAATTTCACCATTAAACTAATAAAATAAAAATTCCTTTCTTAATTTTAAAAAAGTTGAAACTTTGAGCTTCGGTAGAGGGCTAAAAACGATTTCAAAAATAATAAGTTTATAATAAAAAAGTGTTTAATTCCTCAAAATGCAAAAAACTAGAGGTATTCGAATCCGTTAAATTAATTTTTTTTTTCTTCCATATATTGACGCTCCACCCTAATGAACAGTACGTACATAGCTCGACTGTCAGCCAAATGCGGCCGTTGTTTAGTAAGCTGAAACAATCTCTTGGTCAATGTCAATGTCTTGCTCTTTGTATGTCTGTCAGTGTTTGAGCATCATCATAGCTAGTGGTATGGAACAAACCTAGAATGTAGCGAAAGGAAGTTCGTTCTTGTCGGGTGCTTATTTCAAGGCATTACTTATGTTTTTTTAAATTTAATTTTGTTTGTGATTTTTTGCAATATGGACAGACAATGAAATTGTAAAGTGGGAATGGTTACCCACATTTATTAACATATATGTATTTACAATTACAGTGGTCAGCACTGGCCCCGAACAAATTGAATTGCTTAAGGTATATAACGTAGTTTTGTCAGGGCAGTTGGGAGAGGTATCACTGCATTTTCTAAACTAAAGGTGTCTCAAAAATGCATTAAATAATTAAAAGAGGGAGAATTTGGAGTGAAAGACCAAAAATATTTTTTTATTATGATAGTAAGCTTTTGTCCTTAAGTGTATTGAACAAAAACATATAACATGTTGGTGGTATTCCAAGTGTGCGTTTAAGACGCGCGTTAACAATTTATTTTTATGACACAAATAACCATGATTAAGAACTTTGTAAAAAGCTCAGGTGTATCTTCAGTTTATGAACATCGATTTTGAATATTTTATGTAAAATGACATTAATTTTATGGCCATATAAGTTTTTCCAATGCATTTTCTTTGCACTTAAGAAGCGTTAAACAGAATTATTATTATTAACAACTCGGAGCCGTTTGTTACTTGAATAGAGAAGAGATGATGATGATAATATTATTGTTAAGTTTGTGCTTTAAAATGATTTACGAGTTTGTTGGTAATTTACTTGAGCGTATAATGTTATATTACAGAAAAGGAATGTTTGGCCTCGGTAAGGTTAATAGACTTCGGTAGTTTGAGATAAAGAAAGAATTTAATGCGGAATTTTCATCGAAATAATCTTAGAAAACGAATTTTAATAAGTGGATTTTTTTAGTTGAAAAATTAACGAGTCAAAATAAACGAGTAAAAATAAAGTATAAATTTAATTTAGGAAAATATTTCTTTCCACGATACATTTAAAATTTGTAGCGAATAGAGATTTGAAATAAAATTTCAAAAAATAGATATGATGAAACACATTTTTATAAACATATTAGTTGAAATAATTTTCTGTGTTATCTTCTATTACATTTAAGGGTTAAAAATATTCTTCTTATTTTTTGTTAAGCTTGTCTAGACTTCGCACGGGATTTATTTTTTTTACTTTAACATAATTGCTTTATAAACAGTATTTGTGTTTTTTTCATCATTATTTAATACAAAGTTTTTCTTGGATGATACTCGAGCAAGTGTCACATATAACTGTCCATGAGAAACACACTCTTTACTTAATTCAATTCCAGCTACATTAAACGTCTGATCTTGTGCTTCATCGATAGCCATACTGAAACAGAGAATGGAACACTCTTGAAGTTAAATGAAAAATATGATCTGATCAGTGAGATTTTTCAAATTAAAATGGTTTCTCAACTACCACAACAAGTTAAAACAGTAGCTCCAAACAACAATTTTTTCAAAGTTTCTATTTGCAATCGCGTCCCATTCTTATCCCATTACTCAATAGTAATATGAGAGATTTTTCTTTCAACATCACACAATAGATACTGATCAAGCTTAGCTTCACATAATACAGTGCTATTCCATTGACATTCATGTATTAGTTTTCAAGATTAGCTAGTACATACACTCAAAAAGCACATATTATACTCAGTGAACTGTATTTATATCCTATGTATAGATCGATATCAGCTTTTCAATAGAACTTTTTTTTTTTGGTTTATTTAAGGTCGCATAAACTACCATCGATTTCGGGAACCCATGAAAGAAATCTTGGGTTTTCATTGGGATTCGAACTCAGGAGCACCAGCGTATAGGACAACTTTCTAGTCAACCACACCACTCAGTGATCTCATTAGTTCTTATATTTTACAAATTGGTATGACGTGTAAGATAACATTTATGAGTAATGATATTTTTAGATTTGAAAAGTACATGAGAGCATACCCCTGCTCCTAGTAGAGTGGGTTACGTGGTTTGTACATGATGCCTTATGGGCCCCTAGAATCTAGTGTCCGATCTCGGCTAACAGTTTTTAATTATTAAAAACAAAATTTCTGTGAGATAAATGTTCTAACTGTTACACTTTTTTTATTTTTTTGCAAAATTACACAGGTCGTTAATTGAAGCATGCATATGACAAATGCCCCACATCTTTTGGATTTGGCCAAGACTGAATATTCGCCATTCGGCCAAATCACTATTCGTAGCATTCATATCAAGCGTCCTTGTAGTAGTGTAGGTCACTAGTAAGTCACTATAGTAATCACATAGTAGTGTAGGTTGATCAAGATGGGCCTTGAAATAAGATTTGTGGGGAGGAGGGTTATATTGCGGATATATCCTTATTAGATGTATTCTGGAGATATTCTAGAGATATTCTAGGATATACTCTGTTAAAGAAAAAAAAAACTAATAACATAACCAATTATAATTTTGATTATATTTGTAGGTATCTACCTACGGATGTATTCTGAAAATTTACAAATGTACAAATCATAAAGTATTAAACTAATCATCTAATGGATATGAAGAGTTCAACCATCAATGTCTCACAACGCTCCGTTCTAGGCCAAGTTTACACACGCCATTCAGAAAGTTCAGCGATCCTTAATTAATAAAATAGTGACCCGATTGAAGCAACAAAAAATTAAAGTAGTTAAGCCCTACAAAAAGCGTGGCCAAGATTCGTTACCTTAACAAGGTTTACCACCCAACATAGCAGTATGCTTCTGAATGATAACGCAATCTTTTAGAGCAATAAAGGAGAAATAGTGAAACACCTGAGAGTGTACTCTAATTACAGATTAACTTGGTCTGACGATGTCAAAGTTAAGCTTAGAAACATAACTACATTCTCTATTAAATAAAAAATCGAAATTAATACTTAAATATTCTTTGATGCTTCATAGATCTATGAACAAACCAATTAGCAATTAACAGTTCCAATAGCAACATCAAGAAGCTGCAGACTTTTCAAAACAGAATTGCCATGAGAGCTCCATAGTTTGTTTAAAAACGCTCAGTCATAACGAAATGTTTTTGCCATCTCTCAAGGACTACACTATGGACGTAATAAAGAACTTTTTTTTAAATAATATCAGTTTGTGTGAAAGTGTTATGGAATTAAAGGATGCATGTAGAACTGAGAGAAAGTTTAAAAGAAAGCTTCCATAGAAATTATTTTGAAATATAAATCAATTTTAGCTAAAAATATTTTCTAAATTCAATGAACGTTTGAGGATTGATAAAACCTCTACTTATGTATCTATAATAGTACTTAAGTGAAACCTATATGTTTATATATAAACAATAATCTGAATAGCCAATATCATTTGACAATTTGGCACACTCAAAAAACGTATTGAAATTAGTTGTAGGTACTATAGAAATATATTTTTGTGATAATTTTAAATTCATCTGTAAACTGATTTGATTATTCAAAATTACAAATACCCTCAATATTATGCGATGAATTTAACTCTGTTATGGCTTTACCAAAATAACTTTGATCTCGATTATTGATATTCGTTGATTCAATAAACAGGTTTGTTAAATGGGAAGAACGACAAAGAGGATGATAACGTAAGCAAGAGATGAGAGAAAGATTATTTAATTAAGGAATGAATTTAATGTTTATTGTACTATATGAATTGAGTACTTGATCAGAATTAAGATGCTACGGACATACTTGAAGCATCTAGCTCTAATCCGATATTTAATGGCCAGAGCGAGACAGTGAGAGGGAGAAGAAATGAAACCTTCCTGTGCGATGTAAGCATTTCTGATTTTCGACGCCGTCACAGTCTTATAGCATTGTCTCGAATGAATGCCTTGAAATTTGATTTATGCCAAGGTATTAATACCTAATGAAGCTCCAAGTTTCGTTTCGTCTATATTATTCTAAATTCTTGCGGGTTAAATATTAATAAACATCATACACATAATAATCCCAATGGACATTAGTATTCAAGATTCTCTCTCAACAGCACAGCATTTTCTCAAATAAATCAAAAACGTTTCACAGTGGTGAAAATAGAGCAAATTTTACAAATGATAGGGACTGAACTTATTGAAATCACGCAACGTTTTAATTAACAAAGTAAAATGTCGTCTCTCGACTCTTAGCATAAGAAAAATAATTCGTATTTGTATTAATATTTAGGGAGTGGGACAAATACTTGAGGGGATATTTTAATTGTAACAGTTGGGACCGCAAGTGTCCACAACAAACGAGGGTGTGGTCATGTTTTCTACAAACGTCAGACAATTTTAACGTTACAAAATGTAAAGTTTCATGAAACTTTCGAGAAAAGAACAGACCTTGACAGTATAGAATTACTTGTTAAATTACTGTAAATTAATCGTTTTAATATTGTTTTAAATCACGCATTTTAAGGAATTAAATATATTTCCTCTAGTTTTAAAGTTGAATAATTCTAGATCAACGTCACTAAGTAAACACTTAAACTTTATTTTATCTAAGTATATAATCTAATTGATGTATAAAATTAGTTGTGGACATTAAAATACTCTTTACATAGAATAAAACCAAATTTCTCCCGCTGTCTGTTCCCTTAGATCTTTTAAACTACTAAACTGATTTTAATGCAGTTTTCAGCAATTGATAGAGTGATTCAAGAGGAAGGTTTATGGGTATAAAATATGCATATTATAGTAGAGAAAAGTCGGGAAATTCAAAGATTTGGAATGTAATGTCACAACAAACATATTTTTGTGCACTTTCATTGTAAACGCTGGCTAAACTTTACGAGATAGATCAAACGTAAATGCGGCAAAATTGTGCATCTTAAAAAGATTGATAAAAAAGTTTGCAACGGCATGTATCTATCTCCTAAGGATAACTCATAGGAATCATTTTTATCTTTTACAAATTATTAAAACAAATATTGGTTATTTACTAAGGTATTTTAAACAAAACAGTATTAATCCTTATCAAATTAAATACACTAGATACGTTGTGATTACGTGATACGTTGGTAGAGTGACTAAATATTGTGCGTCGTACGAGGTGGCTGCTTTATTGCTTTTTTTTATAAATATAAAAATGTTATGTTGGTCCTCATTAAGAACAAAAACTCGAAAAACAGCCACCTATTGGCGCAGTGGCTAGAACAGTAGTTCTCTCCGCACTTCATGCGTCAAGTGGTATTGGTTCGATTTCCGTTGAATCCTAGACTTAAGATCCTAGAACTAAGGTTAACATTGACCAACATAAATTTCTGTGTTTAGACAGTCGTGATATGACCTTAACTGTTAAAACGACTTAAAACACCCAAAAAAAAAAAAAAAAAAAAAAAAAACTAGAAAAATTATACACCATTTAGGTATTTAAAGTACATATAATCTAAAAAGAGTACGGTCACCCTGCATAGGATAGCATTATAATTGAATCCTACAGGAACTGTGTATTTTCGTTGTATTTTTGGTAAGTTTTGTTAAAGTTTGTGAAATAGCATTTTAACGCATTTTCTTCAAGAAGACCTGACTAATTTTATACAGTATTGAAAGAAATCTCTACAAAGTTTAAATTTAAAAATTGAGAGTTTACTGGAAAAAAAATATTATGAATTTCAATTACCACCCGATAAAACTAATAATGAAATGTTTAAATATATTTGAATTTTTTGATTTTTCATTGTGGAAGATATTAATTAGAAATAAACGTATTAAATTTATATACTAAATTTTTAAATAATTAACAATTATTTAACGGAACTAATTTTAATGAATTTTTGTTAAAGATACCTCAGATTTTAACGTATGGAATGTCATTTATCCTAAAAATATGCACGGTTCCTGTAGGATAGCTACGAATTATTCTACTAAAATAGCTGAACGGTTATAAATGATATTTGAAATGAAAAATTTTAAAGTCTAAAGGAACATTTTAGGTTTGTTCGCGGAGGTCCAAAATGAACCAATAACGAATCCATCCAAGTGGATTTAGGCGATTTAGGATAATCGCCAAGCCCATACTCGCTTACGGACTAAGGATTAAAGGTCATTTTTCCGTGAACGAGTTTGAAAATGTTCGGAAGTAAGACGAGGATTAACGAGAACCCACAAAAATTGTTAATTAAATTGAATGTTGACAGCCTCGTTCACACGAGCCAACTTTAGTTGACCGATTTTAGTTAATGGATCTAAAGTGGAATGAAAAACTTAGTGTGATGACTCGTTCAAACTTTTTTTGGTCCACTAAAAAGTTGATTACGGTTCTCACACGAGGATTTTCATTCAACTTTTTTTGATAAACTAAAAACGGGCTACTAAACTGGATTTTGATTAAGACACAATTTTGCAAACTGCGCATGAGTAAGAGAATCAAATTATTCATCCTAACAAAAATCTGAGGATCGCTAGAATCAATTATGAATCGGTAACGAACGCATTTCGTGTGAACCGCGAATATCGAACCGTAACTCGGCTCATAAACTTGCATGCGCTTGGCGATGATCCTAAATCGGTCTTGAACTGATTCGTTATCGATTAATTATCACATCCGCGAACGAACCTAATGTTTTTTTTTTTAATTGTAATTATACTTTAAGATAGCTAATATCACTTCCTAGAAACGTAGTTTTAAGGATTTTGATGAACTTACTAAAGTCTGAAAGTATCTATTATCTTTTTCTGTCAAAAAAGATTAATTTTTAAATTTCGTTGTGAAGGAAAGGAATCAATTAATCGATCAATTAAATTTAGGTACTCTTGGCAAAGCAAGAGGGTATCAGCTAGTTTAATATATCATAGAAAATGGTATAAATGAACTTCCGAAATTGGCTCTCAATCAATAGAAGATATAGTTTGTAGTTTAATTGGTTTACGTTTAATAAGAACAAACCTTTATATTCGAATTTGTAGATAATCTGATAACAAAAAAACATAGCTCTCATAATAAAGAAATTTTGTTAGCTTTTAAAACAAGTTTACTTAAAAACTAAAAAACAATTCATTACTATCAAACGTATTAAAAACCAAATCTGTTTTCCCACTTCATCCTATTATCATGAATTTACGATTGTTGTACAGTGTTAATATAAAACGTTTAACGTCCGACGTACAACTCTCTCCAAATCATTCTTCTTCCTTCAACGAGGGAGGAAACAACTCCCCCTTCACCTTTTCATTATATTCCCGTTGGGGTGAGCAGAGTTAGCACGGCGGTGTATAATTGAAAACGGTTTAAAGTTGAAGCAGTCAGCTCCAAGAAAACTTTAAGGAAATATTTTGACTTTATCTCCCCCAAGGTTTTATGATATATGCACTTCCGGAAGACGAAAGTTTATTATTGCAATTGATTTAATTAAAACAATACTTTTACATTATAAAATGAAATGAAAACGTCAAGCTTTATATTTTTTGATACGATTAAAGTAGCAACTTTAAGTTTATTATCTTTTTACATAGTTTATTTTATAAATCAGGCCAAAATTTTTATGATTTTACCCTTGTCTTAAATGTACTACAGGTAATCTTGACGAATGAGACAAGATATTATGTAAACTTACTGAGTAAGTTTGTGCAAATTTGTTAGTTTTAAATTTATTTGAGATGAACATAAATACAAATATCCTGCTTGTTAAGCGCGAGCAACATTTCATTTTGAAAATTTTATAAGGAAAAGCTTTATTTTACACTTCCGCGCTGTGTAACGGGATCAGAACGTTGGTGGCGGTGCCCGGTAAAAACACGGGGGAGCGTGTGGGAAGATTGTCGAACATCCCTCATCGATTAGATATATATTATTTTAAATGGTCTGAAAACAGAATACGGTGTACGGATGATGTAAGTAGCAAGTTAATGTGCTTTGTGGCAATAGGTATCGATAAAATATCGTCTATTGAATAAGGTGTTGGCGATGGGCATTTCGGCACCACCCGCCACAAACGTTGGCATTTCGCAGGATCTCATTTCTTCAACTCTGCTTTATTATCAAATTAACGATGATTTATTTTGAACATTTTCCTCATTGCTCATTGCGCGCCGACACAAGTAATGTATTTTTATAATATCGTTTTTGTGATATTTATGTGGTGGAAACGAAATAAATTTATTTAATTTTTAAATCAATTTGTTTTTTTTCGGAATCTTGTGAAAATTTTATCAAGTTATCAAAAGAAGTAAATTTGACTTAAAACGTTTTAGGATTATTTACAGTTTTAAGATATTACTTATTTTATTGGTGACACATTTGCATTATAGTTATTACGTACAATATCAAAAAACGTTAGTTTTACGTTTTAAATTTACCGCATATATTATTTAAAATTTCTTTGATGTTTATGCTTTTGACTTAGGCCGTAACTTAAGGGTATTTTCGAAGGTGTTTCAAAACAGAATCAAACTTGTGTTTTACGAGCAACTTTTGACTTTTCGTTATCGTCGAACTAAGTGGAAATTGTAATAGCGCTTAATCGGTTCCGGACAGGAACGTGCACCTGGGTCTCGACCTAGTGCCCTTTTGTCAGAGAAGGCAGACGTCGCGACGCGAACCTCCCTTTCCCAATTCAAACAAACAGAATTGCAAACATTTAATACGTTCTGTGTCGTTTGTTTCCGTGAACTCTTATTAACGAAATACGTAACTTTCAATTCGTAAACTTGCAAATATTTTGAAATTTCAAATACAAATTGAATTTTAGAATAAAATACTCGTTGATTTCAACTAAAAATGGCTGGATGCTTATTCTAGAAAAACGCAATGGTTATAGCTCAAAAAGCATGTTACTTAGTAATGTTTATTACTTGTAATTTAGTAATGTTACCATAATACTGGATAAAAGAATGTTTATTATTAGAACAGTTATAAATATATATTGCCAAGTATCTGTATTAAAAACCCGTAGCACTTCCTAAGTAAAATCTAATAGTGCTGCGGTTATGGAATAAGACATCATCAACGAACAAAATAATAACGTTCCGTTTTGGGATAGGTACTCGTAGAATACTGAATACATTTCAATCGATGCACACGCAGCCTAGGTATTTGAAAAGTTGCATTTGGGAACACATATAGTATCGAAATACAACTCAGCACATTTATATATATATATATATATATACTAGCTGACCCGCGCAACTCCGTCTGCGTCACATAAAAGTGAGAGAGGGTTAAAAGTGGGGAACCTATGGCACAATTCTAAAGGAGTTGAACGCGGACGAAACCAAGAAAAACATTGTATGTCTGTAATGGGCAATATTTATTGATAAATTTGAAGATTTTTTTTGAACGTTAAAAGTATAACATGACTCATGAGCTATCTTAGGTACATCACACTATGATCAGTAAGAGTGGAACTATAGTAGAAAATGTCACGGGAACGGGAATAATAAAGGAACGCTGCATAACACTACTGGGGTGTTTTATTGATATAATTTACGTATGTAAACTTAAAATATAATGAAGAAAAAAGAATATATGAAACTTAAACAAAGAGTAGGGTAAAAAAAATTGAAATGTTATTAGATTATTGCAACGCCTGTAACCGAATTGTAACAAATAATATATTTTAAACTTGTACTTCTGTATATGTTATATATTGCAAGGAGCTGAATGCCTGAATGTCTAATGATCAATGAATCAACTCAGTACCGACTAATAAAAATATCTGGTGCGAGGCGGCACACAACTTTCTTTTACTTTCATTTATGAAAATACTCGCTGTTAGCTAAAAGAAATATAAGCACTTTGTAACAATACATATAAGCAGTACTATATGCATACAACCTATAGGGCTATATGAATATACACGAATTCCCAACCTTCATCCCAGAACCGCCCTTATTCGAATTTTCCCAGGAAAAAGTTTCAAATAAAAGTTGTAGCCACTAATGAGTCTAAGAACTATAGAAAGTTTAAAGAAAATCGTTGGAGCCGTTTTCAAAAAAAATTGAAAAAGCTCAAAAACGCTAAGAGTAAAGTAGAGCTTTCGGTTAACCGATTTCAACCAAAAGCTTCGCGGCACAACTAGGTATAATATGGAGGCCAGATTTCAAGTTTGGTGAAATTCGGATAAAGCTTTCGATACGATATGGCTGTCACACACAGACACACACACACACACACAGACACACACACACACACACAGACACACACACAGACATGTTTCTAAAAACCACTTTTTTGAACTCAGGGGACCTCAAAACATGTATTTCCGGTGAAAGCTCGAATTCGAAAATTCGACCCGATTACAATACTTCCTTTACTATCTATATAGTAGTAAAAGAAAGTAAAAAAGTTAGAAGTACACAACTATTGAGAAGGGAAAGCGCAAGCGCTGACTTAGCAAGCCTAACATGTTTTAAAGAGTGGGAAGTCTTGAAAAGAAAAGTTGAAAATAATTGTAAAAGTTGACAATAATTTAATTGTTGATCTTTTAAATGTAATTTAACACGCTAAATTCTAAATATGTATTCAAAAATTAACAATGAAAGAAATTTCAACGTTTCAAAAATTTTCATTATTATTTTTCGGATGTTAAATAAAAAATCATATCTTCAAGTGAAAATTGTAATTTTTATTTTAATCCTATAGAAAATATCTGGTGCGAGGCGTCACACTACTTTCTTTTACTTTCATTTATGAAAATACTCGCTGTTAGTTAAAGAAATATAAGCACTTTGTAACATTACATATAAACAGTACTATATGCATACAACCTATAGGGCTATATGTATATAGACGAATTCCCAACCTTCATCCCAGAACCGCCCTTATTCAAATTTTCTCAGGAAAAAGTTTCAAATAAAAGTTGTAGCCATTAATGAGTCTAAAAACTATAGAAAGTTTAAAGAAAATCGTTGGAGCCGTTTTTGAAAAAAATTGAAAAAGCTCAAAAACGCCAAGAGTAAAGTAGAGCTTTCGGTTAACCGATTTCAACCAAAAGCTTTGCGGCACAACTAAATATAATATGGAGGCCAGATTCCAAGTTTGGTGAAATTCGGATAAATTTTTCGATAAGATATGGCTGTCACACACAGAAATGTTTCTAAAAACCACTTTTTTGGACTCAGGAGACCTCAAAACATGTATTTCCGTTGAAAGCTCGGATTCGAAAATTCGATCCAATTACAATACTGCCTTTACTATTAAGTAGTAAAAAAAAGTAATATGTATACACTATACAGCTTATATGTACATAGGTATAGGTATACGAATTCCGAACCTTCACCCCAGAACCGCCCTTATTCGAATTTTCCCAGAAAATAGTTTCAAATAAAAGTTGTAGCCACTAATGAGTCTAAGAACTATAGAAAGTTTAGAGAAAATCGTTGGAGCCGTTTTCGAAAAAAATTGAAAAAGCTCAAAAAGGCCAAGAGTAAAGTAGAGCTTTCGGTTAACCGATTTCAACCAAAAGCTTCGCGGCACAACTAGGTATAATATGAAGGCTAGATTCCAAGTTTGGTGAAATTCGGATAAAGCTTTCGATACGATATGGCTGTCACACACAGACACACACACACACACACAGACACACACACACACACAGACACACACACACACAGACACACACACAGACATGTTTCTAAAAACCACTTTTTTGGATTCAGGGGACCTCAAAACATGTATTTCCGGTGAAAGCTCGAATTCGAAAATTCGACCCGATTACAATACTTCCTTTACTATCTATATAGTAGTAAAAGAAAGTAAAAATGTGTTAAAACGCTGTTTTACGAACTTTAAAGATCTATTTCACGACCTTTTTTTTAACACACGGTTCCTGCAGGAGACAATTATCATGCTATCCTTTGAGCACCGTGCATTATTCTGGCATAAGAAATAATCTATATTATTATCTGATCCCTCAACTATCATATTGCAAAAAATCATGTCTGTCTTTTACTCTGTGAAAAACAAAAACATATCTATCCCACGGGAGTAGAACATTTTTCCTGGATAAAAAAGAGATCAAGCTTACCTGAGGAAAATTCGTTAAAACTCTGATTCATGAACTTTTAGAAAACTCCTTTGAAATACTCAGTTCCTGAAGGATTCTATTTTTAGCCTATTCTACGGGAACTGTACAATATTCTAACATAAAAAAGCCCATATCATTCACTGACTCTTAAACCACCATATTGCAAGAAATTATGGTAATCTTTTGTTCTGTGAAAAACAAAAACATATCTATCCTACGAGAACATATATTTTTCCTGGATAAAAAGTGGACTGTATGACAAGAAAAATTATGATTTTGCCTTGAGGACCCTATGAGTTATTACTATAAATATATTGTAATCAGATAAAAATGTTGAGTTTCAGCATGATGTTTCTTCGAACCAGTTTTCTCTATTTTCCCGATGGAATGAGAAATTTTTCTGAGATAAAACGTGTTCTAGATAATGATTCGCATATTTAGCGATCATCATACCTAAATATCACCAAAATCCATTTTCAACTAAAAATAGAGTTTATGCATATTTTTTTCTCCAACCCGTTTTTCAATTTCCCGGGTAAATGAGACATTTTCCCGTATTAAAAAGTAATCTTTTTAATGACTCAGATTGTCATTTTTCATCATCCCAAATTTCATTAAAAACTGTTTTTATTTGGGTAGCAATTAATAATATGTTTCTAAAAACAATTTCGCAAATAATGAATTATTTTTGAAACAACCTTAACAACCATTAAAAAGGTTATAGCGGGCTAACCGTAAAAGATAGACATATGTCGTTGCAGACTTTTTTGTAGAACTTTTTAAGAGGAACAATTTTGCTACACATGATTTTTGCGTAACTTTAACCGTTTACGCAGGGCAGGGCACAAACGCTCTCAAAAGGAAAAATTTTTCCTGATTTTTGCAATATTTTCCATCGATGCTCTGCTACTATTAGTCGTAGCGTGATGTTGTATAGCCTAAAGCCTCCCCCGATAATTAGACTATCCAACATTAAAAGCATTTTTCAATTCGAACCAGTAGTTCCTGAGATTAGCCCGTTTAACCAAACAATCAAACAAACTCTTCAATTTTATATATTAGTATAGATATAGATATACAATATATGTATATATGTATACTAGCTGACCCACGCAACTCCGTCTGCGTCACATAAGGGTGGGAGAAGGTTAAGAGTGGGGAACCTATGGCACAATTCTAAAGGAGTTAAAACTTGCTTTGTTTTATCCACAAATCACTTAAGAACCATTGAAGAGATAAAATTTGGTACCTATAATGCTAATTTAAAACCACGCTGACGAAACCAAGAAAAACATTGTATGTCTGTAATGGGCAATATTTATTGATTAATTTGAAGATTTTTTTTCTACTTTAACAGTATAACATGAGCTATCTTAGGTACACCGTACATCACACTATGATCAGTAAGAGTGGAACTATAGTAGAAAATGTCACGGAAACGGGAATAATAAAGGAACGCTGCATAAAACTACTGGGGTGTTTTATTGATAAAATTTACGTTTGTAAACTTAAAATATAATGAAGAAAAAGAATATATGAAACTTAAACAAAGAGTAACGTAAAAAAAATTGAAATGTTATTTGATTATTGCAACGCCTGTAACCGTTGTAACAAATAATATATTTTAAACTTGTACTTCTGTATCTGATATAATATATTGCAAGGAGCTGAATGCCTGAATGTCTAATGATCTATGAATCAGCTCAGTACTGATTACTGAAAAAAAGTTAGAAGTACACAAATATTGAGAAGGAAAAGCGCAAGCACTCACTTAGAAGGCCTAACATATTTTAAAGAGTGGGGAGTTTTGAAAAGAAAAGTTGAAATTTTAATTGTTGATTTTTTAAATGTAATTTAACACGCTAAATTCTAAATATGTATTCGAAAATTAACAATGAAAGAAATTTCAACGTTTCAAAATTTTTCATTATTTTTCGGATGCTAAATAAAAAATCATATCTTCAAGTAAAAATAGTAATTTTTATTTTAATCCTAAAGAGAAAATGTGTTGAAACGCTATTTCATGAACTTTAAAGATCTATTTCACGACCTTTTTTTTAACACACGGTTCCCGCAGGAGACAATTATCATGCTATCCTTTGAGCACCGTGCATTATTCTGGCATACAAAATAATCTATATTATTATCTGATCCCTCAACTATCATATTGCAAAAAATCATGTCTATCTTTTACTCTGTGAAAAACAAAAACATATCTATCCCACGGGAGTAGAAGATTTTTCCTGGATAAAAAAGAGATCAAGCTTTCCTGAGGAAAATTCGTTAAAACTCTTATTCATGAACTTTTAGAAAACTTCTTTGAAATACTCAGTTCCTGAAGGATTCTATTTTTATCCTATCCTACGGGAACCGTACAATATTCTAACATAAAAAGTAGCCCATATCATTCACTGTCTCTTCAACCACCATATTGCAAGAAATTATAGTATTCTTTTGTTCTGTGAAAAATAAAAACGTATCTATCCTATGGGAACATACATTTTTCCTGGATAAAAATTGGACTGTATGAAAAGAAAAATTATGATTTTGCCTTGAGGACCTTATGAGTTATTACTATAAATATATTGTACTCAGATAAAAATGTTTAGTTTAAGCATGATTTTTCTTTAAACCAGTTTTTCTATTTTCCCGATGAAATGAGAAATTTTTCCGAAATAAAACGTGTTCTAGATAATGATTCGCATATTTATCATACTTAAATATCACCAAAATCCATTTTCAACTAAAAATAGAGTTTATGCATAATTTTTTTCTCCAAACCGTTTTTAAATTTCCCGGATAAATTAGACATTTTCCCGTTATAAAAAGTATTCTTTTTTATGACTCAGATTGTCATTTATCATCATACCAAATTTTATTAAAAACCATATGTATTTGGGTAAGAATTAATAATATCTTTCTAAAAACAATTTCGCAAATAATGAATTATTTTTGAAACAACCTTAACAACCATTAAAAAGGTTATAACGGGCTAACCGTAAAAGATAGACATATGTCGTCGCTGACTTTTTTGTAGAACTTTTTAAGAGGAACAATTTTGCTTTGCATGATTTTTGCGTAACTTTAATCGTTTACGCAGGGCAGGCCACGAACGCTCTCAAAAGGAAAAAATTTCCCTGTTTTTTGCAACATTTTCCATCGATACTCTGTTCCTATTGGTCGTAGCGTGATGTTATATAGCCTAAAGCCTTCCCCAATAATTAGGCTATCCAACATTAAAAGAATTTTTCAATTCGAACCAGTAGTTCCTGAGATTAGCCCGTTCAACCAATCAAACAAACAAACAAACAAACAAACAAACAAACAAACAAACAAACAAACAAACTCTTCAATTTTATATATTAGTATAGATACTCCTAATATATAAATCAGCTAACCGGTTTTTTGTGATCGACTTAGCGTCTAAATTTTTAAAAGATTTTCAACGATTTCAATCAGTACCAAACTAAAAGGCTTATGGGCAATAACAAAAACATCAAAATAATCTATTTTATTAAGACATATTATGCAGTACTGACTACAAAACGAGAGAGTGTAATAGCGTTGTGTTTAAAGCATAGCTTGGGGTTTTTAATTAATGATAGTGGGGATACTGAACAAACAGATGAGAGACGAAGCTTCAATACAATTTAGATTTTGATGTTAAGTAGCTAGCCGTATTAAATATCGCTTGATATCTTAAAAGACAATTTTTCCGTTGAAATTTATTCAAAGTAATTAGACAGTTAAGATATTGAGAGGGTCAAAAAGAATGGTAGAAACAAACAAGTAAATGATTATTAATAAAGGAAAAAACATTTTTGTACGCAATTTTACCATGGGAATTTTCTACACCCTGCTTTATTTTTAAGAACTTTTTACCGTTGAATTTTTAAAGTTGAACGTTTTATGGTTTTTAAAATATAAAAACAACGACGTCCGATTTTATCACATATTTTGATGGAGATGAATTAAAAAGTACCCTGTAAATTTACATGTTGTCAAAAATTACAGAAAATTCGAAAGTCTTATTTGTTTTTTAATAATAATTGTTAGTTTTATAATAGCGGTTGTACGATGAGGGCTTTCTATGATATTCGTTACGTTTTAATAAAGCTTCATTTTATTGAACCGTGCATCAATCAATACTTCCACTCTAAAAAAGTATTTTGCAATTTTTAAGGGTTTTCAAATGCACATTTTATTCATAATTAAAATTATAATATAATTTTTATTGCTCATTATCGTTTCAATTATTTATTAAAATAAAACTTTTTATACATCGTCTCAAATTTTTTGGCCTGTCTTTAGCATGTCGCGTGTTACATTCTCGGCAGGGAATCGGAAGTGTTCGGCAAGTTTGGTAAGCTTGAATGGCTATTTTCCTCTCCACCACAACGCAACGTTTCAGTATATTATAAGTTGTCATTAATTGTCAATTAATTATTATTATTATATCAATTTGTATTGGTATTTGTGTGTTTTGATCAGTATGTTGGTATAATTATTGTTGTTCACTTATCGTGATAGAGCTTGTGAGAATAGTGCAAAAATATCCGACGGTGAATTAATTTTACGTCATGAGAAAAAGACTGCCGACAGAGTTCGTGCTTATAGAGACAGGAAAAAGGATCCTCGTGAATTGATTTAATTTTTATAGTGAATTTATTAAAATTATTAGAACTTTCTGCTGGTGCATATGTTTATGTATGTCGGAGCGATAGGTTGTTTAGTATGACGTTTGTGTTAGTTGTGTAGCCTTTTCGTCCAGAAACAATTTCTTCGCCACAACAAACTTTATTTAACAATGATTGAACATGATAGATATTCTTGAAGTTACTTAAAATATATAACAACAGGCAGATGATCGATTTAACAATAATCAACAAATGCAATAATGAAAATACATTTGAGTATTAACATCAATAATGAAAATTCAAAATTAGTTACAAGTAGTAGAAAAATTGTGCCAAAGGCGTAGCAAATGGAATTAGATGAAAAACCTATAAAATCAATTAAGTATCGTTTATTTTCATACCCTAAATTGGGATAATAATTTTCCAAAAATTTTCAGTTACCTACTTAAATGCCTACAATCCGAAAAAAAAACATCGTGGTTTCATAAAACCACACAATAATTTTTACCTACAAAGGTTTCTAAATTGTAATGCTTCCATAAAAGTTGCATTTTTGGAATTTTTACTCTTTGGAAATACTGGAAAGTTAAGGTGGTTAGGAAAATCAGTGCTGTTAAAGGGGTTTTATCAAAAGGGAATAAACAAGGGAACATTTGAAGATTTGTTAGTTAAAAGGTTGCCGGTTGAATTTCGATGATATGACCCACCTTAAAAATTTTGCGATTTTAGTGTGCTTATATTTAATTTAATTAAATATTTTCGATTCATATTGACTTATATACATAGAAAGGTATGTGTCTTTTATAACACTCCAAATACAGTCACTTAAATTGTAAACACCGTGAAGACTAAAAAGTAGAAAATAAATTTTATATTAGAATTTACAAAAAGAAAGATATCTCCATATTCCTTTATACAATTTTTTTTTAATGGGTGTTTTAAGTCGCTTTAACAGCTAAGGTCATATCACGACTGTCTAAACACAGAAACTTTCTCTTGGTCAAGTATATATTAGGTCTAGAATCTTAAGTCTAGGATTCAATCGGGATCGAACCCAGAACCACTTGACGCATGAAGTGGAGAGAACTAATGCTCTTGCCACTGCGCCAATAGGTGGCCCTTGATACAATTATTAATATTAAAAGTGGTAGAAGAATCTATAATGGTATGTTAAATTGATCATCATAACTATAAGACCAGGGTGCTCTATTTGTGGTAAATTTTAGACAAGTAAATTAATTTGCTCAGTTAATGACAAATTTTAGATTAATGAATTACTTTGAACAACCTGGTCTTATAGTCATGATGATCAATTAGATGATAAATTTAACATACGATTATAGATTCTTATATCACTTTTGATTTTAACGACTGTATATTATATTTTTACACTAACTTTAATAAACATTTTGAAATAAATTTTATTAAAAACATGTATGTACACAATATCAGCACAAATATTCAGAAGCATTTTGCATGAGCACTGAGCATTGAGCCACAACTGATTTTAAAATAGGATAGGAAAATATGTTTTATGTGTTTGTAAAACAGTAACAAATATAATCTATATATTTGATTTTATTAAAAAATGTATGTATCTAATGCGTAAGTGCACATTTTATAACAAAATAATGCTATCTCACTGATATACACATAACATTGTTAGAAGTAATCCGATTGTGAAATACTCAATTATAAACGTTTACATTTGTTTAGTTGTTGGATAATAAAGTCTAGCACAAATTCGTATGTTAATTATTTAGCAAAGGTAAATATTATATTCAGTGAATATTGTCAGAGTCAATGTTTATCATCAAGCAAACGACTTACCTGGAGAATCTAACTCATTGTAAGTAATTAAACTCACATATGAACTCTTTATCATCACACCTTTAACGAAGCAAATGCCAAAAAATACAAATATTCAACCTCTGATAACCGATATTTAAGAGAAATTAAAAACAATTACAAAAAATTGTTATAATTTAAAATGACTTTTTTTTTTCTAATAAACTAAATAGCATAGAAAAATATTTTACTCACTACAAAAATAATTTAGTTGAGCTTATTTTCTGTGTACATTTTTTACATTGCTTTATTGTTAGCTATTTCTTTGTAGCTTTGAATTCAATTTCGTAATTGGATTTGATCATATAAAAAAGAAAATGGAGAAAATGAAAAGGTATGTGAGCTCTATAGCATTTACGTCGGGAAGTATATAGTGTATAATCAGAACAAAACTAAAGCAATTTTGTCGATTTATTATAAGAGAAAATTTCATATTTTTAATGAAACGATTGGAGAGAGAACCGGTGACGGAATTTCAGCCTCGATCACGTAGTTTTTTAAAGCTATTTTAAAAGAATTTTATTTATTAGCAAACCAAAGCTAAAAGGAGGTATGCGAATTTTTTTGCTGTGAAATAAATGCTTTTTTTCTTACCTACTATATATACCTACTTTTTAACTCTTTAATCGAAATTTCATTTCAAAATGAGAAAATATAAATATCTACAAATAAAGTATTTTGCAGAAAGTTATAATAATACAAATGAAAACGTTTTTTGATCACCATACAAGAATTTTTAATAAAAATTAAAAAAAAATTCTGAAAAGTTTTACAATAAAATAAAGTTAATACCTATTAGTATAATTTTTGTTTTGTTAAATAAAAAGTTAAATAATAAAAATAATTTTAAACATTTCGTAAGTTACTATAGACGTTTGGGAGCGATCGCCAATACAACGATCAGCTCTAAGTTGGTGCTAGAGTGTCGGCAACTCCTGGAGGACCTGGCAAAGCACAACCGAGAATTTGGGTGGGTGCTGGGACATAAAGAAGCTGAAGGTAATAAAGAAGCTGATGCTTGCGCAAGGGTTGGTTCTGAAGTCTGGAGTGGGGAACACCAAATCTGCAGTCAAAGGACGATAAAAAGTCGGCTGAGGCAGAAGAAAAACAAATACAAACTAGAAATTTCCGGTCAGAAGCTCAGCAAGAGAATGATGGAGAGAATTTTCCCCAGTGTGGTGTGGCGACTATAAATCGAATTCCAGCATGCAGTAATACCTCTTGCAACTACCCTGACAAAACGACGTTATAATATACTTTAAGCAATTCAATTTGGTCGGGGCCAGTGCTGGCCACTGTAATTGTAAAAATTTATACGTAAATAAATGTAAGTAACCACTCCCACCTTACATTCTGGTGACCCTGACGTGATTGGAACCGTCGTAGAGCCGGGGCCACTCGGGACGAGCTGCTGTGGCTCGAGTCCGAAGACGACGTGCGACTGGTATGAAGCAGTACAACCGAAGCCTAGGATGCCGCTACTTTGTAGTTGAGTCCCCCATGAGGGGTACGATGTATGTGGCGACCGCGTGACATCCCAAATATGAGGTGACACTTGCGGGTTAAGGCAGAATGACCGTTCGTTGCTGCTGCTTGCGTGCTGCAATTCGGGGTCACGAGAATGTACGGTGGGAGTGGTTACCCACATTTATATATATATATATATATATATATATATATATATATATATATATATATATATATATATATATATTCACAATTACAGTGGCCAGCACACTAGCCCCGAACAAATTGACTTGCTTAAGGTATATAACGTCGTTTCGTCAGGGCAGTTGCGAGAGATATCACTGTATGTTCGAATTCCATTTCTAGTCGCAGTAGCATTGGGACATATAAGTTTACATTATATTATGACAATTTCTCAATTAAACATATATTTTTTTTGGGCTCTCAAGAAAGTGCGGGTTCAAAACTATAATTTTTGAAACTGTAAATGCTGCACTGACTACTAACTATCAACACCGTTTCTTCTGCGTGTCTAATGTATTGGTACCTCGTTGAATTTAATTCCTATATCCGAGTTTTCAAATATTTCTTTGAATATTTCTTCTGAATAAAGATTAAACAGTATTGGGGGCAGCACAAAACCTTATCGTACCCGTACGCTTCTACTTTTCACAATATCTGCAGGTTATATTTTGTATACAAGCGCTTTCTGAGTCTGATATAAACTTTCTATACAACGGTTGTCTTTGTTGTCTATATTTATTTTTTTTTTTTTAATATTTACGAGGTTTTTATGCTAGACACGGTCAAGTGCCTTTTCGAAGTAAACGAAACAAAGAAAAAAGTCTTTATCTACGTTTCTACAGTTTTATATCAATACTTGCACAGCACTTATTGCTCCAGGTGTATCCATTCCTGATTTGAAATCAAATTGGAACTCATTTTTCGAGCACGTGGATTAAATATTCTGTGATGGATAATTTTCAAAAATATTTATTTATATATATTTTAGTTCATGAGACTAGTGATCACTGCATTTGCTAGAGGGGGGAGGGGGGAGGGAAATGCATCTAGATGTAAGTCAATTTTTGATTAATGTCCTGTATCGTATACATTATTAAATATTTTGTTTAAGATTGTCCTCATCTACACGCTTAAGAAGCGTTTTTGTAATACTCAAGTGACCATTGGTCATGGACAGTTGCAATATTAATCAAATAAATTTTCAGCTTATATACAGAGTGGCCCAAAAGGTATGGAAAAGCCGGAAATGACAATAATGGACAAAAAGTAAAATATGAGTCACAAACCTAAAACAAGTTTTTATTTTATGGCACCCTAAGTCTGAGCGACCGACTGATATTCTTATTATTATTTTTATACTGCTCTTTCGCTTTTCCCTAAATTTCAAATTTTATTTTTAAAAATAAAACATAAATAGGTCAGTAGGTAAGTAGTCATTACATTTATTTTTATGGCTTTAAAATATTTGCTTCATTCTGAAAAGACTCGGTCGACTAATAACATGTTTAATAGAAAACGATTACAACAATCATTATTTTATTTGAAATTTTTATCGCATATTGTAAAAATATGTTTCAGAAGTTTTAGTTTTGAAAAGCACTTTTTTAAACATTTGATTTTTCGTTAAATAGATTTTGTTTGTTACAAAAACAAAAAGAAATTAGTTAACTTTAATTTTTTATAACAAAAAAAAAAAATAATAATCTTTTCTTGTTTTTGTGAAAAAGATGATAAATAAAAAAACATAATTCTTTTAAAATTTTATAAGTATTCCTTGCAAATTCTCAAATCAAAAATTAAATTTCTGTAAGCTTAATATAAGAATAAGTGTTTCTGTATGTGTGTGAGAGTTCTTTTAATAAATATCACCGCTTCTTCCGCTCTCTTCGCGAATCCACGTTTCGCTGCGGTCGACTCCACCTACGAGCCCTCTGATTGGTTACTTTATTTTGTTTATAACTAATTAACGGTACGTCAAATCAAAAATGGCAAAAAACTTTTCGTCTTAAAATTGCATAAGCTATCTTCCATTTCCGGCTTTTCCATACCTTTTGGGTCACCCTGTATAATCGTATATACATATAAGCTTATATGATACATCGTATAATTTCGTATATAACCAGATTGTTACTGAATTTTTTATTCAAGCAAGACTAAAATGTTTACATCAAAAATTGTATTTAAATTTTAATAATACTCTTGTAGCATTTTTTAATAAGAATTTGCTCAAAAATTACAGAACATCAATTGTTCTAATATGTTCAATATCACTACTGCAGTTTTTGTGTTTTATTGCGGACAAAATTAACTTTGAATTGTATTTTTCGCTGTAAATAGGGAATAATCGCTTAAAAAACAATATTTCAAGTATTTTTTAATTTTTTTAGTAAATTTTTAATGATAATTAATTCAAAATTTCGTTTTTATTGCAATACATTAATATACTAATGTACTATACTATATATAGACCAAAAGCATGTCTCGAATGATTTGTTAAGTTAATGTCTTAAAAATATTTCTGACTAGTTATCTTTTAATCTAGTAAAACTTATACTAAGCATACTTTTATTACGATTAAGACATTCATAGAGAAGATGAATATTTTTTTAATATAAATAAAATAAGACTTAAATCTCCAATGAGAATTTTTAAAGCATAAAAGCTGTAGTAAGAAATGAAGAAAATTTGCTATTCGTGCTTGAAGTGCTCGTACGTTTTATATGTAGGATGGATGAAATGGAGAAGGCTCGGATGGGAGTTGGAGTCGGGAAGATTCCGGATAACGTAACAGGGAAAATAAGTGGCGGGTTTATGAGGCACATTTCCTTCCTTCGTGCTTTCGCTCTACAGACGGTGTTGTCCCACTGTACAACTAAACGGACACTCTAATGAAGATGAAACACCTCCCTTCGGTCATTCCTTTGCAAACATCAAATATAAATGGAAAAGAAATTTATAAAAGAGAACTCTTTTACTCCTTACGAGGACAATTTGCAATGAAAAATATACATAAAAACAACTTTTCACTCTTCCACACGGTGATCCTGTCCCAACTTGTTTTTCCAGTGAATGTTGATTTTTTCACCCCGGTTCCTAATTCGTTCCCTCTTTCAAGTGCCAACAATAACAATTCGACAAATTAGAAAAACACAAAACGTTTTTGACTCCGAAAACCTAGAAACTTCCACTTGCCTTAAACATTTTTCCAAACGTTTTCATTAGCATTCATTAAGAGTCTAATGAAATAAGACGTAAATTTAGCAACATTAATTTCCTTCTGTATCATTCTATGAACTAATATAACGGTGCATTTTTCATTTTTACGAGACGTTTTTTTTATATATATATTTTTTAAATCATGCCGTTAAGATTTATAACAGAGTGTTAACGTGGTCATAATCTCTGAACTTCGTCTTACTAAATTAATTTGGAGGAAAATCGTTTTAAGTTTTTTTTAAGGCTGTGAATAAATAGAACGAAACTTAAGAAAGGCAAAATGATAATAACAAACGAGATATATTAAAATTGTAAGAAACGAGCTCGTATTTTTTATTCTACAATATTTTATTTCATGAGGAAGAGGAAGGCATTAAATTTTTTCTTAAGTTATCAATTAACTTAATTATTTAATAAAAAGAACAAAAAATGAATACGAAAACTGGAAAAAAATGATAACTAAATTCTTCTTTTGATTTGAATAATTGATTTTTTAAGTTTTAATTTCAAATCTAAAGGCTAAGGAAATTAAAAATTAACAAGGAGATGAAATGTAACGTAAGATATAAAAAATTATGTTCCCCAAACCATTACTTTTATAAAACAAAAAAAGAAATTAAAGTGGATTTGGGTTATTCATCGTCAAACTAATTGTTGAATATTTAAAAATATACACACGATTAGTATATTTACTACAAAGTCTAAATTTAATGCATTTTTCATTTTAAATGCTATAAGTGTTTTTGAAATTTACAGGTATCAGATTACGTATTTATGTACTTACTTATTTCTAATGTACATTATATATATAAGGAAATGATAATATATAAGGAATGATTGGGTACCTATACTTGAAAATTTAGAGAAGTAAATATTTAATCTATTTACGTTACCACATTTATACATTTACGATATCTGTAAGAGCTTTTAAATTTCTTTGAGTTAAAATTTATCAACTAACAAGTTTGTTTTATACTTAAAAAAAATGAAATTTTAATACCCGAAATTATATTTTTAAGCAAAAAACGCTTAGGGCAAGGTGACTTGCTACCCCGATTATACTCTGAAAATTACTACAAGTATCTACTGATACTACTTTACTACTGTCTACATATATCTTCTTGATTCAAAAATTAATCAATGATTCAACCAATTAACAATTAAAATTGGTATCCAATTAATGAAAGTGAATATATAACATAATTGTACAGTATGAATAATAATTAAATATTTAATAATCAAAATTATAAATGTTGCGCCATCGATGCCACTCTTTGACCTGCATTAGTTAACTAATCAATCCCGAATCGGACGTGATACTATACGATTATACTTTTTCAGTTGCAGGAAGAGTCTATCCAGCTTAACAAGAGTCCTAACCAGACCTGAAGTGTCTAATTACGGCACCTGGTGTGAAAGAATAATTCTATGCCACACCTTAGATCAATAGAGATTAAGGGGTAAGACATTTTTTGAAGTAAATAAAGCTTTTTATTTTGACTTTAAAATGAAACAAATTGCGGATTCAATGCTTAACTTACCTTTATAATTTTATGCTAATTTTTGGTTTGAGCGTAATTTGATTTGTTTAAATATTTTATATTAAGAAGCTTAAAAATTAAGTCAAGTATCATGATAATTAAGCCAAGTGAATTTTTAGTATGGGATTCTTTGTATTGTCAAATTAGAAATTTTAATTTCTGCTTTAACATGCACTAAGGTATGTGTTAAACTGGAAAAGTTTCTAAGTGAAGTTGTGGTGACTAGAAACGGAATTCGAAAATGCAGTGATACCTCTCGCCACTGCCCTGACGAAACGACGTTATATACCTAAAGCAATTCAATTTGTTCGGAGCCAATGTAATTGTATATATTACCTATGTGTAAAAGATGTGGGTAACTACCCCCACATTACATTTCTGGTTCTAAATTGTATAAACATTCTTCCTAAATCTATAAGATTCGCCTCATATTTTGGACGCCATACAGACGCCACATACAACGGAGCCTCTCACCGAAGACTCAACTATAAAGTAGCGGCATCCTAGGCTTTCGGTTGTACTACTCCATACCCATTCCACGTCGTCTTCGGACTCGAGCCACAGCAGCTCGTCCCCAGTGGCCTCGGCTCCACGACGGTTCCAATCACGGCAGCCCAGAGTCTCACAATCCAACGACGACAATAATATTGATAAAGTCACTAGGAAGGGAGTAATGTGGCGACTAGAAATGGAATTCGATCATGCAGTAATATCTCTCCCAACTGCCCTGACGAAACGACATTATATACCTTAAGCAATTCAATTTCTTTGAGGCCAGTGCTGGCCAATGTAATTGTATATATTATGTGTAAATAAATGTGGGTAACCACTCCCACCTTACAAAGTAAAAGGTTCTGAGTGGTAGGCCAATCGTCGTAAATGTTGATAAAACTAAGGATATTGTCGAATCGGGCAGGCATGTGAGCATTTATTCAATTGTTCAGAAACTGAAGATTACCTAAAAACTGTTAGAAACCGTTTGAACAAGGCTGCTTTAAAGAAGAACCTCGATGTATGGGTGTTACATGAATTAACAGAAAAAAACTTTTGCTTTTTGTACCCTGCGGTTCTTGCTGAAACATGACAAAATTGACCCATTTTTGAAGTGGATAGTAGCTAGCGTTGAAAAAATGATCACATGTATTATATAAGAACAACAGTTTAAAAAAGATGGTACCGTTGCAGTGACTCGACCCAAAGATCCTCAAGTCTGTATTGATGGCCAAGAAAGTTTTGCTGTGTGTTTGGTGGGAATGGAAAGCAGTCATCCATTATAAGCTGCTTTCATCGTACTAGATCAAACACTCAATTTGGACCTCCACTATCATCAATTGGCTAGATTAAAGCAGGTAATCGACCAGAAGATGCCATCAAGACAACGCCAGGCCGCACCTATTCTAAACGATGCATCAGAAACTGCAAGATGGGTGATTCCACCACATCTCTCAATATAGCCCAGACCTAGCACCAAGCGATTTACCTTTTCAAGGATTTGCAAAATATTCTGAATGGAATAAAACTGATGAGAGGCTTGTTAAATTGGGCTCGTCAAGTTTTTTTTTATTCATAAGAACGGGGACCTTTTCAATCGCAGAATCATGAAATCGCTTTCAAAATAAAATGAACAAAAGTCATCGAATAAAACGGCGCATATCGGATCTAAATCGGATAATCCTGCCTTTATTAATTTCATCGTCAATATAAAGTGAAAAACAAATAAAAAACGCTTAGAAAAGAGGAAACACGTTAATAGTATATATTTGTTTATTTTAACTTAATCTTTTTTGATTAGACCAAAGTAATGTATCATAGTGTATTTTTTATATAGAATGGACTCAAAAATTGTTTAATTCGAACTTTGGAGATCTTAAATTTCAGTGTTTCTTTTTCATGTTGATTTATTTTTTACAAAAATTTTTTTTTAATGAAGAATTTCTTAGAGTTTTCCTTAGAAACTATTTAAATTCTTACTTTAGTTAGAACAAAGATGTTTATCTAACAATATTAGTTTCCAACGACTGAGCGAAACGACGCTCTTTTTGAATGATTTAAGATATTTCCTCAAGATATATTAGGTTAACTGGGGAAAAAAAGAGTCGAGCTAGTGTATATTTGGACATGGAAGAGCTCTAAAGTTATATATCTTGTCAAATGCGTTATCCTTGTGGTTTAGACAGACCAAGTCGAACAATCAATAACAACTTAGTTTGGAATTGTTTTGCCATCATATCCCCACTTGGGTTTCTCTACTTGACAACTTATCAATAGCTTCTATTTACATCTTGTTTTGTCTATTCGCAACGCTTCGATTTCTTGAAGTTCTAAAAAGTTTTTTTTTTGTACTTTGTTAAATGCATACCCATATAATTTAACTGTAGAGAGATTTATTTGCGAGCAATATGAAACACATTTTTCATCGCATTCAGTCTGAGTGGCTCGTTATATTACACGGTAAAAATTCTTATTATACAGAACATATAAGCTGATTTTTTTCTTATTTCATTCATTTGAGTCAAATGTAGAAATTTCATTCAAATTGAAAATTTTAGACATTTAATAAACAGAGTAAGGCCAATTTTCTTTAAAAAAATGTTGATTGTTGGATTTGTTTGTGATTTTTTAAAGTCATATAACAGAGGTAAAATTGATTTTCTCAAACCACACAATTCATTTAAAAAATGTATCATTCCCACCAAAATTAATTGTTTCCGTTTTCATCCGAATGATTCGAACGAAAATTCAGGTTTTATCGTCATTATCCAACACCTCAAGCTACATTCGGCGCGTTTCCGCACAAACGAGAGCTTGAGCTTTTTACACATTTAAAAAATGAACTGGACGCAAATTCTATAGACGAACAATAAATCATAATGCATCATTTCTTGCAATATTTCTTCATATTATGATAATGTAGTCGAGCGTTATCAGCTTTCTCCGTTCCCATTCTTTATCATACACCTTCGTTTTGTCTCTGTCCGATACTTTATTTTTTGACAACGCATTTTTAACTTTGAACTTTAATAATGGCCTATTTAACATTGAATTATTGAGTGAAAGAAATGAAAGAGATGAAATCATTTGAATAAATTGTCTTTGAGATCAAATAACGTATTTCACTCGTGCGTTTGTATCAAACGAGAAAACATACATAAATGTGGGTTGATGGCGGCGCTTAAAACAGCATGTTTTTTAACAAAGGCTCCATGAAATTCTAAATATTTAGTTCAGTGATGGTAAATTTGACAGTTTTAGTTAGTATTTTGGACCACGGAGGATGAACAACGTTGGTTAAGGGAACCAAAACAGTTATGACCAGTGAATGTACCCGACTTCGTTCGAGCTTATTGAAGTAGCCAAAATGACGTAATTCTGTGGATTTAATTATCAAGTTTTCAAATAAAAGTAATGATTTGGAAATGCTAAAATATACTTAAGAATGTTAGAGTCTTTCTATAGATTTGTATTATTTAAGATTCAAAAAGACTTAAGTAATAATGTTTATCCAAATCTGGAATATTTTCTTACGCCAAAAGAGACGCTAGATTTCACAAGACCGATAGGCACACATACATAATTATATCAGTAGTCAGTAAGATTAAGACTCGCCACCAATTACTACAAAAAACTCCACCAATACCGGAACGTAGGCGATTAAAAAGATAGGTGCCCCGTGATTTGATTATGGAATAAAGAGATACTACATTGGAAGTATTCTCTATCAAGCCCGATCCCGACAAAAGCTTGGATATAACCATTGGATATGACCATTGTCCTAACAGCCAATAAAAAATATATATTAAAAAAATGTTTGAATTGCTCAACAGTGTAATTTTTTAAATTTCCGATTCATAGGGATAAAATTCCATATTGATGAACTATAATCAAAAGTACCACCCTAAGAAGAAGAACTGTAGATTTCTTGGACAACAGTTAGTTGCACTCGTAGTGTCGAACTCCTTGTAAGTTGAAGAATTTTTCCGGTTTCTAATTAGTCTAGCATTGTTTTGGAGAAAAGTATGCTCAGTAGATGAGTCAAAGTGCTCGAAAGAGCCTCGCGAAAACCACCACTATGAGTCAAACTTCTTATCGGTCTCACCTTTATAATCCAAGCTCCTAAACGGTACAACTTCTTTAGATCAAACTGTTTACTGGGGTTTCATTTTTCCAAAACTTAATTGAAACTTTGATGTTTATGAATGAAATCAAATTCACCCCCAACGATTTTTTGATAGCTCAAACTATTCCCTCCATGAATCGAACAATGTAAAAATCCTTAATTTTAATTTTTGACACTGCTTGTGTATTGTGATGACCTTTTCCCACCAATTAATTTTTACTTTCTTTTACTACTATATAGTAAAGAAAGTATTGTGATCGGGTCGAATTTTCAAATTCGAGCTTTCAGCGGAAATACATGTTTCGAGATCCCCTGAGTCCAAAAAAGTGGTTTTTTAAAAAAATGTCTGACAGCCATATCGTATCGAAAGCTTTAACCAAATTTCACCAAACTTGGAATTTGACCTCCATATTAAATCTATTATTTTCATTCCCTTGGCGTAGTTTCTATATATAAGTTGCAATAATCATTAAGATAAATAGTATAAATAAATTATAAGGTTGTAATTTCATGTTAAAAATTGCGCCCAACCAATTTAATTTAAAATACTATAAGCCATAGTTTGTACGTTTGTCCCCAGAGGACTGGATCGACAGAATTACAAAAACTTAGCTCTATAATATGTATGGTGATGATATGATCAATGATCATATATTATCTATTTTTATTCTTTTAATCAATCGTAGATTTTATTTTTTGATATTTTAACTGACAGCAAGCTTCATGTAAAAGAAACTTTTGTTTCACGTCGCATCTGATACTTTCTAAATATTTTACTTTTTTTTTTCTTTTAATTTCAGGGATTATTGTAAAAAGAATACAGTCAAATGTGAACGGTTTCTGTGATAATGACATATTCATAGACAATATAACAAGGATAGATCTGGAATTAATTTATTTGGTCGAATGAAACCGGCCACATAGACTTCGTTGTGTAGATATGAAATCGTAATAAGTTCCCGTTTCCGTTTCGGATACCTTCCACCTCGTCATGTCTCTTATTAGGTATATGTTTATATATATATGTATTTCCATTATTTGGTTTGAAATTCTCCTGCTCTATAATATAATATAACATACATATATCGAGGATATTGATATGGTAGTATTGGTGCGCTCTGTGGTCATATTCGGTTCACTACACCTTTTCATTATGAGCATGTCTGATATCAGCGCAAATCTAATCTAGGCTTGTTTTGGAAAGCTCAAACTTACTAAAACTACTTACTCACTTGCTCACTTTGTTCTTCGATATATACATACCGTGTATACCAAGCTCAATTTCCCAATAATATCATAATATTTAAGAAAATAAGTTGAAAAGAGGAAATAGAGTAAAATCTCTCTTCATGAAAGTATGAAAATAAATAACTGTACAATGTGTATTTTTATAGCGTGATTTCTATCCTTTGGAAAAATACATTGTAAATAAATCGGCTAAGACACAAATTATTGGTGTTGCTACACTACTGTTCAAAAAGACTGTGCTCTTGTTCTTAGAAACCAAGTTCCATGTTTAAAAGTGTATGAAATTTTTTTAATTATACCGGTAAAATACCGGTAAATCGAGCGAACTTTTATCACTTACCGGTACATGATCAAATTCGGTCAATTTGTAACTCCTTTATAAACCCACTTAAAGTAAATATCAAAAATAAATAAACAATGGAAAAAAAATAAATAAATTATAGTTATCATGCACCAGTTTAATATGAAGCTAAAAAAAATTTTTGAAAGAAATCTCAAACAAAAATTTTGAATTTCAAGAGTACCTTTTTATTCCTTGACACGATTAATGCAATTTCATTTGATTTGTTTCTGCAATCTCTGTAATAGTTTTGACATTTCATATCATATTAGCTATTGTAACGTTTTTACGGGTTTTTAGATTTGTGTTTAATGACATCATATTTATTTTTAACAATTGTTAATTGATTTATCTTACACTTTATACACTTATAAACTATACGTTAACAATGATTTATATACACTTATACAGTTGTTTAGTTCACTGTTTAGCTATTCAGTTTTCACATTCACTTATTCACTAATTATTGTCACTCACTATTTCCCTGTTTCACTTTGTTTCACTATGTTCACAGTTTATTTAACACGGTTCACTTTCACTATTTATTTTAGCACTGACCACTTTCACCATTTATTGTAACACTGGTCGAAGATTTAAAGTATTAATCTCCTAACAGGTGGTCATTATTAGATGCTAAAGGGCTATCTATAAACATCGTAACGAATTTTTATGGGGGGAAGAGGTATGTTACTATGTTAAGTATTGATACAAAGGTGAAAAGAGGGGAGATGCAATTTTAAGACGCGTAACGCAAACATAACTTTTTATTTCTTATCGTTATTGCATTGCCTGTAGAGCCTTGGATAATGTTTACCACTTGGCACTTTAGATTTAATTTTTAAATATTTTGTTGATATAAAAGTTATGTAACATAAAAAATATGTCGGAAGTGTGAGGGTGGTACTATATATAAGGTTAGTCCATAAGTTTTTGCGCATTATTAACATGCACCGGTTTCGCTGGGTCTCACTACTAGGTCAATTAGATTTTGAACCTGTCGAAACTTGTCGTTGATCGACTAATGTATTAGTCACTTTGTCACCAATTTTCGTATAGATCGAACGTATATTAGTATCTATAGAAAATGAATATTGATAATCAATACAAACGTGGCATACAGACGCTTTTGCTGTTGGAATTGGCTGCTTATTTGTCCACTGTCTTTTCTTGCAACGTTATGATAAATAATTCATTTTTCATCACCTATTACCAAACGGTCTAAAAAAAATTTGTAATAATTTTGATGTTATGCAACTTAGTCGTTAAAATTATTTTTAAGTATGTTGTTATTAACTTCTAATTAATAAAAATTAGAACACTAAAAACATTTAAAATTTTTTACAAAATATTGCTCTGATAACTTGGTAAACAATATCTTTCTAACGTAACCGTACACGTATATATGAGTATTTGTTAACGGTATTTTTATTTACGACGAATATGGTACATAAAATGTAACCGGAAAAGATTTATCAAAAGACCAGTGCAAATAACTGTTATTCAATTTTATATATCTCATAATATTGAGAAAAATATTATACATACAAGAACAAATATTGTTTTAAAGAAGATTCATTAATATCTATATTTAAGCTAACATAAACTAGAAATCTACACACTTTTTGTAATAAATTGAGAATCAGAGATAATTTTATACTCACGGTAAAAAGATATTAGAATATGAAAACGTTATTTGTGTATGAATTTTATGAGGTTCTCAATTCAACTGTATATTTTTTTAAAAACAGAAAAAGCTAACGCAAGTTATCATTTTTTCTTGATTGTCTCCAAAATTATCTAATACTAGCTGATATGCGAGGTCGTCTGCATAGGTTATTATGTTAAGAACATATTTAATTAACAGAGTAAAAGCATTCAAAAAATTGAAAGCAAAAATATATTAAAAATAACCGGAAAGAACTTTGTTAGAACATTTTTAACTATATGCCAAAAAATTGCTTCTAAACTGCCACTTCAGAATCCGCTTTTGCTCCAAGTGTATAGTTATTAGTTAATCAATAATTAATTTTTAAAAAATGTGTTAATTTAAAAATAGAAAAATAGCTATATAATCCAAAATTATCACTGTTGATAGTTTTTTTTCTTCAAAAAATTGTTTCCTAAACGCTCTTTCTGGACCCGCAATTGCTCCAAGTGTATAGTTAAATAACAATTCAATTTTTAAACTATTCATGTTTATAAGATTCAACGGAAGTTGATGACGTCATAGTACAACAATACATGCATAAATAGTTACCAATAATTAATTATTAAAAATAATGCATAAATTTGATCAATTATTCGCGTAATGAAAAGAGCAGATAGAAGGGTTTTAAAAAACTACAAAAAAAATTATTTTTTAATATTTATATTAAGTAATTAAATTAACTGCATTTCTACGTCACAGTAATATTCAAATTTGGAAAATTTGAAAATGTATCAAATATTTTTTAAATAGAGTTTGTTTAGAAAAAAAGTAAAGTCGAATATGGTTAATTATTTTAAGCCATTAATATTTTTTTGATTGTTTATCAGGAAAAGTGTATACGTGTTGAATTGATTCCAAAAACAAAAAATTATTTTTGCTAGACAGACGAAAATGTTGTAACAAATATTAACGCCCAAAAAAATAATATTTACCTATTACTAATATAAGGTTACCAGATAAAAAAATTAAACATTTAATTTTTTTCCAATTTTAATTAGGTCAATGAAGATAATTGTCAAAAAAGATAACAGATAATAATTTTATAATTGATAAAAGGAAATTAAACAATAAAAATAAGTAATTTTTAGAATTATTATTTTTTATTTATATCCATATTTTATTGCAATATTAAGGAAGACCGGTATAAATATCAGCCTCGACGAATTCAAATTTAAGAAATAAGTAAATCCACAGTTACCTACATATTTTTATGACCGAAAATGAAGTTTTTATTTTTGTTTTTAGTGGCTCTACCTGCAACTTTAGTTGATATGTCGTTTGCACAGCTCAGTTCTACAAACAAGAAGTTTGGGGGTAAGAAATATTATAGAATTAATGTTTTGGTTATTTAAACGGTATATTTATTAATTAATGCATTTGTAGACGAAGGACAATCTTGCATATTTGGCCAATGCAAAGCAGCTAGTTTAGTGTGCAACGCTAAAAATATTTGTGTTAAAAAATAAAACTATACACAGATGAAACAACATGCCTTTAATCCAAATTTTTCTACTCCATCTACACTAAGTTTTAAGATGTTAAAAACTACTTTGTAAACATGAAATTGTAATTGCTATTTGAATAATTTCTGTTTGTAATGCTTTAAAATTGAATATACATTCTATTATATTGATATTTAGTATATCAAAAAAAAATAAAAATAATAATAAGAAATAATAATAAGAAATAAATAGGTAATGCTTTTAAATTATTTAAAATATTTATTTTCTTTGTAATCATTTCCTTTGTTTGTGTTCACAACTTTTTTTTCTGGGAAATTGCATGATTTCTCTGACATAATTTTAATTATAAATCAAAATATAAAATTCTTAGATGTTAATTTATTGGGGGTCATTTTGTGGCGTGGTTGACTATAAAGCTGTCTTATACGCCAATGGCCCTGGGTTCGAATCCCAATGAAAACCCAAGATGTTTTTCATGGATTTCGAGATTCGACAGCCGCTAATGACCAGAAAAGTTGAGGCGACCTTAAATAAACCAAATAAAAAATCATTGATTTCTGTTTCTGGTATGCCTAGGGATTGCAATCTAGCATCGTTTTCAATCCCACAGGATTTTTGCTGAACTGTTTTTTTCTTAATAACTTTGCACAATCTACACCTAGGTGTAATAAGCGCAAAATACCACGGACTTCGTCACCCAGGTGTCCGCGCTACAGTTAGATTTATAACGTCGCGTGTAGTGTGGCCCTGCATCAACAAAGATGTAGCTTCATGGACTAAGACGTACATTAAATGTCAGAAAGGTAAAGTGACAAGACATACCAAAGCTCCAGTACAATTTTACGAAAAACCTGATAGTCGGTTCGAAACGGTACACATTGACTTAATTGGTCCGATGCCTCAATCAGAAGGTCATACCTACTGTCTTACATGTATAGACCGTTTTTCAAGTTGGCCTGAAGTCGTCCCACTGAAAAACGTCACCGCCGAAACGATAGCACGTGCGTTCTACAACAATTGGATCGCGCAATTTGGTGTCCCAGTAAAGGTAATATCCGACCGAGGAGCTCAGTTCCAAAGTACGCTGTTTGGTGCACTAATGAAACATTGTGGAATAAAATTAAATTGCACGACAGCATATCACCCACAGAGCAATGGGAAAATTGAACGATTCAAAAAAAATCAGGAAAAAAACACAGAAAACACCATAAAATTAATGACGTTCTAACTAAAGCGATTCGAGCTTGAACTCAAGTAATCTAGAAAATAATTGACAAAATAACAATTCTTCGACACCACATATTTTAAACATCACTAGATATTAAAAATATTTTTTAAATTTAAAATGCTCTAATAATGCAGAATCTGATTTCATAAAGATTTTCAACGAATACTGAAAAGTGAAAACTAACAGCTAGATGTCATAGGAATAACTGCAAATCGTATTTGCAGCATAATTTTGATGTTGAAAAATTTTTTTGTGTAAAATTACGTGGTGTCAAGAAGGGGAACCCTTTGGCATTAATTGTTGGAGGTATTTATATGAATTAACTTGAAATACATGACAGTTTCCATAATTACGTCTTAATTGACAGATTTATCAAAATCATATCCCATAAGAAAAATTCGTCTTGAAATCCAGTTTTTTTTCGAAAACATGGGGATATTTTGTCATGGGAATATTTTGTCGGGGGATATTTTATCAGGGATATTTTGTCCGGGACTCAAAACGCCTGATACCCACTTCCACAGATGACTATTAGAAGTTACTCATGAAATCCTCATAAATAACATCAACAAGTGAATTATGTGAATCCCCGAACTGTCGACGACGTCCCTATCGGACTATAAGACGCACCCTGATTTTAGGTCCAATTTTCAGAGTAAAAAAGTAATTGTTAATTTCTCTTTTTTTCTTAATTGTTGTCATAATTAAAATATTCTTCATCATTCCGGAAAAATATTTTAACTAGGCAATTTGAAAATAACAATTTATACGTTTCTACAGGATGAAGAATTAAATTTTGTAGAAATTTATTTGACTTTTTGCAAATTCATTATGATTATTTCTTTTAGGTTGGCAGTACTCCTGGATGTACAATAAGTTCAAAATTGCTTAAATTCTATGCTTCAAATAAGGATTTATGTATATGATATTATTTTATGTAATTTTTATGTTACCGATTGATTAAAGTAAATTGAGTTTATTCTAAGTTAAGATTTTTCTTTGATTATTTGGATCTTTATAGTCTCTTTAACATTTATATATCACGACTGTCTTACACACATAAATATTCTGTAGGTCTTGAATCTTATTTTTTAATCTTATATCTAGGGATTCGATGGGGATCGAACCCAGAACCACTGGCGCATGTAGCAGAGAGAGCAGTTGCTTTAACCACTGCGCCATCAAGTGGGTTCTAAGTTAAGATTGTTTGCTTGTACATATCTTGATTTCGACGCTGGGTACCCGTATATTCATTAAACCATAGTTAATTAACTTTTAAAAAGCCTATTTCAATATATACCCTGAATCAGCTCAATTTTTATAACCCCAGCGATACATTTTTTTAGTATTCATGGAAAAAATTATTTCTAAGGGCTTTATAATTAAGTTAGTAAAGGCGGCAAATTTGAATGCTTTTTTATCATTCGGTACTTACGGATTCAGATTGCATATCCGGAGCTGTTGCGGGATCCTGCTAGGCCTAAAATTATTCTAGATCTCGCTGGATTGCAAGATCCTACTTCACAAAAAGGGTTACTTTGTGGCGTGAATGACAAGATTATAGCCCTTAATGCTAGCGGTGATTGGTCCTAAATGCTAGTTGTCACGTTAGTTAATATTATGTTGTTTGCACAGATGGGTTTTATAAACAGGCGCTATGAAAGTAAGAAATAATAAAAAAAATTATTGTCATTTAAACTTAATCTTTATTAATTGCGTTTGCAGATGAAGGACAATCTTGTCTATTTGGCATATACAATAAAGCTTAAGTGAGTGACAGCACACAAAATGTTTTTCTAAAAAGTACCTACTTATTTAGATTCAGTGGAACTCAAAACGTATATTTCCGGTGATCACTCAAAACCAAAAATTCGATTCGATTACAATATTTTCTTTACTTTAATGTAGTAAAAAAAAGTAGAATGTGTTTTTTATGGTCATCTTAATGCATGTCTACAAAATATTTTCTTGTTTAATACTTTTTAAATCACGATTTTTGCTGTAGTCGGACCTTAGTAAATAAAATTATTTTTGCGTCTTATTATTTTTAAGACAAGACTTACGGCGGTGAAATATTGAATTAAATGTTACATAGTCTATAATCAATGGTTGTTTAAGCTTTTTCAAACAATATCTCATTTGTTAAATTAGAACTAAAAGCTTAGAAAATATTTGGGATCAGATGAACATACACACATACAATGTTTAAAAAACACACCCTATTTTTAGCTTGGTAATAGTCGGATAGAAAATAAAATTTTATATTTGTCTGATTGGAAATGGCATTAATAAAAATTAAAGAGGATACAATCGGCTAACAGTTTTTTTTTAACGTCAGAGGATTAAATTTCAATGTTTTATTTATCAATTTTTATTCACTACTCGTGATGAGATTTCTAGAAAATTGATACTTTAGTACAATTTTATTGTGACAATAAAATTGTACTTTTTATTGAAACTCAAAGAAAGAACAAGTAACCAAATCTCCAAATAATAGGCAGAAATTTGTTAATATTTTGTAAAACAATAAAAAATACAACATTTACTTTTGTCAAAAAAGACTCCATAATAAACACGTACTTCTGTATGCACAGTTTCAATCACTTTTAAATAATTGATGTGATTTTTAGTTTCTTTGTTCTTTTTTCTTTATGTTTTATGCTTTGATGTTTATAATTACAGTTTACAAAGTTTAGTGCAGGTAACAGTAAATTTTTTACATTATCTCTTTTAAGAATGTTACAGCACGATTCTTGATATAATCTTTTATAAACTCAATAAGAAGATCTTTATGTAAATAAAATTACTGGATAATTGCCAATTATTATATATCATAAAAGATATGTTTTATTAAAGAAGTTTATTGTAGGTGTTGTTGTTGATAGGTTACCATGCAGGGCAACCATAAGCAATAACAGGTCTAACTTTTGTCAAACAAGTTTATCACATTATAAAAGCTTTTCAATTTCTTAAGGGATTTTAAGGTTATATCAGCCCATTGAATATTTCTATTGTATGATCAATATATTTGGGTTTCTTTTTTTCCGTTTTACGGGTCTCAGAATATTTCTTCCTTTTATCACTGCGACCAAAGAGGTCTTATATATTTGGTTAACGTTAATCGATAATTTAGCGTTAATACAGGATACAGGTTTAAGTGCACCGTATGCTATTATGTGGTAAATTATTTCCGGTCTACGTTTAGCAAGAATAATACGTCCAGTTTTTAATTTCTTTGTAAAGGTTAGATCTTAAATCATCTTTTATTATAGCTCTTTTAAAGTCTCATTTTTATTCATAATATAGGCTTGCAATAGTTAAAAAACTCGAACTTTCCCCAAAGGCAGTTCTTCTTGTAGTACAAGCTGCGTACATGTAAAACAAGATTCAATGTAAGTCAATGCGATTCGTTGGTGGACGTTTCGTCGAGAGATCCGGAACAGCCGGAGTGGGAATTGGCGGGGTTTTTAGTCCAGGAATACAGGAATAATTAGTATTCAAACGTACTCGCACACTTGGCCCCGTACTTGTAACCGAATACAATTGTTGGCGTGTCGGGGGTTATTTATGGCGCAGGGGTTGGATGACCACCACCGAGGAAAGACTAAACCGACCCTTGTCCATTGTTTTAACCACTAGCACAGCAACAGTGCCAACAGATAAATGCCCCCGATTCCCCCTCGGCGAACTGTTTCATCTAATGAATATTTTCCTCTTATACGAACGACGTTTTGTAGATTTTATTGGTATCCGGCGCGAGCGAAGCGCGCACATTGTATCTCGACTATTCGTTTCGTTGACAATGAACATTTATAATAACTAAAAGCGGGACTTTCCTCTCAACACCATCATCATCAGCAGCATTTGCACAATGTCCAATGTCCACCCTCATGTAACACACCAACCCTACATACCCTACATACATGCACACGTTCAAACCGGTCCGCTCATTCCTGTAGCATCGAATCCACGAAAAGGCCAACTCTCGTATTTAAAGCTCGAAAGCTCACAATTGCATGCGCTTTTTTCCATATAGCTTAAAAATCATTCATCCTACGTTGTCGCCTATTGTTTTCTTTCGGCTTACAACGTTATAAATTATTGGTTCAGTTTGAATTAAACTTATTATTTGCGTCACATATTTAATGATACACATTCCTATAACGATTCGAGGCGAATATCATTGTTTTGCACTAACGAGCTTCGTTTTATTCATGGTAAAACAAATTAATTTATATATTTATAATGGTTACAAGATGTTATCATTATTTGTAGTATGGAATACTTTTCTTTTGTTTCTCGAACATTTTGTAATTTAATAAATTATCTGTGATAATAAGATATTATATCGTGATATTAATTATTTTAAAAGGGGCTTATCAGCTTAAATTTTGAAAATTTTACGCTAGCATTAATACCTTTTAGTTGTCTGCTTTTTGAAAAAAAAACCTTATACAGCCTCTCATTAATTTATTTCTGCTTCCTTTCGATACAATCATTATATTATGTTAATCAAAAATATGAAATATTTCATTTTCAATCCTTTTCAAAATTTCAAAGGATCATGTTATACGTGTCAAATGAAAAAGATTGGCTTTCATTAAAGTATCAGAATATACCATCGAGATTAATAATTAGAAATGAGTTGCGGTTTTGAAAAAAAATATAACGCTCTCTCTTAAATCGAAATAGTGACGTTCGATTACAAATAGTGACTATTTACTATTTGTAGTCGAAAGTCACTATTTCGATTTAAAAGAGCTGTAATTAGTTTTATTGTAATTAATTTATTTGTTGTAAATTGAAGTAACATTGAACGTTGTCATCATTACGCATTTACCTACTTTTATATATTAATATTGGATGTTATTAAACTAATTTAATTTTTATAAATTAGATATAGGTATAGTAGCATAAACGTTTTCTATACATAAAATATTTTGGCAAAAAATCAAAACATTAAGAATAACTTAAATTTATAAATATTTATAAAATAATGATTTATAGGTTGCCCCGTTGGGTTGTGGTAGGCCATTATCGTTTGCATATAAAATTAACCGTTTAAAACGTTCTATATTTCGAACATGAAGAGGTAGTTTTAAGTTTTTATAGAAAGATTCAAAAGAAGAAATTATTTACTTTTCTACAATTTCTAAGTTTGTATATATAGACTTATGTTAAGTATTAAAAAACTACGACGATTTTCTTTATTTTCTATTATAATGACTTTCGTAGGTTAGTACAAATGAAGTATGAGATTCTAAAGTGGTTTTAATTATTTAAATAAGGAAATAGGAACTAGATACAAGGAGGACCTGGCAAATATAAAATATTCCGGAACGGAAAAATCTTGTGTGGCGGAACATACTGTTGAAACAGGCCACAAGTTAGCCGAAGTAAAACTTCTGAAAAATGTTCAACAGAACAAGAGATTGGATGCCATCAAAAGCATTGACATTTATAAAAGAAAAAGGAAAGTTTTAAACTGGGAGAAAGGACCAATTCAGGATTCGGCATTGTTTGGCGTTTTGGGAAAGGGTAAGAAGAGGATGGACCAAAGAATTACACCCCCAGCTGCAGCGATTGCAAAAGAGAAAAGGATCGAAAGGGCTTATAAATTGCGGTCATTCGGGACTACTTTGTAAATCACCACGAAATTGTCCTCGAAGACACTTCAATTTGATCCACTGATGACGAACGCATGGCGTTTGAAATACGTGTCTGGAGATACCAAATTAACAATTTGGATTTTTCGGTTTGTGATTTTTACATTTATTTTTTACTTGAATTTATAATTTGTGTTGTGAATTGTATTTGCAAAGACGAGACTAAGAAATTCACACCGTAGTGGGGACGCTAGACGAGAAATATAATAATGTCTCTAGACCAGTGGCTCTTAACCTGGGTTCGATCGAACCCTAGGGGTTCGTTTAGTCAATCTCAGGGGTTCAGCGGAGGTCAAGACACACACCTAACTAAGATAAGTTATATGGGGATATAGTTCCCACACCTTTACTTTTGAATTTGAAAAAAAAATATTTTTATAATTAAGAAGGGTTCGGTGAATGTGAATACGAAACTGGTTGGGGTCAGTACCTCCAACAAGGTTAAGAACCACTGCTCTAGACGGTCTACTCGTATATATTGTAACGCTTTTACGGGTTCTTAGGTTTGTGTTTAATGACTAGAAATTTATTTTCAACAAATATTTATTTATTTATCTTACACTATTGTAACTTATAAACTACACGTTAACAATGAGTTTGTGCACTGTTTAACTAGTCAGTTTTCACAGTCACTTATTCACTTATTATTGTCACTCATTATTGTACTGTTTCACTTTATTTCACAATGTTCACAATTTATTTAACACGGTTCCCTTTCACTGTTTATTTTAGAACTGATCACCTTCACTATTTATTTTAACACTGGTCGAAGATTTATTTCACACTGATCACTTCCACGATTTATTTATAATGTTCACGTTGCCGATTTATTTTCAGACTGACTCGGCTTTATTTGTCCAGGGCTTATATAGGATTTCGGAATCCTTCTCGAACACTCTTGGGCTCTATTATTCCTTGGTAGAAATTTCTATTCTTTTGTTTAATTCATCGAGCTAGTTGGTCTCGAAGAATATTCTGGATTTCCTAGAATTTCATAAGATTCCTCCCACTCCTGTAATAACGGTGCTCCTCCTCTGGCTGGTGATTGGTTCAGCCCACCTTCGGCTGAAAGCAGGTGATACCACCCCAGAGTCATAAAACGGCGGTACTCCCTTAGACACATGGCGGCACATTCTTATATTTGTGACAATACCATTAATATCTATTGTTTTAGCTTATAAAGAGTGTATAAATAATTTCAATACTAAAAGAAATACCATAAAGATTATTCAATTTGATTTAAATATGATAAGAAAAAAATGCGTAAGACGATAAAGGCTTCTTACTTTTGATAGAGAGTATATCTCAATATATTAACTAGTAAACTGTTTTTAGCAACTCTGTTATAAGTGTTAATCAAATTTTGCAGCCTTCTTTTACACAATTACACAATGATTCAGCTTGAAAGTTTGAAATGTATACCATCGTTTTACATTAGCTTAAATAAATTTAATTTCGATTGAATGAAAGAATCTTCATTCAAATGTGATATTTTTTAATTTCCATTAGTCATTTTTCTATCTTACTAAAAACTTTTTCTAAAACCTTATTTATTTTATTTTAAAATGGAAAAAACATAACAGGATTTGAAAAGAACTGAAATTCAAGTTGGTACATAGCATGAATAGAATTTATTTTTTTGAGTACATTGAATAACAGGTTTAATGAAGTAAAACCTGTAATGTTTGCTAATTCTAATCCTATTTGAGTCGTAATCTATCATATTCGAGTCATTTTGCTATTATTTTGGTTGACTAAACAATGTTAGCTTGCCTGTTGGGCAAATATTGTACAAATATCGACCATAGACATGTTAATTTAACAGTCATTTGTGACGAATTTAATAAACCAAAATATAATTATGTGCTATTGATAAACACAATTTCAGTTTAGAGTAGAGAATATTAGCTTAATCAAATTTTAGAATATCAATATCAATTTAAAAATGTACGGTTGTATGTTTTCGTTCGAGTAAAATTGATTTTTTTTTTCAAGCTCTGTTGTGGTTGTGGTACTAAAAAAAGATAAATTCAATTAAGGATTATCGTTGAATTACAACAAATTTCGAACAAAATAGAAAATATAAGGCATTCTATTGTATTGAGCTGAACCGAGGGAAATTAGACAGCACACTTGCATTTTATTCCAATCCATATAGGACGTTACATGTAATGTGTTGAGTAATGTAATTTCCATTTGTACACCTGCTGGTGTACCAAAAACCGAATAAAACTAAAAGGAAATCAGCCAACTACAATTACTGTAATATGCATGATTACTTCGAAGTTTATATCTTGCCTGTGCAAGCATGCATTTATTGGAATTTCAACCCTCTGTCTTTCCTCCTGCGACAAGCGTTGAATGCAATGAGGACGGTGGTGATTTGGTTACTTGAAGGTGGTGGAATTCGTGTTACTCGGCTAGAGAAATTCGTCTGACCCGCTCCTGTTTCAGACTATTCATTCTCGAGAGAGTGTCCCATTGAGTCCCAAATACTCTCCATCTTAGCGACCATAGTGATGCTCCAGCTTGAAATAATACGAGCTGAGACGAATGATACGCCGACAAGAGAATAATGAGAGGATTATCTCTATGATTCTATAGGATAATATTCAGATGGGACAAGCTCAATTCAGAGAATCTTTTAACCAAGTTTAAGCTGGAAAACTTAGTAAAAAGATTTGGTATTGAATAAATCTTAATTAAAATCTAGCTAAATAATCGATGAGTGAACTTTGATGAGAAAAAATTAAAATGATTTTATTTTAAGAAATAGGTATGTGAAAATACTAAAAGATTAAAATTTAATTCTTTGTTCTTTTTATAAGTGAAAAAGTTACCTTGTAATTGAAGCTCAGATTTCATGGATGATCATTAAAATTTCTGGGTTGATTGTTTGAAATTATTTAAGTATGTGCATCAATATCGATACCTATATCTTCATAAGTATCTATAGTTGCTATTACATACATAAAGAGAAATAATTTATGTATATTCAAACGAAATTGGTTAAAAACTAAATAGGATTCACGGTAGTAGTTATTTTATTCAAATATTTACCATTGTTTAATGAATTAATTTCATTTTTGCATATTTTGATATTTATCCCGAAAAAAGTTCTAGTTGTAACGGGATAGCCATATAGAACAACGTAGAAAACGTTTGGTTATTTAAGGTCACATCAATTACTGAGGTTTATAACGACTGGTGGATCCAAAAACCTATGAAATAACTTTGAGCTGTCATTTGGATTCAACTCAAGGACCACTGGCGTATAGGGCAACAATCTAATCACAACAGCACTAAGGGGCCATTCATAAATTACGTCACACAAATTTCATAATTTTTGACCCCCTCCCCCTTCCTTGTCACAGCTGTCACACTTGTGAGATCCCTTCATCTTGGTGTGACGTCACATATTTTACAATTTTACATAAACAAATAATTAATTATTTATTATATAGTATTGGCGCATATCGGCTTTCAAATCATTTTTTTCGCGTAAATGAAATTCAGTTGTCAGAAGAAAATTTTTGACGTCACAAAATTTAGGACTTCTCCTACCCTCTTGTCACACAATGTCACACTTTATCGACCTCCCCCTCCCCCTTTACGTGTAACGTAATTTATGGATGGCCCCTAAGTAGCTTGAAAATAGTAATAATTGTTTCGTGTTTAATTTTGTCGTGTATAAAAATGAACTAATGAATTTTTGTATAGAATGGTTAAAAATTGTAGCAACGTTTTATTATTATTTATTTGAGTCTTTCTTTTTCCTAAAAATGATTTTTGTGAAAACAAAAAAAAAATGGTTCTATGGGTTTGATCCTCGGACAAAATATCCTAGACCAAATATCCCCGACAAAATATCACCGGACAAAATATCCCTATATCAAATTATATTCCCACGACATAATATCCTCAGACAAAATATCCCCATGACAAAATACCCTAAGGCAAAAAGTCCTCATAGAATTACTACAAAACGCATTTGCAGCATAATTTTGATGTTAAGACATTTAATTTTGTGTAAAACTTTGCGGTGTCAAGAAGTTCACATTCAGTCAATAAATAAAAATCGGGTAAACAAACAATGACTATCATTCCTTTTCCCCAAACCCCCGCCAGGGGGACGTTTGTGGCATTAATTAACACAGTTTTTGACACGGATTTAACACGGACAAATGGGGGGTCAATTTAACACTATTTCAATAAATAATTGGGGGCCAATTCAATACAGTTTTTGCGGGTTTAACACGGAAACATGGAGGTCAATTAAACACTATTTCATTTCGATAAATAATTGGGGGTCAATTTAACAAGTTTTTACCAAAAATTATTAAATATAAAATCTTAGTTATTGAGCCCAAAAAATTATGAGGTTTTGAAATTGCATGAAATATTTTATCGCAAATATTTTTGTCATGGGGATATTTTGTCTGAGGATATTTTTTCATGGTGCTATTTTGTCAGGGATATTTTTTCGAGGATATTTTGTCCGGGGATCAAAATGCCTGATACCAAAACTTTAGATCTCCTATATGGAATGAACAAATTATAAAAATGAAACCATTTTAAACAGTTGCACAGAATTAAATTTTACAAGAAAGTTTAATGTTTAACTAAAAAGCATAATTTTGGTGATAATAGTGAATAAAATTGAAAAAAAAAACAATAAAAGAACAAATGAAACTATTCCAATACCAAATTAAAAAAACGGGAATTTTCTTGAAGTTTGTTTTCTTTTGATTTATGGTGGAAACAAAAAAAAAATACAATTTAGAAACTTCAAGCGAAGCAGCAAAGGTGGGTTTGTCTAATAAGATTTACATTAGCACAGTAAGATTTATTTAGATTCTAAGATAGCCAGAATTGAAAATTGAACCTGAATTTTACTCTTATTGATGTGATAATAATAAAACTCTAAATATCTTTTGGTCACGTCTCGTCCTATCTAGAGTTAATATAAAATTTATCTACTTTCACTTTCCTTTTGCTTTGGCTCACAAAACGTTGTGTTGTTTACGATACATTTTGAATCTTTTATTTGCGGTTACGATTTTATACGAAAAAGAGTAAATTTTCTTTAGGTTTCTATTTTATTTTTTTGGTGGGAGACAAAAACAAAAGTAAAAAGTAAATAAATGTAGAATTTAAAAAAAAGGAGATTTATGTAAAACGGTTTCATTTGGCGAGGCAGCCGATATCGTCGATTTTCTTGACTGCAACGACACACCATCGAGGAACTTTTTTTAAATTACGACCGCGCATTGTTGTGAATTTAAGAGCAAGTGTTTGCGATTCCACGCCCCGAGCTTCGTTTTATGTCGTTTTATATGTTTGCAATGTTGTTGTTGTCGGTTTCTATGATACTTTGATGTCAATATGATAGAACTGAAAGAATGGAAAACGGGTGGTTGGACGATTTTGCAACCCTCACTCGCGTAATATTTATCGTTTATTCCTCGATTGAAAAGTCACTTAATGCACGTTGAATTCGACAAGTGTGAGGAAAGCTAAGCACGACGAACAAATGGCGCTGGTATTTGGCTCGTTTATATTTAGTGCTCGAGATGATGAAGTTTAAACTGCTCATATGAGTGGAAACACATATATATGTAAGAAACATGACGCAATAAAGATAAGTGCTTTCAAGGGACAAAGCAGACACAAACACTGTCAGCTCGTCAAAAATAAGCCAATGAAATGTTTCACTGAACCCAAATACGTCTACGATTCAAACTTTATTGTTTTCACTTATTCTATTTGAGATAGCATATATACTTTTTCTAACAACTTTCCCCAAACATAGACAAATCAACATTTTATTTAAATCACAAGAGAACTATGTCACGTGTTTAAATTCATTTATTTTTTATGCGTTTCTTTATATGTACCTATTGAAAATTTCATCAATATTAGTTGGACTGTAAAGTAAACGTACGTTGTACATTAATATTTTAGGGTATTTATATGGAACAATTAAATGAAGTTTGTGTATTTAATTTTTACTTCAAAAACTTATTGCCAAAATAATTCAGTTATTTGAAAATGTTGTGCAAAGAATAGAGATTATAATTCGAACTTTAGAATAACTTACAAATTCAAGGTTTGATTTACCTTGATATTTAAGTGTTAGGTCAAGTAGCAACTCTCTATTCCTATTATAAACGCAGACGTCATAAAAATAATGTAAGCAATAAAAATAATTAAGATATAAGAAGAATTTACCTAATAAAAATTATGTAAAGATATATCAAACAATCTCAAAATTGAGATCAATTCATTGAATCAAAACAAAATTACCTCAAATATCGATAAAATATCTTTTTAGAGAAACATTATAATAGCGTCAAATTCTAATTGGCTTTAGTTTTTAAGAGGCATGAAAGTTACTAAAATCACCTCAAAGGCGCAAAAAGCTCTTTTTTAAATATCTGCAATAACTAACATTATAATATAAATTATATTTTATACATTATACATTATACTGTAATCAAAGCTACATTAAGTTATCGGAAAAATGACTTACCTACTTCCTAAAAAATGTTATTTTGTTTTCAGAAATTTTTCAAAGACTCAACGGTACGTGAAATCTTAAAAATGCTTCGTTCTATAGTGCCTCTCTCACCAATTGTTATTTAAGAGAATATTTATATGTAACAGTTTTCTGTTCAAACCAGTGTTCTTAGGGATAGCACCAGTAATTCGTTTTTAATAGCTTAAAAAATTGGTTGTCTATAAAATCGGTTTACGGACGATAGTTTTACGTGATAACGTCATAAAGAAAAATTGAAGAAAAATTGCATACTTTGTTGTATTGAATTGAATTATTATCACTGAATTATCATTATTTTGTAAAATACAAAGAAAGAGTTTAACCCACTTGATGGCGCAGTGGTTAGAGCAACTGCTCTCTTTGCTACATTCGCCAGTAGTTCTTCTCGATCAGGGCCGCCGAGAGGACTTCTGGGGCCCCGGGGATATACTTCTTGAGGGGGCCCCTGCCAAGAGAGTGAAAAAAATAATTTTCCCTTCGGACTATGGGCCATTTATAAATGAATTTTTCATAAAAAAATCAAGTGATTTAAATCATGATAGATTTTTTCTCCGGGGCCCCTAGAACCCAGAGACCCCGGGTATTTTCCCCGTCACCCCCCCTCTTGTCGGGCTTGGGTTCGATTCCCATCCAATCCCTAGATATAAAATTAAAAATTAAGATTCAAGACCTACAGAATATTTCTGTGTGTAATACAGTCGTGATATGACCATAGATGTTAAAGCGACCATAAACACCCAAAAAATGAGTTTATTTAAAATAAACAATTTTTTCAAAATGAAATCAGACTGAGAATAATGAAGGAAATCAATTACATCTTATTTAGTAAATTGTAGAAAAAACACAAAACACGTTGTCTAGGATTCAACAATTATTGAATACAAGGCATAGCTTATTGTAGAAGATCTCGAAGAAGTTCGCGTGGCGGCGTTTCAGTAGTAGAACTCTATTGTGCCTCTCTATCTCTTGTATCGTGTTCTTGCGTGCACGCACAGGCTCAAACGGAACGTGACACTTTTCATGTAGGCTGCCGGTGTTCATCAATTTAAAAGACGTTATCACGTCAAAAAATACAATTTGATATCCAATTCAAAAATGCCGGGTATAATCACTATGACTACACTACTACCTCTTGCTTATAAATAGGTTAAAAGATTATGTATGTACAGAAAACTACCCAAAAGACACAACATAAAATAACAAAATGACAAAAAATCTCAGATTGCACGTTTTAAAACTATAAAAATCTTTAAAATAAAAAAAGATTTTCAAACACAACTCAAAGAGATTTTTTTTTAATTTTGTCATGAAACGAAAACGAGACAAAAATCGATATGAAAAACTCTGTTTCAAATATCAAAGTAATTGTGATTTGCAGCTCTTAGTTAAATGAGTCAACACTGAAAACTACTTTGCTATACAACGAAATCAAATATGCTCGTAATTGAATATGAAAGGAATTCCATTAGATAACAATTCAAAAAATTTGCTATTATAATAAAAAAAGTGAAATACCTAGTCTATAAGTCAAATATTAATACAATAAAATATTGTACATAGATAATTTTTATACATGATGTATAAATAAAATTTTTTATACAGATGTATAGCCTCAGTAGCTGAGCGCTTTTATCTAAATAAATAAAAAAAAAATTGCAAAATGCGAAATATATTTTGTATCTAAAACAGATACAGAAATGTGAAATAATTTTGTCTAAGAAGAATCAGCGAATAAGTATCTACGAAAAACTATTTCGCTAAAGGTTTTTTTTTTCGGTCAGAATATCTTCAATAAATTGTTACTGTTATAGAAATGTTATTTGTAAAGAAATATATTGGTTAAATTTTTTTTTTTTTAAATGTATTGTTTTTCCTGAATCAGCAGTTGCCCGGTATGCACAAGCTTGTTCGTTTCGTTCACTTTATGTTAATTGTCCTATTGAACTTACTGTTCTAAGTCAAATCCTTAGGACATATTTTTAATTTTCTCGTTTCAGGTATATAGCCTAGTTGGTGAGGAATTGCGTTAGAACAGCTAGTCATCATTCAAACAGTCCGGCCGACAGGTTCTTCAAAGTGTCGCAAATTTCTTACGAACCATGGAGCCTTTGTTGCCACCCTTATTATCTTGACCTGTGGTGCTTGAGGTCTTTTTATTTTTGAAGGGGCTCTACTGCCCAGATTGGGCTAGCATACAGCAGTATAGGTCCAACCAAGCTTATTATTTAAACAACCTAAGAATACTGTTTTTAAGCCTTTTTCAAATCAGTTCAGTTAATAGAAAAAAAGAGTTTGTATAATTTTGTATAACTCTTCAGACTCTTCAGTTTATAAAATAAAACGCATATTTTATTTATAAATTAATTAGGTATCCATAATTTAGTATTTACCTCTATATATATTATCTCTCCTATTAAATAATTTTATGGTTTTCCACACTTATTTTTAGTGACAAACATACCTAGATACATCATAATTTTTCGTAAGTAAATATAAGTTTTTTTGCAAAAAGTCTTTGTATATACTCGTACATGTATAAAAATGGAGAATATAGAAATATTTGTTGGATTTGAAATAACAGCCATTCATTATTCTCTGACTATAGTAAACTATATTTTATAATTTTTACCAAAACTTGAAGACATTCTGGAAACAACAATTTTATTGGAACGTTTTCGGCAGTTGATTTCTCTTATACTAAAACAAGAAATTCTATAAATTGTCCGAATTGCATTGAATACCATTTTGTAGATGTTAGAAGCATAAAATGAATATAAAGGAGATTGATTATAATAAACATAATTTGAAGGGATATGTAAAGATATGAATTGTATTGTGTATAAAGTTGTGAATAGGCAAGAATATTATGTTGTATGGAGAGGATTCGATGATTGTTATCGATGTATGTACCTTTAAGAAATATGAAGCGCTTTAGTTTGAAACGATCAATGGCTTTGTCTACTGGAAGAGAAGACAAGACACGGCGGCCTGCTGAGTTCAGTGTTCTTGGAATAAGTGGCGTTGTTTGAGTACAACTATAGTATGATGGCCAGGACGCCAACCGCCCCCGCAAGCTCTCAGCTTCGAGAATAATGTCGTCTGTCAATTGCAGGATACGGTTGAGCACTCGTAGACAAACGACCTGATGATAACGACCACTCTAGCCAATGTCTTTCTTCTTCTCTTCAACAACTTTTTTATAACTATATGCACTCTCAACTCTCTCTTATTATCAATTTTATTGTGCGCCATAATTATGTCAAAATGTAACTGAGACGTAAACGTAGATTACTTCATAACCAACCACGGCAATAAGAGACTTCGAGGTTCTAAAGAAGAAAATATTAAATTACCTTTTTAGGGTTCCGTACCTTCAAAATGAAAAACGGGACCATTATGGGATCACTTTGTTGTCCGTTAGTTTGTTCGTCTATCAAGATTATTTTTCTCAAGAGCAAGCCAAGTAATCAAATTGAAATTTATAAAAAAAAAATAAAATCCAAGGCTCTTTAAAAGTGTAAAAAAATCAACCTTATAAAATATAAAGTAACCCAATCAAGAGATGCAGCCATTTTGGGGTTCTAAAAATATTAAGGGATCTATGTATGTACAATCCCAAATTATAGAAATTAGGCTTCGTGACATAATTTCAGGAAAAGTTTAAACATTTTTAGTTCAAGTCATTTATTATTTGCTTTGATATCAAAGTTACTTGACTTAATTTTCAACCAGCTTGACCAAAATTTGATTTAGAATCAAGTCAAAGTTGAGTCAAATATTTAATATTTATATTTTAAATTAACTTAAGCATTTGCCAGATTATTTCATTTACAAGTTACAATATCAAGTACAATTCATTTAAAAAATGTCCAACTATTTGACTTGATGAATCCCTAGTTAGCATCATACTATAACCACGTACATAGGTGTGATGAAGTCAAAATTACGTAATGCCTAACTCTTCGGCAAATAGAGATCGTGATTTCCAATCTCCCACAATCTTTTTTAATTTTTATCAAAAAATAAAATTTAAAATTATAACACGTAAAATAAATTAATTTCAATTAAACTCTGTGATTTTGTTGATTATTATTTGCATTGTTGAGTCCTTGCTGAAACATCGCAATCATCGTTCGAATTTAAAATGAAATACTCCTATTGTTTTAAAATTTAAATAATTATTTTTATTGTATAAATACAAAAAATGACTGGCAAACATTTAATGTATCATTCTCTTCATTTGGAATTAGTTGTGACAATTAACTATTGAATAGCGAAGCTACTAAATAAAATAAACAATCAAGTATTTCAATTAACTATGATTTTTGCTAATGCTTTTCAGTCGAATTCATAAAAACATTTGAAGAGATAATTTTTGTTCGTTTTCGTGGAATTACTGTTAACAGATAATTGTTGACGTTGCATTTTAAATTCGAGATTGTAGCAAAACAGTCTAAGTATTTTTGCAATCTTACGGAGCACAAACTAGCATCTTTGCGTCTTAACAATCCAAATTTTTTGATCAATTTTTAAAAGAAAAACTACACAAACTAGAAGTTATAATCTAACAATACATGTATAAAAATTTGTTCAAAACTGTATTAAAATTAAAAAAAGAAAATAAGAAAAAAAAGATAAACTTACATTGATATAATCATTGCTAAGATTATACAAAGCTTTTACAGTACAATTCATTCTCGCACTTGTTCGATTTTTTTGAAACCATTGAACTCTTCCACTCAAATCAGCCCATTAAATCTCAAACTAGACGATAAACTCGATTAACATTTGTTTGGTTATAAAAGAAAATAAAGTCAAAAAAATTGTGCGATTCGCGGAAAATGTTTAATTTAACAAACTGACATTGTAAAATTTATATGCAAACATACTTTTCCTCGTTTTTATAAGGCGAAGAATTGTATCGTCAATGCTGAAGATGCTGAAATAGTCTTTCTCTCCGCTCCAACCTTTCATAAAAGTTTTAACAAGTTCAGGTTTAGAAACTCAATTAACTTGAGATCGTGTACTTGTAGCGTTAAACAAATTGATGGAAACAGCTTTTCTAAACTAGATTTATTCGCAACTTTACAAAAAGTATCTCATTTCGTTTGAATAAATATTATAATAATATTTTTTTTTTCTATTGAACTTGATCAGAGTTGAAAGTCAATAATTAACTAAATTTGCTCAAGATTATCCAGATTATTAAGACAAAGTTTGGAAATCTTTGACACAAGTGGGGTGATTTGCACCGAGTGCACTAAGAAGAAAATTAATTGCTCTATCTTTGAGTGTTGCTCAAAGTTTATGACGGAATTGAACAATTTGAGATTAATTGATTTAATTATTTGCACTAGAAATGTTATGTCTGTAAAGATTTATTAAATGCTTTTAGTATTTTATATAAATATGTTTTTGTTTAAATTATATAATAAAAAAAAATTATTACCTCTAAATTCAAAAAATCAAAAAAAAAAATCAAAGCTACTTAGATAAAAGAACTATCAAAAATGAGAGATACTTAAGAACTAAAAAGCTGTATCTCCTACCATTTCTTCACATTTTATAGTTAAATTTATTATATACATTTTTCACAAAACCCTTTCAAACGTCATAATTTCTGCCAAAATTTTCCATGCCTTTCAGAACTTAAAAGATGGCTCTTTGTCTACCCTGACATAAAAAAGTGATATTTGACGTTAACTTTGATTCCACAATATCAAATCTTAAATGACAAAAAATGTACGGGTATTGGGCATTGTCAAGCATGTCGTTGACTTAGAATATGTTTCAATTGTAGTTAACATGTTAAGGAAATTTAAAAATTCAGTATGTTTAATAAGCTTGAAAGATCACTTTTTAAACAGTCACCTTGATTACTTTTCGAAAAGTTTAGGATATGTTAGTGAGACCCAAGGTGAGCGTTTGCACTAGAGCATTTATATATAGAATCATGGCCCCTGGAACATCAACATGAGTGACATCTGTTGGTCACTTAAACGAGAAATTCAACGGGCGATTCATAGTATCAAAAGTTACAGAAGAAGCTCTCTAAAAGCAAGGAAGGATAAACCATTTCCAGCTTACCTGTTCCAAAAACCTGTTTTAGTAGGTACATTATCACTGTTTTAAGTAGCCTACTGTAAATATAAACTATGCTTATAATGCAACATCGTGTTTCATTAATATCCCCATATACCATAAAGGTTTTTTTACTGTAATAACAAGCAGATTGCTGAATAATATGAGTGCTCTCGTTATTAAAATATACAGGCAGTGTATAAAATTGGTATACTTTTTAACAAGGATTAAACAAATTTATGAAAATGCTAATTCTTTTCATACTGTAACGTTTTTACGGGTTCTTTGGTTTGTGTTTAATGACGACAAATTTATTTTAAAGTTTGTTTATTGATTTATATTACAATTTATACACTTATGAACTACATGTTAACAATGAGTTAGTTCATTGTATTTTTCACAGTCACCTATTCACTAATTATTGTCACTCACTATTGCACTGTTACACTTTTTTTACAATGTTCACAATTCACACAATTCACAATTTATTTCTAGACTCGTTGAACATTTATTTCACCTTGATTACTTTCACGAGAGACTGTTCACGATTTATTTTAAGACTGTTCACGTTCACTATTTATTTCAAGAGTGACTTGCCTATATTTGTTCGGGGGCTATATAGGATTTTGGAATCCTTCTAGAATATTCGGTTCTATTATTCCTTCGTAGAAATTTCCATTCTTTTGTCTAATCCTTCGTGCCTGGTGGTCTTCAAAGACGACGAAGAATATTGGTTTGGCCCACTCACGGCTGAGGTAAGGTGACACCACCCCCAGAGTCATAAAACGGCGGCACATTCTTAGACTTGTGAAAATACCTTTGATTACATTACAGTGACCAACTTTTTATTTTCTTTTACTACTATATTTATAGTAAAGGAAGTATTATAATCGGGTCAAATTTTTGAATTTGAGTTTTCACCGGAGATACTCGTTTGAGGTCTACTGAATCAAAAAAGTGTTTTGTAGAAAGATGTCCGTGTGTGTATGAGTGTTTGCCATCATATCAAAATCTTTATCCGGGTTTCACTAAACTTGGGATTTTGCCTTCATACTATTACATCTAGTTGTGCCACAAAGTTTTTGGTTGAAATCAGTTGACAAGCAGCCCCAATTTATTCCATGCGTTTTAGTGTTTTTTTTTTTCAAAACAGTACCAACGATTATCATTAAACTTGCTTTAGTTTTTAGATTCATCAATCTCTGTATTTTAAATTGAAAATTTTTCTTCAGAAAATTCAAGTGAAGAGCGTTTTGGTGTAAAGGGTGGCAGTTTGTATATGTATACAGAGGCTGTATACATAAAGTTCTTTTTATATAGTTAATTATCAATGATATATTACTCTATTTAAAATGTTTTAGTCAAGCGATAATTTAGATTCTGTTCTCTTAACCATTGCGAGCTTCATGTAAAAGAAATCTTTGTAACGCAACGCAGCAGATATTTTAAAATATAAATATTTATTTAGTCTTCTTATTTCTTCAGGGACAGTTATCACTGGAGGTACAAGATTCAATAGCTTTTTTTTCGATGAAAGTAAAACCTTACATTATACGGTTCAAGGTCATGTGTACTATAAAAGGGGATCCATAATTCTATGTATGTATATATCGTTATTTTATTTTTATACCTAACTAATTACTTGAAATTTTCTAAAACAAAAGCTTAGAATATAGGTAATAATAAAATTTAGAATGTTTAAAAGACTGACATGAGTCAAGTAGAAAAATTAGTAATATAAAAGTATAAAATGAACTTTTTATGTGATCCACGAAGTTAATTATCTAGTTGATAGCAAAACAATTTTCGTAAGAGGTTTAAATACGACCGTACTGTCACTAAAGGTTAAATCTTGTCATTTTTCTGGCCATTTACGGGAGTTGTGCCCAGATAATTTTGAAATGAGTATGTTGATGATGATAATGCTGGTGATGAGACCGCGGCGAGTCGAGTTACCATAATAGAAGCTTTGAATAACGAGTTAATTATATTTGCAAACATTAGGTGGTTCTTCTCAAAGCAAAGGATTAGCACATAATTTGTGCAAGATTAACACTTAATTAGAATTTTATCCCAACAGTTTGGAGCTAGGTCAAACTACCCTCGCTTTCAACTCCCACATCCAGGGGTGGGTCTTCAACCGAGGTGTGTTGCATTTTTAATGTTGATAAATCCAATCGAATTTCAAAATGGATGAAATACACCAACGTAAACAGTTTTTAAACAACCATTTTCTTTGAATTTCGCAGAGATATAAAATTTCTAGATTATTAAAATTTTTTCACAAGTAAAGTTTCAATTTTTATTCATTGATATTTTTGTATCGTTGCAAAAAATAAAATAAAATAAACGGTTATAGTTCCTAAACAAAAATATTTGTTTCAATTTTGCTGCCGAGAACTGTAGAAACCATCAATCCCATGCGTTAGTTTATTCCAATTTCATTTCCAATATCAAATCCAATATAAACATCCAATTCCAATCCAAATCACCAGCTCACTAATTTCAATGTATATTTTTTGGATGAATATTAAATGGTTCCATTACAATTTGGCAGCTTTGAATATAATTATTATCATTGTTTAATTTCAAAAAAATCGGTTTATTATTTTATCTCCCAGCACATATTCACGTTGAATTTGTCTTACGAGCCCGCTTTGTAACAAAGCCCTAAGGCTTCGCAAACATTTGAAGTAACTCAATATCTTGATTATCCTTCAGGCGAATCCACTCTGAACTCTCCTTATTTCTTACAAACAGCTAATCTAAATTTTCATCAGAAAGGTTAATGATTTTATCGAGCCATTACAAAGACATGTAACTTTCGTCTTCGCGACACGAAAGAGATACACTTCACCAATTTATCTCAGTCTTCCAACAAGACAGGGAGATCTCCAAAAAAGTCTCTGCAAGGAAGCTAAATGGCACTCGAATATTTTTTGAACTATTGTTACTTTGCAGCTTGCCAAGCGAGCATTAGTAGCTGAGATAATGATCTATAATCAACTTTTATTAACTCATTTGATTCATATCGTTTCGATATAAAATTGGACATTTACGTCGGCTTGAATAATATCTGATTTTCTGATTGGCGTGATGATTTCATTTTCTTGACGTTATATTATCTCACGAAAATATAAATTTTAATCGATAATGAACACGCTTTTAATACATTCAAGCGGCATGTTTTGTTCTTTTTCAAGAATCGCTCCGGTTCAATTTATACGCAACATTTTTTTTTCACGTAGGTTAGGCGAATATTGATTTTCTTTTTTATGCTACAAGATTAAGTTTGTTCTTGTCAACGTTTTATCGAGAGAAAATACTTAATAATATAATCTTGGGCTTAGCTTCTTCCTTGAAATATCAAAAAATTAGATTAAATTTATATAAAATTGTTTAAATTTATATCATTCAACTGCATGTGGTTTCATTGGTGGTTTGAACTTTGAAACGATGCTGTTACTGGCTGTCTGGTAGTACAGAGAAAAATGACAGTAAAATTACAAAAATAAAAAAATATAATAAAAATGAGGCTTTAAACGACTAAGATATTTGATTTTCATATTAAAGCATTATAGGCCATGGTGGATAATTTTTGAACCTAAAAAAAATTATAGTTTAATTAAACCCATTAAAAACGGAAGAAAATATAACAAAAATGAAAGGAAAAATAAATTACGATCGATCTGAGGTGGGGAAGTGGAAAAGGGGTTGGTTTTTAAGGGTAGAAACGGTTTATCTCAATTTCCGACAAAACTTCAAGTCCTATGGTAAAAAGTTTAATAACAAAGTTGTAGGTAATATATATCTACAACTTTTGTGCTAACACTTTTTTCACATAACTTCAAAATTTACACGAAAAATTCAAATTTCTACCCTTAAAAATCCTTCCCTTTTCCACTTCCCGACCTCTGATCTACCGTTATTTAATTTTCTTTCTATTTTTGTTATATTTTCTTCCTTTTCTAATGGATTTCATCCTGCTATAATTTTTTTCACTTTTTACCATTTTCAAAGGCTTTAAGCTCTGGTCTATTAACTAAACACCAAACTGAATAAAAAAAAAAACACTTTTCTCTTTAAAAAAAACACTTTAGCGCACAAAAATAATGATTAAAAAAAACTAAGTAGGTACTTAACTTTTAACGGTAAATTATTTAATTATATAACAAAAAAAATTAAACTTATTTAAAAAAAATTAACCTGACACCTCGAAAAGGGACTAAAAAGAGTAGAATAAAATAATTAGCGTTTAAGATCTTGACTTGATTACTTATCACTTGAATTTAGTCATTTTTGAGTCGGTGTCAAACAAACAATAATGAGGTAATTTACAAAGGTATATGTAGTCATTATATGTAGTCGTTGAAATTATGATATATCAAAAAAGCTCCTATGAAAATTTTTTTAGTTTTAAACATAGCATTTTTTCAATTTTAATGATGATTTCAATACCTTTATTATAAAAATTAATAGACCAAAAAACGTAAATTAACTTCTGATATTTAAATATAAAACAATGGTTGACTAGTGATCAGTAAATTAATTAGACATAGCGGAATATATAATTTTTAAAATATGGTCGCAACTGCATGTTTAAATTAATATTTAATAGTTTTTAATGGTTTATTCGGTGGTTTTAACAAGACATAATATTTGAATATTTTTTCAAAAATATTGTAATTCATTTTTAAATGTATATCGAGAGTTTTAATTAAATTGATTCCTAATTTAAGCCTACATATTATTATATTTGTATTCCATAACACTTTTTCTTTCAAATAGCTTCTATATTATTTCTTAAGAAAATATCTTGTAGTTTTATTAATGTATTCAATTCTCATTAAATACCTCGGAACTTCGAAAGCATGTTTTTATGTTCATTACATTTTAATGATAATTTTGTCTTTTTTCAAATGAATATATAAAAACTTTACTCAAACACAAATTAAAGTTTCCTCTTTATGCCAATTAATCCGTATTGCGTTACTCAAATTATTCGTGCAAATTAATTTGGTATAATTCAAATTTGAGCTTGGTACCAACAACAAAGGACAGATTGTGCGTGCTTTTACTCCTGTCATAGTTTGTATAGTGCAAAAAGTTGTATTTACTTATTTTTTGTTACATTTTTACTTTCTTTTACTACTATAGTAAAGGAAGTATTATAATAGGGTAGAATTTTCCAATTCGAGTTTTCACCGGAAAAACACGTTTTGAGGTCCTTTGAGTCCAAAAAAGTAGTTCTAAGAAACATGTCTGTGTGTGACAGCCATATCGTATCGAAAGCTTTATCCAAATTACACAAAACTTGGAATTTTGCCTTCATATTATATCTACAATAGTTCTGCCGCAAAGTATTTGGTTAAGATCGGTCAACCGGAAGCTCCACATTATTCTAGGAGTTTTTGAGCTTTTTTACAATTTTTTTGAAAACGGTTGCAATGATTTTTTAAACTTTCTATAGTTCTAGATTCCTATAACTTTTATTTGAACCTTTTTCCTGGGAAAATTCGAATAAGGACGGTTCTGGGGTGAAGGTTAGGAATTCGTATATACATTTATAGGTTGTATGGGTATCGTTCTGGTTAAAGGTATGTGTAGTTAGAAAGATCTTATATTTTTTTCAAGCGACAGCGAGTTTCAAAAATGAAAATATAAGACAGCACTGTGACGCCTCGCAGCAGCTATCTTTTTTGGTAAAATGTTTGAAAAATTTGTCATTTCTTACCCATACTTTTGTTTGAGTTTTAATTAACTTGAGCTTTCAAATCTTTACAATTAAATTCTTAAAAAATTCTAGTGAAATGAATTCATGAGTCTGTAATCAAATAAAACTAATTTGAGATATCTCTTTTTATTTGCAAATTACATGAAAAATCAATTGCAAAAATGTGAAAAAAAGATTTCAAAAATGCCAAATATATCCTTGTAAATGAATCACACCTTTTACCAGCAATAGTTGAGAAAGAATACAACTTCTATATATGTAAGTAGGATATAAAGCCTACTGTTTTTTTTTTATCTAAAATTGAATTATGCCATTAAAATAATAGTCTAAGATCCGAACCTAACTCGACCTTCACCGAAATGATAATAGAATGAAACCTATTTTATCATGAGTTTAGTATATTAAGAAATATATTAAACATGGGTTGGCTAAAAAAATCCGGGGCAGACTATTTTTAATTATTAAAAAAAAAATGATTTTTAATAAAATATTGCAACATCAAGATAATAGAAAAAAATTATATCACCATAAGCGCTGTTTTATTACGAACACGTTGATATAGGTTTTTCTGCAAAAAAATGGGTCCTATTAAAGGTTAGCGAATTATAACGCTTTAAACTTAATGCGCATGGAAATGTGTGACAGAGAGATTCGTGGTAAGTATAATGTGTAATAATAAAGAAGACAACATCGCAGTTGCCTGTGATGTGTAAATTTTTTTCTATATGTTGCAATATTTTATTAAAAATCATTTTTTAAAAATAATTAAAAATAGTCTGCCCCGGATTTTTTTAGCCAACTCATGTTTAATATATTTTTTAATATACTAAATTCATGATAAAATAGGTTTCATTCTATTATCATCTCGGTGAAGGTCGAGATAGGTTCGGATCTTCTACTATAAGGAAATATATTCGATATAGAAAAAATATTTTAGAAACTAAAAGTACAAAAACATTTTTATTTTCCAAACTATAATATTAATTTTATATTGTATTATACTTAGACCTAGATGGGAGTGGCTACCCACATTTATTTATACATAATATATACAATTACATTGGTCAGCACTGGCCCCGTATAAATTGAATTGCTTAAGGTATTTAACGTCGTTTCGTCAGGTTGGTTGCGAGAGGTATCGCTGCACATGCAGCGATACCTGAATTCCATTTCTAGTCGCCACAATTACATTATATCTATTATGATACTTAGACCTGCTCTGCCTTACTGACTGCTATTATTATTATTATTATTCTCACAATGTATTGTGAGTTATGAGTTTATAAGTTATATGTATTTTTTCAATGGCACTTTGTCACTTCACTTTTTTCGCCATCGTTTAGCTTCCAACTTAAACGGCCCCCACACCGGGTTAGATTTGAGCTATAGTTGCTTAACCTGACTGATGCCCCAGCCACCATCGATGTTAAGCAACTATTGAAGGGCGTTGTTTTGAGTTTCTATTTAAAAATATAAACCACAGATTTATTTCATCTTAAAACCGTAGAATTGTGCTTTGCTTATAGGTTAGTTGTATAGCTTTTTTAGATTTTTGAGGAGTTTTTATCACATTAAACAATTTACATAGTTACTTATGAACTAGTAAAAATTTATTTGAGATGCATTTAAAATTATGTTGATGTTTTGAGAAGTGTAAAATGGAAATTTTATGTTTATATATGTTCTCAAAGAAATTCTTGTTTTGCTTACATGTATAAGGATACATACTTTGATCTTATTTTTATTGATATATGCATTGACTATTGGCATGGATATTCAGAACTAGACATACCTACTTATTAAAGTGAATTTTTTTATTTATTCGTTTGACAAGATTATTGTTTGTACCTTTTTCTTTTTTACATTTTTCAGTGAAAAATGTTATGGTTGTAATTAGAAAACAAACTTAAACATACATACGCCTATACATTTTTTTATTTAGGAGTTTACGTTTTTATGTCTAAATTGTGTTTCTCTAAGCAGAATAATTAGAAAATTGTTATTGCTTATTAAGATTACTGTTATTTTCTACAAAAGCCAAAAAAAAAAAAATGAAAAAAAATGTTTGAACAATCAATAGATGGATATACGATGTCAAAACAAGTTGCATACTGTGGCAATAAAAAGACCAAAATACAGAAATATTTAACTTTCTAAAGTCTTTTTGAACTTAAAATTGAAGACAGAAAGTTTCAAATAGAATATTTCTTCATATTGTTTAAACTATTTTTGGTAAATATATTAAACTTTTTTAAAAATTATTTAACACACAAATATTGACATAATAAGCGCTGAAAATAAACTATAATTTATAAAATTGACGAAGTAACTTTTGAGAATTATTTATTTATAAAAAACTGTTTCAAAATGTTCATTTTCAGATGAAACTTAAACTAAGATATTAAAATTAATTAAAATCAAGAAAGTAATACGATTTAAAAGAAAATAAAAATGAACCAAACGGATATTGAACACTTTCTACTAATTAAACTAAACAGCAGTAAATTCTCAAACATTTTCTGATTCTACATTGTGAAAGCTAAAAGCACTTTGTAATTAATTTTTTTTAAGTGGTTTCCAAAAAACTAGTTCGATGTTTCTAACGCTCTGAAGTTCTATTTTGTCAAAGGATCAATCATTTTTCCACAAACATATTTAACACTTTGATTCCATATAGAGTCTATTTTCAGACGAACACCTGGGACCTAAAAATTATTTTTAAAAGACCAAAAAATATTTACGTTATATGCAAATATCACCTCCCAGTTATCATATTTCGAGAAATCTTCAAGCAAATCCTGACCGTAGCAATAGTGCAAGCCTTGTACCAATTTTGTCGTGACTCCCGAAACAGCCCGGTGTGTTTTCAAATAAAGTTCTTCACTGCGGTCCTGATCACCCCACAAACCAGTATCGTATGATAATTTTACTAAGCTTCCAGCGATCAATGATTTTCCCAAGATCTTGCAGCCTATCAACATTTTGGCGTTGATATCTGAAAGAAGTTTTGCATTCGGTATGAATTTCTGATATAGCTTTGGATCGATTGACAACACTGCAAAAGATTTTAACTCTGCAAAAATTCAATTTAAAAAAACCATTTTATTACTGGTAACTACAAATTTTTACTTGGTTTTGTTTGTAGGAGGGCCTTTTTCAAAGAGATAAAATGATTTTGTGACTTTATAAGTTGGATCATGGAATTGAGCAGCACGTTAGATTTCATCGTGGTACAGTAACTACAATAAATTTTATTTTTAAAAAATTTTAAAGATTTGAAATGATTTTTTAATTACAAAACACTTTATTAAATGATTTTTTCTAACAAACTATTTCTATGGAAATTTCTCAAATAACCTACTTTTCGTAATTTAATCTAAATACTACCAAATTTAAGATACCAAAAGATGTTTTTTTCTTTAAAACAGCGCACACATTAAACGTAATGACAAATATGACTTAGAACTTATAATTCAAAGAGAAAGTAATAAAAGGAGAGGACCTAACCGAAGAAGAGATTCGTAGTTAAAAAATCTCTGAATCCGGTTATGCTGAACTTTTTCGTATGGTATATGTAGTATATGTTTTATAATTACTTTTCTTTTCTTGGTTTTGGTTCATTATTCCATTGACAAGAATAAATTTAAAAAAAACTATTCAAAAGTAAGCATTTAGATAGATATGTACATAACAATAAAACACTACAATAAATTGATAAAATATTTCTTAAAACAATTTATCAAAACCTTAATTATCGGAATTAAGCATCATTTTTAAGTAAAAAAAAAATTTTTTTTCAATTTTCTTTGAAATACTGGAATAAATTACATGGGATCCGGACAATTGGGCGGGCGACAACTGGGCGGGTGTCAATTGGGCGGGGACAATTGGGCGGGGGACAATTGGGCGGGCGCAGGTTGACCTAGGTCATTCATTTTTGTCCATTCATTCATAAAATTGTTTTCATCACATTTTGTGAGTTTCATCATCGTTGAAGTTTCTTACAAAACTAAATTGCTTGTTGTTTGCCTTCTTATGGCGCGTTTTTTGGAAACTGAGCGCGGTGCCCGAAAACTGCTTTACGATGGTCATGCTTATGTAAAAGAAGCAGAGAATACATTAAAAACACACTGGAAATGTGAAAAGAAACGAATTTGCAAAGCTCGCTTGTATACAATTTTGAATCCGATGCCCGGTGCTGATGTAGAAATACGTTCAGAACATACTCATCCTCCTGATCCGACTTTGTATGAGGTAATTAGCGTCGTTAGTGTCGCCAAAAATCGAGCACGTACAACGCGTGAAGCAACCAGTGAAATTGTCACTGTCGCGTTCAATTCAGTGTCTCCTGCTGCTGCAGCTCAAATGCCTACACAGTCGACGTTGCAAAGATTTATTCGTCGGCAAAGAACTGTTGCTGGAGTTTTCTGCCACCGCGCTCAGTGTCCCAAAAACGCGTCATATGAAGGCAAACAACAAGCAATTTAATTTTGTAAAAAATTTCAACGACGATGAAATTCACAAAATGTGATGAAAACAATTTTATGAATGAATGGACAAAAATGAATGAGGTCAACCTGCGCCCGCCCAATTGTCACCCGCCCAATTGTCCTCCGCCCAATTGTCCCCCGCCTAAATGTCCCCCGCCCAATTGTCACCGACCCAAATTACATACCCAATTAAATTTTTTTTCATTCTACAATGTACACAGCCCCTCAAAAAAATCAAAATATTACGTTTTAGTTGTCCATTTCAAAAGAAGGAAAATGTCAAGAAGTTTCAAGAATGACAAAAGAAAATAAGGTTACGATGTTAAAAAGGAATATAACCAGGTTGTTTTCTTCAAAAAAATATAATTTCCATGTGCAATTACAATAAAAAATACTGGCTCAAAATAACAACGGGTTTCTTTCATGATTTTTTTAGAGGTTTTTGAAAATACAGTTAAAAAGAAATAAATTCTCAAACATCTTGTTGGTAAAACATCAAAATTATTTTAAAGAACTTATTTAATCAAGGGTTGATTATCTCAAAAAAAATTTTTTACAATGGTTTTTAAATTTGTTAATTGGAATTTCTAATAAAAGCTACTTGCGTGGGTTGTTCAAGATTAAAATTAAACATACGAATGTATATTGTATGTATACGAGTATATCTGAGTTTCATTTCCATTGTGATTCATGGGGACGATGGAAGTTTAGAACTCATTAAATTTGTAGGTTCATTAATGTAGCGTATATAGTTTATGTAAAGGACAAAGAATGTCGCAAGCTCGGCGAATAAATAGATAACGATCTTTCTGCAATATTTTACATGTTGCTCTTCCTAAATTTGGCTCGGTTTTAACACACGTAAACGTGAATGGCGACCACCACTTGAGACGAGTGAAATATTTATAAAAAAAAGTCGCTGAACGATAACATCTAGGCTTATTTTCCTCGTGAAAATACACACTTAGGAGATTTGGAAACTTGAAGAATGGGAGTTTGTTTGGAACACTTAAGATTTATTGTTTCAAGTAAATGTGTAATATGAATCAAAACTGTGACGCCCATAAGTTTACTTTTTCGAATTGGAATCAAAAGAAATCAATGAATTTAATTTCTTATTGGTCAAATGCAAATGTGTAGTTAACCATTATAATAATCATAAATTGCAATTAATGAGCTACACTTAGAATATGCTGGTAAGAAAAAAATCAATTCTTAATAAAACATTTTTATTTTAATATTTCAACCAAATTGCGTCAAAGATCAAATTTTTGAACCCAATATAAAAACAACCAAAAACTAACTTAGAGTCAAGTTAAGAAAACTGTTTATAAAATCTATTTAAGAGATTTGATATAATTCTTTTTGGAAAATTAAAAAGCTATTTTTCAAAATAATTTCATGCTCCTCCCCAATAAGGTTTCAAAAAATTAAAAATACAGTAACGTTTTTCTTTCAAAAGAATTTAACCTTGAGGTTTTAAATTAAACTTATAGAGAAACATTATTTACATTGAAAGTGTTTTAAACAAATTTTAAATTTTCCTCACCATTTAACAGCAAGGGCTAAGTTGGCCCATCGGCAATATTAAACGCCTAAAAGTAGGGGTACCTGTAGAAACATTGCAGCACTATTTTCAATATTGAGCTCGTTTCTTCACTAGAAATATTTCCATATTTTAGTCCTTTGGTCTACCTACTAGACAAATGAGATAATAATAATATTATGATAGTTGGTGTAAGAAAGTACAATCAGATAGCCACTCTGATGGAATCACAATATGCTTTTTTTGTTTTAATTTAAAATTTATGGCTTCGAAAATATTTGTATAGAACTTTAAGGTAAATTTTCACAAATTAACTGAATGTCAATCATTTAATATACATAATTACATAATTTAAGAATTATCGACTAAGAAAATTAAATGCATTTTTCTCGAAACGACTATTTTCAAACTGGTCGTATCGATAACTCAAGCAATTTTGAACCGATTTTTAATTTATAATCTCTTCTTTTATATTAGCTAAATTTTGTAAAATTTTGTACTTTCGTACATTCTATTTTTTTTTTACCTTCATTTAATGAAACTCGCTGATGGTTAAAACAAATGTAAGCACTTTATAACTATACATATATACAGAACTATATAACAATTGTCTCTGTATAACGATAACTAGGCCAGTTAAAATCAACAATAAATTAACAAAACATGATGTATTTCTGATATTTTGGGATGTTTTTTGGACCCATTAGAGCTCCAGTTGGGCTTATTTTGTAACACATTTGATGCTCTTAAAAAACTTACAGAATAGCTTTCGAAGAAAAATGCATGAAATAGGAGATACCGAGCAGAATCAGAAACAAGCTCAAAAATTTCACTGGTTTCCACAGCTTTTTGAGAGTTTTAAACTTGAAAATGCATAGTCTTAATGGGTTCAAACAACAATAGGATTTCAAGCCCTTAACATTGGTATGAGATTAAAACATATTTAATGTCAATCAATTAGGAAAAAAAATGTAATTGATATAACTTTTCGAATATTATCGTTTCATAAAAAACCTAAGTTAAAATTGAAAATAAACTTTCATTATTAATAGATCTGCAAAAAATATATCCAATATATATTCTACACATTTATTTTAATTCGGTTATTGAAGGAAAAATTTACCATACCTAATTTTTTTTAAGTAAAGATTAATTTGTAATGTAAAATATGAATAATGACGAAGGGTTGAAAAATTAATTTTGCAGGGGGCCTTAAATATTAATAAGCTTATTTATTAAAAATGTATTTATTAATTAGTTCTTTTCATAACCAACCCTTACTAATTATGAGTTATGAACAGTTTTTACGATTAAGTTAACAGTTAGTCACTGGCCTCTCAGTCAAATATAATATTACATTTTCTTTTTGTTAATTGTCTGCTTAATTATTCAAATTCTTATAGTTAGCAAAAAATTAGCACACAAATTGGTTAACTTTCTTTATTTCGATGTGTTTTCGCGACCATTTATAAATATTTTATTCCTTGTTTTTCTCATGAACTTAGGAATAAGTTCTAAAAATATTGAAAACATGAAAATAATTTTACAATGGAGCTAAGAAAGTTATTTCCAATGCGTTCAATTTATTGGAAATATTCAAAGATTTTTGCTACGAAAAAAAATATTAAAGCCTTAGCTATCCATAGTTGCATAAGAACGACAAAGAAAAACACTTCATCCATCACTTGGAGAGACTATAAAGTCTCTCGCCACTCGTGATCGCTTTAGATGAATACTCTCGGGAAAATGAATATATAGACTAACGGGACAAACGGGATGAAAGGGAGCGAGCAGTAACGCGAAGGGTGCAAGGGAGCAAGTGGGAAATGGCGTTGAGTGAGAGAAACTAAAGCCGTTGTGTCTCAAGATTGAAGGATAATATTGACAGAGATCTCGTCAATGCATTGAAGAAGGGCAGAGGGCATCGTATTGAGGACTCGTGCAAAGAACGTCGGCAAGCGTCAACATTATCATCAAAAACGAGTAAGAATTCTCGCCGTAAAGCTCGTCTCTATTATACACAAATGAAACTCGTATACACGTTCAATCTTTCCGCATTAAAACTCTCCAAAGAATTTATGTTTAGATTGCAGAATATAATGTACTTTACCTCATATTTCACTACGCATTTCCGACAATCAAATCAAAACATTGAACTCGAAAAAAATCAAACCCAGCATCAATTAATCTAAAAAAATAAGCTTCAAATCTTTTAATTTCCTAATAAGTCTCACAGCAAACTTTTTACCTCTCAAGTAATTCTTCCAAACAAAAGTCAAATGTTTCCAACTTTTAATCCCAATTAATCTCACATTTCTCTAATAGTTACTCTCATGGACCATTCGCGATCTTACAATCTTCTTTATCATACTGTTGATCGTGGAACTTTTCAAAATTTACTTTGGAAATAAAATCAAGTCCAAGCGACGCGGTTAAGGCGTCTAATTTATATCATTATTCCCACGTTTTAATCAGAGAAAATAAGAGCGTTTATGCTGTTTGAAGCTTAATTTAATTTCGTAAATTGTTCTATATTGTTTGTGTTTTTTGTTGTTGTCGCTTTTTATTAAAATTAGAGGAAAATTAAATATTTTCGTCGCGTGTATGAAACATGACTGTTTATTAAAACGTTATACACGTGCGTGCATATGTGAATGAGGGTGGACGAGGTGAAAAAAATGAATTTATTTATAAAACATGGTATGATGACTTGTACACCCACTTGTATGTATAAAATAATACCTATATATTTAATGTGTATATATGCTACATTTATTTATAAATTTTATACAATATTGGTACTTACATATTACATTTTTATAGAAGTAATAATTGCGTATCCTTGCAGTGTCTACAACTTACAAGTTATTAGAATGATATAATGTACAACTATTGTTATCTTTGGAGTTGGTGTCAGCCAAAGAAATACGACTATATTGGTAATTAGCAAAAAACGAGAATACCGTATAAAATGTATTTTTCAAATGAACTTTTATACAATATTTTAGTACTATGACAATATCGAGCGACCTTTAAACTACAAAATACCAATTACCAACTAAACCTTTTTACAAATGAACATTAATATTTATTTCCTTGGCTGACACGAACTCTAAAAATAACAATAGTTGTACATTACATCATCGTAATAGTTTGTAAGTTGTAGACACTGCAAGGATACGCAATTATTTTTTTCTTTTTAGGGCATTTTTTGTTTAAGATTTTTGATTTGTTTTAATTTCGGTTTTTCATTTTGTTATAATTTTTATTTATTTCTCGATTTTTAGTGATCTAAAGTTTGACAACTGATTTTATTTCTTTGAATATGGGTAAACCTACTAAACGCGCTACTCATATTAGACAACGCCGTTTAAATGTTAAAAGTTACTTCTGCATTCCCTTTTGCTCTTAAGGGTTGACATTTTTTGATTTTAAATGCAATGAAAGAACTAAGTGGAATGCTCTTTTCAATAGAAATTTTTTTTTTAAAATTCAATGATTCAGCTAAACGTCAATATTTTATCCCCTATTTTCATCCTTAGGGGGTGGATTTTTTTCTTCAAATTGAAATGTGAACAATTTAAAGGTACGCTGTACGTAATAGAAAAATAATTATTGACATTGGGTTAGCCAAGAAAAATTTATAATTTCATCCCTAATTATTTACCCCTTATAAGTGGAGTGTTTTATAAAAATGGAAATGAGATTAACTTATAATTATGTTCTATCGAAAAAAAATAATTATCAAAATCGAGCTATCCAATAAGAAGTTAATACTTTATCCTTAGTTGTCAATCTTTTAGAAGTGAACGTTTTCCTTCAAATTAAAATGAAACCACACGGAAAGCACCAGCTTTCAAATAAAAAAAGAATCATGAAAATCGGATTACCCAGTCAAAAGTTCTGAGGTAACAAACATAAAAAAACCCCTCTTTTTTTGAAGTCGGTTAAAAAGGTACTGAAGTATTTTACCAAAGTAATAATCAGCAAATATTACAACATTTCATTGAGATCTCAAAATTTGATCAAAATCAATCAGAGTAATGTTCTGAAAATAGCGCTTTGTGGCTAGCACAAACTTACGGGAACGATAAAGAGTCAAGTTGGTGTATTTATATGCTTACACGTTACAAATAATCAGGAAAATTAATGACTACGAAAGGTTTTCAAACGTAAGACTCCTATATTTTTAAAAATAAAAAAAATGTACCTACATACGTAGGAAAAGAAAGAAAGGGTTTTAATATTTTTTTACGATATGTTACATAGAGAGGGGTTAAGGTTTAAAAAGTCGTTCTAAATGTGTGACGTTAATTAAGTGCAGCCCCTTATCTGTTCTCAGTAATGCAATAAAGCGTATTAGTAAACATAAGTAGGTACTTTTAAAACTGTGGTGTGTTAAAAATAATTTATTTTGGATTAGCGTAGCGCTCGATAGAGAATTTTCGAGAGATCCTTTAACTAATGAACAAAATATGCTTACGAATATTTCTGTTATACACATTAACAGGTAGCTAGTAGGTAATTACAGCAACGTTAATTTGAGAATAATTATTAGTTGTCGTAAAGCTGAACAATTTGCATGATTGAATCAACAAAGAGACGAGGTTCGAGCCTCCGAGAGATAAATCCTGCACAAGCCGGAATGTTGGAAGTGTCGTCGTTTTGACTCATTCTACGTTATGATATTTCGCTCGAAATTCGCACATTCGTGTACACGTTAGCGACAAACTCTAAAGGATATAATGAACGCTAACAAACAGGTTAATGCCTGGTCAGAGTGACTGTTATTTGACCGCTGATTCATGGCCCCTGCAACGCCAATGGGCGGATACAATTAAATTTTCACTAATTTCAGGCAACGATGGACCAGCAACAGCCTCCACCTAACTCTTCCCAACCTCCACTTGCATTACAACCAGGAAGACATCGCCTATTGCCAATCAATATATCCGTTATTCGATGGCTTACATTCATGTATAGACATTCATGCATAACTCACATACGTGCACACACAATCGGCCTTGTTGCAACACAATAATTGTTCGAATTAATTTGCAAACAACCCACCTAATTGTAATGCATTTAAATACATGTGAATATCCATATAAATAAATTTTACAATTTCAAAGTTATTTTGGTAAAAAGTAACGCAGTTACCAACCACTAGCCACCAAATTTCAACAAAAATATCTACTATGTGGTATATGTTATTGAATTTAATGTACTGTTTTTATCATTTTAATTTGTTACATTTATAATATTTTTATAATATAATTACATTTATAATATACCTATCTAAATCTTAAAATATTAATTTTTGTACAATATTTTTATGCGAAATTTTAGACTCTTGCGAGTAACTAACGAAGCATTAATACCAAAAAGCCTACGTTTTCTTAAATCGAGATCACCATTATTTAAAAAATATTTAGGAAATTAAAATTTTAAGCAACACAATCAAAAATATCTATGCTTTGAAATGAAAACATTAAAATAAACCCTTTATTAAAATTATATTTAGACCAGGGTAGATAAATTTTGAACAAAAAAAAATTATAGTGGGATGAAACCCATTGGAAAAGGTAGAGAATATAAAAAAATGAAAGGAAAAATAAATTACGGTCAATCTGAGGTGGGGAAGTGGAAAAGGGGTTTTTTTAAGAGTTAAAACAGTTTACCCCGATTTTCGACAAAAATACAAGTCCTATGTAAAAAAGTTAAATGGAAAAGATGTAGATAATAAATAGATCTACACTTTTTGCACTTATACTTTTTTCACATGAACTCAAAATTATTGTGAAAAATTCCAATAACCAATTGTACATAATACAATTTTACATAACACAATTTTGAGCAATTTATTAAAATTTCCACTTTAATTATTACATTTTTTAAGAACATTTAGTATTGTTTTGTAACATTAATGTTAAAAAAACAGTGTGTTTGGGACATTAAAAGGTAAAAAGGTAAGCTTTCACTAAATTTCATCTATTTTTTTTTTTAAAGTTAAAAACTGAAATCAAAAATTTAATAATTTGAATTTTTCACATACATTTTGAGGTTATGTGAAAGAAGTGTTAGCACAAACGTTACAGATCTATTTATTATTTACAGCTTTGTTTTTTTAAGTTTTTTTCCGTAAGACTTGTAGTTTTGTCGGAAATCGAGATAAACCGTTGCTGCCCTTAATAACACCCCACTTTTCCACTTCCCCACATCAGAGAGACCGTAATTTATTTTTCCTTTCATTTTTGCTATATTCTCTTCCTTTATCAGTGGGTCTCATCCTACTTTATTTTTTTCACTTTTTACCATTTTAAAAGGCTAAAAGCACTGGTTTAACTGTACAATAGGAGAGTACGAATTTCGAGTTTTCTGGGTATGTTCGAGGGTAATTCTTAGAACTATGGTCCTGAAAAGAAAAATTCTTTCAGATGCACGGAGGTTACATTTTATTTTGGAAAATCGGCGTGTTTTGCTTTTTAACGACTTTAAATGAGCACAAAGGAAACTTAGATTTAAAAAAAAATACGCAGATATCTATGTTTTTTCATGATTCATGTAGAATTGCTATAAAAAGCGTGAAAAAACTCTTACACAAGAAAGACTAGCATTTGATCTGTTTCATATGAAAATAAATCAGTACATTTACGGTACAACTGACGTGCAATACATAAATTTTTCTCTTCTTAAAAAGATAATTATTTTTTAAGACTAGACTGTTTTTACTTTGTTGCCAAATTTTATGTAAACGAAGTCACGGGTAGCCCCTTGTTTTAAATAAATAACAGTACATTCACTTAACTTAGTAACTTAGTTAGTAACTTCTAATAAAACTTCTTTTTAATATCAAGTTTTCAATAAAATTAAAATTTACCATTTTCAATAGATCCGTTGAGAGCATTAATAAAAATCTCCAAGAAATAAAAAAATGCGTACGATAAGACCAACTTAATAAAGACAGATATATTTTATTAGACTCAATCTCTTTCGAAATAAACAGACAATGCATCAGCCATTTGTTTTGTTGTCAAGAGGGTGCGACAATGTCCTGCATAAGAGACGCTGCTAGGGAGCAAGCAAAAAGGAAAAAGCCGTTTTCTACCTTTTTATTACTGAGACTCGCATTTCACGAATGAATGCCATAGTTGTTGTCGATTTGGTGGAAAGGTTGCTGAAGACATTGTGTGGCGCAATGCCATCGGGGGAGGCAGCAGCTTTATGGCTTGAGGCGGCCGCGCCGAGGTCCACTGGTGTCGTTCGGAGATTTACTGACGACAACTTGGAGCGGAATCTCACTTGGGAACTGTATACGAGGTGCTTAGGGGTGCGAACGGGTGTTCCACGGCCTACACGACGTCAAATCATACATGCCTGTCACATTCCAAGCTAGAAACCATCCCTCAACCACCATCATAAACCATACCGATAAGATAGAGACATTCGTACACATCCCTTGTCGATTACAACATTCAACTATCGTGTTATCTAAGCCAATTTGATCCAAAATTCACTTTATTTTATAATTATACTTTAAAATTGTGACTACCCGAGACTTCGCTCACGAAAAATGTAATCAAATTAGAAAAAAATACGGTTCAGGCTTAAGACAAAAAAAATCATAACAAATATTAAATACATAAAATGCTTTAGTTATAATTATTAACTCAGTTGAAGAAAATGGGCTAAAGATAAATTTTAATTCAGTTTTTCGAACCTTAAAATAAGCGAACTAAGAAACTTAAAAAGCAGAAGTTCTTTACATTTACATGAGACTTATAATAACGAAACTAAATTTGAGAAAATTGATAATTTAGAAGCCAGACTTAAAAAATGCAAAACTTTCAACCTCCTCTTTTTGTCTTTTAGGGGTTCATTGTTGAAAAATCCTTTTTTAGTCGAGGCCACTATTCTGTTAGGAACACTTCTAAATTTGATGTTTTCATTCTCAGTGGTTTAGTCTCCAGCGTGTCTGACAGCCAATCACGGTACAGTTTTATAAACCGAAATTTCCTTATAAAATGGATTCAAACATAAAAATCACTCATACGACATATCTAAAATCTGAAATTAAAGAACAACAATTTTGTTATGTCTTTAGCAATTATTATCAAAATAATAGAAACTAATTGAGAAAAAAAAAACAAAACGGTATTATTATGATACATCATCAAAATTTAGAGATGTGTAATAAAAAAGTTACCAAACAGTATCTGTTATTTTCCGCGACGTAACAATAAATTTCACAAAAATATTATAAGTACTAAGATCGCATAGAATAAGTGAATGACGAGTGAATTTAAGAAAAAATATTTTTTAATAAGGAAAATTTATCAAGTCATCAAGATTAAGTCAAATATAATTTAAATAGTGAGAAAATTAATTCAAAGAGTGAATCCTTAGTGTAAATGGTTAAGATTTTACTGAAAAAAAAAATTAACTGAATCAAATTAATAACAAAGTACCTACCTAATGAAGGGTAATTCATCAAGTCAATAAACTAGAACATTTTTGCAATAAGTTCTACTTAGAAAGTTATCTTTGAAAAGAAATCACCATCAAATTCAACACTGACTTTTAGATTTGACTTGAGCATAAGTTGGCTTTAAGTTTATTACTAACATTTCATTGACTTATTTTTGTATTACTTAACTATTTTGATTTTATTTTGATTTACTTCTGGTACTACCATTAGTCCTGAAAACCCCACGTTTTCTACTGTTTAGTTATAGAAACGTGTTATTCTTCACAGAGAAATAAAGTAAGAAAATCATCATGAATTTTGCATATAACTGACGACCTTTGGTACGTCACCAATCCCGCGATCCATCGGGACCTCAAAGTGGCTACAATAAGGACTTAGATAACCAGATTCAGTATACCAGTATTTGGGTACTTATGATCTAAAAATACACAGGCCATAAACATGCCAATTAACGAAGAAAAAATGCACTAAGCTTTTAGCAAAACAAACAAATCTCTTTTTAATTAATGAATAACGCTATATAAACCCTAAATGAAAATTTTCATTGAAGAAAAATAAAAATAATAGTTCCTCTCAAGTTAAAAAAGTTTGATTTCATAGAATTGGTACAGTTTTTGTTAAATTAATGCAAAAGTTAGTAGTTAATTAAAAAACTTTAAATTAAAATTCCTCGTATTCAAGAAAACACTACTGCTTGTAAAAGCTCCAGCCAACATACAATATTAATTCAAACAAACAAAAATTAGGTTGTCTTTATCTGAAAAACAATGATAAAATTATTTTAAAAAAAATTTGTTCAAAACCAAATTAATCACATTAAAAATTATTGTGTTTGTTTTGAAATTTTAGGCGTTGGTTTTTTTTTTTGGTTGAGACGAATTAAAAAACTACCTCACATAAAAAGTATTCCCCCGGGATTGCTCCATCCCGACTCCTGTTTCTCTCTCAAACCTGATCAAAACAAGCAAGAGGTCATAACGCCAACAAAATTGTATATTTTGATTTAAAACGAACATTACACACTCCATATATAGATTATCTTTTATGTCCTTCCTCTCTCCTTGTCGCCACCATCAGCATAGCTTTAAATCCATTTCACCGGTTGTTTTTTATTCCTCGATATTTATTTTAACAATAACACTTTGTTTACGATTGAAAACCTTCACTGTCTACGAATATTAACGTTTAGCGTTAAACACAACGACCAAATAAAAGACTTAATATTCCACATGACGAGAGCGTAATTTTTTGATATAATTTGCTTGATTTTATCGCAGTTAAATATGTCTTTTTTGAAATGAATTTTATGAAGCTATGTTTTTTTGTAGACAAATGGAAAGATTTATTTGATTTTGATAAATTATTTGGAATTGATGAAATTATTTTTACTGCATTCATAATTACATGGGAAGTTATACACCGATTTACGTATATTTACATTTTTCATATAGATGGTTTCAAATACAATGGGTGGCCATATTACACACTACACACAGATTAACATTGATTTTGAATTTGGATTTTTTATGTCTGATGTTGATGTTTTTGATTTTTGAATATTATATTAGGTCGTATTTTGATACACTCTTGCAATTGATTAGTTTGGGTCGTTTTTTTTACGGGTTCCGAATTTGATTTTTGCAACTGTTCACAATATCTCCCAGTATCAATTGTTTTATTAGGTTTCAGTATATTCAAGTATTCATAATTAATAATGTCTTTGATATCCTATCAAACACAAAGCATTATTTTTTTAACGAAGTGTTGCCTTGGGAGTCAGAGAGTAGTTAATGGGACTTGTCCCGGTTGGGTACAGTGTCTTTTTCTAGTTTTATTATTATAGACAGCCTATTGCTCATCCCCTGTCACTAGCCAATGCAAAATGACTCATGCTTTTGAAGAAACAGAGCCTAGAAACGCAGTCTAACAGATTTGTGGGTGACAATTTATGTGGGATTCCCCACGTCCTACTATGGAAACCAATCCAATGCGATCAGCTTCAAGTATGACATTCAGAGTGTGGCGACTAGAAATGGAATTCGAATATGCCTGATACCTCTCGCAACTGCCCTGACGAAACAACGTTATAAACCTTAAGCAATTCAGTTTGTTCGGGGCCAGTGCTGGCCACTGTAATTGTAAATATACATATGTAAGTAAATGTGGGTAACCACTGCCACTTTACAAGAGCATCATTATCATTTAGTTAAAGGCATCCCGCTCTTTCTTTATGAGCTGTTGATAAATTACCAAATCTGAATTTAGCAAATCATCGTTCACTGTTTCGGTCATTGATAGTACCTCTGCCGTAAACATCACATATGTTTTTGATCATAACCATTGCATTATGGCCTTTAACGAACTCAAAAAGTAAACCACGTCGAATATGCACTGTTTTCTCTTACATTTTAAACATTTATCAGGTCTCTGTTACTGGTTTAGAGTTATTGGTCTCAATAGGTAACACAACTAACTACTAACGTCGACGCCTTGACATATTGGTGATATAGCAAAATGCTATTCACCATGTTCTAATCTATAGTTAAACATTAATGCGATTGTCATTAATGATTTTCTGTCTCTTAAATTAATCAAAAGAAATATTAAAAATACAATCGAATATTTCTTGCGTTATTTTTGCTTCAAATATTTTATAACAAAAAAAAGGTTAATAAAGCGTCTGGTAAAGTGTCGTTAAATTGCATCCTAAAATTATATTTTTCAAAAATAAATAATCGGCTAAAAATATTTGGTTGCATTTAAAAACTTAATTTCACCCGTGTTTCAATGGATTTAGTTATTAATGTTATTAATATCGTGATTATGTTAATTTTTTTTAATATTAGATAAACAAACTTAAAAAGATTATTATAATTTTTTAATAACAAAAATTGTACTTGAAGGGTTTTTATAAATTAGAAAAAGGAACAGTCTCAGGTACTGAGACAGTATAACTCAAGCGCTAATAACAGACTGAAAAAATATCATAATAAACCCTTCTTTATACAGTTCAAAGATAAAATTAAAAACAGATGCTAAGATAGTTGGTGAAAAAAATTATATTCAAGTATACGTAAAAATACGACTTTAAGTTAGAAAAAGTCACTTTTTTGAGTTTTTGTTTTTAAAAATTGCTTCTTAAATGTTCTTACCGGATCAGAAATTGCTCCACGTGTATAGTTAATAGTTAATTAATAATAAAATTTTAAAACAAGTTCAAACTCAAGAATTAAAATTACTATAAAACACAACATAATTTTTAATTAAATTTTTTTAAGCTCTCTATCTGCTCTTTTCATTACCCAAGTAAATGATCAAATTTTTGCAATATTTTAAATAATTAATTATTTTTAAATATTTATACATGAATTGTTGTAATATGACGTCATCAATTGCCATTGGATCTTATAAACATGAATAGTTTAAAAATTGAAATACTAATTAACTATACACCTGGAGCAATTGCGGGTCTGGAAAGAGCATCTAAGGATCAATTTTTTGAAAATAAAAATTTTAAATGTTTGTTTTGGATTAATAAATTAAAAGTAGAAGAGTGAAAGAATATTGCAGAAATTTTAAATGAAACTGTTTAGTTAATATAATTTTGAAATTATACTCTATAATTTTTATTCATTTATAAAAATTTCAAAATGTCAGAAGCTAGCGACGTTTTGAGATTGCCTTCCCTGCAAATTTTTAAAGCGTTCTGAGCGTTTTTGACATAAGGACGCGAAAGCGTCGTGAGCGTTGACGTCGAGATTGCCTAAGAGGTAAAGTGTGATGCGAATGTATGTATGAATGAATATATACGTACTATTTTCGTCACAAACACCTGATATTACCACTAGTATCTAATACAATACAGTTCAAATAAAAAGTAGAATAATCGTGTAAAATTTTTTTTTGTAATTTAATTTACTTAACAATAGAAGTGAAATCTTTGATTATAAAAGAAGTGATTTTATATGACACGATACATTTTCCAACCATTCACAAAGTTAAGACTTCTTTTTCAGCTGAGTATCCAAAATATTGATTGTTGACGACCACATCTGCAAAGTCTGTTTCATGTCCTATACACTGTGATGTAGTTTTTGAGTCATCATTTATCATGATTGTCTTAAACACAGAAAATTTCTGTTATAAATTCTTATATCATAAGTCTTATATGTAGAGATTCAACGAGGATCGAACCCAGGTACGACTTGAACGAAGATCAACTCTAACCGCTGTACCAATAGTGGACTGAAGGTATTTTTATTGCCTATAGAATTTATTTTCTTACTATTTCTGTTTTTTCTTTTACCTAACTGACTTGGTCTTTGGACTCAACATTTATTAAGAAAAATTAATCGCAAAACTTGGCACATTATACGTTATACAGACAAGTTATGTTTCTATGAAAAGCAATTTTTATGCAAGTGAGATCAAATAGAGATACCTATTTTAATTTTTTAAATAAAATTATTCTACAATGTGTTTCATTTCCTTTTTCAAATAATTATATCAGTGCTTTCATTTGTATAGTAAAGCTTACAAATGAAGCTCTATGCGATAAGATAAACGTCAATGTAACGGAAAAGGCCTAGTTTAGCCTTTCAACAGAATATAGTTTGGTTCAATGAAGATCTCCAACCAACAAGCATGATAAATGTGTAACAATTAGCTGTTTACTTGTTTAGTCGCCATGCTGCTTGGTTGATTTCTCTTCCTAATTTGAACATTGTTGAACATGTTTAGTTGACTCGGATCCAGATTAATTAATCACAGATTTGGTCTAGTTGCATCTTTGTTCAACAAGAATAGATACACACAAAGCGAATGAGCGTATTTAGTGACAGAATTTGTTCTCAGCCTATTTAATCAAGAAAAGTTTTACGAATATATGACAAATGTTGAGTTTTCCCCATTGATCAAGAACCATCAACCGAGAACCAAAACGGCTCGTGTGATTGTTTAGGATTAAATTCAACAAAGAGTTTTTCAAGCCATCATATGTGTGTGTCGTCCTCACATCGTTCAGATACAAAAAATCGAAGAAGTTTTAAGATATCAAAAGTTCAAACTAATTTATTTTACGAGAATTATCCAATTCATTTCTAGAATTAAATGTTTTTTTTTATTTTCTGTTCTAACGACATGTTATTAGTTCTTTCATTAATCGAATTTCATTTATTAGAAAACAAAAATTCAATGAGATTTTCTTTGCTCAAAGGAATCGTTAAATCTAATTTGGAATGGACATCAAAAAAAGGTTTTCATTTGATAGGAAAATTGAAATTATTGATTACTTTTTATATGGATTGACAAACATGTTTTAAGGACTTTACCAGTTGAATCCGTTATGGAAGTTCATGGACTTATGGAAGTTATACATAAAGTTATTTTGAAAGCTTTAAACTATTTAAACTATAAGTTTTAACTAGTTTTTTCCATTGTCTAAAAATTAAATTTATTTATTATTATTATTATTATTATTATAAAATATAATATATAATACATTCCATTAAGTACTTAATTTATAATTTTCAATACACTATCGCATTGGTTTCTTTCAATTTCAACGTTAAAAAATTAGGGAATATACCTCGAAGATAAAAATAGGGTAAGAGAAGAAGCTTGTATAGGAAGTTGGTAAAGATAGTTCATATTTGAGAACGAAGTTCTTTATGGTTTGCTGGAAATTTTTTTTTTTCCGTTTACAGAAAAACAGGTTAAAGCTCGATTCCTCAGTATTGCAGCCTTAGGCTTATTGTGCTCCTAGGCTGTTCATTCATTCTTGTTGAACAAGAATTTTTACTTATTCCAGATCCAACATTTTTCCTACTAGAAATAGTGCCTGTACTAACTTTGTGCTTGTACTTGTTTTAATATCATTGCTCCCTTACAGATATTGCCACTTTCAGTCTGTACATTCAGTCTGAATTTTGGGTCCTCTTAGGATATCTCAATTGTTAACAGAAGATTTCACAGCAAGTTTTTTTCCATTCTACGGGTTTCAGGATATTTCTTCCTTTGAATACCGCGGCCAATGAGGCCTATTGTGATGTGACCCTCTGTATTAACTAGGGGAGAATTAGGCTTTTTAAGAAAGCCAGCACCTGCCTAAGGGTTGCCATTGCTATATAGCCAGGCGTCATGTCCATCTCACAGCAATTTTAATTCAATTATGCTATTCCAGATCCTCTATAGTTGATGACATTGTAAAATTTAATAACCGCTTTTTAGCACTGCCTGACTGTTAAGTTTTAGCGCCTCGCCGAAATGGAAATTTGGCTATCAAAGATATTTTAGAAAACATAAGCCACACATACATATACATTTTCATATAAATTAAAAAGATCAATGGAATAAATGCATTTAACAATGTTTAAGTGCACTTCAAGAAAATTTTTTGCTGTAATATGTACGAAAAAGGAATATATTTTCAACTTAAATTTATGAATGAAACTAGCTGATACCCACAACGTCGTCTCCGTAGGTTATTAATAGTTATGTTAAGAACATATTTAATTTACAAAAGAAAAACAATTAGAAAATTTAAAGCAAAAATATATTAAAAATAACCGGAAAGAACTAAACGTAGAACATTTTTAACTACATACCAAAAAAATTCTTCTAAATTGCTACTTCAGAATTATCCACTATTGCTCCAAGTGTATAGTTATTAGTTAATCAATAATTAATTTTTCAAAAATTTGTAAACTCAAAAATAAAAATTGCTATATAATCCACAATAACCATTGTTTTAATTTTTTTTTCAAAACAATGTTTCTTAAATACTCTTTTCGGATCCACTATTGCTCCAGGTGTATAGTAAGTAAGTAATTCAATTTTTAAACTATTCATGTTTTTAAGATCCAACGGGAATGGATGACGTCTTAGGACAACAATACATGTATAAATAGTTAAAATAATTAATTATTAAAAATATTGCAAAATTTCATCAAATATTTGCGTAATGAAAAGAGCAGACCCAGAGCTTTAAAAAAATTTCAATTAAAAACTATTTTGAGTTTTATAGTGATTTTAATCCTTGAGTTTGAAATTAAAAAAAAATTGAACTTTTAATTAACTATTAACTGTACAGCAGGAGCAACTGCGGATCTTGAAAGAGCTTTTAAAGAACAATTTAAAAAAAGTGCCTCTATTGTATTTTAATTTTTAGTTTGCAAGTTTATGAAAAATTAATTACGAATCAATTAATAACTTTACACTTGGAGAAATTACTGATTCTGAGGGAGCAATTTTTTGGCATATAGTTTAATTAAAAAAAAAAAAATCTCGCTAACTTAACTCTTTCTGGTTAAAAAATATAATATTTGCAATAGTAAAAGGGAGTGTTAAAATGTATTTTGATTATTGTAACGGTTCTAACTAAAAATGTATTTTGAATATTTACATCAAAATATAAAACATTGTTAAAAGATAATTGTAAAAAAAAACTAAAAAAATATTTTTAAAACTGCTAAACAAATAGAAACTAGAATTTTAAAAATCTTTATTAATCTAATATCTCGCTGAGCTGCCTTAAGTCTACGCTTAAATATGAAATAATCAGTAGGCAGTAGAAGGAGAAACATATTCTCTCCAACCCATGTGCATTAGATCGTTGGCCCCACTCTACCAAAGCGATCAAAAATCCACCGCTTAATGCGTTTTGCTTGTAAAAATCGCATTTTTCAAAACTTTAATTAATTCACTTTTAGTAAAGACATAGTGATATTAATTTTTTTAGATAAGGACCAAGTTTACAAGAAGTAAAACAAAAAACAAAAAAAAAATTGATCGAAATCTATCCAGTAGCTTTGAGTTAAAGGCGAACATTGGAAAACAGCTATCATTTTATTCATATAGATAATGGGACAGTTTGATGTCTAATTTCAACAATTAAAAAGTGGGTCACCAAAAACGTTTAGGGATTCATCAAGTCAAGTAATTGGATATGTTTTAAAATGAATTGAGCTTAAAATGAAAAAAATATTGTGAAGTTAATGCTTGGCTTGCCTTAATATTAAAGTTTTAAATTTGACCTAAGTTTGATTTGATTTCAAGTTGAATCAAAGTCAAGCAACTTGTATAGCAAGTCAAGTAATGCATCCCTAATAAGGGCTACAAGAAATAAATTTCACACTTGAAATATTTTACCTTATATTTGTAGATGTATAATTTTTTATAGGTACATAGGTATAATTCAAATAGAATATTAATTGCAAGAAGAATTTTGTTTCAATCGGTATAATACGGTACATTTTTTTAATTTTTTGTGATAAAATTTTGATTTAAGTATTTTGATTTGAAAATATTGAAAAATTAAAAAAAAAACTCACATTTCTAAAATATATAATCACCGACCTTTTATTTAGTAACTAAACTTTTTTATATAGACGAGACTATAGTTGTCGTATAAAAAATCTATTTTATAAAAATATTATTCAACTTGCTAATCCCTAAGAGCTTATAAAGTACAACAAATCAATAAGTTCAAATTATTTATCTAAAAATAAAAAAGAGGAGTTTTATAACTATGAGTTATATTAGTTTGTTGTCTGAGCGACATTGATCCTTTAAATGAAATTAAAAAAATCTAATAAGAAAACACCGTTCGATCAATATTGACTTTTATAAAAGTCAAGAAGACGTAATTGGTATTATACAGTAAATTACAATTGAGGATTTGTGTTTGAGGATGAAATTGAAAATTATTGTTAGATATAGCACTTGCTAAGCTCAAAAATTAGTGAGCGAGACAACGAGGTTTTTTTTATAAGAAAATATAGCAGATAACGTTCGTAATCTAGAAATTTCCGAGGGAACGATGTGGAGTTTCATAGAACAAGTTTAAACGTTTCAATTCGCGAGAAGAGAAGTCATCTCCCCAATGGCAAGTATAACACATTATCGTCAACCTTATTAAATCTAATCTGCCCGTCAAACGCGAACAGGTTTTCAACTTGCTAAGTTCACCTGAATATCACACTACTACTCGTATCGTATATTCAAATTTAGTTAAGCTTGTTGAAAAATCTACCAACTTAATTTAAACCGATTTCGAAGGGTGAATATCAAAAATGATAAACTATATGTTAACATGATTGACCACGAAAAGTCATGTATTGGTGGTGAAACATGCTTTTAACAAAATTTTCGCTTAACACATAGAGAAGTGCATTTGAGTATTTAATTACATTTATCAAGTGAAAACTTTTGGAATTCGTGTCAGTTTAATACATGAATTAAATATATCCGTTGGAAAGTGAAGAGAAAATATGTTAAAATATTTTTAAAAACTGTTTATATAGATATACATGTATATATATATATAGAATGTTGATATTTATTTCAGGTGTTTAATTAAAGTTTATAGATTTTCATGAGGATATGCTCTATTTTTGCAAATAAAAAAAAATTATCAATTATATTTATAACACCTACATGAAGAGTTAAGTTGTCGGGACAAAATTTAATTATTTTAATATAATTATTTGCATGGAAAGTGTAACCTTTACTTATTTAAGTATAGTAACTTATTTGGTGCTTACCTCCTTCTAAGGCAACAAAACAGGCAACATGGCAATTACAGTACGTGTTTTATTCTAAATATTGCATCACTTTTATTGAGCAGGTTGATCTTCAAATGATTGGTAAAGTCATTCAAATTTTTTTGTACTTTGGTCTAAGCCTGGAAACTTCCTCTTTGTCAGATGCTTTTGCCGGCCTTTATGGAGGTTATAGTTTGTGGCACACCGAGAGTTCCTTGCAGACTCAAAATTGTGAGTTTACGATAAGGCGCTGTTCATCGATAATTGGCTGTCGTTTTTAAGCCTTTCAAAGCGCTTGGTGTCAGGAGATAAATGGATCGAAAATATACTTAAACTCAAAGTATGCTTCAAAAATGCAAATACTGGTTAGATAATAAGCAAGCAATGACGTCACTAAAAGTCACCAAAAAGGTCGTTGGACTGAGAATAGATGATTATAATACGCTTTTTAAATTTAACTAATAAACTTAAATATTTATATAATTTTATATAATATTAAATATTTATTTTTAAATAAATAATTAATATTTAAATCTTGAGGTGACAATTTTGAACTGGAGGTATCATTTTTCTGTCTCGGAGGAAATCTTTCATTTCAAAAACTTTTACAACGTTAAAAAATATTGCATATGTGTTTTTGTTTGTCTGAAATATCAGATTTTGAAAAGGTATTATGTGATCAATTTTTTTTTTCAAATTAAAAATTATAGTCGACTGCAGGATCATTTTGCTACTGTAATTTTGATATAATGACCGTAAAGTTGGTAGTTAGACCTGTCGATGGCAGGCCGATCGCTTTATTTATTTCCACTTTTGGATTTTCCACGTGTGGAGCGTCTATTGACGTTCCCCATTTTTTCCCTGCAGTACCTCGGGAATATGCTGGATCAATTGTTCTATTTTTACGAAATCCATTTTGATTACAAATGATAAATTGTTTTCTACGAGGAAGTTTTTCATTTTATGGTTAATTTTATATTCCATACTTTAAAAATACAACTATTGAGAGAAATGGGTTTGTAGTTTTCACCGAATTGCTGTATTTTCTTTGTTGAAGTATGGATATGGTGGTAGCTGTGTTCCAGGACTTTAGGATGATTTCCGCTTTTTTCTCCTCTTCTCCAATGATGTGAATTGAAATATTTTAATAGATTTTTTTGGGATGATGGAAGTAAGTATTTCAATATTTTTAGGTAGATGTTATCTGGTCCAGGAGTTTTTTTTTTTTTTTTGTAGTCACTTTCCGACTTTCTCGGCTATTTTTCTTATAAATTTCAGTATTTCTACTCTTTGTGTCATATTCGTTTTAATCTTTAGCTTGTTTACATTTGAGGAATTTGCTTCCATTCAGTTAATTGATCTGATCAATTCTTGCTAATCAGTTTTATGGTTATTATTGTTGATATAACTATTACTTATGTTTTTAAAATTTTTAAATAGATCTGTTCATTTCTTTTTATAACGTTGTTTAAGTGCTATTATACTGGCTAAGAGCGCATATAGCCTAGTAGTGTAGTTCTTATCGTTTAAACAAAAATTTATTCCCGAAATATTTTGCTGAACTTTTTAACCAAAAGAAATATGATGTAATAATTTCCAGTGACCATTTTTAACTCCTCCGTTAAATGGGTGGTTTACCAACCTTTATGATTTTATTTGTAATATCGGTTCATTATTTTATAGCAGTTTAAACTAGACACTTATCTTTCAAATTTCAACTTTTTAAAGCCAATAGTTTTCGAATAAAATGGCTGTGACATACACACAGATTGACGGGCAGTACGAATTTAGTCAAGTACCGTTTGCAATGGAACTTTAAAAATACTTAAATAAGAAGTGAAAAAAAAAATAATTTTCGTTTAATTTGCATCACAAGATATAAACATTTTCATATTTAATTAGTTTTTTTTTAATTGAAAGAAAAAATAATTTTAATATTTCCATCACCTCATATTTAAAGTCGATAATGAAAGGTTTGACACATTTAATATTTGATAATAACATACTCATAAAATCTAATAACTTTACTTACCATTTTTTTAAAAAGAAAATTGAATTTAAAAACTAATTACTAAAGCAATAACTTTACCATAAATGATCTCATAAATTTCTCCTCAGGGAGAAAATTTTAATACGTACGTTCCCATTTTCCCTATTATAATTTTAATCGAGGAAATTATGATCGACCACATGCCATTGGTCAAAATGGAACAACACCTGCTTGATGTCCGAAAAAAAAATGACAGGATTTAAGATTTGGTAAATATCACAAACCTTGAGCGTGAGTAAATGTCTTCGTAACATGCAAATACCGAGCCGATGTTAGGATTAGAAAAGCACAGGATTTTTGCGGCTAACGCCGTTTCGCGTTTCCTCGTTGTTAGCGATGACGGCTGCGCAAACCGGCGTCGGACGCCAGTGTTTATACGGAGCCCTTTCAGGCCAGAACACGTATCAGTGTTATTTGCACCGCGTATGCTACGACCCATGTGCGTCGCGACGTCCCCAGTTCGCTTATCACGTTCCAACCACGTTATCGTTAACACCGAGAATACTATTTTTCATATCGATTGTCAAAAATTTTATTTTTGAACTTGATCATAACATATCCCTTTCATATCTCAATTCTATTAATTTAATTTCTTAAAAGACATGGATTAACATAAGTTCTGAAAAATAAACTTACTTTAGGCGATTCAAGTGCTTCTGTTAAGATCTTCACTTGGTGTACTTTAAAGTGATTTTTCTTAAGTATAAAATTCATAAAATTGTGTGTCAACCTTCGCAATCACAAATATCCTAATCATATCTTAGTACTTCTAATTTAACTTGTTAAAAAGACATGAGTTAATTGAAATTTTCCAAAATTAAACTAAATTTACAAGTGATCCAAGTGCTGTTGTTAAGACCCTCACAAGGTGTACTATTAGGTGATTCTACTTCAGTATAAAATGTACAAAAGTGAGTGTTAAGCTCCGACAACGCCAAGGAAATTTGATCTAGAGGAAGATATGGCTCTGAAAACGTTACTTCTTTTGGTAACATTTCTTGGAATGGTAGTTGCGAGATCGACACTAGCGACGGTCGTTGAGACGGGCGCTAGGATTGCAGACTCTTCAAAAAAAGGTGGGACACTAGCATAGATGATACAAGTAGTTCTTTTGTATGCGACGAAACTGAACAAGCCGTCTCAAAGCTCTTTAATGAGAAGTACAGTTTTAATTGTGCAGATATTATCAAAGTGTGCCGCACACTTTGATAAAGATGAGTGTTAGACTCTTTGACACCAAGTGGATTGGGGAATTTATAGATAGCAGTTGAAAGATGCAGACTTTATCGTTGTCTTTAAGTTTTTGGAAATTTTGTCAATCTATATGTTACTAAGAGAGTTTGAAATTTTCTATATTCTAATAGAAAAAAGTTTTTCTGGATTAAACCAAGAAAGTTTAAGTAACAGTTACATCTAGAGTTCTTTTAATTTGTTATTTAAATGCATTTAGATAAAGCATCTAAGTTTTATGTTTTTTGATTCAAAAATTTACGAGGAAAATGCAGACAGCAAATTTAGTAAAGTTTGGGTTTTACCAACGTCATTCAAAGAAGGATTTATGAATTTATTTGAATTATTACTAGTTATTCAGTAATTTATAATGTTTTTACAATTTTCTAATAAGTTATTTAAGTTTCTAATATCGGAGATAGGTACACCGACATAGAAAGATTGATCAAACATAATGTCTAACAATATATTGTTACTTACATAATTATTTATCTCACAAAACATATCCGGGCTTTGACGATAATTTCATTAAATTTTCAGGCGTATCTCTTACCTCATACATTGTTAATTGGGCATTAAGTGCGGCGCTGTTATCGAAACATTTGTTGAGATATTGTGGGTAGAAATTGGACTCGTTTGGTCAGAGCTAGTTATGATTAAAAGCATAATACTTGCTGAATTTTTTCATCCTACAAGTGGCTCATATTTTTTAATGATAAAAAAATCTAATGGGAAACATTAAAACGTAATCTAAATGATGATTTAAAAAAAACATAAAATATTATGTAAACTGGTTTATTCAATTGAGTTGTTTGTATGGAGCTTTTAGATTTTTTGATGACCAAAACCAAAACTAAATATGCAAGCCTAAATTAATAATTATCACTTCCGATAGATATATGAAAAAAATGTTTGAAGCAACTTTAATCTATAAAAGTATCTTGGTTATGTAAAAACTTTCTTAGTTTTGCTTTTTCGTAAAACTAATACTACTTTTGCTCATCATTATTTTTCGATAGGACATCACTTTTTTCTTTTGCATGTGTGATTATTTTTCCTTGACTTCTATACTACATCAATTGATAGTTTTACTTTTCTTAAGGTATAGTCAATAAATAAAAAATCATGTGGACTCTAAAATATTGGTATCAAAACCTTAACGATTGACTTTTGAGTTTTTAGTCACTTTGGATGATATTTACCGACTGCTGTCCACCTCACGATCCTTTTTGGGTTATAAAGTGTATGGCTCAGAGGGTGTATAGAATGGATAATGTTTCATTTATTGCCACCAATACAATATATTTTAATTATCTTGCTAGAAAAACGTTACATACATTTTGAAAGCAATTTTCTAATCTAAATCTTTTTAAATCTTTTCTAAATCTAATCTTAATTTACTTACATTGCAAAATTATTTTCTTAAATAATAAAGATGTTAGCTGCCTTATTCAAAATCATATTACGGCCGTTTTAAACAATTTTTAACGTTTTTTATGAAACAACGAGTGATTTTGGACTAACCGAGAGAATAGTTCTGTACCTTGGTACCTCTAAAAGGGTCAATATCCAAAAATACGGTAAAAACCAAACAAAAACAATTCAAATCACTATTTAACCCTTAGGAAAATTTTTTCGATTAATACCTGAAATAAAATATTTAAGAAGATAATGAAAATTTGATAAATAGTAAAATTTAATTTGGTATTTTCTGGGAATGTAAAAATGGATATTTTTAGCTTAAATATCCCGTTTAGAACTAAGATACAGAATTATACTATGAGTTTTTTAACAGTGTCTCAAAATAGAGATTTAATAAGCCATGCAATTTATTGATTGAAAAATCAACAATCAGATGACGAACTTTCAAAAGAATCAGATTTGTATCAATTGAAAAGCCAAATAATTCAAATTCAACATTTTTATAATTTATATTTTAATATGTAGTATAATATAGATAGATAACATTATAACACAATCAATTAACACCAAGTATGCTAAAAAAAATTTTATTAAGAAGTTTACGTATTTATGTTACATTTTTAGAAAATTCATGAAAACATCAGAGTTACTGAAGAAATTAATATGTTGGCATATTATTATGTCTAACATTATTCATCGTAACCTGTTGTCTCGTTACTAGAAATTTCATTACGTTTTGCCCATTGTTGAAAACGTTCAATCAGTTCGGGTGTCATCCATGACTTATAACTACCAGCAACTCCTTTACCCATAAATTGATAATCTTTTCCATTCATTTTCCGAACAGAAAACATTTTATTTTTTGACATTGATTCGTAGCTTAAATGCTCTTGCAACTCTAGTAATTTATCATTAGTTAGCGAAATGTCTAAGAACTTTGCCACTTTTTTGATCGCCGAGAACAAGTCCGTTTTCATTTCCTCGAAGGTCAAAATTAACAATTGTGGTAAATTTTGACGTTTTTAAATGAATTTACGTGGCTCCAGAATGGGCCAAAGATGCCTGAAATATAAAAAAACTTATTGATATAACGAAATTTAAATGAAAATAGTTTACTTTTAAAATTTTATAAACCATATTATTATTAAATGTATAAAGGATCAATGATTTAAGTTATTAACTTATTAAATAAACTTTAAGGAGGTTGTACAAAATAACAAGAGTAAGTTGTGAAAGATTAAGAATTTAAAAATGAAAAATTACAGAAATTTTATATGGTAAATTGAGATTGATTGAGTATATTAAATGGTTATTTAGTGACGAAAATAAATTTGATTTTATGGTTTTACAATAAAATAATTAACAAAATGCTTGGCTTGTCTTGATTGAAAAAATAACTCGACTTAATTTTAATTTAAACTCAGCCATAAAGTCAAGTGGTTTGAAAATTAAATCAGAAGCTTAAAATTAGACGAGTTCTTTGAAGTAAGACGTTTTCTTTTAAATAACTCGAACTGAATATCATTTTCAAAATAAACGAGTTCCTAAGGTTTTGTAATACCTTTATTATTTAAAAATGCGTTCACTAGATTATCAAAATTTCCATCATACAGTGTACAACTTATAAAAAAATTGTATGAAGATACGGCTATATCTTTTGGATCACGTTCCATATAAATTAACTGAAAAAATTTAATCTTTAAGTTTGGTTATAATCGATTAATTGTACTTATGCACCTTAGGTTTCACTTCTCCAGTTCGGATTTTTTTTGGTTAAAAAAAACCAAGGTAAATGGCTTTTGATAATTCGTGGAGGTTTCATATTTTTTATGTAATTAAGTGTATCACCTTCCCAAGGTGATACACTTGAGGTGTCACCTGAGGTGTCAGGAAGAATATAAGATAATCTAAAAGAAATTACCGAAGTTTAATAATTTATATACGATTATATTCTTGTTAATATTTAACGTTTTTTATATAGATTTCTTTGGTACACTTTTTGAAAAAAGATTAATGCTAACATAGTTTATCATTAAATTGAATTATATTGATTGAGATCAATCATCCGATCAATGAGATGCTTTTACGAATTTTTTTAAAAAAACCTTAAAAATCTTTAGTTATGAAATCTATAGATATAGTTATATAGTATCAGGTCGCCACGTTTATAGCTTTATCAGGGTCTCTGATATATAGTATGCGCTATTAACCCTCTAACTGTATCTATCAATACAAAGTAACAATGGCCTGAAGAAATATTAATTTTGTAACGTGTTTTAAGGAAAAAATTTTCTACCGATCATAAAACTTTGTGCACTTGCAATAAACTTATTAAATTATAGATTTAATAATATATGAAAAACTTACTCAGTAACTGGTACTCGTTTATGAATATGCTCTTCTTCGGCCCTTTTCAAATCTGAATTATTGACTATCGCCCAAACCATTTCTTGGACCCAATTGGTACCTGTAAAATTATTTAAGAATTTAATCATAATACTTATGTATTTTTAAATATCTAAAAAAACAATTACCGCTTTTTGGGTATCCAAAAATCCAAGTATCATCAGGGTATATGTCTAAGTTTTCAATTTCTTCAATATCATCGACCAATTTAACGGGTACATAACAAGTTTCTCCCGTGGAAGATGCAATTTCTACCAATTTGATGCCAAGTAAATTAACCTCTACACATGTTTTATTCATGATGGCTTTAAATTTTTGTTTCTAAGAGAATCACAATTTTTTAATAATCGTTTTGAGCCAACGTCCTAGGAATTTTATTTATATAAAAGTTTATCAACTAATTATACAACGATATTTGTTATCTTGGTATAATAATAAGGTAATAATTTTTTTAATTTTTAGACTAATTAAAACATAGAGTTCTTAACACCTACAAGTTAGGCTTGTAAATTTTTTTTTTGCGGTATACCTATTATAAAACCCTATTTTATCTTCCAAAAAGTTAAAGTTGAACAAAATTTTTTATGAAGAACGATGTTAAACTATAAAATATGTTATATACTTACCTTTGAATGACTATAGTTTTTTTATTTTTATTTATTTAAGGTTGCATCAACTACTATGGTCATTAGCGACCGTCGAATCTGAAAGCCCATGAAAATCATCTTAGGCTTTCATTGGGATTCGAATCCAGGACCACTGGCGTATGAGGCAACTATCTAGTCTACCACGCCACTAAATGACCTAATTATAGTTATACGATTATAAATTTTTCATGATTTACCTTCTTCCCGATATGGACTTTGTGTGGTTAAAATTGGTTTACTTTAAATAAGTAAACTCAATCAAATCAATGTTCTTGGCAATCAAATGTTATTGATCGGGTTTATCAATGGTTCTTGTCAGGATAATCTAATTCAAAAAAAGTACTTGCCTTCATATTTTTTTCTTTAGTTTTCCTGAAGTTTTTCTCAGGGAATAATCTTACTAAAAATTAAAGCATATGGATGATTTGGCATCAAAATATCCTGATTGGACTAACATGAGGGTTTTTTCTAGAAAAAAGGAACCATTTGGCATCAGATATACATAAACATTTTTTAAAAATGATTTATTTCTTAAAATAATATTCCTGACCCAAAATAACAAAAAATAACAAAATCCTCATGAATCATCCGCGTTACATTCTTGTCAGAATACTCAAATGGTAGTTTTTACCTGGAAGTTAACAAGTTATAAGGTCAATTTGATTAGATCAAGAGCTCAACCCTTAGTTATTTTAGGCTTTGAATCGTTCCTTATATGGAAGTGCATCAATTAAATTAAAATCAACTGAAAATTAATTGATAACTACACGGGAAAAATGAATCTTCATATTTAATCAAGAATAAAAACATCTTAATTAAGTATACAAACTAAGCATAGGATATAAAGATCCGTTTTATTCTAATATTCTGGCTTAGCTTTCGACCAATAGTCATTCCATAGCTTAGAACTCGACACACAGCTCTATTGTTCCACGACTTTGGCTCCTAACGCCTCTTGGATGGAGTTAGGCGTGCCTATCTCCTCTCTGCTCTTTTGAAGGCAGATGCATTCGAATAGGTGGTTGACTTCAGTGGACTCTGGCACTTTTCTCATCGGGGTGGTTGAGTTTTGTTAAGTAGATATGAGTTGCACATGTTGGAGTGCCCAATCCTAATGTCGTCGGGGTATATCGTTTATTGGTACCTTTTGGAGGGTTGATTGGCATGAGATGTGTTATTTGGAAGCTGAGCTTTCCACTTTGCACCCCATATCATCTTGCATTGGGCGATTAGAGACTTTTTATAGTAATCGAGTGAACCCAAAATTAGCGTTTCCCTGGATAGGGGAAGTTTTGTGTTTTTATTTTTGTCTTGTCGGCTCTTTCATTTTTTTCCATTATTGCCATATGAAATGGGATCCAAATGAAGTCGACCGTTTTTCCTGTTATTTTTAAGTTGGTCAGCATCGCCTGGATTCTGGTAATTTTTTGATTGGGAGATACAGGAAGAGAACTGCTGGATGAGAGGCATGATAGAGATCCTGAGCACACTAGGGTTCGGCTTTTGTTGTTGTCACTCACTATCCCAAGCGCCATTTCAATTGAAATCTTAAATTTGTTTTGACATTAAAATAATTTATACTTGAGTCTAGTTTGACTTGATTTCATATTAAATTTAGAACAAGTAACTTGAAAACCAAATCAACTAGGGGATCCTTGCATAGTTTTATGTGTGTTACTCTCAAAAAAACGTCAAAGAGTGTTACATATTCTGCAATTGTTAATACGTGACCACTGGTCTGTGACCACTGTATACAATCAATGCTTTATGATATAATTTTTGAATTGTTTGTTTAGTACACCAATTTCAGAAAAATTAAAATTTGTCATTATTTTTTGTTTTATCTTGGTGCTATTATTTCTTTAAAAATTATCAAACTAATAAAAAAATGACCGAAAAAAATTATTAGATAATTTTTGTAACAATGATTACTGCTTAATTATAGCCATAACTTAATCCTTAAACTTTATATAATTTAATTTTCCGATTTTTAAAAATAAAATTAAAAAAACTTTTCTTTGATAACCCATTGTCATTAAAAAAATATATCCATTACATATTATTTATATGAAAATATAATCTTACTAATATTATAAATGTGAAAGTTTGTAAGAATGGATGTTTGTTGCTCTTTCACTCAAAAAGTACTGAATGGATCAGTATGAAATTTGGCATAGATATAGATTATAACCCAGTTTAACATATGGTATACTTTATATCCAGAAAAAATGTACGGTTACCATGAGATAGATATTTTTTTTGTTTTTTACCGAGCAAAAGATTAACTTCCTTTTTTGTAATGTGGTAGTTTAGGGGCCAGAAAATGATATAGATTACTTCTCATACCGGAATAATAAACGGTTCCCATGGGATAGCAAAACAAGTATGTATTCTATAAGAACCGTGTATTTAAAAGCAGTTTCATTAAAATCCACGAAATAAGTCTTAACTCATTTTCTTTAAGAAGATTTGATCAACTTTTTCCACGGGAGAGATGTACTATTCCCGTGGGATAGATATGTTTTTTGTTTATCACAGAGTTAAAAGTTGATATGATTTTTGAAATGTGGTAGTTTGGGGGAGAATGATATAGCTTATTTTTAACGCTAGAATAATGCATGTTTCCCATGGGATGACAAAACAATTATATCCTACAGGAACCGTACATTTAAAAAGTTTCGGTAAAGTTCGTGAAATAGAATTTTAACGCATTTTTTTTCCAATTTTACACAATAACGAAAGAAATCTCTACAAAGTTAAAATTTAAAAATTGACAATTTTTACCGGAAAATAAATAATTAAATAACTATAAATTTCAATTTAACACCCGATAAAATTAATAATGAAATTTTGTTAAATATTTGAATTTTTTCATTGTTCATTGTCGAAGATATTAATTAGAAATAAACGTATTAAAATAATAAACTGAAAATTTCAAAATTTAACAATTACTTAACGGAACAAATTTTAATGACGTTTTGCTAAAGATCCTGTAGGAGAGCTACTAATCTATTCTTTTAATGGAAACATCCATTATTATGTGAGACGTTCAGGGGCCGATTGGGTCGAGCCAAATCTCATCTAATCTTACTTTGGGGAAAGGGAAGTATCACGTATTTTTTTGTTTTGAAAAATATCACATTAGATTGCGAGTGGGGGGAATAATATATGTCAAATCTCTAGACATCTTACCAGAGGGGAGGGGTTGGGATTTCAAAAATCGCAAAAAATGCCTCTTGAAATTAATGGATGCCCCTTAAAATAGCTTTACGGTTTTAATTGATATTTGATATGAAAGATTTTCAAGTCCTAAAGGAGAAATACAGTTACTTTTTACTAAAAATCGTATAGAAAACTGATGTGAGAGAGCTATCATCTCTTTCTTGAAAAGTATAATAGTTTTATGAATTTTGATGAACTTTATTTGGATCTAAAATCTTTTAATCAATCAGTTAAATTTAGATACACTCAGCAAAGCGAGCGGGTATCAGCTAGTATTGCATATTGCTAAGTTATATTTTACTACCAGTTTTAGCACTCGTTTAGTTTTTTATTTTAGACCTTCTATTTTTAGACTCAATAGAAATGCATATTATTTGTATATGTTTAAATCAATATAATATAACTTGATAAGTTCCCAGTTTGATTAAAAAAAAAACGATTTTGATATTAGTAGTTGCTAAGACGAGATCTAGAAAGTACGATGAATGAGGAAAGAATTCGAAGTGCTTTCGTTGATATATGACACGAAGCATTTTCTTATAGGTATAAGCAAAACAAGACCAAGAATGGGAAAGTCTTGGTTTTGGTTTTAGTCTTGCTTTTTTGGTTTTTGTTTCGTTCTTGAATTTTTCCAAGATCAAAATTAATTTTGCTCATCGCTAGTGTTGAATCTTGGTTAAAGATAATGAAAATTTCAATAACCAAAAATGGTGCTTTAAAATTTTTCTCATAAATCTACCGGAAGTAATACTTTTTCGTTTAGTCTTGCATTTGGTTTTGGTCTTGCATATTTGGTCTTGTTTTGGTATTGTTTGTTCGATCTTAGTCCAAGCAAGACCAATACTGTCTGTATACTAGCAAGACCAAGGTTAATAATGAACAAAAACGACTAGGACCAAAACCAAAACCAAATATGCAAGACTAAATGAATAAGTATTACTTCCGATTGACTTCTAAGAAACATTTTTGAAGCAACTTTAATGTATAAAAGTATCTTGGTTATGTAAAAACTTATATAAAACAAATACTAATTTTGTTTATCATTTTTTATCATTATTTTTCTGATAGGACATCACTTTTTTCTTTTGCATATGTGATTATTTTTCCTTGATTTCTATACTACATCAATTCAATTATTTAATGCAAAATTATCTTTTGATAGTTTTACTTTTTTTAAGGTATAGTCAATGAATAAAAAACCATGTGGACTCTAAAATATTGGTATCAAAACCTTACCGATTGACTTTTGAGTTTTTAGTCACTTTGGATGATCTTTACCGACTGCTGTTCACCTCACAATCCTTTTTGGATTATAAAGTGTATGGATCAGAGGGTGTATAGAATGGATAAATGTTTCAATTATTGCAACCAATACAAAACATTTTCATCATCTTGCTAGAAAAACGTTACATACACTTTGAAATCAATTTTTGCTTGCTCTAATCTTCATTTACTTATATTGCAAAATTATTTTCTTAAATAATAAAAATGTTAGCTTTTTTATACAAAACCATGTTACGGCCATTTTAAACAATTTTTTAACGTTTTTTTTTATGAAACAACGAGTGATTTTGGACTAACCGAGTGAATAGTTCTGTACCTTGGTACCTCTAAAAGAGTCAATATCCAAAAATTTGATAAAAAACAAAAAAAAAACAGTTCAAATCACATTTCGATTAATACCTGAAATAAAGTATTTAAGAATATAATAAAAATTTGATAAATGAAAAAATTTAATTTGGCATTTTCTGGGATTAGTAAAAAAGGACATTGGTCCTTTTAGAACTAACTTGTAAGATACAGAGATTATACTATGAGTAGGTATTTCAACAGTGTCTCAACTGGAGATTTAATAATCCATGCGATTTATTGATTGAAAAATCAACAATCAGATGACCAACTTTCAAAAGAATCAGTTTGTATCAATTAAAAGACAAATAGTTCAAATTTAACACTTTTATAACTTATATTTTGATATGTAGTGATTTAGATGTAGTAATAGATAACATTACAACACAATCAATTAACACCAAGTATGCTAAAAGAAATTTTCTTAAGGAGTTTACGTATTTATTTTACATTTTTCAGAAAATTCATGAATACATCAAAGTTATTGAAAAAATTGTTGGCATATTATTATGTCTTACATTATTCATCGTAACCTGTTGTCTCGTTACCAGAAATTTCATTACGTTTTGCCCATTGTTGAAAACGTTCAATCAGTTCGGGTGTCATCCATGGCTTATAACCACCAGCAACTCCTTTACCCATAAATTGATAATCTTTTCCATTTATTTTCCGAACAGAAAACGTTTTATTTTTTGACATTGATTCGTAGCTTAAATGCTCTTGCAACTCTAGTAATTTATCATTAGTTAGCGAAATGTCTAAGAACTCCACCACTTTTTTGATCGCCAAGAACAAGTCCGTTTTCATTTCCTCGAAGGTCAAAATTAACAATTGTGGTAAATTTTGACGTTTTTTAAATGAATTTACGTGGCTCCAAAATGGACTAAAGAGACCTGAAATAAACAAAACTTTTAGATATAACGAAATTAAAATGTTAACAGTTTACTTTTAGAATTTTATAAACCATATTCTTATATTAAATTTATAATAAATCCATGATTTAAGTTACTAACTTATCAAACAAACTTTAAGGAATTTGTACAAAATAACAAGAGTAAGTTGTGAAAGATTAAGAATTTAAAAATGAAAAATTACAGAAATTTTAAATGATAAATTGAGATTGATCGAGTAAATGGTTATTTAGTGAAACGAATTAAGTTTGATATTATGGTTTTAAAATAAAATAATTTTAAAAAAAAGTAAGACGTTTTCTATTAAATAACTCGAATCGAATATCATTTTGAAAATAACCGAGTCCCTAAATTTTTGTAATACCTTTATTATTTAAAAATTCGTTCGTTAGATTATCAAAATTTCCATCATACAGTGTACAACTTGAAAAAAATTTGTATGAAGATACGGCTATATCCTTTGGATCACGTTCAATATAAATTAACTGAAAAAAATTTAATTTCAAAGTTTTGTTTTTAATAAATTAATTATACTGCGTACCTTAGGTTTCACTTCTCCGGTTCGGATTTTTTTCGGTAAAAAAAACCAAGGTAAATGGCTTTTGATAATTCGTGGAGATTTCATATTTTTTATGTAATTAAGTGTATCACCTTCCCAAGGTAACCCTGAGGTGTCAGTAAGAATATATGGTAATCTAAAAGAAATTACCGAAGTTTAATAATTTATAAACAAATATATTCATGTTTATATTCGATGGTTTTTATATAGATTTCTTTAGTACAATTTTTGAAAAAAGATTAATGCTAACATAGTTTTCCATTAAATTGAATTATATTGATTGAGATCAATCATCCGATCAGTGAAATGCAACGTTTTTACAAATTGTTTTAAACAGAAACTTAAACGTCTTTAATTTTGTAATAGATAGATATAGATTTAGATATAGATACATATATGGCTCGAGCTTTACAATGAATGCAACGATAATATCAGGTCGCGCCGTTTATAGCTTCATCAGGCTCCCTGATGTATGCTCCATTGCCCCTCTAACCATATCTATCAATACAAAATAACAAGGAGCTGAAGAAATATCAATTTTGTAACGTATTTTAAAAAAATATTTTTTCTACTGATCATGAAACTTGTGTACTTACTTGTAATAAACTTACTAAATTATATATTTAATAAAATATGAAAAATTTACTAAAATATGAACTTACTCAATAACTGGTACTCGTTTATGAATATGTTCTTCTTCGGCCCTTTTCAAATCTGAATTATTGACTATCGCCCAAACCATTTCTTGGACCCAATTGGTACCTGCATAATAGATATTTAATCATAATTCTTACGTATTTTTAAATATTTAACAAAACACCTACCACTTTTTGGGTATCCAAAAATCCAAGTATCATCAGCGTATATGTCTAGGTTTTCAATTTCTTCAATATCATCGACTAATTTAGCCGGTACATAACAAGTTTCTCCCGTGGAAGATGCAATTTCAATCAATTTGCAACTAAGTAAATTATCCTCCACATATGTTTTATTCATTATGGCTTTAAAATTTTGTTTCTAAGAGAATCACAATTTTTTAGCAATTGTTTTGAGCCAACGTCCTATAGAATTTTATTTATATAAATATTTAAGTTATCAACTAATTGTACTGTACACCGATATTTGTTATCTTGGTCTAATAAAAAGGTAATAAATTTCCTAATTTTTAGCCTAATTAAAACTTTAAAAAATGTTATTTTAGTATAGAGTTCTTGACACCTACAAGTTAGGCTTATAAATAATTATTTTTTTGCGGTGTACTTATTATAAAACCGTATTTAATCTTCCAAAAAGATAAAGTTTAATAGAAGTTTTCATGAAGAACGATGTTAAACTATAAAATATGTAATATACCTACTTACAGTGCTTTAAATAAGTAAACTCATTCAAATAAATGTTATTAGCAATTAAATGTTCTTAATCGGGTTTATCAATGGTTCTTGTCGGGATAATCTAATTAAAAAAAAGTACTTACCCTCATATTTTTTTGAGTTCATCTGAAGTTTTTCTCAGGATAACCTATAACAAGTCAAAGTATATGTATGCTTTGGCTTCAGGATTTCCTGATTGGGTTCACCTGAGTTTTTTTTTCTAGAAAAAGAGGCTATTTGGTATAAAATATTCATATAATGTGTTTTTTAAAAATAATATTCCTGAACCAAAATTACAAAAAATAACAAAATCCTCATGAATCATCTGCGTAACATTCTTGTCAGATTCTCAAATGGTAATTTTGATCTGGAAGTTAACAAGTTATAAGGGCAATTTGATTAAATCGAGAGCGAAAACCGTAGTTATCTTGGGCTTTGAATCGTTCCTCATATGGAAGTGCATCAATTCAATTAAAATCAACTTAAAATTAATTGATTACTACACAGGGAAAATGAATCTTCATATTAAAGCAAGTATAAAAACATCTTATTTAAGTATACAAACTACGCATAGGGTAAAAAGATCCGTTTTATAAACATTTCATAGCTAAAAACTCGACACACAGCTTATAGTTTCGTCAAGTCAAGTGCCAAGTAGCTTGACATTTTAACTTGTAAACAAAATAACTTTCAAGGTCAATCTTAGTTTTTTTGCCTTATTTAAAGGGCTTTAACTGCTAATGGTCATTAGCACTTGTATGGTGTAGTTTTGTTTAAGTAATTTGATTTTTAAATTATTTTAGGAGGTTAATTTTTCTGAGAAAGTTGATTGTGTTGTTTCACGACTTTGACTCCTTTAACACCTCTTGGGTGGAGTTAGGCGTGCCGGTATCCTCTCTGCTCTTTTGAAGCTAAATGTGTTCGAATAGGTGGTTTACTGTGAGTGGACGCTGGAATTTTTCGCAACGGGATGGTTATTTGTTGCTAAGTAGATATGAGTAGGACATGTAGGAGTGTCCAATTCTTAAGCACGTTGTTATTGATGTCGTCGGAGTAAATCATTTGTTGGTTCTTTTTTGAGGGTTGATTGGCGTGAGATGTGTAATTGGAAGCTGAGATTTCCACTTTGCGTCCCATATCATCTTGAATTGGGTGGTGAGAGATCTTTTATAGTTCTCAAGTGAACCCGAAATCAGCGTTTTCCTGGATAAGGAAAGTTTTGTGGTTTTTTTTTGGCCCGTCGTTGGCTTTTTCATTTCACTTGATTCCCATATGGGATGGGATCCAAATGAAGTCGACCGTTTTTCCTGATATTTTTAAGTTGGATAGCATCGCCTGGATCGTGGATATTTTTTGGTTGGGAGATACAGAAAGAGAGTTGATGGATGAGAGGCATGATAGAGAGTCTGAGCACACTAGGATGTGGCTTTTGTTGTTGTCACTCACTATCCCAAGCGCCATTTTGATTGCAATCTTAAATTTGCTTCGACATTACAATAATTTAAACTTGAGTCCAGTTTGAGTTAATTTCTTATTAAATTTAGAACATGTAACTTGAAAACCAAGTCAACTAGGAAATCTTTGCTTAGTTTTATATGTGTTTCTTTTAAAAAAATTGTTCAAAGAATTATGTATTTTGTTAACTGTTACCTAATACGTGACCACTGGTTTGTGACCAACGTTTACCATCATTGTCTTATGATATAAATTTTTGAATTGTTTGTTTAGTACACCGATTTCAAAAAAATAAAAATTTGTCATTATATTTTGTTTTATCTTGGTGCTATTATTTCTTAACAAATTATCAAACTAATAAAAAAAGGACCAAAAAAAATGATTAGATAATTTTTTTAACAATGATTAAAACTTTATAAAATTTAATTTTCCTATTTTTCAAAATAAAAAATAAAAAAAAACTTTTCTTCGATAACCCATTGTCATTAAAAAATTATCCGTTAGATATTATTTATATGAAAATATAATATTCAATAAAGGGAGGTTATTGCACTCAATGCGTATTTTTTACGTTATTAGGAAGAATAAGTAAAGACCAAGAATAATACCTACAATTTAAACTAAAGCATTTAAAAATCTTGAATTGAAACTATTTACCTTCTTTGACGAAAAAGTACAAAAGGGATTTTGAGGAAATAAGTAAAAAAAAGTGTTTTACATTCATTGGATTATCTTGAAATAAATTCAATGATGCATGAAGAATATTAAATAAAGAAAAATTATATTTTTCTAAAGAACATTCGTTTTTACTCCGTTATCATTGAAGCAAAACGTTATTGAATTAAAATAATTACACACGCGCTCCCTTAATGCTTCTCAGGTATTCAGAAATAGTGAAACTCCTCGACATAACGTAAGAGAACAATTTAAAATCTCACCTCTAAACCTTCATCCCCCAAACTACAGTCTTATTTTCCCACACATAAATGTAATATACATAGAAATTCTCAGCGAGAAAATTTTAAACTGTAATTAGAGTGACGGATTATAATTTTCTTTAGTTGTTCACATAAGCGTAATTCAAATTCGATGTTGTTATATATTCAAGTGACTTTGTACTCATTTATAAGTTCTATGAAATGTTTATTATGTGACTGATAAAAGAAGCGGAATATTGTCGATGTTGAGAGAATTCGTGTGCGACATGAATGAAACGCTACTTCGTACAAATTGACGACTCAAATTCAAAATAATTATGAAAAAAAATCGATTCAAACATCTTGAAAGTTTTCTAATGTATAAGACAGCACTTAATTTTTTATTTTAATTTTATCTTAGAACTGTGCTTTCAGAAGAAATTATAATTAATGAATCGAAAACCAAAGCCAAGTGATTCAGTTCGTCCCATTTTCTTATACTAAATTATCCTACATTCAATAACGAAAATATAAATGATTGAAGTGACGATGATAAACGATGCTCAAGTTCCCTTTTAAAATTCAAACGCACCGAATTTACAATGATGTCAGCAATTAGGTGACTAATTAATTAATTTTAGAATTAAGTGTCGTTTAATTTATAAATTCCATACAGCTTAATATTATATAAAATATCGATTCAGTTGATATTACTCACTGATATTATGTTTCTATAATTCACTCTAATGATTTTCTAGCTTAAACGCATAGATTCTATCATGAACTCAATTTGAATCCTTTTTTCTGATTTTGACGTTATAATTTAGTAAATTAGAAATTCAATAAGACGTTATCAAGACGCCCAATGCATTACCAAATGAGTTCAGTTTGACTTCATATTTATTCATATTATAAAGTCTACGAGATTTCATATTTTTAATTCCAGAAAAAAAATTCATTTTATATTCATTGAGTATTCAATTTTATTATTTTTTTTTTTTTCACTTAAAACATAAAAAATTATTGCATGTGCACCGACCTGAGAAAGGTAATAAAAGACATACAGAAAGCACAGCTTAAGAGAATATTTCCAAAAAATCGGCAATAATATTTATGACAAAATAAAGGTCAGGCCAAAATATTTAAAAAGGCATTTTCAAACAGCAATTATACGGAACGACTAACAAACCTTCCTCTTAAAATCACGACTAAAAATTAACGGTTGATTATTACTCTATAAATCCACTATCCACCCTATAATGACTTACGGAGCCCATATATGCTGAAATACCTAAAAATATCCCAAAAAACACAAATATGGTATTACGAAGAATAAAAACCAAAGCGCCATGGTACGTTCGCAAATAAATAAATCGAGAACCTTAAATACCCACAAAGGCTAAATAGATGAAGGGACTATCAGAGCGATTTTAAGAAAAACTATAATAATGTGAAGTGGCTAACAAAAAAAAAAAAAACTTATAAAAGTGACAAAACAAACTGCAAAAGCGACCTCAAGAATGAAGTGCTAATGACAGTGAATGATAGTGACACTAAATAGACAGCAACATTATGAATAACAAACTTAATTGTTGATCTGGTAAAAAAAACATTGCGTTTCAACGATCAAAATATTATACATCTTTTTCACATAGTATCAAACAAAGTCGCTCCCGCTGTCTGTTCCATTAGATCTTTTTAACTACAAGACGGATTTTAATGCAATTTTTAGCAATTTATAGAGTGATTCAAGAAGAAGGTTTGTAGGTATAATAGGTATAAAACTTGCATATTATAGTAGAGAAAAGTTGGGAGCTTCAAAGATTTGTAATGTGATGTCATAAAAAAGATATTTTTGTGCACGTACATTGCAAACGCTGGCTAAACCTAACGAGATAGTTCAAACTTATACGCAGCAAAATTGTGTATCTTAAAAAGATTGATAAAAAAGTCCGCGACGGTATATGTTACACACAGGAACCATTTTTATCTTTTATATATTACAAAAATATTATTGGTGATTTACCAAGCTATTTTAAACAATACAGTATTATTCCTTATCCAATTAAATACATTAGATACGTTGTGCATTTCATGTAGATCAAAATTGCCCTTAACAGTAAATCATAAAAATGAATATCTTAAAAGATATCAGAGATTTTAAAAGCGTTGGCAGAACGGATGACTATTTTGTACGGCGTACGTAGTGGCTGTTTTATTGATAATTTCTTCTTATATGTGTAAAAATGTTATGTTGGTTTTTTTCTAGAACAAAACTCGAAAAATTATGCACTAATTGAGCATTTTAACGCATTTTCCTCAAGAAATCCTGACTAATTTTACACAGTAACGAAAGACATCTCTACAAAGTTTAAATTAAAAAATTGACAATTTTTTCTGGAAAATAAATATGAATTTCAATTTAACAGCCGATAAAACTAACAATGAAATAATTTTTAAAAATATTTGAATTCCTTTATTGTTCATTGACAAAGATATTAATAAGAAATGAACGATTAAAATAATATACTAAATTTTTAAATAGTAATTAATAATTACTTCACAGGGAGAATTTTAATGAAGTTTTGTTAAAGATACCTAGGATCTTATCATATTGAATACCATTTACTTACCCGAAAAAAGGTACGACTCCGGTAGAATAGCTCCTAATCTTTTCTACTTAAATAGCTGAACGGTTTTCAATGACATTTGGTATGAAAGATTTTTAAATTTTTTTAAAGGACCTTATTATACTTAAAATCGTATAGAACCTGTGAAATAGCTAATATACCTTCTTAGAGAAGTAGTTTCAAGGATTTTTATGAACTTACTTTGGATCTAAAATCGGGAAGTGTCTTTCATCTTTTTCTGTGAAAAAATTAATTTTTATACCTATTTTGCTATAAAGGTAAGGAATTTAGTAATCAATCAATTAAATTTAGATACTTTCAGGAGAGCGAGCGGGTTAGTTAGTTAGTTTTTTTTTCTAGTTACAAATATATTAGAAAACGAAACGTGAAATTCTTTCTACAAAATGGCCGAACATCTTAGAGTACATATCGCGATGTACCTCAACATGCTTATTTTACTATCAACAACTTCTTGTTAGTGAGGCTCTTCTTTGCAATCTTAACCTCGATCTACTCGTGATTGTACCAAATGAACTGATTTTGTGAGAGTGTGACTTTCAGATATTTGTGGCGCCTCGTCTAAATGTATGGTGTCCACTTTATAAGCTTTTTGGGAAAGCCGATACGTTGCAGACCATTGCTTATAGATTTCATACATGTGTAAATTTTTGCAAGCTCAATGACAGAAATCAATGTCAGATCTAACCGCTTCTTGTAAAGTATCCTCTGAACCAAGCAAAGGACGCTCAGATCGTGTCTTATCAAAAATATGCATTTGACCTGGACAGAAGCGTTTTAGCAACACAAAACTCGTAGTCTGCTAGTTGTATCACCGAATTTTTGTTCTATTTGGAGGCAGTATAAGAAAATGTTGAAAATTTATCGGGTCGAGATTAACACTGGCTCTAGGTGCTTCTTTTAAACTTTTATATGCAATAACAAAAGCGAAAAATGGACTTATTGTTTTTGTTAAGCTGTTTATTGTGCATGCGTTTTTATTTAGACCTTTACCTTTCACATCACCTTAAATAAATATCTATTTAGATTTTTGTTAGAAAATTATTAGACAAGCCCCTGAAAAAGTTGAGAAACCAATGAAATATTATGAAAACTCAATAAGTGATGACAAAACAACGTGACACACTTAAAAAGAGTAACCATTTAATTTCAACCGACCAGAGAAAGTAAGAGGAAAAATGAACTACAATCTAACTCTAATGATTTTTTTAAATGAGACTTACAAATATCGCTCTTCTCTGACGTATACTCCTATATAGTTTATTTGTAGCACATTGCTTATTTTGTTGCACATATAGGATTTTATTTGATATAAAAATGATAAACCTGTTTTTTTTTAGTCGCTACACTCATTTTTACATGCTTTAATCCTTAGTTAATGCATGACTGCTCAAAATCCTGGGCCATAATAATGTTAACAAGTAGAGTGTCAACAATTTTTGAACACCACTCGCTTTCGTACACACAACACACTTGCTTGTACTACAACGTTTTTTATTAAAAATAGTGACAAAATTGAGTTATTAGAGCATTTAATATGGATCTGCTCATGAGTTTTCCATCCTACGGCTTAATTCACTGTAAACTCAAGTAGCATCGAACTGATTTAATAAACACTACCAATTTAAATGTTAAAACGTACCATAGTTAAAATTGAATAAAAGAGTTTTTTTTTTTTTTATTGGTAGGTTGAAAACCAAAAAATATTCGTTAATGATATTGAAATGAAACGCTGAGTGAAAAATAGTCTAATTTTGAAGCTAATGCAAATTAATTTTTAAAATAATATTGAAATCGGGTGACAGTTTTAATTATCTCTCGCTTCAATAAATAGTACTATCAAAATAGTTACTCTAACCACTTGTTCAAATTTAATGAGATAATTCAAAACGATACACATTGGTGTGAGATATTTCATTTTTGAGTTAAACAGCAAGAGGCCTAAACAAGCTCTCGAGTCATTTTAGCATTCAAAATGAAATCGATACTGAATAATTAAATATTTTAAATCGAAAAATACAACCGAAAACCGAATACGACTGTCACTAGCCAAAATAAGTTCTAAATAATTTGTAGTTACCTACATGGAAATAAACTTGCACAGTTTTTTTGCTTAAAAATATTTAAAACAACTTTTGATGATATATTAAATATTGGATTAAAATGTTTGATGTTGATTAATTATTTCTTGTTTAGTTCACAAAAAAGCATCAGCTTTACAAACTTACCAACGGGTTAATCGTATTTAAGAGGGCGATTTAATCGACGAAATTGATTGACAAGAACATTGTTTCTCGTCAATATCTTTAATCTTGTCAATAGATTAGCGTTAATCTTTTTATGTACCCAAATTTTGTTGAAATTAATCTCGTTTGAAAATATTTGAAGTTCCGTAACACGTGAAAGGTCAATAACAAGCATATCAGTGTCAAAATAAATACATCGTCGTTTGAATTTTAACGAACTGGTTTTTGAATCAAATTTTCGTTGATTTGATGAAAACAGCACACATTCAAATCAATTATACATAACTTATGAATATATATATGTACATATTTGGAAAAACATTTAGTATCTCTTTTTTTTTCATCGAATACAAAATGAAGGAGCTTCTCAAATCCACATGAAGACTTTATAATAATATTTTTATGTCAAATCAAATCCGATCAGATATTCAAATGAATATATAATTATTATTAAAGTTAGTCCTTTTAATATGAAATAATAATTATTGTTCTAAAAGGTTAAAAACAGGAGATGAAATATTATCTAGCCACTGAATGATCCAAATTTGATTAAGTTAGAAATAATAGTTTGTGACTGATTTTAGGGATTCATTAAGTCAAGAAGTTGAACATTTTTTGAAATAGATTATGCTTGATATTTTGATTTATATATGAAATAACTTGCAAAGTGGATGCTTAACTTGCTTTTACATTTAAATATTAAAATTTGACCTGACTTTAAATCAAATTGAAGCCAAGTAGCTTGACACTTAAATCAAGTGGCTTGAAGACCAAGGCAAATAGGGAATCCTTAACTGGATAATTCGTTTTTTTTACCAATATGGGATTTAATTTTTTTTTTAATGAAAATATTTTAATTGGAGAAAACATTTCTCTCCCACTTTTTTCAAATATTGCATTACCGAGAGATCCAAGACTACTTGATAAAAACTGAAAAAGATTGTTTACCAATCGAAAGACAAATCTGGGGCGGTACGTAAATATATTTTGGACGTTGTTAATGACTTATGCTTAGGGTTGGCTTCTAGAGAGTTAAATTGCATAAAATCTGTACAAAAATATATTCAAAACACAGTATGAACTGTTCAAAGCGCAACAGTTATTCTTTTAGAATTACATCCTTTCTAAAACAATGGTAGGTTTGTTTCATACGACTAGCTAAGGTGAAGCTCAAGCACTAACATACGGACAAAGAGCAAGACATATTGACCAAGAGACAACAGTGAGTGAAGAAATGGTTCAGCTTACAACCGCTCGGTCGTATTAGGCCGATAGTCGAGCTTTGTACCGTACGTACATTTTCGTGACAATCTCTTATATCGACACTGATTTGGAGTTTTTTTAAGCACTGGTTAACCGGTTTGAAACTCAAGCGAACTTGTCACCTTATGTTCTTCACTCACTCTTGTCTCTCGGTCAATGTTGTCTTTGTCTGTTTGTCAGTGTTTGAACATCACCAGAAGGATGATTAGAACAAACCTAGTATATCATAGGTAAATAAAATTGTTTTAAAATAATCTTATTGTTAGTGTGCCACCATATGTTGAAATTTTTTAAAGTTTATCACCATAAAAAAAGTTTGAGAGTTACTGCTTGAACATCATGTAAGTACTTTTTACTTTTCAAAATGATTGCTATAACAACTTCATGTGTATCCTTACACATGTATTCATTCAGATTGTAAGGCCATGATTTCCTATACTATGAAAGACATTATAAATTAACAATTTGTAAGGTGGGAGTTGTTACCCACATTTATTTACAAATAATATATACAATTACAGTAACCAGCGCTGGCCCCGAACAAATTGAATTACGTAAGGTATATAACGTCGTTTCGTCAGGGAAGTTGCGAGAGGTATCACTGCATGTTAGAACTCTATTTCTAGTCGCCACATCACTTCTCTCCTATTGACTTGGTCACGATTATTGTCGTCGTTGGGCTGTGAGACTCTGGGCTGCCGTGATTGGAATTGTCGTGGAGCCGGAGCCGCTGGGGACGAGCTGCTGTAGCTCGAGTCCGAAGACGACGTGGGACGGGTATGGAGTAGTACAACCGAAGCCTAGGATGCCGCTTGTCCATAGTTGAGTCCTTCGTGACGGAGTCCGATTATGTGGCGACCGTATGGCGTCCAAAATATGAGGCGAAATTTGCAGGTTTAGGTAGAATGGCCGTTCCTCGCTGCTGCTTGCGTACTGTAATTGGGGTTCATCAGAATGTAATGTGGGAGTGGTTGGCCACATTTATTTACACAAAAATATACAATTACATTGGCCAGCACAGACCCCGAACAAACTGAATTGAGAGGTGTCACTGCATGTTCGAGTTCCATTTCTAGTCGCTACAAATAAATCGATATAATTTTACTTAATCTTGTATCGCTTTATAATTTGTTTGCTAAGGGCCAAGAATACTTAAAAATTCTGTAACCGGAACCAAAACTAGCAAAACTGTAACCAATTCCGATATAAAAGTTTCAAATAATTTTGGATAGGGAAGTCCATTATAACTTTGTAGCCATATAATGGTTAAATTTGAGAGATAAGTTACAAAGTTAAAAGTTTTAATCTTAACATTAATTTTCAAATTTTAGCTAAGGAGGAAATTCAAATGTTTAGTAAAAAATACCTGACAAAACTAGACGAACATCCCAACCATCTCGCAATAAACTTATTGGACAACAGTGAGATGATAAGAAGGTTACAAAAATGGAATGTAACAGATTTGCCTGATAGATTTTGTAACTAACAAATATTCCAATCAACTATTTATTGTCAAATTATTATTTATTATTATACTATAGCTCTATTTTTATATATTATGTACTTATATATTAATGTCCACATTATTTTTAGCATTGTTACTGTTACTATAGGTTATTATTATTATTATTATTATTATTATTATGTTACTATTGATTGATTGTTTTTTTATGATTGTTGTTATTGTTATAGTTATTATTGATTATTAAAAATCTATTTTATACTTATACAGCACTAATCTACTGGGACTAGTGCTTACATGTGATTGTTTATAGATTGAATGCACTTATTGCAACCATATGCAGATTGTGCAATTTATATGAAAAAAAAAATCAGCTCTTTGTCACGTCAACAGATCTTTTTTTTTTTTTTTTTGTAAAAAGTTTGTATTTGAAGAGCTACAGAGTTTTTAAATCGCATGGAGTAAAATGTAGGTAGTTATACTTAGGTTTTTACCCTACAAGAGTGTTTTTGAAAATTTTTGCGAATTAAATAATGCTTTATACATGAATGCAAAACTGAAGAGTAATATATTTTTTAAAAATGATTTGTACAAGGTAAAACTTTTCTTTAAAGCTTTTTTTTACCAGTAAGTTATATAACTTAAAAAATTAAAATCTGTGCTACTTTTAATATAATGTTAAAATTTTTATTCCTCATACAAACCTTACGCCTTTATTGTATAAAAAAATTTAAATATCCAATTTGAAAAGGCTTAACTCTCATGTATTATCCAAACTCAGGTGTAACGTTTTTATCAGAAGACAAACGTTGCAAATAACCTAATTATGTATATGAGTTCTTCCTCATTTCAATTCGTTAGCCTTTTTCCAAAGTTCACTAAAAAATGCGATTAAAGGGTTTAAATGCAAATAGAATTGAAGCGGCAATGTATTACATTCCTACTCGTTTTTCTCGCTTGAAAAGGGGCAACGTTGGTGTGCGTTTTGAATTGCGCCTTCGAGCTTCTGTGGAAAATTACATTCAAGTGCGTTCGTATGTGTACCTCGGCAATGAAATTGTAATTATTCCTAAGCACGGATTGAAGGGCGCGACATTGTGCCAAGTACGTGCCATCATCTTTCTACCGAGCATTTACCGCCCAAATTAGCAGCATCGGAAACTTCTTTTTTTTTTTTTGTATGTGAAACTCAAAACTCGACGCCTTACCTAACTAAATTATCACGTACTGACACTTTGGCTGTGAATGGATGTGGAGAGGCGTTTAAAAATTTTCCTTTCCACTCTGCAAATGACGAAAAAATAAATGTACATAGTTCCAACTTTACCACTTCTACGAAATTAATTTAAATTTATCTCGCTTAAATCAACTAAATACAAAAATAGAGCAACATTTTAAATTTCATTTCTGTTTATCTCGACAGCCTCTAGGCAATTTCCGTTGTTTCAACGCTCAATATCTTGACGTTTCCAAAACTCCGATAAAACTTAAGAAATCACCAAAAAAAAACTTTACCAAGTTTCGCTTACTTTAATTGAAGAAAATTATATTTATTTTTTCAAATTCGCTTCAACAAATAATGATCAATATAATAGTAGAAAAGGACAAAGTAGGATGATGTGGGGTGGTCATGTTGTACACTTCACTTATCTTTCAATTCATACAAGAAAACTACAACATTTCCCGGTCTGAATAAAAATCTTTTGTTACGTGAAGTGTCGTTATCACGACGATACAAAGAAACAACATTGGATAACGACGGGAGGTCCTTCCACGTTATTTTCTCTTTTCGCAAACAGAGTGGGAGTAACAAATTTACCGTGTGCTTTAATAAGAACGTATGCGTTGGTGTCCTTAGTGTACACAACTGTCAAAAAGCTTTGTCGTTTCAAATAGGAGAATCCCACCAGGAAAAATTCAGTCAAAATTAAAATGGAATGTAAGTGAAAACAAGTAATTTTTAAAGAACACAACAAAATGAGATTTGGAATACTTACTAAAACGTATAAAATGTATAAATAGACGTATGAAATAAAATAAGATTAACACCATGAATTGCTGATCTTTGCACATTTTGCAAACGTACGATATCGATGTAAGTTGAGGAATATTTTTCCCAGTGGAGCACTACACCATTTAAAAAACATGTGTTCCCAGGATCCTCAACATCAGTTTGAGATAAAGACAGGATGGAGAAAATCTTGGCTGGATTTAGAATCATATTTATACTACTTATAATAATGTAATTTATGATTTAATCGATTTAATCAATATATCACATACTTAGCAGCGTATATTGTATAAAATTCAATGGTTGTTGCAATCTATTAATAAGTATTCTAGTATTCTTACTATCCTACAGCAGTTTTATTAACATCTGTAAAGGTTTTTCTTTATTTTTCTGTATTATTTATTTGCGATCAGTATACACATTCATACAATGAGAAAATGGTTTATAAGATACAAATTAAAAATCTTTGAAAAGGTCTAATATATTATGATTATCTAGATGAAAACCACCAGCCAGCACTGGAACTCTCTAAGAAATTGGGAGGTGGTCTTTTGGCCATCGTCGCTTTAAACGACGTGGACGGTTTTTTGGGTGTTAGGCAAAAGAAAGAATTTGAACTTCTAGATTAGAATGGGAAAATAAATTCTCATGAAATTTAATGTATCTATCGGAAATAAGTTCGGAAATATAAGGAATATGAAGATTTATATAAATCACTTCATTTGTGACATAATAAGGAGCGTTTAGTATTTTGTGAAGGACTTTTGACTGAAATAATTCGATGCGTTTTATATTATAAGGTTTAGTGGAGCCCCACAATTCTATTCCATAAGTCAAAATAGGTCAAATAAAAAATTTATATAAAATTAACTTTGTTGGTACGTCAATGGAAGATTATGGTACTAAAAGTCTTCGTAAGAATTCAAAGCGTCTGTTAAAGTATTGTCGTTTTAGTCTTGTGTGTGAGTTCTACGTAAGTCGTCTATCCAGACAAAACCCTAAATAGCAAACCTCCGTGGAATTTGTTACTAGTTTGTTGTTGTACATTATCGGTGAGGACTATTATCTATTAAGAGTTAATGTTACATTGACCCATTTACTACAGTTTATTTTTACTTTTCATTTCTGGCACCAGATGACTATAAGGTCGAGGTGTTGCTGAGTTTTATTGGTAGCTTGAAAAGGGTTTGGGTCAGAGGCAAGGATCGCAGTATCATCTATATAAGTTTTTACCATTGTGCGAGTATGAGTTGAGATGTCGGATGTACATATGATATAAAGGATGTGACCGAGTAACTCCGGCTAGTATAGTAGGCTAAAGAGGAGAAAATTCAGCTCCGCATTTCACTCTGAAGAACCGTTCGGTAAGACATGATTTAAGTATAAGGAAATACTGGGATGGTAGGAACTTCTTGAGCTTATAAAGAAGTCCTGGATGCCATACCCTGTCAAACGCCTATATATGACATCCAGAAAAGCTACTTGGCAAAAGTATTTTTTTTAGAGGCGTAGAAATTTCATCTACGACCCTAAAACACTGTTGGGTTGTGGAGTGAGATGGTCTGAAACTAAATTGGTGGGAAAGAATAATATTGTGATTTTCTAGTAACGGGGTTTTTCTTTTTAAGGGAAGTTTTTCGAAAAAAGAGAAAGCAAACTTATTGGCCTATTGGATGATGGATCTGTACCAGGCTTATTGCGTTTTGATAACAATGGAGTAATTTCATTGTGAGGGAAAATGTAAGATACGAAAGATTACGTTAAAGATGGTGGTTAGGAGATTATGAAGAATTTTTGCTGTTATGAGGTCATGTCCAGGAGCTTTTTTTAAGGGAGATTTAATAAATAAAAATGTTATTTCAGAGGGACGAAAGGCTTTGACCGTCTACAAAAGTAAAGTGCATTTAACAAATGTGTTAATTATAATCATATTTTTGCAACAAATGCATATTTACCTGCCTTACACGTTTTTCCAGTTTACTCTAATAACTACGCTGCTTTGTAAATTTAAGCGAGGACTTCAACCCAAGCTTAGAATTTAATTGGACAAATAGAACTTAGATCTAGTTTCAAACAATCTGACAAGAAGTAAATAAATTATAAAAATAAAATAAAAGAGTTTATCAAAAAAAAAATTTCAAAATAATAATTATTTACTAGTAATAGGAGCCACATAATTCTTTACATAGTGTATACCTAAAATTGCGTTAAAGTGAAGATTTAAAAAAGTCCATTTGAATTCATTTTTTGTTGTTGCTGTACGCTATTTTAGTTTTTTGAGAAGCAGTTGGTATAAGATCTCGCTTTTTTAAATAAAAACCTTAATTTAACTGCTGGTAATTTGTCTAAGAATTTCCACACTACTTTCTTCATACTATATTTTCTCAAATATTAAGATAATTACTTACTATATTATTAATGAAAATTTATAGCTTACGCCGAAAATAGATAGTTTTATTGCGTTTGACCGTAAATGGAACATACGGCGAATAAAATAACAGTAATGTGTGATAATAAATCATTGTGGTCACCCAAAAAAATAATAAAAATAAAATGAATATATAATTACAGTCATTTGTGTAATGTGCGTCATGAAAAAAGAAAATATCTGTATAGAAACGTTCAACGGAGGCATATTTATATTAAAAGTGAAATTTCGTTAACAATATGGATTCATAAATGCTTAATATTAAAATAATCAATATAATTTTAATGGAATAATTATTATAAGAACGACCCACAGTCATTTCAGGTTTGAAGTGTATACACACCAAATATTTTTATTTAGACTTAGAAATAATCTTTATGCTATAAATAAGTTTTAATAAACGTGAATTTTTATGCTTAAAAATATCATTTTAAGTACAATGGTATGACTATTCGAAAATCATTTTGAAACTGAATGAATTAGATTAAAAAAACTTTGAAATCAATTCATTTAATTTCTAAAATGTAATGTAATTTTTCTTTTAAAATACGAGTATATCAAAAACGGAACAAAGAACGAGCAAAAGGCAATAAATCAAAGATTCATTGAACAAATTTCGTCTTGTATGCCAATGTTATCATCACTACGCTCGAACGCTCACTGTTTACCCTCAATCATTCCAAACTATCAATCATCCCATCAAAAGCCGTTAAATTTCTCACCAAAATCTGCATCACAGTTAAAATTTCTACATCTTAGAAAAAAATGAATTCCACAGGTTAAACAAATTTGATGAAATTAGAAATGTTCGTGTTGGAACATTTGGGGCGTGGTATATGGTATAAACAAGCGATGCTGTTAGGGGCGCTTTACTCAATAACTCGGTTATAATAAGCCCGACACCTTCGAGCTTTTGAGTTTTCAATTTGAAAAGCTAAATATCATAGATTTCAATGCTCATAGTGACTTAACAAAACTATTGGGATTGGTGTTTGAACGAACTATTTAGTGCAATACAGTTTCAAATTAGCCAACCCCTTGAAATGACAAAAAGCTTTGCAATATCAATGTACAAGAGTGGCGGGTTGGGGACTTTAACTGACAACTGAGACTTCAATATAAACTTGAATAGAACATTCAAAAGGGTTTCAATATATTTATTTGATAATTAAATCTCTAACACAACAATATTACACTAATTAACAATTCATAGTACGATAAATTACTGAAATTAATGTTAACACATAAACTTCAGTAATTTCTGACCCATTTGATTTATAATTCTCAATTTAGGATTATTATTTAAGAAAAAGTATTGAGTATTAATTTTTTTTCCGCTTTATTAATTTGCAATCTGTCCTTGGACATTAAGCAAATATGGTGGATGTACAGGTGGGAAAGATCGCACCCCCTAGAAGGGGTACCTTAAGAGGATAGTGGTTAAGTTAAGAAGAGAGAGACTATTTTAAATAAAGCATTTTAACCAAATGCATCCGTTTTTTATACAAATTTAAGATTTTTTTCATTGATATTTTTTTTTATGATAAAAGTGTCGCATTATATTATGTAATTGAATCTCATTACAATAGCTTTATATAGCTATACTTAAAGTTTGAGTTTCTATTCCATATTTATTTTAATTAGAAACCTTAACCAAAGGATTTCGCTACGTATTAAGTCTCGTTTTAGTGAGTGCGGCAGTATTTAATAATCCTATTGCAGTTACATTTTGATGCAGGTAAAAGCAAGTTGGGGAAAAAAGCTTAAACTGGTTGAATTATGAGTAATTTATTCACATAAAAATGCATTGAGAATATGCATGTTTATGAAACAGAAAAAAGAAATTAGGTCACCAGGATTTTGATTAATAAACAAAATTTTAATAATAACTGATCATTTTATATATAGGTAGTTCAATTGCATTGGTGTTTCCGTTCGGGGAAATATTGATGACATATGGAATGTGATTCGATTGGGAGAGTTTAAAAGTGTCACACGATTCAAATAAAAACGAGCTTCAATGAAGCTTTCATACGTTTGTATTTGGTATATTTATGTATTTGATATTTTAATTTTCAAAATAACCACTCACAACACGCACATTTACGCTGTGTGACGCAGCGCTTCAGCCACAAACGCCACCGCGTTCAATCGCCTCACCAAAAACCTCACTAAAGCTCTGTCCCGAAGCTCGCTCCGGCTCACATCTGTCTACCGAATAATTTTTATATAAAATGTTGGCGACAGCTGCCGTAAAATATTGTCTCATACACACACTTTCTACCGTTTATATAATCATAATGTGTGTTACAAAAGAGAGCTACCTACCCCTAAAAAGGAATATAAAATATACACCGAAGCGTATTTTTCAGTACCTTCAAAACTACTTATCATATTTTCTTCTATTAACACGATCAAATCGCGTTTATATTTGAAAATTGTTTCTCAAATTTTCTCAAAAAAAAAACAAAAAACTCAATGATTTTGTTACTAAAAAAATAATTACATTCTCAATTATTACCTTTTGATTTCAAGCTTAACATGGGTCTTATAGTGAAATAAAATCTTAATTTGTCAAATATTGATAATGTTAATAATTTAAGAAAATATAATTTTTTTATATACATGATACGTTGAATTATATTAAAATGTATTCTTTCAGTTATCAATGGCGAAATGGCAATGCAATAATGAGACATTTAATGTATTTGTGTACAGTAGATACTTAAAAATACATAAAAATTGCTTCAATAGCTTATTTGAAGTCAAAAATGAAGAAGGAAATAAAGAAATGTGACGCACAGAGCTTAAAAAGTGTTCTTTTACTGCAATTTTGATAAATCAATAACGTTATCACACTATATGTCACAGTTTTTTTTGTCTTTAATTTTATAAATCAATAACCTAGATTTGCAAAGTAATTTTTAAAGCTCCTACACACTTAGTTTGACTGTGCAGTTTTCCATGTGTGGTGTTAAGCCTGTGTGCAACTGAACTAGGGTCAGAGGAATTATGCAGTTGGCCAGATCAGTGCTTCCATACCTTCTTTTATAACGATATTTAAATGCGCAGTTCACTCAGTTTACACAGTTTTACCTACCATCAACTTTCTTCAGAATATGTTATTATATGGCTTATAGAAGGAGAAACTAAGAGAACTGTAGGACGTGCTAATTACTATTTTTTTGATGGTACAGGTTTAGCGCAGCTATCCAGGTGCAGTTTTAATATTTGCACCCTGATAAATGAAAAAAAAATATTAGAGTTTTAGGCTCCCATCCATTAGGGCCTCATAGACGAGCATTCTTTCCTGACGTTATTTCCGCTTAGTGCAATCAGGAAAGACTGACGGGATTCACATTCCGTTCGTCCCCACTAACGACAAGTCTTTCCTGTGATCATTCTTTTCAAGTAATCATGCCATTCCATCAAGTCGGGATTCATAATCCTCTCGTGGCCACTAACGAGAAAAAGCAATCTGTTAGGATTGTTCGCTGAATTTACATCCAACGGGAAAGAGTGTTCGTGTATGGGCTCTTTCCTCTCGGTTCGGGAAGATTATAATTATGTGAAAGGAAAGCGCGTTCTTTCACCTAATCCTGCAGTTTTATAGATCGAACGTAAGATGTTAGCCGTTACTGGTATGGCTGTAGCTATGTACAGCTTGTACGGGGGAAGAAAAAAAAGAAAATGGATGAAAGGGTGGCTTCGTGATCGGGAAATATTTAGTGACATGAAATTGCTGAGAGAATTTTTGGTTAATGAACGGTTAATGTCCGCGTCAGGGTCGTACATTTTATATACTTGTACCAGAGCCTGGTACTTCCAAGTATCCGTCCAAATAATCCTGCTAAGGCTAATTTTCGGCGAAACCTCTACGGCACGCTTTCCTCTATTGCTCCACACACGAACGTTCTTTCCGGACGGAATCAACATTCCTGCCGGAAAGAATGCTCGTCTATGGGGCCCTATTCTCAGTTTTACTGTACAGTTTTCCATATGAGACGTCATGTCTGTATGGTAAAGTGAGTGAACCGCGCTATTTCCTGCGGATATTTACGCAGTTATTATACTAGTAGAGTATGAGAGTACTAGAGTTGAGACCTCCTTTTACAACGCTACACTGCATAGTTCACTCAGTTAACACAGCTGTACGAATATCTTCATTCAGAACATGCCACTGTGGGGCCACAAGACGTGTACACAAGACGTTAACTTTGGGACATTGCACACTATTGTTTCTGCGATGATCATGTATAAAAACAATTATTTGGCGCTATTAACTCCGTAACAAATCTAAAAGTATGTGGAGGCCTTTAAATCGAACATGGTGAATTAAGTGTGTGTTACTATATGGCTGTCCCTCTTTCTGAACTAAGTTAAACTACACATTTTTCTAGGGATATTTACGTAGTTATCAGGTCTGTGCATCAAAACCTTCTTTGGTAACGATATACTATGCAATTAATTAAGTTTACACACTTGTAACATCAGCTTCTTTTAGAACAAGTCATTGTGTGGCCTTACACAACACGACGGAACTGACGAAACTGGAAGAAATGGTGGAAAAACGAATACAACACTAGGATTTGTTACACACTTTCAGTTTTTTCATCGTATAATTTTTAGAAAAGTTATTTGGAGCAGTTAACTGCGCAGTAAAACTGAAAGTGTTTGGGAACCTTTAAGTTGAAAATGGAGAACCAAGTGTGACATACTCATCCCCTTTAATCCCCTTTAATATTAATAAATTTAAAGACATTTTATACTTTGATAAAGTAAATAGAGATTTAAGAAAATACTTAAAATCACTTTTTTCCAATTTATGACTAACAATCTTAGTTTGTCGTTATTTATAAAAACACTATTGACACCTGTGATTTTAATTGAAGTCAACAATCGTTATAACCCGAAATCCAGTCAAATATAAAGCACATAAATTTTATAAATGTTCAGGGCAAATTTTCTCATTTGTAATCAAATTGCACTTTTGCACATATAAAGTTTATATATTTTATGATAAATTAATCTGAAAATTTCTTATGTTTCATTTGAAATTGCGTGTTAATAAATTTCTAGTATACACACTAAACATTGAAATAACCCTTGAGGTGATTAAAACAGATTTTCACACCAACGCCAAAGTATTATCAAGTAGTGTTGATTAATCCGAAGTTCTCTGTTTACTCACACGTTTGCTGCTGTTTCAATTACATTAAAGAATAATTGGCGATCCACCTAATATTAATGTGCTGCGTAGAAAATTTATTCAGTGCAAAGTTCACTCCTTCGTCAAAGCAAAACGTTATAATTTCTAATTACTTTCAATGCTTTATCGATTGCAATTCGTATCAGATACGAGCTACCTTAATTGGCACGATTCATAATTCATAATCTTGTTGTTTCACCGTTAATTAAAGCGAACGCTTTCAATATAATTAATCTTCGAAATAAAAATTTTCTTAGTAGATGAGTTTTATTCACGGAATGATAACCAATTAAATAAAAAATACTATACGTATATTAATTTAGTTTCCAATAACTTATGATCAAGAAAATTATAAACAAATTTACTACTTTATTACACTACTACAATTTATAGAATAACCTAATAAAGAGGTCAAATAGAACATATTTTTTATAGATCAAACTATATTTTTCTAGTTTAAATTTATTTGGCCTGATAAATAGACATATTTAATATGTGCAAAAAGATAATAAACGTAGCTAATTGATCATTTTAATCTCTTGAAATGTAACATTTTCATTTGCTGCCTCATTAAAATAAGCTCGCTTACGACTTTGTGTCGAATCTCTTTAATATGCATGTCGAGATCGTATCCGCATAAAAAATTTTAGCGATTTACAAATGGTCTAATTATAGTTTTAATAATGACAATGAAGGGTAATTTTTGACAAACGTGCTTTGAAAGTTTTCAGCTTAATCATGAATATGAAATTGTAAAACTCGAAATATAACAACTCGACGTGTATAACAGAAATGAGGGAGTGTTTTGTCGTTTTCATATGTGAGAGAGTACGGCACCATTCAAAAGCCAAATGGCAGATAAAAATTGTACGTACTGTGCAAGTGAAGTTTTATTGCTAAGATTTAATTGTTGTACTTAGTTTGGTACGATAACTTTCTTTATGAATGATTTATGTTAGTAACATTTGACTTGGGGCAAAAGTTAAAAGATAGAGTTAGTAGAAAATATATTTAAATTTAAAATTTTTTTATAAAATGGCACTAGCAATTATGAAAAATATATCCCTTAGTTTTAAAAATAAAATCCAGAGTATTTCGCAAGTTACAATTGTAAACCTCTCCCTTATATGTGCCGTACGAATTATCGTTGCATTATGTATAAATATGTTGGAAGATTGTCAACAGCTTTGATAATAATAAAAAAAAAAATGATGGTATGGGAATATTAAATGGTGTATAAAATGCTGACAATTTGATTATTCAATGTAATCCTACTACTATTATAAACGTGAAAGTTCAGATTAATAGATTTTTCTAACTCAATTCTAAAACGGCTTAACAGATCTAGATAAAATTAGGCAAACTCATAGATTATAGTCTGCAATTGCACATATGTTACTATTTTTAGTAAAGATGTATGGTTTTTGTGGGATTTTGTTTTTCACAGAGTAAGAAATCAACAGGATTTTTTACAAAGTGGTAGTTTTGGGGTCAGAAAATTAAATAAGTTACTTTTTATTTCGGTAAAAAGTACAATTCTCATGGATAGCATAACTTATTAAAATGTGGAAATTTAAAAAAAAAAAATTGTTACTTTTACACACCAAAACTACTGCACGGATTTTGGTGAAACTTTACAGTAATATACATTGTACATTAAAATATCACAGCTTATAGTTTTTGTTTTGAAAAAAGTATTGTTTTAGATAATAACGATATTCTTTTTAAAAAAAGGAAGCAGTTCAAATGATAATTAGTATATTTAAATAATTTATTTACAGTAAAACCGTATAAAAATACGTAGTTCTGTAAGGTGGAAGTGGTAATCCACATATATTTATATATATATATATATATATATATTAACAATTACATTGGCCATTGGCACTGGCCCCAACGTTAAACAAATTGAATTGCTTAACGTATATAAAAATGTCGTTTCGTCAGGGCAGTTGTGAGAGGTACTACTGCATGTTCGAATTTCATTTCCAGTCGCCACAGTTTTATAGGATTTTTATAAGATAAAGTGTTAGTTGGTTCTCACAAAGTAAAGAAACAACAATTTGGCGTGATTTTCCATATAAATTTAGTTAACAATCTGCATACTGTATGTATTGACATTTATCCGGGAAAAGTGTGTAGTTCCTGCAGGAAAGCTGTAGATAATAATCTGTAATTTTTGTTTTTAAAACAAGAACCAAATGAGAAAATAACGTGATATTTTGCCAACGATTAATTCCAGTCTCTAGAATAGTTCATCAAACCTTTCTTCTTAAAAAAATTCATTTTTTTGACAGAACGAAGTAAGAAATCAACGTGAACGTATTGGCACAACAGCGTATATGTTATCAACCCAGAAATACCTATGCGTGATTCCTGAAGAATAGTTGTAGGCAAAAATGTGTTTATTTAATATTTAAGTATCAACAGTAGGTACCTTTGATGCCTTGTTTGACTGACAAACACGCTGAAGAAAAAAACGTAAATTTTAATTAATTTCATGAAAAAAACCATAATCTCCACCAAGGAGGGATTTTTGAAGTTATACCCTTAAGTAGGAGTAATTGAAGATATGCCCTAAAGTAGTTCAAAGTGAGGATTAATAGTTTTTTTTACTATTTGAGTCTCATTTCTAGATTACCAAACTCTTGAAATTCTTATACTGAAATTGTAAATCTATTTAGACATGTAAAAAACCTCTGCTCTTGATGTATCTTAATTTGTTCTTGTAAAGGTCTAAAATATTAAAAGTCAAATTAATATTTATTCAGATCACGGATCCGGATTTGCAATGAATGCTGCGCATGCATCAGGGAGACTGAGAAAGCTACAATATATGACAAAACGTCGCGAACTGATATTCTGTTTGCATTCATTGTAAATCCCGATCCAATTTCTCTCTTTACAAGCAAAGGTTTGTTTCTTACCATGGACTCTGAATCATTTTTGCTAGACTATGTTTACTTATTTTGTTAAGTTTCACGTGAAAGAAGTCACAGGTAGCCACTAGTAAGAAAAAAATAAAACGATATCTCCGATATACTCCTTTACTTAAGGATTGCATATAATGTAGCCTCGTGCTAAGTTTTATAAGCTTCAAATTCATTAAAAAAGACATCAAAATATTTTTGATAAAGTAGATAATTTTTCAATGAAAGTAAGAAGTGAACTAATATAAAAATACCATGCCTTAATTTTTGCCGAAGAAGCATAAAAAAGTTTTGAAATATAAAATTTTTGTGGGTAAGAACACTCTTGGACTGTAGTGTAAGCTTGTATATGAATATAATTAAAATGAAAAAGCGCTAATTACACAATTTCTACGCTGTGTTAAGTATACTATACAGCGACCAACAAAATGTTAGAAATCCAATTTACTCAAAGCCTTTATAAGAGTAATCTTCAAATATTGGGTATATATGTACGATACAATATGGATTGTACATACGAACTGTCTTTCATTGAACACATAAAGCATCCCTCTTTTGATCAGTTCAGTTTCGTTAAAAAATTCTTCAGCTCGTTGAATGCAAAGAGTGGAAATTTAATTATGTATTATTTCAATATATTTTCTTTTTTTACATAACGTTTAATTCATTTTAAACAGAAAACACAAAAGCATTTGCTGTCTTCTTTGCCTTCTTCACCCACTTCACCCACTTTAACCATTTTCTTTTTCCTTCATTTCAAACACTCGAAATTTCATTGAGATTTTGATCTTTCATACCGTCTTTGCGTTAGACGAGAAGAATTTCGAAAATAAATTTGCAAAGCGAATCCTTTTCGATTGAAAATCCTTTCAATGAATTGTAAATTCAATCAAAAGTTTCAGGCTCTCTGCGTCGAACAAAATTACAATTATAATTGTGATTATAAAACTCCTTACCTCGACAGAATTTCAAATTAATTTCTATATTTTCTCACCTTCATTCCCAACGCTAATGTTGTGTGTCTTAAGAAGGATATTTCTATTCTAACTAGGACGTGTTCTTCCCAGTAATTATACTCAACACTCCTAAATAGACAGGGATTAAACGTGAGCTCGATCCACATTCATAGCCCGTTTAAACTCTGCATAAATTTCGTTTAAAAAAATAAACTTTTAGTCAACCTTAAATTTCGCTGCTTATTAACTATTTAATTAATTAAAACCGACAGATATAAACTTTGATGCAAGTAATGCTCTTTATTCAAATTAAGTACTTAATCGTTTAAACCTCAAGAACTGCAATGAAATGTGTTGAAGTTATTGCTTTACAATTTCTACTCTTTATGAGAATATATTGATTTGAACGTTTAATTTAAACCGTTTCAAATAGAGATAGAGAATGGAGAGGAATTAATGAGAAAATCACATTTGATTTCATAATATAATTTTGGATGTCAACGGTTTTGATGAGGCCATAAATAAATATAAAAAAATGATTGAAATTAATAATTTTGTGCTAAATATTAGGGCACGTTTAATCAAATGGAACGTACTTTTCAATCAGGTTTAACAAAAGGAGGCTACTACATCCATCGCATATATATATATATATATATATATATATATATATATATATATATATATATATATATATGTATAACCACTGAGTTCTGTAAATCTAACTATGCGACTGATTTTTATATATATACTTTTCGTGTGTCGGTAAAGCTCAATCCATCGAGTCGAGTGGTCGGAGATTTGTATCATCATCAATCATTTTACACCAGAATAATTAAATAAACCCGCTTGCTTTTCCTTACAACACCAAGATTGAAAAATATTTCTTCAATTGCAGAAATATTGACGTAATCGCGTAGCAGTAGTCGTAAAAATGATAAAATTGAGAGAAAAAAAAACAAGCGCTGGGATAAGAACCAGCGATACATAGGTTGCAAAATGGATGTTTTGTGAACTACGCTACGTGCTACTTGAGGTAGGTTTCAACACAGACTGTATATGAACGCTAGACAATTATCGAAAAATTTTCAATTGAATTTTCTCGAAAACGGCTGAATAGTGGGCCCTATTACGTGCACCCGTTACACCCTTAGGTGCATCCTACATATGGTATACATTTAGCCGAAATCGGTGGCCCGCACGTTCTAAGGCCCCTTGTTAATCCCAAAAAATTCAAATCTACGCTCTGTTAGAAAAAAATTTCAATCTTTTGGATTGAATAACAGGAAATTATAATATTATAACTAAATAATTTTGATACTTTTTACTGGGTTATGTTGATAACATTTGTTCATTTCAGAATTACAAATAATATTTTAAGCAATATTAACTGAAGAAAAAAAATAAGTACTAAATGGTCTATTTTAGAGTAATTTAAATCAAAATCACAAATTCTGCTTATTTCCACTTAAATATAGGCAGATACAAATTCCAAGTTAATCATAATTGATTTATTATTACCAATATTTAGGTACAATTTTTTAAGTCGGTTTTATTAGGTTTAATGGTTGTGTTAGTTATTTTTAACTTTCATTTAAGTATGTAATTTACAACTATTATCTGTAGAATTACCTAATTATATTCATAATATATTGTAATTTATGTGTGCAAAGTTGTTAATTGTTCACAAGAGAAAATGAAATTCATAAAGCAACAAAATGCATTCATCTATCTTTAATATAAAAAAAAATTGAAGAATACAAAATTCATTTTGCATTTCATTATTACAGTTACTGAAATCATTTCAAATTAAAGGTTAAAAATACAATAAAGGCTGTTTCCCTTTTCAGTTGTACGTTTTAACGTTATTACCATTTTTAGCTTTTAAGATAATTTCAATCAAGATTTATTCAAGAGCATTAAATGCATTACGCCAACCAAAATTCAACATTAGTGAAAACTAATGAGCCGAATAAAACGAAATATAAAAATATCAAATTATCAAACCAGCAAGTGTTGTGCTCGAACAATTAAGGCTGTTTGGGATACCGTGGGGGTGGTTGTTTTTGATATCAAATGTGAATTTAGATTACAAAAGGGAACGTTGTGTTGAAACTTAAGCAATTTAAACTAAAATAGTTACGCCTATAAAATTATTCAAATGGCGACCTCTTCCTGTCGAGTTTTTGTTCTGTTATTATATTATATTATACAAAATCCTGTCGCTAGTCGCTATCTACTATTTAGCATTGAAATGCCCGAGAGTCGACACTTCTTTTCGGATATATCAAACAAAGCTGTATGGTAGAGAATTAGAAATGTTTAATTTGATTCAAAATGACCGCGGCAAATGTTGCTTCTTGAATGACCATGGTGGTTTGTGGACGAGTTGCGACTGCAAATTTAACTGCATATGCAACTGTAAATGCGCTAGGCTAGATAACATTGGTGTGTGTTGTAAAATTTAAATTTTTCTCTCGTATAAATTACAAAGTGGCGCGCTTCGAAGCGACTCCTCGTATTCATGTTCGTTTGCATCGTGTACATTCTAAACGGTGTAAATACGGGGAGAATGTTGCCTCGTCGACATTAATAAATGGTTGGTCTGGTATTTCACTTAACATCATAATAATTATTAATAGATAGCATGGAGCTCTCGTTCTCTGCAAGAGAGTAAATTGTTGGCCAAAGTAATGAACATGTTATTACCTTTATGTACAAACGAGTATGTGTAGGTGCTGTAATGGTTTCAAGATAAGTGATATGTCACGGACCGACAGCTGATTCAACCTCGTCCCTTTTGAAAATAATACTCAAGTGACACGCAATCCTTTGCTATTTCCACTATTCACTACATATATATATTTGTCAAATTTGTCGAATGTGCTAAATGATTTCCCATTGAAATTACATTATAATGTTTGGTTGTAAGAAGACATTTATTAAGTAGTAAAAAACCTCGAAAATTATTACCCATTAGACATCTAAATCAATAAATATCAGCTGCGACGCGTCACAGAACTTTCTTTGTATGAAACTCGCTATTGATGAAAAACGATAAATAAAACCCATAATTGATTAAAAATGTATAGATTAATGTATATATCTACATTTTTATGCACAAAACTATACAGCAAAATATATTGTGAACGGATATCTCTGAAAATATTAAAAATAGAGAAATAATTAAAAGAAAAAAACATGTTGCAAATTATAAACTTTAATTTTAATCAGAATAATTTTTTTCATTAAGCCCACCGTTTTTGAGATATATTAAAAATATAGATAGTAAAGATAGCCCGAAAAATATAGATAGTATGTTGACGTCCTAACTAGTTTCAACAAGATCCCGTTATCGAGAATTATTTTCCTTTCAACGCATCTTACAAACCAATCATTGATTGAACTATTATTCCATTAGTACGCTTCTCTAATTGGTAATTTTATTTAATGAGGATTTCATTAACGGTGGGTCAGATGTAAAAATTTTGTAGGACTTTCCGACTTAGAATTTCATCCCCTGTCCATCCTTTCAAGAAACTGCAACACTTACTACTCATCCTTGTATGTAAGCATTCTGTTCGTACAAACGGACTCCTACCCTTTACTTCAGAACCTCATTTATTTGAATTTTTTTCAATAAAAATTTTCAAATCATAGTTGTAGGCATTGATAAGTCTAAGAACTATAGCAAGTTTAAAGAAAATCGTTGGAGGTGCATTCGAAAAATATTGAAAAAACTCTAAATTCTATAGACTACAGGGGAGCTTTCTGTCAAACGAATTCAACCAAAAGCTTCGCGGCTCAACTAGATATAATAAAAATGCAAAATTCAAAGTTTTCCCAAATTCTTATAAAGTTTTGGATTAGATATGGCTGTCACACACACAAACTCAAAATAAAAAATTTGATCCGATTGCAATACTTCCTTTACTATATAGTAGGAAAAGGAACTTAAAACTAACTCCGTACCTGTGCAGTGTAATAACGTCAAAACTATTCGATAGCATATACTAAATTTTCTAGAATTCTAGAATTTGTAAATTATTAAAGTGAAACTTTTTATAAACTTTTTTGGCCTGTCCTTAGCATGTCGCTAAATGTTACACATTTTCGGCAGAGAATCGGTAAGTGTTCGGCAGAGCTCGTATACACATTGTTAGCTATCTACCATGTCGTTTTCCCAGGCCTGTTGCACGAGATATTACTGAATGTAATGCACTATTTTTATAAGTTGTCATTAATTGTCAATATTTGTATTGGTATTTGTATTTTGATCAGTGTATTAATATAAATGTTATTGTTTACTTGATCATGATAGACAAAGACACATACTAGTGAGAATAGTGCAAAAATATCCGACGGTGATATTACAATAGATAACAACAAGCAGATGATCGATTTAACAATAATCAACAAATTCAATAATGAAAATAACATTTGAGTGAATTGACAGTGAATTCGTTCCTCATCCCTTTCTTTCTATTCTATTTTCATACCCTAAATCAAATAACTTTCCAAAAATTTTCAGTGACTTAATTGCCTAAAACCAAAAAAAGTTTCACTTGCATCGTGGTTTCGTAAAACCACACAATAATTTTTTTAAGGATAATCTAAATTAATTTTAAAAATAAAATGAAAATGTAAATACGAATGTCAGCGAGGCAGGGCAATTTTCCACCATAATCAAAATTGAATGATTAAATTGAATTCCAAGTATTTACTATTTCAATCGATTTTTGGAATAATCCATGCATTTTTACAAAAAACCGGCAAATTATGAATGTGACCCAATTCGATGACAGATGCATAAATAATCTTTCTCGATACTCGTGCATCGAGCATTCCAATTTTACATATCTTCAGTTAATTGTAATTTAAACAATTAGACGCCTGCTGAATGCATTTTAAATTCGAAGCCTTATTTACAAATGATTATAGAAAAGTTTTTACACTATGTTATCTTTCACTGAATTCCCATCAATTACTTAATGTATAAAATGAAAACAAATTCCAAGCATATAATGGTTATTTCTATAGAATTTTGGAAAATTCACAAACACAAATAATATTACTGCCCCATTTTGATGGTATATACAAAATATTTGTTTCTCGTAGTCATAATATAAGGAATTGTATTTAACCCGTTTGGTTGGCATACGCTTAATTAAGTAATGTTTCTCCACACACGTGCACCGGAAATTTCAATTTTAAATTCCTTCCGATACTTCCAATTTAGTAAATTGGGAGGAATTAGTATTGATATTTGATTTTTCCATATTTCTATTTGGTTTAAAAATGTTTTTACAATAAATTTTCTTCCACTGAAGCCACATAAACTTGTTTATAAAACTTAAAAGAATTCCGAGCAAATAATATTTTAACCGAGTTTATAAAAATTCCTGAACAAAATCATGGGATCATAAAATTTATGCATTTTTACGAAAAATCAACAAACATACTTCATTTTGATAGCATATTCACAAGAGTTGGCTCTCATAGTCCTTGTAGCTGAGACTAAATAATCTTGGCTGTAAATAAATATAATCTAAGTATATAAAACTAAATCGGTTAAGTTACACCATTTATAACTCAAGAACGGCTAGACTGATTTTAATAATCTCTGATTTGTTGGATTCTTTTCTTCTCCAAAAAGTAGAATAAAATTAAAATATTAGAAAAATTATATAGACAATGTATACTATGTAAACAATATGATCATTGTTTTAACGAGTGAGCGATCCAAAAGCTTTTTCTTTGACAACTAAGTCAAAGCGACTGTAAGGTGGGAGTAGTTACCCAAATTTATTTACAATTACAGTGGCCAGCACTGGCCCCAAACAAATTGAATTGCTTAAGGTATATAACGACGTTTTGTCAGAGCAGTTGCGAGAGGTATCACTGCATGCTCGAATTCCATTTCTAGTCGCCACACGACTAAGTTTGCTTAAGCCAAATCGACTGAATTTACAATTCAATCTTAACCACAAAAACTGTAGTAGCGTTAAAATAATTAAATTTCTTCTTTATTTACATACAAAATCGTAATTTAAACTCAATTTAAGTAAGTAATTAATGAGAAAATCAATTAAATAGAATTTCCATAATAATAATTTTATATAGAATTGAACAAGAAAGAAATAATTTAATTAAAAACACAAAAGGTAAAATAGATTGTTTAATTTGAAGTTTGAACTGGTTTTGAACGCAAAACAATTGTCAAGGCATGTCTAAAGTTTAAACGAGGGCATTCAAAGCACCATCTTTAATGAAAAAAGATATATAGCTTATGTGTTTTGAATCGATTTGCCACACTCACCACCTTAAGAAATTAATCTAGTACGAAATTATTGTATGTAGATACTTTCGTAATTGTTATCAATATGTGAAACTCGTTTAGATCGTAATATGGGTGAGATAAGCCAGTAGAAGTATGGGTTTGGAAAAAAGGGGCTGCACCCGAACAATATTTACTTCATTAAACAAGAATATTCTGTATAAAGTTAAATTAAAATTTATGGAAATTAACAAATACCGTGTTCGGGGAGGAGTAAGAATATGCTAAATCTTCTTCTACTTCTTTATCTTGACAGAAAGTTGTTTATTTAAAGGCTTTTCCTCCAATTGATAAATAGCCCACTCGGACCTTCTCCGGATGAGATTTATGAAAATTGAATATTTTTCTATATTATTTTCAGCTTGAAATTATAACTTGAATACCTTTTAAAAGTAATTATATTGGTATTTATATTATTATTATGTATTAATTATCTTTTTTTATTATTCAGAAAGATAAATATGTGATGAGTAAATGAAATAAAAATTTTCAACTGTTACAATGCATTTTTGATATATCTCGAAAGATTTTAAGATACGTTAGATTTGGTTAAATCTGTAACATAAACGAGTAATGACTATTGTAAAAACTACCATTGAATAAATTTAAACTCTTTAATTCTTTAGTTGTTTCAAGCATTCTAAGCTTGAACTTAATAAGTTAATTTACCGCTTTCCTACATCCTTTCAAATGTTAGTTTCCTTCAGCGAATTAGTTCGGTTTGTTGACAAACGGTTTCTGTTCTTTAATTATGACGGCCAGTTAAGATGAGCTGGTGAAGAAGCGGCAACTTGAAAGTTTACTCACCGATTGGGTTTGTTTGAATTTCAAGTCGAGCTTAAACCGGACGGTTAACATTTCCATTCAAGTTAAATTGATTTATTTTACATACATCTGAAAAGGTAAGAATACCAAACAAATCAGTGTTAGGTGTGAAATTATCCGCATTGACTTGATAGTGGTGAGATTTTTTTTCAAGGTTCGTTCTTTATTTTATAATTCACAGCTAAACGAGTCAGAGTAAAAATATACTCGTAACGCCCATAAACAAAGGAATCGCTCGTGCTTCGGGCTCTTTCAACTTGACTTTTAATATTGCATATTTCTGAGAAGAGGTAACACAACCCTTTTCCACCCCATCAATGTCACCTTGCCATTTAAGTGGCTACCTCATTTTGACGACATGGAAGCACCCCCTCGCTCGTTTACTTCCATATTGTTGAGTAAACTCGTTTTTAATTATTATCTAAAGCTGACGAGAGAACCACCGCCGTTTCTTACGCGCCAAAAGATTTTTATTTGTCAAAGTCCTGTTCATGAATAGACCGAGTGAAAGGTGAGACAAACTTAGTGACGCTAGACGCAGAGTACAGTGAGTGAAGCTCGTATTTCTATTTTTATACAGGTACCTTTATATTTTTTTCACCTTATTTTTTTCTCACTGACAACACCAGCAAAGTGGTGCTTTATTAAACAAAAAGTAAAATTTTTGTTTTAGAAAATTGTGATTAAATTTTTTTTTATTTTATTAAACAACCTTTTATAGCAAACATTATCGATAGCTATTGAAGTCCTTTTTTATAATACATGTAAGTTATTGTGTTGTTTACTCGTATCGGGCTGTTTCTGGGTGAGATATAGAGGCATTATTCAAATATACATATTTATCTCAATATTCGAATTCGGGTAAACATACTTTTCAACTAATAAAAAGTATTTTCGGTTCGATTGTAAACACGAAAACGCTATACAAATATGAATTTCCAGAGCGTTTGTGTATTATTTGCTGGCAATAAGTCATATTTTAGTTGCGACTAATCTGATTGAAGAAAACTAAAGCTCAAAGTTAAACTTATAGATAGAAAAATGGTAAAATTTTTATCACTAAGCTGAAAGTTCTTTTGTATATTTTTTATCATATCTTACATGAAATATTTAATGGTTGGAAGGTTGTTTGAAAACAGTTAAAATTATAAAGATTAAAACAGCTTCTGTATTAAAATACATAAAATTTAAAATTATAAACTAACAAAAATTGAGTGAAAAGTGAGAATTTATAGAACTAGATAAGTCGCTGATGACCTTGAACGTTTCAAGCGACTATAAATAACAAAACAAAAATCTAAAAGTTTCACTTTTTATCTCTTTATTTAACACAATGCCGTGATAGATTGATAAATTTAGAGATTCACTATTTGACTTGATTTTTAAGCTACTTTATTTTACTTTGGTTTGAAAATAAACTCAAGCTAAATTTTTTTTATATAATATTAATAAGCTAAATGTATTTTTGTGATCAACCTGACATCTACATTTTTCAATCTGAAAGCACAAATCTAAAGTATTTGGTCCCAAAGAGGTTTCGCAAAAAGAAAAACTATGGTAGTAGCTTGGAAAATGTTTTAAAATACCAGAATGTTGAATTCAAATAAGACAAAATATTTACTGACCAAACGAAAGAGAGAAATAACGGCATAGTCGCGCGTCACGAGGTGAGGCCGATTGGCGCAAAAAGTGTTTGAATTTAAAGTCTAAAAATTGTGTAGTTGACACGTACTTAACAGTTTGTAATCAAATCAATTAATCATCGAGAACGAGACGCTACGTATAATATTTCTTGTTTTCAAAATTAAAGCCAGGGTTTTAAATTATTCGTAGCTTACGTAATTGCGATGAAACTGGAACTACAAACAATAATATCACTGTATTAATATGCGTTAAGGAAAAACTTTTTTTGTTAATTGAGATCAATTCATAGTTTTTAGTACAAAAGCTTATTTATATCTGCAAGAAAAGCACACAACCTGTTTTGTGTGGATTCAAATTTTCTTAGAAACAATACCATGATTACAACCCAAAGAATGGTCTCAGTTGTCAATGACTCGAGTTGGCAACAGCTCAGCTTTTAAAATCTCTAGTTGTGAAGAGAAAATGTGTACAAATTTTGTTCTTCAGTGTACTTTATCAATTTAAATTCACAAATAATGATTTTACAATTAAAAATGAGGCTAAAAATCTCCTACCTACTTCGTGGTAAAAGAAAAAAAAACAACTCTCTTAAATCGAAATAGCGACTTTCGAATACAAATAGTGACTATTTACTATTTTGTAATGAAAAGTATACCACCAAATTCAAATAGTGGTATACTTTTCACTACAAAATTGTGAAAAGTCACTATTTGTAGTCGAAAGTCACTATTTCGATTTAAGAGAGAAGGAACAGCTAACTTCGGAAGGATACTAATTTTTTTTTTGGCTGTTTTAGAGTGCGTTAAAATCTCAGATCTTCTCACGACAATCGCACGACTGCACACAGAAAATTTTTTTAGGTCATGTAAATCTTAGATCTCAGTACCACTGTCGCATGTAGCGGAGAGCAAACTGCTCTAACCACTGCGCCACTATGTGGACTGTTTTTGTTCGTGTAGAAGAAAAGAAGTGTGATAAGTGGATCAAATGTATAATTTAAAAACATATTTAGTAAAAAGTGCTGACTATAAATAAATTAGCATAACGTTATTTTTTATTTTAAACCCAAACTTGTTATTTTATTTATTTATTTTCTTGAAGATTTAGTGATTTATTATTTTTTTCTTCGTCATATCCTGAAACTCAAAACGCATATTATTCTCATAGTAATCCTTTATTGTCAATCCTTGTTTGGAAAATTTTCAGCTTCTCGTCCATGCGAAAGCTTGTTACATTTTCACTCTATGCAAATGAGAGCATTAACGTCCAACTTTCTCGGCTCTCAACCTTTACCGAACTTGAATTCCCTTTGGTCATCCCATCGCCTGCCTCGTCGACGAACTTTGCCTAATTTATCTTACGTAGAAAACCCGTTTCAAATTTTATAATGCCGCTCTCTCTTTGACTAGTGACTTGTACAACTCCAGCAGCACCTTTTCAAGTGCTTGCAAACGATAAAAATTAAGGGATGTGTCGTCTCGTGTTAAACTTGCAATGTGTTACGTTTCATCCGTGTTTTCCACTTGAGATTTTTTTTTTGTTATATAATTTCGTTAGAAATCTAGTTTGGAAGTGAGCTTAAAAATATTTTGTTCGCTCTAATTGTTTCCTATTATTTTCTTTCGTTGAACACACGGGTGCTTGGTGGATTTAACTCGAAAGTTTCTCCGGTTTAATTTGATGTGATTTATACGAGCTTAGCATAGATATGTAATATTTTAGAATAGATTACACGTGGCTGTATAATAATTAAGGTGAACGACAAGAAGAATGGGGGCGGTCTTGTGTACGCTATCCCGTTCGCGTAGCTTGTTTGCTTTCCTGTTGGAGAGATAAGGGAATAAATCATGATAGCTCAGCAGCGATAGGACCGGATAAAAATAAACAAGGCGTTTTAACACACTCGCAACAAACAGAAAACAAGATGTTTTCAGAACGAACGAAATCAAGATTCTCGTATATCACACACGCCATTGACTCGAACTTTATTCTTTTCTCGTTAACATAAACCAAAAGATTACATGCAATTTGGGATAACCATCTAGCCATCCGCCTAATATATATAAATCCATGAGTATTCCTGTCAGAGGGAACATGTTAATTAATACTGAATTTGACCGGAGCAGGTCACTGCTGCCTTTCAAATTCCCAACCCATTTCAGCCCTTTGAACGCCTTCACTCTCGTTCCCGTCAAATACATATATTATTATGTTGGTTCATCCTCATCACACAAAATTCGCATTGTTTGAACCGAGGTGAAGCTCATAGATTTATTACCGTCTCTAATCGTATTTTGTTTTGCATTGAGCTCGATGTTCGAGTCGTTAGTGGGTTTCGACGAGTACATATTGTGGGTTTATCGTTTTGTCGGAATTGTCGGAATCTTTTCGTTTGGTTTCATTCGTTATTATTTAAGTGAGTACGAGAAATTTTGATTTGTATAATGAAATAACAGACATGAAATTCATTTAGAAATATATTTTGAAGAGGGAAATGAATATCTACAAATCCCTAGAAATGTAAAACTTTTCATTTCTTAAGAAAAGGTATAAAAGCTATGTACTCTTATATGGTTTATAACTTTAATTGAAATTTAAAATTAACGAGGTATTAAGTAATTTAAAAATTGAGTGTGCTTGTGAACCACAAACTAGAAGTATAACTTCTTTCACTATCTTAATATATGTAACATAGGTTTTCACATTTTAATCAATATTTTAAATATTTTTTTAACATTTTTTTTTAAATTGTTTTCATTATCGGTTAAGCAGGCTAACACTCTCATCCATATCAAGCCATAAGAGATGTATATAAGACAATGGGCAATGAGAGAAAGAGAGAAAGAAAATATACCGGCTATGTAAACTCTCTTTCTCTTCTCTCTTTTTGTCTTTACCAACGTATGTCTTTCCTCTCAACTTCGATCGCCTCGCCAGATCACACTTTTCGTAACGCTTCTGTAACACATTCACTAATTTACTCCCCAAGTCCAGCGCGTATAATGAAGTTATCCTTCAAAACTTCACTCATTTTTTATAGTTTTTCATATTTATTTGTTTTTAACCTTTTTTTCTTTTTCATTTAAAATTCATATCTCAGTCTTCTTCACTAGGTCATTTATATTTGTAAGATGCAAAAACCATTTGGGAATACACTCGTAAAATTTACATCTTTTATGAGTGTTAGTTGTGAAACTAACACGGGTAAATACTTGAAAATGTAAGTTGTAACCATCGCTAAGTTTTATCAGAATTTTACTCTTTATATTTTTTTTAAATATTTTTCTTTGAACTTTTAGTTTTTGATTCAGCGAGAGCAAAAATTTTATAGATGTTAACACGCATCCATAATTGATTTATTGAGGGTAATAATATTTTATTTATTTAAGATAAAATTCCTATTCTGTATATGTAATTAACAATAAGCAGTGAGCTAGCATACATTTGTAGATAATAATATTAAAAGCAAAGTGATTAGGTCTTTTTATGGAACATAAAAGTAAGAAGAAAAGAAAAAGCCTAACCTAATAAAACTCATAGAAATAATATTGTAACGTTTTTGCGGGTTCTTACATTTGTGTTTAATGACGACAAATTTCTTTTTAACAAATGTTTATTTACTTATCTTACACTATTTACACTTATTAACTACATGTCAACAATGGTTTAGTTCACTGTTTAACAAGTCAATTTTCACAGTCACTTATTCACTAACTGTCACTGTTTATATGTCACCAAATACACTGCACTGTTACACTGTATTTAACAATGTTCACAATTTATTTAACACTCGCGATTCACTGTTTACGATTTATCACTTCCGATTTATGTTTCACTGTCGTTAATGATTTATTTAAGACTGAACTGCGTGTGCTTGTTTTCCGCTTAAATAGGAACTCAGGATTCTACTAGAACATTCGATTTTAGTATTCGGTGCCAGAAATTTCCATTCTTTTCTCTAAACTTTTTATTTTTCTTGGAACATTTCATTTTATTGTTTCTATTCTGTCATTCCTTCACCCATAAAGAATAACACAGAAAAGTCTAGACGCTTCGCTCTTTTTTAATTCACCGAGTAATCCTTCTGGTCAAACCCTCGCGCCACGGGTGGTTCAAGAGAACTTTCCTGGAAATTTCGTAACTCTCTCCTATCCTATTACCACGTCGCTCCCCAACTGAGTAGTTGATTGGCTTTGCCCACCTACGGCTGAGATAATTTCAAGAGCGGTGACACTCCCAATCTCACAAAATGGCGACACTCCTCCATTTAGAAGCTTCTTAGATTGTGACAATATCATTAAGAGTAGAAGGAAGAAATTGTTTAACACAATGGTTTCCAGCTTTGCTTCGTGGATCCTTAAGGTCCACGGTGGATCCAATTAACAAATTTATCGTAACGTAGTAGTATTAGTCAGAAATGGATTATGCTTATAGAAGTGTAGCATAAGCTACCATATTACTCATTTACATAATTTTTAAGCCGTAATTTTTTTGTAAAATCGTTTTTAAAGGATTCACAAGATATGTTATATGTTTTTAATGTCTTTGTAAAAAAATTGGTGGTCACTACTTTTACATACTGATGCTGTGATGTTATTTTACAAATATGCATTTTCATATATTTTCCATGGAATTTTTTCCATAAATAATATTTAAATAGAATTCAAACAGAAAGTGATTTAAAAACTAAAAAAAAATTTTCCAAGAAAAATTGGAAGCGAATTTATGTAAAGGGTCTTTCAACAAGGACGGGTCGATGTTGAAATTAAATAAAACAAGCTGTATGTGAGATATTATAAAATTTTTTTTTTTATTTGAAAGGCCCATTTATGCCATTATTTATAAAATATTACATCGTTTAAATGTCCACCGCGGCTTCGAACGGTGGCACGGATCCGAGATAACCAATTTTCAATTACTCTACTGCATAGATCCGGCTGAATCTGAGCGATGGCCTGCGTTATGTTGACTTTCAGGGCATCGGTTGATTGCGGATTATTGGCATAGACCTGTGACTTGAGAAAACCCCACAAAAAAAAGTCTAGCGGGGTCAAATCGCATGATCTTGGTGGCCAATTCACGTCAACTCTGTGAGAGATAACCCTACCCTCGAACCGTTCATGCAGAATGTCCATTGTGTCGCTCGCTGTGTGGCACGTAGGGCCGTCTTGTTGAAACCACAAGTTATCCACGTCCATATCGTTCAATTCAGGCCAAAAGAAATTGTTGATCATTGATCTGTAGCGCACGCCGTTGACAGTAATGGCCTCGCCATCATCGTTTTCGAAGAAGTACGGACCAATGATGCCGCCGGACCACAATTCGCACCAAACAGTTACTTTTTGTGGATGCATTACCACCTGGTGAACCTCATGTGGGTTGTAGTCGTCCCATATATGGCAATTTTGCTTATTTACAAGACCATTCATCCAAAAATGCGCCTAGTCGCTAAAAATGATTTTTCGGCCAAAATGGAGATCCTCTTTCAAACGTTCTGTAGCCCAGTCAGCAAACAAACGGCGTTTTCTATGGTCATTAAATTTCAGCTCCTAGGTCAGTTGGATCTTGTACGGGTGTAGGCCCAAGTCCCGACGCAAAATTCGCCAAGTTGAAGTCTGCGAAAGGCTGAGTTCTTGTGCACGGCGAGAAACCGACTGCCTTGGAGTCTTCTGCACACTCTCACGGACCGTAGCGATGTTCTCGGCTGATTTGGCGTTCCTTTGACGTAAGGATGTTGGTTGGTTGTTTACCGAACCAGTCGCCTCGAATTTGGTCACCAAACGTTGGAGAGTCGACTTTGAAGGGCCACCGCGTCTGCCGTAAAATAGACGTAATGCGCGCAACATTTGCACTAACGAACACTTATTTTGATAATAAAATTGTATCATTTGGACGTGTTGCTGAATCGTGTAACTTGCCGTGGTGATTTGGCATCAGTAACTGAAGAAATAACAACGCATTTCATAGATGCCGCCAAAACAACATGGACGCCACAAACTATCAACATCGACCCGCTCTATTTGAAAGACCCTTTATATAGTATACTGTGAATTGCATTGAAATGGCAGCAAAAAGGAAAAAAAACTATGCAAAGCTTTGGTTATGATTGATGAGATTTTATTTTTTACACAGAAAAAGCTGTAAATACATGTTTTAATAATAACAGCTCGCAGAACTGAAAAGAATAAAGAGATTAAAGCTTTTGTTTGCCTTAAAATTTTTCTGGAAAATATTCTCTTATTTATATATTCAAGTCCGAAAAATCTCCATGGTTTCGCGTCTGAAGTTGAGCTTTCCTAATGAAAGGATTGTAGCTTTGAACAAATCATGCGTTCGGATGCGCCTTATCGCCGCTTTTAAACTCCCTATCCCCAGCGGGGATACGGCGAAACGGCGTCCCGTGGGAGAGCGCGTAAACGTGTGCGTTTACATATATATACGGAAACATTCCACTGGCTAGCGACCTTTGGAGCGAGAGGGAGATAAAGTCCGCACGCACGCAACGCACCAACTAACCAACAGCGATATTATAAATAACGCTCTGAAATTACTAACGTGGCTCTATTTACATTTTACCAAGATACTGTCCTGATAGCGACGTTGAAATATTAATAAATCTATTTTAATTGCATACAAATTTACGAGTTATTCGTGTAACTGCGTAAATTCGTACCAACAAGGGGCCAAACTCGAGCTCAAATCCACCAACCAAAATTTATTTGGAAGCCTTCCAAGAGAAATCGATCTCACCTACAACTAACAACTAAATTCAAATGATAATGTGTAAAATTTTCAATTTTTCAAAATCAAGTTCGTGTTTAATTACAATCAATCAAAACCGCAAACTAACGTTTATAATTTGAACCGTGAAACAAAATCTTAAGATATTTTCTTAGCCGAATTTTCCTTTTTTTTTGGTAACTCTAATTTATGGAAATCACAGGTTGTTTGATGCATAAAAGAATTTATCAGTCTGCAAACACCACGATTAAAATTTATGCACCCGAGCTGCCATTTAATTCTACCGGGCTTGGCCTTTGATGTATTATTTTATTATGACGTTAGAAACACAGTTAATTAGCACACAAACATCATAAATTTTGACGATTTTTATCTTGCTTTGTGAAAAATTTACAAAAAAAGGGTCTGTGACTTCTTTTCATTGGTTTTAGTGTTATTATTTTAGCTCAATAATTTTATTTCAAATTTTTATTTTTTTTTCTGTTTATGTGGTTAAGGATACCTTAAAAATCTTATTAACACCCAACATAAATAACTATGAATTGTTATGTTTTTCAACGAAGATCTTAAAACTATATATAATTCTTAAACCTCTCGATGGCAATTTTTACAATAGTAACAATATTTATACTAAATTGTAACGGGATTTCTCAAAACATTATGGGCTCACGTTATGGGTTGTTTTAATTTTTTGGAAATATTTGCTAAATGTTTAACCATGTTAACTATGTTTGTAACCAATGTTTAACTTTATTTAATTACACTCAGTGATTAATAATTTGTCACAAGTCACTATTCAATTACTTTTTGCTTTGATTGGCTCCGAAATTCACTTTTACATTGTTCACTGTCTTGTTCAGACTCACTGAATTATTTCGATTCACTGATTCAGTCTGGCTGGCTCTATGTACGATATTTATAAAGGCAATCCAAATTGCTCGAAGTACTTGCAAAAAAATTATCAAGGTTTAATATTCATTTTGAACGTATTCAATATAATATTATATTATTCAAAAGCGTACCTTAGTGCTTTTGACGTTCTGTTTTATTGAATTTTGAGAATTGCGTTTGGAATATGAAAATATATAGCGTTATTATTGAAGTGACTTCCTGTAAATTTATTGAGAGTTGCGACTCACTCATTTTTTTCTATTTCTACTTACTTTTAACATATTTATGTTCTTCAAAGATATGGCAAAGGTACTTTAATATCAAATATTTATTTTAAGTTCTATTTTTACTGCTGCAATATTTATGATATTATTTTTAATAGTAAAAATTTTTGTCTGCTTGAGATTAAAATCAATGTTTCATAAGATGATGAACTGCTTCTTTTTATTTAATTTACATAACTGACAACAGAGTGTAGCTAAGAAAATAAGTTGTATAACCAAAGAGGCCCACCATAAACCACGTAGCTCACTCTAACAGGGAGGGGGTATGCTTTCATGTTGTGTGGCTATAGGTAATACTAGGTAGTCAACATTACGTTACACCGTTGGGGAAGGGGTAAAAAGTACGAAAAACGCGTTAGGTACGTGGTGGATAATGGATGGCTCAAAACCTAAAAACTTAAAAAATATGAAAATAACCAAAATACTCCTACTAGAATTCAAGAAAACAAAATGCATGAAAAACTACAATAATAATAAAAGCAAAATGTCGACGTTCTTACATAACGTAAAAGTCACTTCAATACGGATATCAAATAGCGAATACATAAATACAATGAAAACTAAATGCTAAGAACGTTTTGAAATATCGTATACAATTAAGAAAATTTACTTACGAAAAACGCACTGAGTTTGCTGTTTAATTCATTTTTATTTTTATTTTTTAATGTTTTTTTTTTTTTATAGATAACGAAATCTTAAAGAGATGACTAAAGCTGATTCTTTTAATGGAAGCCATGAATGAAATTTTTTTAGAAAAATAAAAAAATACATTTTATGACTTAGAATTTTTTTTTGGACATTCCTGAATTCACTGGTATGACCAGTTTGGTTTTCTGGTTGTTAGAAATAACTTTAAAAATTCAATTCGTAAATAATTTTGATAAGTATTTTTGATGAGCTTCCAAACTGATTGCGGAATTAGCATAGTGCATATTAGTTGCCAAATCAACCCTCGCCTCGTCCGGTGTTTCTGCAGATCTTGGCGTCTCAAAGCTTATTGACGAACGATTATCATCAATATTCGATTTTTCCTACTCTTCTTGTCGTCTCCTGTCCGTGAAAACTTTTTTTTTCTTTTTGAAAATAGATTTCGGCTTAGTCATTTTGTAATACAATATAAAATAGGTTCTCAAAATTAAAATCAAGCTTCAACAAAAAATAAATACAGAAATTGGCGTCGTTTTACTAAACAATAAGGAGGTTTTAAAAAGATTCACTAACATAGGACCGACTTTCGATAATTCTAACATCTGTTTTTACCGATATGTAAAGAGAAAAAATGATTCATCATTCTCAAAGACCGGGAATTATGAATGTCGCAGTATTTTGGCTCTCCTGTAAAATCATACTTTTCCGATAAAAATCCCGTTTTCTCTTAAAGTACTCAATCGATTACTACGATTTTTATTTTAGTACAAAAATACGATACGAAAAAATTTCAATTAATTTCAAAAAAATTTAAACAAAAAGATAAAATCATAGACAAAACTGTCTACCATAATTCGTGAACACAATGCAATGAATAGGAATTCAAAATTTAATTAAAATTAGTTAAATAAATTCCGAGAAAACGGGCCTCAAAGTTACTATAATTTCGCTCATGATTACACCCACTTTAGTCTTCCCTCGAGAAACCTCAAATGACCATTTATAAGTTTAAATATTTACTGCGACATGTCACAGACATTTTTTTTCCATTAAATTTGCTATTGGTCAAGAGAACAAAAATAAAAACCACGGTTGGTTAACAAATATAAATAGAAAATATGTAGGTAAATATCGATAACAACAGAATTATATGTTTTCAGCTAATATGTATAAACGAACCCCTATCATTTACCCCAGAACTTCCTTTTTTTGGATTTTTCCAGAAGAAAGTTGGAAATAAACAATTACATTAATGGGTCTTAAAACTAGCAAGTTTTAAGTTTAAGACAATCGTTGGAGTCGTTTTCGAAAAAAAAGCAGACTCAAAAACCCATAGAATAAAGTGGACTTCCTGTCAACTGATTTCAATCAAAAGCTTTACAGCATAGTTGGATGTAAAGATATGAAGGCGAAATTCCAAGTATGGTGAATTTCGGATAAAGCTTTCGATACGATATCGCTGTTTAACAAAGGCATACACAAATATTTTCTTGTAACCATTTTTTTGGATTTAGGGGACCTGAAACGTATATTTCCGGTGAAAACTCGAAATCGAATAAACGACCCAATTACAATACTTCCTTTAATATTTTGTAACGAACAGCGATAGAAAAGCATAGAAGATTCCAGATTCTTCCACCAAACTTCATTAATAGACATCTAAGTAGTTTTTTTTTCTCAAACGGTAAATAGTTTTTAGAAGAATCGTAACAAAACATTTTTAAAGTAGTTTAAACTGGTTTAAAGTTCTTTTCAGTTATTTTTTTTTTTTTTTTTTGGTGTTTTAAGTCGCTTTAACATCTTAGGTCATATTACGACTGTAAAAGCACAGAGAATTTCTGTTGGTCATTTTTTTTTACTAAGATCTAGGATACAACGGGGATCGAACCAGGAACCACTTGTCGCATGAAGCGGAGAGAACTACTAACCACTGCGCCAATAGGTGGTTCTCTTTTCAATTATTATTTTTGATACAAAATATAGTTTTAAAAAATTCAATGCGAGGTTTTAGCTCAAACATAATGTTTCTTTGTTAGCTGTTTCACAACTAAAATACAAATATGTATGCGATTTGTGAAAAGTGATGACTAAAATTGGTCTTCGTCTTGCAGTCTGGGTTTTGGTTTTGCTTTGCTCATTATACTATTTGTGGAAATACATGGTAAAACGTCTGTTCTAGATGAAAATAACACTCTACAGATACAAGTTTTGCGCAGGCGACAGTTATGACAACTTTTTAAAAAATTGAACACAATTTGTAACGTAAATGTACGGTTTAATTGCTACCTGGAACAGACCTTTAGTCTGTCTTAAAAGAAAATGACAGAGAAGAGCTTCATTTTCAGCATGCTAAAAGTCCTTAATTATAGAATATCTAAGCATTGACAACTAGACAAGGAATTGAAATTATCTCTGTTCCTTAAATATTTTGAAAACCTTAATTTCTCGTAGAAAACATATAGCGTGCAATATTAAAACATGTTTAATTATAACAAATATATTGTTTTCTCTAGAATCACCACAAAGATATACAAGGGATGAAAACCTTAGCAATTGAAAAATAGCATTCTTATAATACTGGACATCAAGCCGCATTTACACGATGCCAGTTGAGGAGACAATTGGCAGAGGACAGCTTACTGGTATAAAATTATTGGCTACGTGTAAACACCTCTGGCCAACAAGCTCTCATTCAATTGGATTGGCCTCAGACATTCACGCAACTGGCCCCGCCAATTGTCTCCTCAACTGGCATCGTGTAAACGCGGCTACAGTCCAGTAAGAAAATAAAATATTCTACAAGCTTGGTTCTTAATTGGTGGCTAATTGAGCATAATCTAATCCAGTGGTTTTCAAAGAGTGAGTCCTGATTCTTAAGAAGGTTGAAAACCTTGACCAAGTCAACGTTTCTTAATTAAAAATATTATCATTAAACCAGTGTTTCTTCAACTTTTGTTCTAAAATATGATAAATTATAGATGCCTGGTATTAGAAATGGGTTATTCTGGTTCTTTCATACAATTTGAATATATTTTCTTACAAAGAATTGAAATTATATAAAACATATTATGTTCATCTTTTTCCTGGTACCAAATAATTTTTATTTCTAACAAAACATTTCTATTGTTTCAGGTAAACTAGAACTCAAATTTCAAGAATAACTACAAAATTGACAGCTTTTCAACAACACTAGAAATAAGAAGAATTCAAACGGTCTGTTGGGACCAATTTCAAAGATATATTTTAAGGTTTCATGAAATGTAAAAGGTAAAGTTCATAATATAGGCATCATTTTATCTCTTTTGTGTTTACGACTACAATAAAACGTTAGAGGCCCGAATTATTAACTTATTTAAAATGCATTGTGTCAAAGATTCCTTGTGTCACCCCAACCGGTGACGTGCCCTCACAAAATTACTTTTAACTCGTTGAATATTCGGTCATAACATCCCCAATGTTTAATTTAAAAAAATTGTCATTTAATTTAAGTCTGCGAGTAACGGAAGCTTTGAAAAATGAAATTCAAATTAAATGCAATAAGCAAAGAAAGCGTTTATGGGAACAAAGTGAAGACAATGCAAGAAGAAGAACAAAGTTACTTCTCTTGTTTGGTTTTATATACAATTCTCTCTTGTTTCTACCTCAAAATCTATGTTCACACATACAAGCACAGTGCAGCAAAAGTCGAGCTTTGCAGGCTTTTGACAATGATTGTGACCATATGTTTCAGAGAGAGCTCTTTTTTCACCTCGTATGAATTGCAAGCGAGCGTTCTGTCGTTTTTCAAAGCATAACGAGTTTTACAAAAAAAAGTTAATAAGAAAATTTCACTGAGAAACATAACAGGAACAAGAACGTTTATTTAAAAGCTGCCGGAGTCATTTATGTTTATTTCGTTTTAATATAAGCGTACTTGTACCAAAAATTTATTTTTCTAATTAAAAAAAAATCATTGTGTTTAATGAAAAAAATGTTTGTAACTACTGATTTTAATGTGACTCTAATATATTTTTATCGTTAGTTAAAACTGACGAATATTCTACGTAGAAATAAATTTTTGAATTTTGACCAAATTCATATTGGTTTATTTGTCTAAATAGCTTATGTATATAATGTTTTATCACCCAAGAAATAATCAAATACACAATCATACCGTTTGATAAACGTGTTTTATAAAAGTTTTTCCAACTGAATTCCGCAAGTCAATAAAACACAATCGAGGGAGTTTAATGTTTTACGACCACTTTTATTATCGCTGGTCGGGGAAAAATTTTTAAAGAAAATCATAAATTATTGCTATACGTGTTTGTAAAAATAATACAAAAAAGAATCAGACTTCATATGAAATATTAAGATCTAGTTTATGAAAAACTTATCGTTTATGTTTCAACTATAAATCGTGCAATCGTTTCATAATTTTTTTGTTTTGGTTTCTTATTATAGAATTCATACACTGTGAAAGTTTACATGGAAGAATTCCAAGCTTTCAATGATATTTAGTTGAAATTTTAAAAAATAGCTCATAAAGCCAAAAAAAAATTTTTAATTTTGTTTTTTTAAGAAAATTGTAAAAATTTCTTTTGTTTTTCTTTTTTACCTTTTTCACTGAACTTTGCTAAGCTACTTCAAAAACAATTCTTTAATCTTTCAAGAATCAGAAAAAATAGCCTATAGAATAGATAACGATTTATTTTCTTCCCACGTTTATTTAGTTTTATGTGCCTGTGTTGGCAGAACTTATAATCGATATTTTAACCACTTTGCTTGTTTTATAACGAATGTTGTAGATATGTTCCAAGTGCGTTTAAATGCCACATTATGTATGAGTCTAAAAGTTTGGATTAATTCTTACCATTTTCGTTTCAAAAAACCTAACAACATAACCAGTAATAATCCAGTAAGCACAAAACGTCCTACAATGTAACAATTGCGTAACATGCTTTCGTTATGTCACTGTTACGTAGTTGGACGTTTTGTACTCACTGAGAATGCAGTCCAATTTAAGAACATACATGGGCCAATAACGAACAGCACGAGTAAATAATATAACAAACAAATTTAATCTGCCAATTAGTACAATAACTTCTACGAAATGACTTGACACTTAATCATTTTACATAAATACATATATACTGTAATATAAACCAATACAACCCAAATTTGGTCTCACTCGGACAATAGAATGTGAATGTTGAGGTTTTTAAAATACATGCATTATAGATAGAAACTCATTGAGTCAAGTAACTGAACATTTTGTGTAATGAGTTCTTTTTAAAGTGAATTTTTTTTTACATCTTTTCAAATTTTTTGGCCTGTCTTTAGCATGTCGCATGTTACATTATCGGCAGAGAATCGGTAAGTGTTCGGCAGAGCTCGTATACACATTGTTAGCTATATACCATGTCGTTTTACCAGGGTTGTTACGCGAGTTATTACTAAATGGCTATTTTCCTCTCCATTACAACGCAACGTTTTAGTAAATTATAAGTTGTCATTAATTGTCAATAATTTTTGCATTGGTATTTGTGTGTTTTGATCAGTGTATTGATATAAATGTTGTTGTTCACTTGAACATGATAGACAAAGATACAGCTAGTGAGAATAATGTGAAAATATCCGACGGTGAATAAATTTTTTCGCCGTAAAAGAAAAATTGCCGACAGAGCTCGTGCTTATAGAATCAGGAAAAAAGGCTCTTAGTGAGTTTATTTAATTTTTATAGTGAATTTATTAGAATTATTCCAACTTTCTGCTGGTGCATATGTTTATGTATGTCGGAGCGATAGGTTGTTTACTGTGATGTTTGGGTTAGTGTGTAGCCCTTTCGTTCAGATTGAACATGATATTCTTGAAGTAACGTTACAATAAATAACAACAGGCAGATGATCGGTTTAACAATAATCAACAAATTCAATAATGAAAACGTGCATTGCTTCACTTACATCGTGGTTTTGTAAAAACCACACAATATATTTTTTTAATTTGCGTTGTTTCGTAATCTGTTCTAAGACAATGAGCTGTTGAACGTATGGACGGGACGACAAGGTGCTCTAATTTGGGTGCTTTCTACGTATTACATGTAGGGCAGCTCCAGAAATGTCAGATGCTTCAGTCTTAGTCTCCTCGCTGTTATCCTGTAGGTTCATATCTAGGTGGCTCTGATGATCATTTAAGCGCCCTTGGTATTGAGCGTTGAGTCTTGATGCCTCTTCCTTAATATTCGCAATGTCTAAATCTTTATGGACGTCGAAGTTTGTGATATACCAAGGGGCATCAACGATAAGACTCTTACACAAATGTCTTAGACTTAAACTTCTGCATTATTTCAATATTAGAGCTGCTGGCAGTTCCCTAAAGTATTCTATACGTCCAGACCATTTCTAGGACGGCTTTAGAGATCATTAGCTTGCTTTCCAGGGACAGGTACGATCCGCACCGTAATAGCCACTATACCTCTCTTGGCTTGGGCCCTAGTTGTTTGCGCTTTTTAGTGATATATTTGCGCCATGTGAGTTGTCGGTCCAAGTAAATTCCGAGAAACTTATTAATGAAGATGTGAGGGCAAGTACCGACGGCACGTCACGTGTACCAACTTGTCTTCATTATTTTTTTTATTTTCTATCGGTGGAACCATTCCTGGAGCATATTTAAGGCATCTTGTAGTTTTATATGGCAGCTGTGGGGCCATGATCGCTTGCTAGGACCGCCGTGTCATTGGCGAAGGTAGCCATTTTGTAGTCATTTACGATTGGCATGCCCACCGTGTATATTAAGTATAGGACTGGTCCCAGGGTGCTACCCTGTGGAACCCCCAATGTTATTTGAAAAGTAGTTAATTCCACCTCTTTGAGTTTAACGAAGAATTTTAGATTTGTTAGGTCCGCCTTGATGACCTTGGTGAGTGTAATGAGTTGATCTAAACATTTTAACTCTGAAATGAAATAACATGAACAGTCAATGCTTTGTTAAACTGGACATTATTATTTGACTTGAGCTTGACTTGGTTTGAAGTCAAATTTAGATCAAATGGATTGATGATTAAGTGAATATTGTTTAATTTTTGATATTTATCTATAAACATTTTATGTGTAAGGATTTTGATAAATTTTACACATTATATTGATAGAGGCTTACTGTTCATAGAAACGTGTTAATATAACAAACAAATGCGGAAAAAATGTTTCTGCATATCATAATATGCATATTTTGATTGATGCCTCATTTACTGTACTATGAACTCTTAAAAAAACTTGAAAAAAGCTTCAACTTATAGACAACCTATCTTCAAAAATCAGTTAGCTTTTTTGGGATGAAAACAAGAGGACAGTGCCCTTTTTAGCTTACAGAGACCAAAAAAATCAATTAAAGTTTCAATTATTAGAAAACTCAAGCTTAGATAATCGGATGGAAAATCAAGATTACTTTTCAATTGTTTATACTGGTTACTAATAGTAAAAGTTTGTTTAAAGTTTGTTTTTGCACAGAAGCTAGAAAATTGAAGAAAGTTTTAATTTAAAATTAATTAAATTTTCTATGAAAACTTAATATTTGTGTTGAGTAAATGAAGTTTTCATTTCAATTTCCCAATCAAAACCACGGATAGCAATTAGTGTCTAGGGAAAAGATCTGACAGATAATTGATTCTTGAGAAAAACGCAGAGAATTGAATATGTCATATCATTGCCGTGTTTTTGACAAGATAATTTCAATCGTCTCGTTTTCTGCGACGCAGATATAAAGACATTAACTTCTTGATTAATTTTCTAAATAGTTCACGTTTTTGATGAGAATTCTACCTTTTGTTAAGCGAAATGAATTACACACACGTCATGTATCATTTAATCAGTGGCGTAGCTGTCACATGGCGAGGGTTAGCGATGCAGAAGGGTCTCCAAGTGTGAAAAGCTTTAGGCTATGCACAGTGAAATTGCAATGATAACATTAAAACAAATAATGAAAAAATTAAATAAAGTTTAGTAGGTAGAATGTCATAAAACCTTAAAAAGAAGATTTTATTTAATATTTCAAAATAGATAATATTTATTAGATTCTTTTCTTAAAAGACTGAAAAGGGTGCTCGTAATTTTAATTGAAAATTCGAGGCGTATGTCACGCCACTGCATTTTCGTTTATTATTTCCGGGGCAAAATTTTCAATCGTTTTGCATCGTGCTTCTTACAAAATTTGTTTGATAAGCCAAATATGTTCGTAAATGGATGAAGTATCTTTAAGAAAGAACAAAGTTCCATCAGAGATAAAGGGTTCAGGACGCGCGAGCTATTTGAATAATTTGACTTGAAACACACTCGTTTAAAACTCTTCCGAATAAAGTGTGATACGTGTAAAACGCCGTTTTCGTCAAAATAACAAGAAACTAAAATTAAATTCCTAATACGATTTAAAAGCATTGAACTGAATTGGAATTAGCATGTGAATTGTATCATCGTGTTGTCGTCATTCTGAAATAGAGACAAGTCCCCGACTTCGGGAAAAGGGATTCATTAACGTACGCTCCCCGTTTGATAATCGAATGCCTTGAAAGAGATTCTCGCTCGAATTCATTCAACAAACCGCATTATCGGTTTTATATTATTATTACAATTACGCCGTATTTTACAAACTTGAGCAATATACGGGAATATTTCAAATAGTTCAGTGCAGTTTCAATGAAGAAAATTACAAAATCGCTTTCAAATGAATATTTCGCTCATTAACTTCACTCTCGTGTGTTCGCCTTCTTGTCACCCTTTGCATTCAATGCAGCAATGAGTTGATTCAATTTAACATCTTACAAATGAACTTTGACTGAAGATTAGACTACAATCAATCGAAAACGAATGCAACTTTCACAAGAATAGTTTTAAAATATTCAAATCAAAGACAAGATCTATAAATCCTTTCAAAATATTCTTGTTTTAAAATACTTCTTACCAATCTTAGTTCAATTTTACTTCAAATTTTCTAAAATAATGTCTAGTCAAATAATCGAAGTTGACTTCAGAAAATGTATTATTGAGTTGTAAAACAATACCCTCGCTTATGACTTACAAAATTGGGTTAAGAAAAATATAAAAAAATAAAAAGAAACTCAAAATTCATAAAGAATTGAATTCCAAGTTTAAAAAATCAATTTTCTTGTTCGGTTGGAGCATTATAGATGCGACATCTGGCGTTCAGTTTGAAAATATGAAAAAACTTCGTCGAATGTTTGCCAATTTTCCTTCGGTCGAGCTTTTAAAAACATTTATAAATAATTGACGGGAAAAAGAGTGTCGCTAAAAATACAATATGTTTAATAGCACATTATCGATTAGGGAAGGTTTTTCCCCTTGTACTCATCTCATCATTTCCATTTTGTTCTTCATGATTATTTAATATGCGCTCAATCAATCATCTACCAGTTCTAATTTTTCTCATTCAAACTTTTGTATTCATCCCGATAATATTATGAAAATTCGGTTTGTTTCATTCTAAATGTTTCATTGGCAAAGAATCAATTTCAAAATGCACAAAAAGTTGTGTGAAGAGAAAGAAAATAACCGTTAAGCTGAGTTAGTGTTTCAATAGGTTTACATTATATGTGTATTTGTTTCACTGTTAAATATATTCATTAAAAAAATTTACAACTTAGTTTAGCAATTTGACGAAATGAGAGGAAGCGAGAAAAGTTCAAGTTGTTCTCACTCATAAGCTATAAATGTAATTCACTTAACATCGGGTCTAATGAATAACCATCAAAGTTTCTTCTTAATTGGTTATTTTCTCTAAGAAATGTGGTCTTGCTGAAGAGAAACGAATTTACGAGGCACTCGGTCGTTGAGCAAACATAGTCGCTTACTTGGACATCAGGAAATAAAAATGAGGAAGGCATTCGAGTTTTTCTATGATTACGTGTATGTTTTCCTTTGGTGAATGTTGGAAATATTTCTTTAGCACGTTGAAGATTGAATTTGAAATATACTTTGGGAATCTTTGGTTAGCACAGCTTCCGTTTGGACGCCTCAAGCGTTAGAATAATGAACATAAAATGGAGAGCGAAGCTTTCATTAGTAAAAGGTGTATTTCCCGTTGAAAACTGTTGGGATTAGATGAAAATTTTAGAAATATATACAATTTTTAATTGGGAAATAAGAAACAGATACGTTTTGAAGCAAACTTCAACTAGTCATCTCTCTTCTATATTTACGTTTTTTTTTTCAAATGTAAGTAGTTATTTTCAATTAAAATTGAATCTTATTATTATTTTTTTTGATTTCATTGATTTCAAAGAAGAATAATGAAAGAATTTTTATATAAATATATTTGAGACTAGCTGATACCTGCGACATCGTCTGGGTAGGTTATTATGTTAAGAACATATTTTATTTACAGAGGAAAAACATTTAAAAAATTGAAAGCAAAAATATATTAAAAATAACCGGAATGAACTAAGCGTAGAACATTTTTAACTTTATGCCACAAATTTACTCCTAAATTGCTCCAAGTGTATAGTTATTTATTAATTAATAATAATTTTTTTTTGAAATTTGTAAATTCTAAAATAAAAATTGCTATATAATCCAAAATAATCACTTATTAAGTTTTTTTTCAAAAAATTGTTTCTTAAATGCTCATCCCGGATCGGTAATTGCTCCAGGTATGTAGTTATTTAGTAATTCAATTTTTAAACTATTCATGATTATAAGATCCAACGGAAGTTAAAGACGTCATAGTACAACAAAACATGTAGGTATAGTAAAAATAATTAATTATTAGAAATATTGTAAAAATTTGATTAATAAATTATTTGCGTAATGAAAAGAGCAGATAGAGAGCTTAAAAAATAAAAATGCAATTAAAACTTATTTTGGGTTTTATAGCGCTTTTAATCCTTGAGTTTGAAATTTTTTTAAAATTTTAATCATTAATTAACTATTAACAAAACACCTGGGCCAATTGCGGGTCCGGAAATAACATTTAAGCAGCAATTTAAAAAGAAACTTAAAAAGGTAACTCTTATGTATTTTACAGCAATTCTAATGTTAAGTTTGCAAATTTTTGAAAAATAAATTATAAATCAATTTCTTTATAATAAGTTTTTACTTGGGGAAATTGCGGATTCTAAAGGAGCAATTTTTTGGCCTATAGTTTTAAAAAAAATATTTTTCGCTAACTTACTTAACTATTTCTGGTTAAAAAATATATGCAATAATAAAAGGGAGTGTTGAAATGTATAATTTGATTATTGTAACGGTTGTAAGTTAAAATGTATTTTGAATTTGTATTTACAGTAAAATATAAAAATGCTAAATAGGAAATTTAAAAAAAAGCTACAAAAAATATTTTAAAAACTGTTACAGAAATAGAAAAAAGAATTTAAAATTCTGTATTAATCTAATATCTCGCCGAGCTGCATTTAGGCTATGCTCAAATATGAAATAATCTGTAGGCAGTGGAAAGAGAAGTATATTCTCTCCAGCCCATGGGCATTACACCGTTTGCCCCACTTTATCAGAGCGACACAAAATTCGCCACTTAACGCGTTTTGCTTGTAAAAATTGCATTTTTAAAATGTTTAATTACTTTGTTTTTAATGAAGATATCGTGATAATTATTTCTTTAGAAAAGGGCCAAGTATTTGAGAAATAAAAAAAAAAACTGATCGAAATCTATCCAGTAGTTTTTGATTTAAAAGAGAACATTGGAAAACAGTTATCATTTTAGTTTACAAGTTTACAATTTTTTCTCAGTTCAAAGTACATTAAAATTCTTTTTTATAACTTATTTAACTAAAACATAAATACATTTATGATTTTTCGTTAAAATATTGAAATAGTATATTTAAGTATACCAGACTGTTATTCAAGAAATGAAAAAGGAATTAAGATGAAAAAAATTGTTTATATAAATATAGGAAAAAACATCTTGTCAAAATAAAAACGTTTGCCAAAGGAATAATGCAAATGGAAAATTAAATTCCATTGCTGAATAATTGATAAAGAGTTCACGAAAGTCTCTTGAAAATGTAAGTCAAAACGTTACGACAAATACATGGCATCCAAAGACGTTTTGTTAGGATGAAACGAAAAAAAAATCCCATTATTTATACGAAAATTATTGTTATTAGAGCAAGTAGAGAGTCGAGCGGAACAATGAATGAAATATTCAAATAAACGTGATTATATTTTCATATTGCCGCTTTTGGAGTGACACGGGTCGAGTTGAAAGTCCTGCGGAATGCTGGGGGGATATCCACTTCTTCAGTCGCCGAAAAGGCTCACGTCACCGATGTGAGTTTTAATTTAGATCTAGACACTTTTGTAATGTCACATCAAACGAAAGTCCGCCTGACTTGTTAATGCCCTACTTCAATATTGATGAAACCTTGTTGAATGTCTTTACCGTTTTATCGCATAGTGGCAACTACAAAAGCGTCATAAACTGAACAGAAGACTGCCTAGCTGAATTTATAATAAGCAAAACATATCGTCAAAAACTACCTTCGGTAAAAGCTCCCGACTCGTTCAAACAACCACAAAACTTTTCACTCGTCGCCAATGCAAAACACTCACTCTATGCTTACATTGACAAAAGTACTTACCTTTTTACTTTTAAAAAATAGACTTACTCACATCCAACGTTTTCCGTTTTATAAATGCTAATCTAAAAAAAAATATTGACTTTTTTTGCTAAAGCTTTATTTTTGCGATACACATTCCTTTCGTGTTATAAATTGTAAACAATAATCAAATTTATTAGATTTGTTTAATTTGACCCAAAAATGTTTTCATATCCAATTTAAAACACAAAATTATATTAATATTTCCAATATTTTACTTTTTTAAACTGAATCAGTTTAAAATTATTTATACAAGAGCTGCAAGAATAATTTTCAAATTAACATTACTTTGGCAATCTAATTTCAATTAATTTTACTGAAAAATCAATATAATTGACAATTAGAACGTAGAATATGTTGAGTTTTGAAGATTGCCCTTGTTTGGTTTTCAAACGAATAAAAATGAGATAGGAGCTTCATTTCATTATTTCTCTGAAATATTAGCCAACAGTGACGATGCTTGTTATTTTAATTAAATATTCACTAATTAAATTTTACATGGCCAAATGGATATACTTAAACTGAAAAATTTTTGTTTTAATTTTTAGTATTTGAGGTTTATTAACTGAAATCAAAACAAATTATTAAGAGATTAAATAATGAACGACACAATGATACACAAGCTAATCAGTTTGCTTCTATAACGAACAAATTATCTTTATATAATTTTTACATTCACTAGTTTTTAACTAAAGACTGCTCCTATGTTTTTTTCTCTTTTATTTAATTGCGTAACAGCATTTTTTTTCTACATTGTTATTATTTTGAATTTAAATAACTTTTATATACTTATGCTGTACTTATTTAAATACAATTGTTTAATTGTATAATAAATTGTATAATAATAATTATTATTATTATAATTATTTACATAGTATGAAACAAAGTCGCTCCCGCTGTCTGTTCCCTTAGATCTTTTAAACTACAAGACAGATTTTTATGCAGTTTTCAACAATTGATAGAGTGATTCAAGAAGCAGGTTTGTAGGTATAAAAAATGCATATTGAAAAGTCTGGCTAAACCTTACGAGATAAATTAAACTTATATGTGGCAAAATTGTATATCTTAAAAACGTTTATATAAAAGTCCGTGACGGTATATGTCTATCTCCTAGGGATAACCCACAGGAACCATTTTTATCTACTACAAATGACAAAAAAATTATTTTGGCATAGCACCTGGCTATTGTACGATGTACATATTGCCTGTTTTATTGGTATCTTCTTCTAAATTATATAAAAATGCTATTTTTGTCTTTCTTCTGTACGATTTGAGCTCAAATGATACAATATACAATCGGGCTCCAGAATGGTTTTTATCTATATTTCGCGTCAGTCATATATAGTGAAAAACACGTGAATCCCATAGGATGGCATAACAATTGTATCCTACAGGAACCGTGTATTTAAAAAAAGTTTTGTTAAAGTTCTTGAAATACATTTTGCATTTTCTTTAAGAAGGCCTGACAAATTTTACACAGTATTGAAAGAAATTCTCTACAAAGTTTAAATTAAACAGTTGAAAAAATTTTACTAAAAAATAAGTAAGGATTTCAATTTAACACCCAAAGAAATTAATTATTATTTTTTTTAAATATTTGAATTTCTGTATTATTCATTGCCGTAGAGATTAATTAGAAATAGGTAAACGTATTAAAATAATATACTTAATTTTTAAATAATTAACCATTACTGAACGGAACGAATTTTAATGCAGTTTTGTTAAAGATACCTCAGATCTTCCCAAATTATTCAATATCATTTATTCTAAAAAAAGGACGGCTCCTGTAGGATAGCTCATAATATTTTCTACTAAAATAGCTGAACTGTTTTAAATTACATTTGACAAAATCTTATAGAACCTGTAAGATAGCTAATATCTCTTCCTAGAAAAGTAATTTTAAGGATTTCGATGAACTTACTTTGGATCTAAAGTCTGAAAGTATCTATCATCTTTTTCTGTCAAAATAGATTAATTTTTAAACTTCGTTGTAAAGGTAGGGAATCAATTAATCAACCAATAAAATTTATATATTCTCAGCAAAGCGAGCGGGTATCAGCTAGTTAAATATAAAAAAAGTTTACTTGTAGTTGATTCAAATTTACGTGTAATCGCATGTTTGACTTATTCTTATAGTAATTTGTAGCGTTGATTTAACAATCTTATGTAATGGATTTTGATGAACGTATTTAGGATCTAAAATGTGGAAGTATCTATCATCTTTTTCTGTCAAAATATTAAAGATTAATTTTTATATTTCGCTATGAAGGTAGGGAATCTATTAATTAATCAATTAAATTTAGAAATTTTGACCTTAAATTCAAATCACAATCGTTTTTTCACCGGCTACGTATAACGTTTTCATCTTTATTTCTAAATAATAATTTCTCTGTATTGAATAGTGTACTACAATATAATTTAACATTAACTTAGCCACAGCAATGCGTGGCCGGGTCTGCTAGTTTTTAATAAAAGAAAAAAAGTTAAATCTCAAATTTAGATCTTATATAAAAAGTTGTGAAAAAATGAATACTGTTATGAACTAATACATTTACGATAGTTATAATTTATGTAGATTAATTATTAATTTATCTTTTTGATGATTAAATCTAGAAATTGAAATTGTTAAACTAAAATTAATTTTGGCTTTTAATGCTTAGGAACTCTTGGAACAATGATTTTCATAATAAACGAATAAATGAATAAATAGTTTCTTCATGAATAATGTTTTACTTTTGGTAAGTGGTACAAAGCTTGAATCAAGATACAGATCTCAGAGAAAATCCCTTATTTTTTATATCTTTATTTTGTAATCCTAGACAAGACCCAACTGAGCCGAGTCATAACAAAGACAAAATACCCACGTCTACCTATTCACGGTTTGTACGTTAGCCGCAAACTAAAGCACAATACAACAATTTGTTGCCGCACTGAGCCGCCTTAATAACAAGATAAAATCTACAAACCAACCGTAACTGTGCAGTGTATATAAATCACACAAAAGCTCACCGTATTGGTTATAATTCTGCGTAAAACAATAACAAGAATTGGTTTAGTGTAAATGCCCATTGAATGCAAGAGTAGGTTGTCGCATGGTTTATTTCCGATTTAGGTTATCAATATTAAGTGAAGCAACCGACAGCAATGTGAAGGGAGAATTTTGCTGGCCGTTTGTTCTAATTGCCTTGTAGTGACAAAGATAACAATTGATTATCTTGTTATACTTCCATTAAACGCGTGAATGCGTTCCTCGTCGAATGCGAACATTTCTGCCAAATCCAGTTTAATTATTGTGGCGCTTTTGCCAATTAAAGAGGATTTAGTCTTAAGCAGCCATGATCATAGTGAGTTAAATCTCGTTCCTTGTTTCACTACAAGTTTTCTAATTGATTCAATGTCTTTCACTATCACTGTAATGTTTATTTATCTATAATTAATAAACAACAACCTCAGTTATTTTTATTTGTTCAGTTCTAGTATATAAAACGTAGGCTCACCTTCGACTAATTTAATATTATTATTGCAACGGATTTGCGAGTGAAACTTCGATAGAAACGTGATTTTCATGGAACAGTATTTCATCATTCCATGTAAATTTATTCAGTATTTTTCTCTTCATTACTTTTCACATACGTAGACACGTACGTGCTTATTTATTTACGAAATAAATTAAAATTTACCAAATATTTTTCCTCGTACATTACATGTACAATTAAAATGTATTCCAAATTCAGTTTCACATTTTCGCGAGACACGTGTAACTCTATCTGATATTTGTATAATTAGGGAAATTACTCGAAAAACTTAATTTCCGAAAATAGTTTAACTTGATTCAACTCGAGCCGAGCAGCTAACGAGGGAAATTAGAGACGGAATATTATAGACGGAGATACATTAATTATCAATAAGATGAAGCGAAAGATTTACCATGAAAATAGTGCACGTCGTTGTCGTTTTTGGAAAATAAAGAATTGTGAGATATTGATAAGGTTTGAAAATTGGGTTTGTTTGTCTTGCTGTCGGTTGGATGGAGATAAATAGACGTAAAAACGTTTAATCTGTTTTTAATGGAATTCGACTTGAATAAAAGCAAAAGTTTTGTACAACTGATTGAAAGTATAGAATCTTATTTTTGAACTATTAACTATTGGTTGGTAAAGGAAATACTTGTTGTTTTGAAAAAAAAGCTTTTTATTAGAAAGATAGGGTAGTGTAAGGTAAAAATTTTACAAGACCTTCAATATTTAATATTTGAAAAATTAAACAAATAGGTAGATATAATAATTTCTTACTAACGGTGAAGCTATAGGAATAAAATTAATTCAAATATTCAATAAAAGTTCAAAATAAATAAAAATTATAACAAAATGAAAAACCGACTTTAAAATAAATAAAAAGTAAAAAATAATTTCGTATCATTGCAGTGTCTACAACTTACAAATTATGAGGATTATATAATGTACAACTATTGTTATTTTTGAAGTTGATGTCAGCCAAGGAAATACAACTATATTGGTACTAAGCAATAAATGAGAATAACTTATGAAATTTATTTTTCAAAAAAAAAAAATTTTATACAATGTACTAGTACTGTGAAAATATCTAGTGACCTTTAAACTACAAAATACCAATAACCAACTAAACCTTTTTACATATGAACATTAATATTTATTTCCTTGGCTGACACCAACTCCAAAAATAACAATAGTTGTACGTTGTATCATCATAATAATTTTTAAGTTGTAAATACTGCAAGGATACGAAATTACTTTTTTTACTTTTTAGTGAATTTTTTGATTAAGATTTTTTATTTATTTTGAAGTCGGTTTTTCATTTTGTTATAACTTTTATTTATTTCTCGATTTTTAGTAATCTGAAGTTTGATAATTGATTTTATTTCTTTGAATATGGGCAAATCTACTAAACGCGCTGTTCAATTGAAGCAGACTGTTAAAAGTTAAAAGTTACTGCATTATCCCTTTTTTCTATTAACGGTTGAAAATTTTTTCTTTTAAATGTAATGATAGAACTAAATGTATACAATAAAAAAAATCATCAAAATTCGGTGATTCAGTTAAATGTCGCTATTTCATCCCCTATTTTCATCCTTAAGGGGTGAATTTTTTTCTTCAAATTGAAACGTGAACAATTTAACGATATACGTAATAGAAAGAAAATTATCAAAATCGGGTTATCAAATGACCAACTTAGATGACCTATCACTAGTGACAGAAATTTGAGTTACTTTCTCATTCACTACTTGATTTGATTTTCAAGCTACTTGAATTAAAAGCTAAACATCATGTACAATGTTGATATTTAAAAATCAAGTGTATATAAGCATTGAATTTGCAAGAAATTTAATTTAGAAGTTTAAATATTAAACTCAATTCATTGAAAAAAAGTCTAAATACTTAACTTGATGAATTCTTACTCGTTGTATTGTACATCCTTGTCACCAAACATATTTATGAATAAACATGACGATGAATTTATTTCACTGTGTTACATAATATTTTAGAATCAATTGTATTAACGTTTTTTTTTTTTTAATGCAGCAAAAACGAACAGACCCTCCAATCGACCATCCATCCCACCCATTTTTCCTGTTCATGGAATAAATATCACATCAAACAAATATCACAACATTTACATCCTACATAAGCCCAACTCCTTCCTGGTTCTACATATTCAGCAATTTTGATCAATTTATGCTAAATCAAATAGACAAAAAAGAGAACACTCACGTCAATCTCTCCAAAGAGCTATATCTTTCTTTGGTTTACAAGTACCCTTAATATACGAAAGTTAACATCCTAAACTAACAAAGTGGTTGTTGAATTGTAATCGACAGTGAGATGCTCATTTATAAGCTACCTAACACATTCAACATTTTCTCATGTGAAATATACGCCATCACTATGGCACTACAAAAAAATAAAGACCTAAAACTGAAGGCACTGCTCAGTATTGATTCTAAGTCCATAGTAGATGGCTACACTAATGATTCTACATGTAATGAGCTGGTTCAAGAATGTCAACACAAACTAAATTCCTTGAGAATTAGTGGTAATAAAAAAGCTGACAAAGGCGCCAATTAAGCGACGAATAAAGGACAAGACCTAACCAAAATAACCACCACCTACAACGCTGCCATACAAAAATACATCAAGACAAGATGGAATAATGAATGGAGAACTCAAACACCAAATACACAGAATCCTAGGAGACGTTTGGAAGGCAATACTGAGACTCGATCTAAGGTCTGACGAATATGTTTTACCTTGATTGAGGATTGGACATGCAGCTTTCTCACAAGCACATCTTAAAAGGTTCAATCCCAAGAAAACGGGACAAATGCAAGGAGAAACTGGCCGTCACTCATGCTATTCGCGTATACCCTTAATTAAAACAGGAAGGACACCGACTCATCGAGCCTCTCGAGTACAAACCCACCCCCAAAATAAACAACAAAAGAAGAAGCATTAAATTTATTGATTTTCAATTTACATAATACTTTAAACAATTATCAGATGAAAAGACCAGTTTTTTTTTTATTTAACAATTTATTTTCTTTTTACACTACGTTTTGTCGGTGTTATTCCGACTTCATCAGGTATCTAACAAAACAGGCAATTTAAAAATTTCCATAATTTTTTATTTTTAATTCTTCTCTTAAAAAGAAAAGTGATTCAAATTTCAATTTAAAGTCTATTTTACTTATACTCACAAATATGAGTAGGAAATATCGAAAGTTTGTAAATATTTTAATTTATTTCACTTAGTAACTTAAGATATAAAACCAAACTTTTTCGAAATAAAACTTTTTTCTTTAAGTAGTAGTAGATACAAATTGATGTTGACCTATTTTATTTAAACTTGGCAAGACTTTAGTAAATAAAATAAAAATAAAGAATGCTTTATTTATTTTAGAACTTTTTTTATATATTCGAATTAACTGAGGTTAAAAACATGAGAGCATATTCTTCATTTCCCTTTTTTACTATAAAAGTACACTTTTAAAATAACTAAAATGCGTCGTGGTTCAGTTTCGAATATAAAGATTCTCAAATTTAATAATTATTTTACTTACCTATAGGTGAATGGAATTATAAGGGTATGACCATCTGATTCTTGGAGGCTAGTTCTCACATCATTTGGATTATCAAGCTTTAAAACTTACGAATCTTGCTGTCAGCACACCATCAAATTAGACATAGTCTATTATAAAATGAATAAATGTGCAAAATTATTTTTTGTTTAGTACTACCAAAGATTAGCAAAATGAAGACGATATTTACCTTATAAAACTATTTAAATCTAAAATATTATACAATTTGTAAATACACAAAATTATCTTAAATCAATATTCTGATTATTTCTCTTCCGGGGAATTAAAATTTAAAGGTACTAATGAAGAGCCTACTAAGCGAATGCAAAGCGAGATGAAACGAATTAATTAAAAATCAAAGAATATCAAGGAATACAAATAAAATTAACACTTAATTTTTTAATTAAAACGTAAAAAATTATTAAGTGTACAATTTTAACGAACGATAACCATGAAGCAACACTATTTTATCCAATATTGAATATTCAAACCGTTAAAAATTCTTATTTTTCACGCGAAAATTTTATTAATAAAAGATGTTGGAAAAAGTTTAATTAATTAAATTACACATTTCAAGAATTTTCAATCTTTATCGCTATTAACATGAAACTCACTAAGAAAAATTCAATGTAAGTTTACGTGAAATGAATATCAACGTGAAAAAAATTCCATGAATTTTCTCCACCTCGATCTTGTGTACCTCACATTTGCCTCATTTTAATGAACTCAAAGTTTTCTCTCCAATCAATTCAAATATTGCGCTCAATCAATGTGAATATGACTTGATTTTTTATCTAGATTTTTTAATTTGTCATAATTATCTCAGTCGTCCGTAAAGTTTTATGTCGAAAGAGAATATGTTCAGGAAATAATTTATTGTAGTCTTGTATTTTGAAGTGAATACAACTGCCAAGCTCTAGTGTATTTAACTATTTATAATGTAGAATGTGAAATGTAATTACTTCGTCGAGTGCAGCTTGGAAATGAGGGCGACAGCGTTTTATACTGAAATGAATCTGTAATATAAAATTTTTTTTCGAGGTAATTTATTAAAGTTTCGTTGAAACAAATGACTAGATCTCGGCTGAATCGAAAAGCCTTCATCCCCAATCCGTCTCAGAGGAGGCCAAATGGTGCTTGATTGTGAAGGTTAGTTCACACATAAACTCTGAATTCTCTCCGCTCTAATGAACGGTGATTTGAGTTGATTAGTTTAGTTTAGGATGTGCTTGTACAAAGTGTAATAGAATGAACTTCGTTATCTCTTCGCCTCGCCTTCCCCGCAAGTGCACTGGTATCAGTAATTCCTTCAAGTCCCAAAATCGCTCTCGTCTGTTTTCTTTTTTGACTTCTTCAAGTCTCACATGTAGAATCAACTGTAATTACAGCTTGCGTTCGATAACTGTTCTTTGTATAGAAACATATGGTATTGTAACTTGTTTATTTTTTCGTAGCGTGAGATAAATAACAGCATGCTCACGTTAATCGATAACCGAGTAGATATCATGGTCTGAATTTCACTATTCCCACTGACGTATGCTTTTACCTCAATATACTTTTTATACTTCTCAGGAGAGATCATTAAAATCATAATTATAATCGAATGTTCTCGCAAAGAAATTCCATAAAAACTTGACCAAGAATGCTTTATTTTATTGAAAAATTTTTTTTAAGATTTTTGAAGTTATACTTCTTTAGACGTGTTATGAAAAAATGATGAGAGTGAAATTTTAAGATGCACGCGCATCACTGAGACACAAAATTAACAGGATGAAGTTAGCCGCAAAACCGCTTGATTTTTTTTAACTAAGCGCGTGTAATTTGAATTTTTGTTTTATTTATTTATTTTTATATTTAAATTCAAAATAATTAATTCTTTAAATATTTTATTAAATATAATATTTTATTATTTTAAATACTTTATTTAGACAATATTTATATATACAGATGGAAAAATTATTAATAAATAAGTTATTGCTTTTCTCGAATTTTGCAGTAGCTGTTATACTATTGGGAATTTAGTGATGAGTTTAGAATTCCATGCATACTCTGGGTTATCACGAAATCTAGGATTCTGAAATATTTCAACCATCTTAGAATAATAATTTAGTAAAACAAGGCATGAATAAGATTAAGACATTTACTTTGAAAAGTAGCTACTTACTTTATTTTGCAATTTCTATGGAGCATTGTTTTCATGGCACGCATGCTCGTTAACCAGAAAAATTATCCTGACAAATTTTATAAACGTCTTGCAGCTTTCTTTGGATTTTATTTTCATTGTAAACCATAGTTTTCCACAGTATTTCAGCCAATAAATAGCCATAAAAATACAAATTTACTACAAAAACGGTGATTTAGTAAAAAACGTGTAGACTTCAGATTACTTTTTGGCTATTAGTACGGCGCGTTGTTTTTAGAGGCGTTAGTATCAGTCTGTTTTATCATCACAGCACAAGTCCGTAATGCTTAAATGCATTTTGAACATTGCCCCGTCATCTGTGTTCAACGCCTCGTACTAAAATTCAAAAGAACCGCACCTCTCCTAAAAAAGTCCACTCCACGTATAAATTATATTCATTAGTGATTTAAATTAAATATTTTTATTAATTTTATTTACCACCCGTAAGTTTTAGCGAAACAAATTGTGCTTATATACTTTTTCAAGTGCTCAAATATAATTGAGGGTAACTATCCGTATGTATTATTTATTGATATAAACTAAAATATTATTCTTTTAATTTTATTTTAATTCATTATTTTTATGCAATTAATAAAAACTAATTTTTAATGATGCCAAAGAAGTATGACTTCTCACGCGTGTGTGATAAGTACACGCACCTACTTTTTTATTTGCTACATAAAATTGTTAGTCAATTAATTATTAGTTCCACGTTCTAGTACTTGATTAAAAGATTATCATTAACTTATTTTATCAAAATAACTTTAACGTTAATTAAAAATGAAGATTTGAGGTGTAAACTAGAATTATGAAGAAGATAAAATAATTCTACAAATATTTACGAAATTTAAGGCAACTACTATTAATCTGAATTTACTGAATTTACTGTTTAATCTAATTTCACATGGTAAACCTAACTATTTTTATTTTTCGCTGAGTTAGTCGTAATTTTTCTTTCCTTTCAATAACACAATAATGTGTTATAGTTACTTTGAGATAATGAAATTGAGAGAACAAGCGACCGTTAAATGGTTTCTATGACTCATTCAGATGTAAAGTTTCAATCATCTTGCAAGATGACATCATTTTGAAAACTTATAAAAGACGTCACGCGACATGTCAAAAGCACTCCCGATCCAATTTCTCGACGAATAAATTCTATTCAATTTCAAATCACTCAGTATACGCAAAAGATATTCAAATACAATTTCATAACTAACAAAATAGAAAAAACCGTACAAATGAAAGTTATTATTAAAATGCTAAAAATTCATTCTAATAATGACGGTCAAGAAAAATGATATAATCGTTCTGCATTTGGCACTTCCGAGAAGTGTTGTATAATTATCTTATTGATTTCTCTAAATTAAAAACAAATTACGAGAAGACCTATATTTTTATCTAGAATTATACATATAGATAAGAAATGCTTTCAATAAGTTCTTTTAAAGAGTAGAAATTGCTTTGATTTTCTTGCAATTACGCACAGAATGTCTAAAATAGATCAAATCAGGTTTAAATTGAAGATAACTGTGATCATATCAAAAATATTTTACAATCACTTTAAGTTTTTATTAATACCGCGAGGTGTTACTGATAAATGTTCCGGATATATTCGGTTGACCCGATTTCCGGTGTTAGTGTTTAGGAGTTTCTTGATAGGGGTGGATAGCCGCTGACCATGGTAAAATGGGATAATTTTTAATATTTCTGGCACACCAAGCGCGAGATCAAGGATATGCCTCTAAAATTTTGACAGTAGTTTATGAGTAAAGTAAGACCAAACCCAAAACTGTTACATTTTTTGTATTGATCTTGGTCTTCCCAATATACAGTTTTGGTTTTCCTACTTTTGGTCTTGCTAGTGCAACGATATTCTTGGTCTTTATAACATTGAGACTTGTAAAAATTCAAGATCAAGACCAGCTGAAGGGCTTGGTGTAAGAACCCAGAAGTCCCAATTTTTCATTTTTGTTTTTGTAGCATTTTCCTTGGTACAACACTAATCTTTCGATTAGTCCAAGAACCGGAGCAAAATGTAACATCAATACTGTCCTGTGTAGAAATATTTTGCTCATCACTAGTGTAACATATAGTAAAGCAATCTGAAAATTTCCAATTTAAAAAAATGTTTTGTTTAAGAATAGAAGGAAATAAAGTGGCTTCAAATTTTTTTCATAAATCCACCGGAAGTAATACCTAATTGTAAAATTATTCTTACGTATTTGGTTTTGGTCTTACATTTTAAGTCTTGCTCCTGTTCGTTCGGTCTTGATCCTTAGTAGCTTGAATACGAACGCAGCACCAAAAAAAAGATACTGGGTAGTGGGTAGTGGGTGTACCTCGTTATATAGTTATCCTATTAACTTCGTTCTAAGTTTTTTAAATTTCATTATAATTACAATAAACGAAAGCAGTCGTGGGATACTTGGTTGGAACGAAGTTATTTTCATCAGAGAGGATTCAAATTGATTATTTTATTTGTTTAAGGTCGTTTTAAACGTGGTGCAGTCATTAGCGGCTAATCAAATTTTACATTATCATAATACATTTTTTCAAAGGACTTACACAAAGACCGAAATGTGTTCAAGTTTATTTGATAATAAATTTTGTTCATATTGTTTACGTTCCAAGGAGATAGAAGTAAAAATAACATTTTTAGCTTATAAATGACTTTGCTATTCATTATTAATATTTTTTCGTTGAAACTTGAGGTTAGCGTAGGGAGATTCCTCTCTTGCACTATTCCTTCAATTATCCTACTGACCTATTTAATATGTATATAATGTTATCTATAAATGTGTCACTTATGGTGTGGTTACACTGCTGATAATAAATTTTTTATTTCCAGGTATTAATAGACATTCCAGGTATTTCCAGGTATATTTTTGCGCCTTGCCTTCATTCAACAATTGTAGTAGCTATACCTAAGGAACTTTATTTTTGATTTCCCTCATGTTTTGTCTATTTTATAACTAGGTAAAGCAAAGTCTTTTTTGTTATCAGGATTTTCTGAACTTCGTCCTACTTAAGGGGGTATTCTGGTGTACAGGCATGAATTTCAGGTCATTTTTGAAGTACCGTAAAAAAGGCAATCAATATTTTTACCATACATTTTTTCATAAGTTATTTATTACCATTACAAGTATATACAGAAAAAATTTAAAAAGTTAAAAATTCAAAAAATTAGCAGTTGATGAAATGGAGGGTCTCAAAAAATTGGCACGTGACCATACCCACGATTCCGACCCTTCTAGCAGTTTGAAACAAAAACAAAAAACAAAAAAATATTATTAATCTAGAATAATGTTGCAATGTCTGGAAAAGTTAAAAACATTTTTTCACAAAATGGCGACTGCCTGAAAAAAACAGTTTCTTTACCATTTTTTTGACTTCTTCAAATTTTTAAAAAATATTAATACATAATTGAAATTTGATTATAGTTTTAGTTAGTGCGATAGAGTAATGTAAAGAAAAGGCTCCACCACATTTCAAGTAAATTGGCTCAGTAAAACTTGAGATATCATGGCCACCGTCTCGAAAAAAGTAGTTTCGAGAAAAGCGCATTTAAAGTTTCGGGTAAAGTTAAGTGCAGTGGCCATACATTGGTAGTAAATACTTAGAATTTTTTAATCGGCGATTCCTCGTCCAAAAATATTTAAAATTTGGAAAAATCCTTTTAAGGGCATATTCTTAAAGGTTTTTTAGCTTTGAAAATATCAAAGAAAAGAAAAATCGATTTTTTCAAATTTCTAGATCAGAACATCTCCTTAAAATAAACAATAATTAATACTTGTAGTTATTATTTTTGAGAAAAAGTTTATTGCTGTTAGAATTTTGGTGATATATTTTTTCTGATAAATGTTGTCGCTTTTGAGTAAATCGTTAAAAAAACTTTAACGTTTTAATCATGCCATTAATGAGAAGTTTTATGGGTGTTTCTGTTTAATTTTTATCATTGTTAACCATAATTATTTGGAATTTTGTTATCAAATTGAGAGAGGAACTTGTAAATGAACTAAACTTTTTATGTTTTATAACTTTAAGCAAATAAAAAAGAACAGGCGTCGGAGACCTATATATGCCAAATTTGGCACGCGGTGGAGCTTTTAATAGCACTCTGCACTGCTTTACAATAAATTTAGCATTTTCATTTATTTAGAACTTTACATTATACCTTTACAGTACACCTTTACATCCTATCACTTTCTGGTAACATGAATAAAGGCAACACCCTAAATTATATAGTAGAGCGGTTCAATTATACAAATAAACTATGCAACTTGGCTATCCTGTGTTATGCAATAATACAGTAATTATAGCTAATTACGCTAACTGTATCTTATCTTTCACTTTAAGCTACATTTTTTTCAAATTTAAGAGTTTTCTTACTTTGATAAGTCATTTCTTAATTAAGTAAGAAAACTTCAGGTAATCACGACAGTAGTAACAATATCTGAACAGAAAGCACTTGTATTGCTCTTTTTTTTATTTACAGTACATTGTGGCTTTAAATGACTTATTCAGAAAATGCAAAAACTTTTGGAAAAAATATATAAAGTATAGAAATTCATTAAATTAAATATTTGGAAAATTTAAGCAATTAATTGAATTTAATATTTCACATTTAGCAAGATATAGTAATTCAATGCTTGACTAGATTTGATATTTGGGGGGGGGGGGTGTTTTAAGTCGCTTTAACAGCTAGTCATATCACGACTGTCTAAACACAGAAAATTTTTGTTGGTCAATTATAATCTTAGTTCTAGGATTCAACGGGGATCGAATCCGTACCACTTGACGCATGAAGCGGAGATAACTGCTGCTCTAACCACTGCGCCAATAGGTGGCTAGACTTGATATTTACAAATTTCCATTTGTCTAGAATTTGAATTATTTAAAAAAATTTTAAGTCAAGTAAATTGAAAATCAAGTCAAGTACTAAGAGAATTCTTAAAAAGTCAAAATTATAAAAATTAGTCAAAATTAGAAATATATTATTTAAATGTATTTGTTCATCAATTTTATTTTAAATTTTAAAACAATCTGTGGAAGTTATTTTATTGCGAGCTTGAATAGTTTTTATTATTTATAATTCGAAAATGATATTGCAATTTTCAACATTAAATTGAATTATTGAAAATACGAGCTAATCTCAATTGAATGAACATTGAACACTGAGTAGTTAATTAATTTAATTTGTTTTCTCACAACATAGGTACCATAACTTTTTAAATAACACCAAGTTTTTCATTTAAAAAGGAAAAAAATTAAACTTAAATAAAATAAAATATTATAGTAATGAGTTGAAAAGCATTGAATCATTTAAAAATGATTCATATATTTAAAAAAATTAATATGAAAAAAATAATTTTTCAGAAGTAATGAAATCGTAAAATATGTTTTATTATATTTGTTTTATAAAAAATCTTCTTTTATGTTGAAAAAGTTTCTCGTTAAAAATTGGCTTTTATCTTTATCTTAATGAACTCTCGGAAATGTAATTAAAGTGTAAGAGTAAATCTGATTTTATATTAGTCGTCGGAAAGGGTTGATGTTAATTTGATTCACAGCAACTGTCACAAATTATGCACTTTAATCCGGCATAGTATTCGCATTTAATTACAGCTGAGACGAAAGGTATTGGGAAGTATGACACTTTTATTTTCGACAGTCGTGCACGTTTTAATTAAACCGACGAATTTGAAAAAGGTCTCGGTATGTTTAGAAAGGCCTCACAATGAACGAAATTCACAGAAACTTTTTTTTTTTAATATTTGTTTTCAACTCAAAGATAAAACAGTAATTTTACCATTAAATCACACAAAATAATGGTTGTGATAAATAAGGTTTAACATGTGACGATTTGTTTTGTTATTGGAGACTCCGTCCGCATGGGACTATGCCATCTGTTGTCTTAAAAATATAAATGTGGCCTCTATCATGAAAGCTCGCCAGCTACCAGAAAAGAGACACGACAATGAAGTTCATCGAGGCGATTTCGTTCTGTTTGCGACAATTCATGTGCTTGTCCGAGAATGTTATTAACAAAGAACGTTCTCTATCTAATGTAGTTTTAATTAAATGGAACGCCGCTGTCGGCTCCCCGTCTCGTTCTGTCAACATTAAGTGTTGCATTTCTTAGATTGGAGATTTTATTTTAAAAACTTGTACGGTTGATAAAAGCTTCTCGTAAGAAAAGAAACGATTGCAAGGAAATGGATGAGAATGTACTAGAAAAGGTTCATTTTGAACAAATTATATTTTTTGCTGTACAAATGGAAAATGTTCTTTTTCCTCGCATTGCATTCATATTGGAAACTAATAATTTATTTTTCCATAATATACTGTCCTCAAGTGCTGAAGAATAGTTTTATTTTTGTATATATAAAATTTTTTTTTTTGGGTATTCAATCAATTTTTTTTTGTATTATTTCTGTAAATTTTTTTGTTTGCGTTAGGTCTTGAGACTTTACCTTCTCCTCAACAACATGGTCTCTGCTTCCATTGAAATATTAAAGGTAGACAAATCTAATATTAGCTCTCATATTTATCATATGTTAGCTTGCCTTTGTTGTCTATGTGCATTCAACGGTGTAACTAATATACATTAGGCATTCCTATACAATCTTCATTCCAAGAACTATCGCAAAATTTAGGTTTAGTGTTGTTAAAATGGGAAATTATGTAATACAAGATTTTTGAAGTTATACTTATTAGGCGCGTTATGAAAAAATGATGAGAGGAAAATTTTAAGATGCGCGCGCATCAGGGTAACGAAAAATTAACAAGATGAAGTTGGTCGCAAAACCGCTCGTTTTTTTTAACTAGGCGTGCGTAATTTGAATTTTTGTTATATTTATATACTGATTAATTTCTGTTTATATTTAAATTAAAAGTTATTAATTCTTTAAATATATTTTTAATATTTTATTTAGACAATATTTATATATACAAATAACACATACCGTATTTATTCGAGTATAACGCGCACAATTTTGTACCGAAAAAAGTAATCAAAGTTCGGGTGCGCGTTATAAACGAGGGAAGAATGAGGACAACTCTTTAGTGTATCAGATGATGAATCTAACTTTGAAGCATTTTAAATAAATATTGTTACTGGTAATTTTATTTCGGTATTGTGTTTATACCAGTTTACGTTGTTAATAAATGATGTTTATCATGGCCGCATGTGTTCAACAATGTTTTTTTCTCAATTACAATGCTTTGTGTGAAACAAAATTTTATACCGATTTTTAATCGAAAATTAGGGGTGCGCGTTATACACGAATGCGCGTTATACTCAAATAAATACGGTAATTAATAAAAAGAGTTATTACTTTTCTCGTATTTTTCAGTAGTTGTTATCATACTATTTGGAGTTTAGTGATGAAAATGACGTCTGCATTCCATGCATACTCTTGGTTATCACGAAATCTAGGATTCTGAAATAATTCAACCATCTCGGAATAATAATTTAGTAAGACAAGGCATGAATAAGATTAAGACATTTTCTTTGAAAAGTAGCTACTTATTTTATTTCGTAATTTCTATGGAGCATCGTTTTCATGGCATGCATGATTGTTAACCAGAAAAATATCTTGACAAATTTTATAAACGTCTTGCAGCTTTCTTTGGATTTTATTTTCATTGTAAACCATAGTTTTCCACAGTATTTCAGCCAATAAATAGCCATAAAAATACAAATTTACTACAAAAACGGTGATTTGGAAAAAACGTATATACGTCAGATTACTTGTAGGCTATTAGTACGGCGCGTTGTTCTAAGAGGCGTTAGCAGAGTTAGTATCGGTCTATTTTATCATCACAGCGCAAGTCCGTAATGCTTAAATGCATTTTGGACATTACCTGCCATCTCTGTTCAATGCGCCGCACTAAAATTTAAAAGAACCGCACCTCTCGTGAAAGTGTCCGCTCCACGAATAAATTATATTCAGTAGTGACTTAAATTGGATATTTAGATTAATAATTTTTATTATTCGTAAGTATTAGTGAAAAAAATTGTGCTTAAATACTTTTTCAAGTTTTCCAATATATTTGAGGTTAACCATCCGTATGTTTTATTTATTAATATAAAATAAAATATTATTCTCTCAATTTTATTTTGATTAATTGTTTGTATGCAATTAATAAAAACAAATATTTAGTGATGCCAAAGAAGTATTACTTCTCACGCGCGTACATAAGTACACGCACACACTTTTTTCACCTTATGAATTTGCAATTTGTCGCTGGTTATTAAGCGGATATGATGAATGTACAGGTGAGGAAGACTGCACCTCCTAAAAGGGGTATCTTAAGGTGTTAGTGGTTCTCTGAATAGTAACTCCTGAAATAAGACACGATTCAGAACTCCATGGTGGTCAAAATTATCCAGGAAGTTGACCGCCAGATAGTAGATGTTTGTTCAGTCTCTGTAGGTATTTTTGACTGAAACTGGCTATCTCTTTCCTTACAGTAGCCACTTTAAGATCCCGGCGGAGGCGTGTTTGGTGACGTACTAAGGGGCGTCAGTTATTGTTCTCAGAGTTTTTGACTGGAAGCGCTGAATCTTGTCCACATTTGGAGTTACTGGCCGCTCCCCAAAGATGTATCCCATATGTTCAGATGAATTTAAGTTGGGACTTTCTTCGCAGTAGCCACCACAGTTTTCGGATAGTAATATTGAGTTGGTTTCGTTTGTGGAGGATGTGTTTAGACCAAGTGAGGTGTCTGTCCAGGTGCATTCCTTGGTACCTGACCTCCTTAGCCCGGGGTAATAATACAAGATCTATTTTTTTTTGCTTCTTTTTACGTTTATAACGTCAATTATTATTTAATTGGTGAAAATGAGGGCTTTAAAATTAAAAATCAAAACTCTTTTTGTTTCATTAGTTATTTAATGGGAATTAATCCCAAATTTTAATGCATAATATTAATCATTATAATTCAGCGAGTATACATGAAGGTAAAATTTCAATCTATTTCACTGTTTTTTTTTTTCATTTTTTTATGTTTTGTTACTGACACTTATTTCATTACATTTTTACCCTTTACTTACTCCAACCATTGTCTTTTATTATAATATGCCTTTTTCGTTCTCCCTTTTATTTTTCTAACTGAATAAATATCCAGGTACATTTAAACTGACAATATATTCTTTTAGTGAATTTTTCAACGTTTTCCTAAGAGCTTTTTTGTAGGCTTTTCATTTTGTTATTTTTGTTTAATTTCTTGTTTTTACTTACCATTTTGTTAATTATTTTCTCAGTTCCTAAAATTTCTTCCTATTTGCATTGTAACTTTTTTTTTGTTTAAACAATTCTTCTTTAATAAAATGTTATTTACTCTATTAATATTTGATGTTAAAGAAAAAATTTTCAGGTACCATAAAACGTGGTCAAATTGAAATATTTTAATGAAGCCTTACATTTCAGTTTTTAAAAAAAAAAAATATCAGATTCAAATAGAGAATAATTTCAATTTTTGTCAATCCATAAAATCTGTGCCTGTAAAGAGAATGATTGAGTGCTCTTTCAGACCTCTCAACGCCATTATTTACTCAAAGGCACTCAAGAATGAAATCTCGTTTTACTCTGAACTTGTCAAAGTTCACATATCTATAAAAACATTACTCATATTTTTTTAACAAAAAGACGAAAAGGAAAACTTCCACCTTGAAGCTCTGTGACAGACGTGTTATCGTGACGATTGAGATATAATCCCGAAAAAAGCTACTGCATCTACAAGTTTCAATTTAAAAAATAGTTTTGATTTTCAAAATTGTAATGTGTTTCCTTCTTTGTAAAATTTCACCTGAGAAAATATTGTTATGGTTTCTTGGAGTAAATGGAGACTTTAGATAAACCTGTCTGGTAAAATAAAACTAGTGTCGAGGTCGTGTACATAAAATTTCGTTTTGGTTGTCGTTCTTGCTAGTTTTTGACAAGCTCTTTAAGTTTCGGTTTTAATTCAACTGTATTTTCTCAGAAAATATGAATCTGAAACATGAAAAATTTGCAAATTTAATTCGTTTACTTTAACAAAAAGCTTTTGCCAAAGCAAAAAAGCAGGATTACACAAAAAACAAACTTTTCAATTTTTTCGCATGAATTATTTAAAGATTTTGCTGGTTTCACAGTGTATAAAAGGATCAATAATGTATATTTAACTCAAAGTAAAGGTTAACGTGATTATTGAAGCTTAACGAGCATTTCTACCTCTCGCTATAAACTAGTTCTATGAAAAGTAAAATTGGCCAATCAAAAATATTCGAGACTCTCATGAGAACGATGGAATTTTGAGACGAGTAAACACTTGGTTTTGTGTAATAAGCTGTTTGCCTCATTAGTCAAATGAAAGCCACAGCTGTGTCAGCCATTCGCTCATTTTCTTTTGCCTCGAATATATTTTGCATTTTTTAATGCACAAAAAATCTTTGAAATAATTTTTCTTCTTTTAATATTTGCTGCGTTCAAAACGTTTGTTTTATTTATAGTTTTTCTTGTTAAATCGTTATGAATTTCACATAGTTATTTTATCGAGAGGAAAAAAATCAGTTAAGCTACTTAAAAGAATGCACCTGACGGATTTGATTCTGATATTGCGGAAACTTGCTCTTTCGCGTGATTGAAAAACAAATATTTACCTTACATTTTCCACTCACATATCGATTTAATTACTTTTAAGTTTAAATCAACGGAATGAAATTTTCATTGAAACTTTTGCTTTAACTGCTCAAGATTTTACTCAAAAGTTTGTAAACACATTTAGAAGAAGTTTAGAAAAAATTTTTTACTTGATGTAAATATAATTAATATCGAATTGAACAATTTGAATAATAAGAGACAAAATATGTAATGCAAAATTGACTTCCACACTCAGAGTTTTGTACCAACTTAAATATATAATTTTAAAATTTTATTATCTTGAATTAATTAAATTAAGATTTAAACTCATAATCTTGTTCTTCCAATTAATAGAAGATTTACATAAAATTGTTAAATCAACGCTACAAATTACTATAACAATAAGTCAAACATGCGTTACACGTAAATTTGAATCAACTACCAGTAAACTTTTTTTATATTTAACTAGCTGATACCCGCTCGCTTTGCTGAGAATATATAAATTTTATTGGTTGATTAATTGATTCCCTACCTTTACAACGAAGTTTAAAAATTAATCTATTTTGACAGAAAAAGATGATAGATACTTTCAGACTTTAGATCCAAAGTAAGTTCATTGAAATCCTTAAAATTACTTTTCTAGGAAGAGATATTAGCTATCTTACAGGTTTATTACAATTTTAAGTGTAAAATGTTCCTTTATAACCGTTCAGCTATTTTAGTAGAATAGATTTGTAGCTACCCTACAGAACCCGTGCCTTTTTTAGGATTAATGGAATTCAATACATTAAGATCTGAGGTTTCTTTAACAAATTCATTACAGTTCATTACAATTAGTAACCTTAAGTAGGTAATTATTAATTATTTTAAAATTTAGTATATTATTTTAATACGTATATTGTTTACTAATATCTTCGACAATGAACAATAAAACAATTCAAATATATTTAAAAACATTTCATTATTACTTAATTTAATCGGGTGTTACGTTATTGAAATTCAATGTATTTATTTTCCAGTAAACTTTGTCAATTTTTTAATTTTAACTTTGTAGAGATTTCTTTCGTTACTGCATAAAATTGGTCAGGCTTTCTTGGGGAAAATGCATTTAATTGCTATTTCCCGAACATTTACAAAGCTTACAGAAAATATTACGAAAATGCACGGTTCCTATAGGATCCAATTGTTATGCTATCCTTTGCAGGGTGACCGTACTCTTTTAAGAATATTTGTACCTTACATACCTTATTGGTGTTGAATTTTTGACCTAAATAAGAGCCAACATAAAATTTGTATATTTATAAGAAAAAGATAGCAATAAAACAGCCACTACTTACGACGTACAATCTCCAGACGCTCTGCCAACGCTTTTAAAATCTGTGATAACTTCTAAGATATTTATTTTTATGATAGGTATGCTGTATAGGGCAATTTTGATCTACATGAAATGCACAACGTATCTAATGTATTTAATTGGATAAGGAATAATACTGTGTTGTTTAAAATAGCTTGGTAAATAACCAATATTTTATTGTCATTTATAAAAAATAAAAATAGTTCCTGTGGGTAATCCTTAGGAGATAGGCATATACCGCCGCGAACTTTTTTATCCATCATTTTAAGATCCACAATTCTGCCGCATTTAGTTTGATCTATCTCGTAAGGTGTAGCAAGCGTTTTCAATGTAAGTGTACAAAAATATGTTTGTTATGACATCACATTACAAATATTTGAATTTTCCGACTTTATTAACTATAATATCCATGTTTTATACCTGCAAACCTTCCTCTTGAATCACTCTATAAATTGCTGAAACTGCATAAAAATCCATTACTTAGTTTAGAAGATCTAAGGGAACAGACAGCGGGAGCGACTTTGTTTTATAATAATATGTTAAGAAGATACTTAAATTAGACCAAAAACTTTTCAAAAATTTCAAATTTTTCAACAATTTTCATAATTAATATTTCTTCAGATATTTTTTATTTTGTATTGATAGATATAGTTACGCAACAAGTTCGCGACCTGATACTCTTGGAAATCTTAATCCATTGACTCTAACTATATCTATCAATTTTCATAGTTTCAGGTTAATGGGAGGGTTTATTTTTTGCAGAGATGTAAAATATTTTTATAATTTGCTATGTCTTTCAATTAGATTGAATAAGGTTCATTTTTCAAAGAAAACATTTTTTATATTTTTTAAAAAAATGTTTTGTTCTTCCCGGATCAGCAGTAGTCCGCTATATACAGACGTTATCATTTCGTTTACTTTATGTCCATATTATGGGTGTACAACCCTTACACTTCATTACCATTTATATTTACCTGGACTTCACAACTCCTTGAATAAGGGCAATTTTTACTTGCCTTATTGAACAAACTGCCCTCGCTCAAATCCTTCGCATATAGTTAATATTTTAGAGATATCAATTCCAAATAATTATATCCGCCATTGAGAAAAACGTTCTTTACAAACTAAGCCTATATATGAACCATCAGATGATGCTAAAAAGGTTACATTTTCCTTTTATAAGAAATAAACTCTGAAAACAATGAATACTGCAAAGAGAAGTAGTATTTTGTTTTTAATGCAATTTATGACTGATTTTCCTTTTGTCGATCCTTCTTTTATATTTTAGTCTGCAATTCTTTTGATTGTCTAAAAAATGTCAATATACCATTATTTAAAACTAATTAATACTCTTTTAAGGTCGTATTTAGTGTTTAATCAAATTGAAATGCATTTTTTGTATTTCAACTGACTTTATTAATTTCTTACAACTAAAAATCTTCTTTTTTTAATTTTCTTTTTCCTTTTTTAAGGATACCATAATCCTCTTTAATCCTTCTCATAGCGCTCTCAATGAATGTAGCTGCTGATTCTTCAGATTCACTAACTTCTTGTAATCATTTAATCTTAATAGCGGCATCCACAGCCAAAGAAAGACGTTTTTCGAATATTAGTGGCAGCATTTGTGTGCAGAAAGATGCGCTGAAATGGCATTATAATACAGTATCATCTCATTGAAATATTTCAAAATCAGACGATCTACTTTATCCGTTTCGGTTCTTATAAGATGATCAATTTTATTTTGATAGAATTACATTATAGAAAATGTGCAAGTGAAAAGATTAGAAATGAAAGCTTTAATGTGATTTTAACTTGAATGGTTTTTTCAAGGGAGAAAAGTAAAAAAGGCGAATCTTATAGGTGAGAAAAGCGGGTGGATGTGGCTCAAGTCGTCATAACTCGCGTAAGATTGGAATCAGATGTAAAAGATATGAGAAAAAAAATATATATATGGTCTCATTGCGTTTATTTTCCGAGGCTGTATGGTGTTATTATGATGATGGAATTGAAGGCGTCGCATCTATTTCATACCCGCTTATTCTCGTTCATCATTTGTGGCCGTAGTGGCACAGCAGGAGCCCCCCTCAATGTGGCTGTTTGCCGATAAAAATCTACGTACACAGATGTAATCTACTTCTTTATACACACACTTTACTCTCTGTTTGCTTATCAAACATTCCCATAATCTCATAATATTATCAAACACCCCACACATGATTTTCTTATTTCACATCAAAGTGTAGTTTGTTTACGTTTCCCTTCTTTTTAAATATTCCACAATAAAACCCGAGAAACTTGACAAGATTATAAGGCACGAAGAGAAATACGTAATATTCTTATGGAAAACAAAAAAGAAAACTTTTACTGGGATTACTTCATCAAACTTACAATTTTCTCTTATATTTTTTTTAATTATTCGAATAGATCATGAAGCAGCGGCTTTCAAACTTTATGCTTTCGTACGTCTCTTTCAAAAACCATTTTTTGTAACCCCACTGTGTTTTTATCCGACTTTAAAAAAGGAATCAACTGCGTTCGTCGATTTTATTTATTCTATGTACATTCACTGATTTTTTAAAAACCTTCTTAACCTATTATGATATTTCTAACTGTAGAGCAAAATACCTCTACATAATTGAAAACTGTATGATAGAAGAACTTAACGTGTGGTACACGTTCTCTTAGTTCTCCTCATTTCTCTAAATTTTTTTTTAATTTGTCAGTTCCATCGCGTTGTGTAGGGCCTTACCGTAGTTGATCACCGAAAAACTCTCTGAAGCTGGCGGTACAACACTATAAACTGCGCAATTTATCGTTGCAAAAGACGGCCTCAAAGCACAAGCCTGGAAACCGCATAAATATACTTTGGAAAATCGTGTAGTTTAGAAATAAAGAAAATATGGTAAAAATGTCACCCACTAAATTTTTACTGGAACATTCCAATGGGGTTTTTATTTTTTCAAATTATAGTATAAAAATTATTTTTTTGAAAGCATTGGTATCTTCTCTAGAACGCACGCCTTCTTGTTTGAAAACCACTGTCGTAGAGGATCTTATTTTGAAAGTGACAATGGTACGGCAGATATCCCGATTTTTCCTCTTCACTCGTGTATGCAAAGTCATTCAGCTGAATGACTCGATTTTATTGAAAAGAAGGGAATGAAGACATTGAAATTAACGCGTGTGCTCTCAAAGCGGGACGTGTTACGGTCGAACGAAACAAGAAACACGGGGGGATGATCGCGAAGATCCCTTTTCTCATTATTGTGATGCGGCTCGACTTTGTTACGGCCAACTTTTGTTGTTCTCCCCAGTGCATTTCATAAATCATAGCGGCTAACATTTACGATATTTCCGACGTTACAGCTGTCAGTTTTGCTTGACTTTGAGTAATCCGAGTTCTTCGGTCGCATCGTTACTTTTCTATTTTCTTAATTAATTCTACCCAGTTTTCCAATTCAATCAACTTATGGAGCTTTCATATTGAGGTTTATGACTTGATTTAACTATATTTTACGGAATTATTCATTGCTAATTGAAAATAGAAAATTTGTTTTTTACTTCGAAATAATTTAATGTACTTGTAAATATTAAGCGAATCTGCGAGACTTTCAAGGAAGGTTTCCTAGAGATCTTCTTCAATGTCATTCTAGACCAGTGCTTTTAGCTTTTGAAAATGGTAAAAAGTGAAAAAAATTATAGTAGGATGAAACCCATTGTAAAAGGAAGAGAATATAACAAAAATGAAAGGAAAAATCAATTACGGACGATCTGAGGTAGGGAAGTGGAAAAGGGGGGTGTTTTAAAGGGTAAAAATGTAAAAAAAATACAAGCCCTATGGAAAAAAAAATTAAATAACAAAGTTGTAGATAATAAAGAGATCTACAACTTTTGTACTTACACTTTTTTCACATAACTTCAAAATTTATGTAAAAAATTCCAATTACCAAGTTCTTGGTTTTTAATTTTATCTTTTAAAAAAAATTCTTTACATGAAATTTGGTGAAAACTTACCTTTTAATGTCCTAAACATAGTGTTTTTTTTTTTTTTTAATTAAACTATTAATGTTTTTACCTTATAATGACTTAATATCGAAAAAGCATCCTAATTTTCAATCAAAAATTCTCACGACAAAACATCTGATTTTATTGGAATTTTACAAATAAATGTTGAGGTTATGTGAAAAAAGTATTAGAACAAAAAGTCTAGATCTACTTATTATCTACAACTTTGCCTTTTAATTTTTTTTCATAGGACTTATAGTTTTGTCGAAAATGGAGATAAACCGTTTCTACTCTTTACGACCCCTCCCCTTGCCACTTCACCACCATAGATCGACCGTAATTTATTTTTACTTTCATTTTTGTTATATCCTCTTCCTTTTCTAGTGGATTTCAGCCTTCTATAATATTTTTTCTGTTCAAAAATTATCTACCGTGGTCTATTCATCCTTAAAAGTTTATTCTTCATCAAAATCAAACAATTTATAATAAGTAGGTGTTTAAAATTCAGAAATTAAGAAATTGTGATAAACTTTTTTCTAAGCTTTTTTGATTGGGATTTTGAAAAACCACGACTTTTTTCATACTATTCAATATTTGTAAGCCGTAAAAGGTTAACCTGATTTATAATATAAGATAATAAACTTAAGTAGAACAGTATTTAATCAACTATTAAAAAAACTCAGAGATTCAACTTGACCTAGTTTTCTTTGTGTTTTATCCATCGTTCTAGTATCTAATTGAGTTTCTTAAAATATTTTCTTCAAGATGATTTTGTTCCTCAAACGATAGAATTTGGCAACAAACTCAAATGAACAGCACCACTTGTAACATCATAATAAACCTTTTGAAGTTGCGACTAACTTGAGTTCGTGTTGAATTGAGTGGCGAGGCTCGCTATAGCAGTAAAAACTTTTCGGGGAAAAGAAGGTGAGCTGGAAATTTGTTGAGCGTCCCAATCAAGAGATTTAAGATAATGTTTGACAAGCGTTAAATTCTAGACAGTAATCCCAAGTAATGGATTTATTAATCATCTTCTTATCGGACAAGACGATCGTGAATAACTTCCTTCTTGTGGTCGTCGGGTCGGGTTATAAGCGAGATGCGGAGATAACCGCTGCGTAGAGAAAGCGCTACGCTCTCACGCCATCCTTTTATCGAGCCCCTTTATCATTTCACAACCCCAATTTAACGAGAGCTGTATCATTATCTCATCGCCGTGTTATTGATTCAACCCTTGAAAATATTAACTTTTCCACGTTTTTCTTAAAAATTCCAAGAAACCTAATTCTTTGCTTCCACTTTACGTTTCGAGTTTTAACTCGATCGTACCGGTTTTCTATTATGTTATTATCGTTATAATTATAATCCTGGTTTGTTCCAGGTCATTTATTTTAGTCTGGTGTGTACGAGTGTCACTTAACAATGGAATGTATGTATATAATATGGCTGTAATTTCAATACAAAAGGCGCATCTTTCAAATAGCAAACATTCATGTTAAGCGCAAAGCTCGAATTCCCATCGTTGTGCCGGTGTTCATTAAAAACATGGAGCTTGCCAACCAAGAAAAAAAACACATTAAAATGAACTGTTAATTTATGTTCTCTTGGTCATTAATAAATTATTTTTCATATGCAATTTTTTGCCGGATGCAATTTATTGAAATGTGTTGTTTTTGATAAAATAGGGGTACATATGAGAATTAACGATGGATTTACCAAATGCATCAACCACGCCATTATAAATTGATATTGACTTAAACAAATTTTCCAAAAACCTTTCCCCACAGAGTAATAATTTGAGATAGGCCAAGGCGGATTTCATATTCAAGTGGCGCATTCGCTTCGCGTATCACGTCTCTCGTCTAACATTACACATTATCTGTTCAACCGATAAAAACGTCACATTTTCCCAAATAAATATATAGCTCGACACATAGCAACACTGTTAAAATCAGCGGTCTAAAATTTGACTTTTTTGTGCTTTCAAAAAACTCGACGTTTTCAATATTTACATAAGAACGTTGAGAAGCTTCGTGAATTGTGCGATGTGCAGCTGACGAGCTTTTGAGTAAAAAGCACATCGACACTTTGTGCATGTTGGCTGAAAGCGTACCTTGTTCACATCAACAAAAAACTAGCGCCTTATTGTACGGCTATATGCGGGAAATGTTGAAAATCCCAACGTCGAATAAATTGGTTTTCTTTGCAAGGCTCAGCTGTTGCACATCGATTCTGCTACTTCTCTGACCTAACTTATTCACGGATGATTTATTTTTTTTCTTATTCAATACAAAATCAAACAGAATAATGTAGCTTATTTGAAAATTTTTTTTATCTTTATCACACAAAGCATTGTTTTCTTAGATAAAATAATTGTACTACAACAGTTATTATAAGAAATTTAAATAAATAGGTATACACTTGCAATCTTTTTCTTTGTTATTTTAATTATTTTTATTGATTTAAAATGTGTACCTAACTTATGCAGCAAATGTGAATTATAAAGAAATATGAACCAAATGATAAGCAGACCTCAAGTTGCATGGCTTTGTGTTAAAATATTGAAAAATATCCATTAGTGGTTACACCCTGTAACTATGGGGTTGGCAAGAAAGTTTTTTCGATTTACACCAGTAGTAAGCGTTATGTTTGTTTTATTATTCTTTTGTCAATCTTAGAATTGTTTTCTTTTAAGTTTTGTCAGTCGATACATTTAGGTCGCTATAGAAACCAAATTCGTGTAATTTTGTTTACAACTTTCAGTTAACGGTCAGTTTTCACATGGAGTGCGAAATACACATTTTTGACACATTTTACTTTTTAAAATATCGATAATCTTAACTACTCCAAGACATCTTATATGATTTTAAATTGTTGGTGTGATACATTTAACTGTTTTGAAATTCCTCACACAGTTATGTGACGATTCGATTCAATTATCACTTTCACTTTGTCATTATTAACTTCAGGAGGTCGACCAAAACATTGGTCATCGTTCAGAGAGAAATCTCCAGAACTAAATTTTTTAAACCAATTCTGACAAGTGCGTTCTGTTAAACAATCAACAACATAAACTTCACCTACCTTTTCGTAAGCCTCAGCCGCTTTCTTGCCTTTATGAAAATAAAAAAGTATAATGCACCGAAAACGTTTATTTTGCACTCCATGTTGAAACTGACCGTAAACTGACAATTGTTAACAAAATTACATGAAATTGATCGCTATAGCGACCTATTAGGACTACCAAATCTTAAAAGAAAATAATTCTAACATTGACAAGAGAATTACGAAAAAAACGTAACGCTAACTACTGTTGCAAATCGAAAATACTTTCTTGCCAACCTAATATATGACGAATGACGATATGAACATTTTAAATATGCTTCTTTTAAATGAAAAATTATTTCTGTCTAATATAAATATCCTCTTTAGTGAAAAAAATTGACTTAAATAATTTAATTAAATATACAAATTATTAATTTTTCTGTTTCAATTTTGTTTAATAAATAAAGAAAAAGAAACAGCAAATGAAAAAATTAATCTAGAAATATTAAAAAATAATCTAAGAAATTCAAATTCAAGGAATTTAATTCAAAAAATATGTGAAAAATGATCAAAATTATATCTTTATCAATTCAAAAACATCTTTGATGTTACAATACACGGAACATTTCCTCATTTTCTTAAAGGAATAACATTTTTTTTTTGTATAAGAGTTTTTAATTAACAAAATTATTTACTCAGTTTTTCTACTGTAATAAAACGAGAAAAACGAAGTGGTTCTTATAAGAAATAAGATTGATAAAAAATCGAAGCTAAAGGCTATATTCGAAGATGGATCTTTTCTAAGTTACATCGAATAAAATCAATTTTAAGTGTCTAAACGATTTTATCGCCAGTTAATTTTGTAAATTACGTCACTGAAATGGAAAGAACGGGAGAAACAAGAAAAGATAAAAATTGGTGGGTGTGTCAGTTTCCATTTTATTTCCTCTGTTGATTGATGTAAATTTCCCTTAGTGGTGTCGGGACGTTAATGTTCTCAAAATGCGGGTTGACTTGACTTCCTGAGCTTTTCTCGTCCTCAGCTTTGTTGACCAAGAAATTTCTAAGAAAAACCATTAAACAAATAATTTAAATTTTTTTGGACATTACACTTAAAGCTGATTGGTAAATTAATCAAGATGTTATCTCTTACAAAACCACAAACACGTTTAAGTACTTATTTTACGGATTGCTGGCTTTTAACCAAGTTGCAATAACTTCAGAACAAACGGACAAGGACACTTTGTCTTAATTAAAGCACAAACAAGCTCTTTCTTAACATTGTTGTTTATCCCTCTGCTCTAAAGAAGCCATAAAACTGATGAGAAAGCTTAAAAAAAAGTTCGAAAAAAGTTAAACCAAACGAAACGAAATGAAAGAGGAATTGAAATATAAAAATTTCTAATGTCAATACGAGGGGATTTTTTGGTACCGGAGCATTTTTTTTTCATTTGTATAGGGAAAAACATGTAAATAACACCATCATATACCGCCTTTTGTATATAAAATTAGGGAGGATTTTAAATATTCGGAGAGAAAAATTGGGATGATCAAAAGAAACGAAAGTACGCTTCGTTTCATCTAAGGATCACGTAATGTGAAAGAAATAGGTTTAAAGTGCAATTCACCTTCCGTTTGAATTGTGACCCTACACAAGGAGCAACCAACCTTTACAATATCGATTTTTCGGACGAAACAAGTAAAGTTGTAATAAAGAAAGTTTGATGGTGTAGTTAAAAATAAAATTACATTATAAAAACTAGTACATCCAAAGAATGATTCATTTAAAAATTTGTAATTTTAACTAGGTATTAGAAGGTATTGTGCAATGAAATAAGCATACTATTAAAACTTGAAAATGAAATAATTTGAAAATTTGATGCTTGACTTGATTCGATATTTTATCATTAACATTTGACTTAGTTTTAAGACAAAACTTTCTTTAGTTTCAGTAGCGAAACAAATATAATACAGTATAGATAATGTTACGTTACGAGTTACGTCTTTTGTAGTCCACTGCATTACTATAATAACAAGATTTATAATGAGAGATTTATTAAAGGGGAAATACTTTTTACATAAAACATTTACAAATCAATGATTATTGCTAATCAACAAGTTCTTGCAAATATTTGCAAAAAGAGCTATTATGATTTCATCAGGTGTGTACCTGACGTATTAAAGTATGACAAATGGTATGACTTATATTTACTGTAGGATAGCAGCGCTACCTGAAAGTATCATCGAGGGGATTATTTTTAAGTGGCAATTATAGAAATGATAAGAAAGTTGAAAAAGTAGTTTTATTTTTTTAAACTAGAATGTGTTAGCTTCATTAAAGAAGTTTGATCGTATAAAATATAATAGCCTTTGTTGAAATAGAAGATTTAGATTGTTGCCTCGAAACTGAATACCCGTCGCGATAGGATATAATATTTTCACTTGAAATGATAGCTGTGGAGATAGGCTTTGAGGCCTTTGGCTGTCATTACACTACTTTAATAATACGGTTAATGCACGCACCTCATTGGCGCAAATGAAATAATGGCATTAAACACGCTTGAGCCACGAACTATCAGACGGAGAGCCAAGTTAGTTAAACACACGAACCACCGTTGGTTTTAGAACAATTCGGCTATTTGACGAGAGATAATTTCGATGCATTAAAACAATCGTGTCGTGTTACAATTCACGGCTGGATATCGTGAAAATTGGGTTAACGTAGAACTTTTAAAACCGTTGACCTAATTATGACGCCTTCTAAAAGAGATAAACGAAACTTGAAAATATGTGCAAATCGTTAGAAATTTTCGGAGAAAAATGAATCAGAAAACTGCAAAGTACACTTCGTTGTAAACTTCAGATCATTACCTGCATTATGTAACATAATCTAAGTAGTAAACAAAAATAAAAATGAATAAATATAAAAAACGACAAAATTATTTTGTCGATATTTTTTTTAAATTATCGTACCAACTGTTCAAAAGATTCTCACTCTCGATCGGTTTCAAGAATAGGGTCCCAGGAGCCTTAATGAGCCCCTAATGTACTCGAGATTAATTTGTCGTTTTGTTGAAGGTCCCAATGTACCTACTTTGTTTAGACGGTTTCTAATTTATTATCAAAATCAAAAATAAAGTCTTTAAAAGTCTCATTGCCAGCCAACTTGAAGAAAACTAAATTCACTTTTAAGCAATTTACAAAACAAAACATTGAAGTTAAAGAGCTATTTGAGAACAATAAAAAATTATAAATATTTTTTTTAATTCTTCTTATAATAACTCAATATCTGGTGAACCTACAGAATTTCATAAAACATTTATTGGCGTAGCGGTTAGAACTATGACATATAAACACTTCGCTTCATGCTTAGTGGTATGAGGTTCGATTCTTGGTGAACCTCAATTTCTTTAGATTTGTGAGTTACAGAAATTTCTCTAATAAGTTTATATAATAGTTTTGGTATGACAATATATCCTTAAATATTAAAGTGACTTAAAATATAAATAAAAAAAATATTACACTCCAGATCCAAGAACTAGAAACTCAAAGTTATTTTTTATCTTTTATTTGTTTTTCTACAACCATTATCTTCATGTAAAAGTTATGTTTTTTGCTAACAATTAGTGTATAAAGTAAATGAAAAAAAATTTCTAGACATTTTTATATTGTAGTAATTCTTTCACAATTTATGAGTCATAAAAAAGCTTTTTTCAAATGCGCATCAAGATATTTAAATGTGTTTGTTATCCTTCAGAAATACATATTATAAAATGATGCATGGAAATAACTTAAAATAGAAAACATTAACAATACAAGGCTTATCAGTACTTCGTCTTTAACCAGTAGAAGTAAATTTTTTAAACTTCGCTAAGCTGTAATTAGCACGTTAAATCCGCTAATAAAACATTTGATAGCTAAAACATTTTGTTTGATTCCTCTCTTTTATTTTGTCGAGAGAAAACATTTGTTTGATCTGATAAAACTCACATATTTGCTTCGTAGTCTTCGACAGACAACGCGATTATCCAAAACCGTTTTCTTCACAATGCCATTTCAAAGAGTCTTATCGGGAACACTTTCAAACAACAATTCAGTCTTCTGCAATTAACTCTTACTCCTCAATTTGAACGGTGAAAATTTGGGGGCGCTTTAATATAATATCTGATGGTGCCAAATATTAACAGTAAGTCGCTCACTCCACACGGTCGCAGCCATTGTAGTCGAGATTAGGGTAGGTATGCGTTTGCCGTAGGTAAACTCAGTTCTCATTTGTAGAAATAAATTACTTTTATTATCCTGAGTCTGATATTGCTTTCTGTTAGACTAGCGCAAATATAATTTGAAAATTCTCTGAAATATGAATATATATTCGCTTCGATAGATTCATTCACACATATGACATTCTATATCCCACACACAGCTACCTACATACGACATATCGACATCCACGGGCTTTATTCACGTGTATTCATTATACTATGGATTTTCAACGCGTATTTAATTTACGAATGTTCTCGATCTATTTGAGAAAATGTGGAAAATCCCATTCGATACAAATCGAGAATGAGAAGTGAAATGAGAGGAACGAAGCCGAGCCAGAATGAGGCTCTAAATCACTTACCAAATGAACCGATTCAATATTATATTCGCTTTTGTCAAACATTGTATGAAAAATTATATAAAAAAACTCGACCACACATCAAAGTTTAGTATCGCCAACAACCACTTTCAGTTCTCAAATAAAATTAAATGAGAAACTATCAATAATTCACTTTCTTTAATACTTTTTATACTTTTCCTCTTGAAACAATCTTTTATAGTAAAACCAAGGATAAATTCTAGGGAAAACCTAAATAATTTTATTATTTTAATATTTTTGAATCAGAAATGTAAAATTGTATATAAATATAAGAATCAATTCATAGTTGCTACATGTAATGATTCTTATCGTTATTTTAATTTTAAAAATATTTTCTTGATAAAAAAAATAATTAGGTACATACAAATATACCTACACATTTTTATACATAAAAAAATTAAAAACAAACAATCAATGAATTGTTAAAGAGCTATTTTTTTAATTAATATTGTCTTTATAATAATTGGAATAATTAAATAATAAGAAATCTACGAGTCAATGAACAAGAAGGTCACAAAAAAAGATATTATAAAACACAGATGTTTTGAATAATTAGTGTGTTTCTTGTTAGTGTTATGCAATTTTATGTTTGACACATTTCATTCTTAAGAATGCCTTGGGAGTTGGGATGCACTTCTCAATAATGAAAATCATTCTAAAAAAGGGAGGGAGTTCTTTGAATATAAGTTATGAGATAATTTCAAATGTTATTGAACTAAAACTTTAAAGAAATACATACTAATTTATACTTAACAAGTTTTAGCCTGTTGTTACATCCGTAACATATTTCTAACCGCTACGCCAATAAATGTTTTATGAAATTCTGTAGGTTTACCAGATATTGAGTTATCATAAGAAGAATTAAAAAAAAATATTTATAATTTTTATTGTTTTCAAATAGCTCTTTAACTTCAATGTTTTGTTTTGTAAATTGCTTAATAGTGAATTTAATTTTCTTCAAGTTGGCTGGCAATGAGACTTTTATAAGACTTTATTTTTGATTTTGATAATCAATTACAAACCGTCTAAACAAAGTACATTGGGACCTTCAACAAAAAGACAAATGGATCTCGAGGACATTAGGAGCTCATTGAGGCTCATGGGTGTTCTGGAGGATATATTTTTTTTTGCCAATAGCAGAAAAACCAGGTTAGGGCACGTTCCCCCCGCACTGCAGCCTAAGGCTTATTGTACTTCTGTTCTGCTCATCCATCTCTGCTATGCAAGGATCCTTGCTTATTCCAGGTTCAGCATTCTGCCTAGCAGAAGCAGTCCCTGTACTAAGCTCGCGCGATTTGAGCCTGTTTGGGCGTCATCTATCCCATACAGGTGTCGCCACTTTATGAGGGCTTTGCAGTCAAAAATGACATGGGTCGCGTTTTTCTCCCCATCCCCACACATTGTGCAATTGAAGTCTCGTTGAGAAACCCCAATAGTCTGCAGATGCTTCCTCAGTCCACAGTGTCTGGTTATCAGTCCTGTTATTGTCCTGAGTAGATTCCTTCCCAGCCGTAATACCTCAGCTGTGAGCGAGGGGCAGATTTGCCCTCGAGGATATATACGCTAACCCAATCAACACAACAGTTGTCACTAAAGACAGAAATGTTGACGCGGCATTAAAGAATCAATGAAAACAAGTGCATTGTAAATTAGTAGGTTTTTCGTAAAATTGCATAAATATTATGGATTTTTTTGAAAAATGATTACATTTTTAAGTGTAAGAGTGTAAATGAAATATAATTAATATTTCTTCGGATTCTTGTTATTTTGTATCGATAGATATACTCGTAGTTAGAGGGGCAATGGATTGGAATTTACAATGAATGCAACCAGAGTATCAGATCGCAACGTTTCGCCGTATTTATAGCTTCATCAGGCTCTCTGATGCATGCTCAGCATTCTTGTCTTTCTGTAGCTTTGCATATACCAACTATATATATTTTTTCTATTTTAAAATAAAAACATATTATATGTAATTGATATAAGCAAAACTACAGAAAGACAAGAATGCTGAGCATTCATAAGAAGGACTGATGAAACAATAATATATGGCGAAACGTCGCGACCTGATACTCTTGTTGCATTCATTCTAAATTCCGAGCCATTGCCCCATCAAACTATATCTTTTAATACGAAATATAAATATAGTATTTGTGAGCATAGAATAGTAAATTGGTGAGGATTTAATGGAACATAATAGCATGTCAAAATGCTTTTAAATCTTAAAGGAATAAGTAAAAATGCTTTTTACATGCATTTAAAATATGCATATAAAAATCAGCCACACACATGTAACTGGTTCAGTTTAAAAGTGAAATTTTTTTTGTCACATTATCAATATACCTAGAACATTCCTGACAGAGATTCATCAAGTCAAGTAATGGGTCATTTTTTGTGAGCAAATTGGACTTAATATTTAAACGTTGGATTGAAATAACTTGACAATTCAATACTTGACTGGACTTGATGTTTACTTTTTGGCTGTCAATTGATGTTTTATTTGATTTAAAGCCAAATTGAAGTCAAGTAATTTGAAAATTAAGTCAAAAAGCTTAAAAACCCTTTGTGCATTTAGTTTTTCTAATTTTAAATTTTTTTGAAAGTCGACGAAATTTACACAGTCGAGTGCTGAAGACAGGATTATATTCATGTAGGTATATATATTTCTCATTAATGCATATCAAAACTTGGTTTCTTATAATTCCTGATGATGAGTAAATCATTTTGATACGATTTACAGGTATTACCAACTTATTACCTACTTGGTGCGTCTATAAATTGAATCAGATCACTTTGGTGCGATGCTCAAGTATACGAAACCACAATTTTGTTTGCTCATTTGATGACGTTGAAGACGTCGCGACGTTGACAACATCATCTAAATAGCGTTGAAGAGTTGAATAAACGGCATCGTGGAGAATAAATAACAGTTATGTACTGTTGCCTCTTGGTTCAGTTTGCTAACCACTTATTCAGAACATTTACTTATTGCCAAACATTTAACGAAACCATCTCATAGCTACTCACGTGATTGTTGTTTGAGATTGAAAGCTTCGTCTCGATATCTAATGGTTTTGGCTTTCTGGTTTCTGTTGAACAACTCAAAATATTTATAATGGTTGAATCATTTTTAGTTATACCATTTCATTTTTTAGTTTTTATATTTAAATAAACAATAATGACTTAGTTTCTTAATTAACTTTACAACTACCATTATATAATTAAAAAAATTGGGAATATTTAAGCAATCTAACTCATCAATTGTTCGTTAAAAATATTAAAAAGTTTTTTTCCCCTTCTTAAATGAACTGTTTGATTATGTTTTACTGCATAATGCTTTAAATTTCTTGCAAAGTAAAATAAATTAATATACAAAATCGATTTCGTAAGCATCTTCTAATATTGCGTATGTAATATGTGTAAGAATTCATACAATTTATTTGATTTTCCTAAGAAGGTGGTAGTTTTGTGTGGACCAAGAACATATGTATATGCAATATATATATATGGGCAATTGGGCATATTTTATAATATAGTTCTTCTTTATCTATAAAACATTTTTCTAAAAATATAAACGTTTTTCTTCTCTGTAAAAATTGGAAAAAAATTATCTCCCTTTTGAAACGAAAAATTGAAAAGCATATTTCATTGAATTTGTCTATTTAACAAAAAGGCCAATAATCAGACTGATATTGAGAGGAGATAAAATATTTTTTTCAAAATATGAATTTTCCTCGCTTGTATCCTATTTAGCATAGAAATAGGCGCGCTATAATAATACACTCCTTTCATTTTTTCAAATGTATTTTGTGTGTAGTTCGTTGAATATTTTCAGAGTTTCGTTGAATATTTTTCAAACGTATCATATTTACGTGTGAAAAGCACCGACGAAAGGGTGTTAAATAATATTTTTCATTTCAATTTTCCTTCAGAATATCGTTTTCAATAGATCAAATTCGATTACATATTTCTTTTCATATTTTCTCAACAGCTATCAAAGGAAGAAGGAAATCGGGATGTTTTTCTGGAAGAAAAATCAATTTTAAATCGCAATATTTTTTTTCTTTATCAAATATATATGAATACATCAAACAAGGATTCTAAGCTTTTACTCCGCTTCGATGTTTGTGGTGGAAATGGGGACTATGGTTATGGTTGTGAATTCCACCTTTTTGATGCAACCACGCTCCAAGCCAAAATTCTTTGATGAAATCGGCGCCTTTTTCAGCTACCATAAAAACAGGACCTTGAGTATTACCAGAAACAACAGTTGGGATGACCGACGCGTCAGTGACTCGGATACCATAGACCCCTCGTACTGCTAACTTAGGATCTACGACTGCCATTGGGTCGCTTTTTGGGCCCATTTTGCATGAACCAACTTGATGATTTTCCGGACCTGTATCATGTCTGATAGCACATTTCCAGTACTCATCAGTTCCAAACGTAGTTGATTGCAAGCACTCTTCCACTTTTCCGGTCGTGTGCTCAATACCATATTTTTCTTTCAAATAATTTGCGCTCATAGCTTTAAGCGCCAATTTAATACCGTCCACTAAAATATCTAAGTCTTCTGCTTCACTTAAATACTGTGGATTCATTAGTGGAGCTTGTAAAGGATCTGCACTTGCTAATTTCAAATATCCCTTACTCTTTGGATGTAAATTAACAACCGACACTGAAACAAATTCTGGATCACTCTTATGAGCTGGACTCTCAATTAAACCAGAACCACAAGACGCGTAAAAACCTCCATAAAACAATTGAATATCTGGATGATCTCCTTTTGGATCAGCATATTTAGAATTTAAGATTGCCGTGAATTGTGACATTCCTGTGCCTGAAAGTGGTCCTTTTTGTTCCATAAGATATTCCACGGCAGTGGCCCAATTGAGACCGTTTTTAGTCAATTTCTTAGCCAGTTCGAAGTTGAGACCAAATGCCACATGATTGTGTAAATTTTGACCGACACCTGGTACATCTTGAATAACTGGAATTCCTAGTTTTTCAAGGTCTTCTTTCGGGCCTATTCCTGATAAAAGGAGTAACTGCGGCGAATTGATAGCACCGGCGGCTAGGACAACTTCTTTGCGAACACGGACCGTCATTTTTTGGTTGTTGTAAATAAATTCAACGCCGTAGGCGCGTTTAGTTGTTTCGTTAACGAGAATTTTAGTCGCGGTCGAGTTGAGCATTACATCGAGATTTGGATGAGCGTAACCAGGTCGAAGGTAAGCTCGAGCACTGGTGAGACGAGTCCCATTTCTAAGATAAAAATTACAAATATTTAGATATTCAAAATAAAAATAATTAAAAACTTTTTTATCGGTTACCTGTTATTTGTTTGGGTAATAGCAAATCCTGTGATTTGTTCTCCATTAAGATCGTCTGAGACATTGAATCCCTGTTCTTTTGCTGCTTCGAGCATGTCAAAGGCAAATTCGGGTTGATACGGGAATCGGGCAACAGTCATTGGGCCTCCAGTACCGTGATATTTACCGTCTACCAAACTTCCAATTTGAGTGTTATCTTCCGATTTTTTGAAATAAGGCATTACATCTTTCCACCCCCAGCCAGTGTTTCCAGCCGTTTCCCAGGCATCATAATCTTTTTGATGACCCCGCATATACATCATACCATTGATGGCTCCGCATCCACCCAACATTTTACCACGGTGCCATGTGCAACGTTTCTCTGGATAGCTAAGGCAAGCATTTTCTTGCGGTTCAGTTTTGTATAACCAGTCTGTTACGGGATCTCCCCAGTAATTAGTAACCATTGCTGGCACTGTTTGGCCAGGAGGCTCATCACCTCCAGCTTCAAGTACTAAGACTTTCCAATGATTAATTTCTGCCAAACGACCAGCAACTACGCCTCCTCCTGAACCACCTCCGATAACAACAAAATCATATTCTAGATTGGGTACTGATTTAGGACGAACTCTTTCGCAAGGTTCAACAATTTCGCATTGCTTGCGAATAAAACTGTCTAATAATGTCATAAACATGACAAAAGATCCTAGGCCGCATGATGTATCCAATGTGGGACCAAGAGGTGGTGGCGTGCAGTCGCAGTTTTGTACCGGCTGGCACCACTTAAAAATAATAAAACAGTGTCTATATTAAGACGAGAAAATTTTTGGTTTAACTAATAACCAGTGTAGAGAACCCTGATCGATCCGAGTCTCATTACGTAAACCAAGCGGATAAGAGACATATTTGTTATTGCAATATAATGTCACATTTTCATGTAAATTACGTTCAAGCAGGAAAATCGAATCGTAATTGTTATAGAAAACCGCACATATACTGCGTCGAACTCTCTATCGAAAAATAACCGCATTGTAACGAGTGCTGCTTCATAAAATTAACCGCAATATTCCACAAAAACCACTTGCATTCAAGTTTGTTACGCTCATATTTAAAATTAATAACAAATTTATGCGAAAAAATTTTTTGTGTCTCAGAGTAGCGGAAGGGGCTCTGGATAAATTAGAATGATTTACGTAAAGCTTTTATGGGACACAACTGCATGATTTGATAAATCTAAATGGTTCAACGATCAATTTTGAACACGGGTATTAACTTTTCACCCCGATATTGGTACGTTCATTGAGTTATTCACTAGGGACTTAGAATGTATGAATAATTTAAAGAAAATTCTTGAAATATATTGAAAATTGAAAAAGAAAATGAGAAACTCTTAAAAAACACAAAAAACTCTTACAAGATATTCCTTAAGGTTTTTGTGGAATTATGTGAAGTTTTTAACTCATACTAAGCTGCTGAATTTAATTTTTTTTCTTGATTCTTTTCAAGACCTACAAAAAATTGCATAAGATGGAGATGAAAAAATCATAACAACCTTTTTAAATATGATAAGAATTTAAAATTATTTTAAAAAGAACAATATAAATTTATTATGTACATTGTTTTTCTTAGAAATATTATAGCTTAAACGCATTAAAGTATAAGTAATTTAAAATATACCTCATTGTTTTATCAAATTTTTACAAATGGAGAATTTATTTTTAAAAAATAATTCTGAACAAACTTTTTCATTCGAGTAGTCCTTTTTTAACTCTCTTTTCTTCGTATATTTATTTGTAGTTGAAGTTGAAACTTCCAAGTTAACCTTCTATACTGTAATAGTAATGCAACATTTCGTTAAAAATTATTTTTCAAGTAATAATTATGTGCACCATGTTTACTTTGTGCTTCAATCATTGAATATATTCATTTTATAATAAGCAAAAATTTAAATTCAAACTAATTACAGACCTCAATATAAATTTCACGTATTTGAAAAAAAGTATTCGCAAAAGAAATTCAAAATGAAAAAAATAAATAAAATTTGCAATACAGCAACTCGAATACCTTTTGATTTGTCACTTGCAAATATAATTTATACTATTTGATATGTTGTTTGACTTCTTTACCAGTTCTTTAATGTTTATTTAAAAGATTTTTAAATAAAATATAATACTAAAATATTAAAGTGACTTATTGAAGTAGCGAAATATGATGATTTATGTGCAATCAAAAAAGTTGATTGTAATAAATGCAAACAAACTAGTTTAATGTTGGATTTTTTTTAAATGATAGACATCAGCCAAAGAATATCTAATCAATAAGGTTTTCAATTATTCAACTTAATTTGAAAATTTAAGATTGTAGAAATGAATATTTTACGTAAATATGAAATATTTCAAACTAGAAAAGTTACTTGAAACTTTTAGCTTATTTAAGAATTTGGTATGAATTTTTATTTTTATATTCAATTAAATCAATTTTAAATCAGGTAGAAAAACAATTGTTCGTGTTTAAATTCTTTAGTGGTTGAATGTTAAGGTTATCAAGTTTCGTTGAATATAAATTTAATTTATTGAATTAGTATTGTCAAAAAATAGACACTTTAGAATGTGTTCTAAACGTAAAAAGGTTAATATAATTATTTTATACTAAGTGATACCCGCGACGTCGTCTACGTAGGTTATTATGTAAAGAACATATTTCATTTATAGAGGAAAAACATTTAAAAAACTGAAAGCAAAAATATATTAAAAATATCTGGAAAAAACTAAGCGTAGAACATTTTTAACTCTATGCCAAAAAATTGTTTCTGCTGAATCCGCTATTGCTCCAAGTGTATAGTTATTAGTTAATTAATAATTCATTTTTAAAAAATTTGTAAATTCAAAAATAAAAATTGCTTTATAATCCAAAATAATCACTTTTTAATTTTTTTTTTTTCAAAAAATTGTTCCTTAAATGCTCTTTCCGGATCTGCAATTGCTTCGGATGTATAGTTAATTGGTAATTCAACTTTTAAACTATTCATGTTTATAAGATTCAACGGCAGTTGAAGACGTCACAGTACAACAATACATGTATAAATAGTTAAAAATAATTAATTTATAAAAATATTACAAAAATGTAATCAATTACTTGCCTAATGAAAAGATTAGATGGAGAGCTTTAAAAAAAAAAACATAAACTTCAATTATTTTCAAGATTTTAATTCTTGAGTTTGATAATTTTTAAAAATTTATTAGCAATTAACCATTAACTATACATCTGGAGCAATTGCGGATCCAGAAAGAGCATTTAAGGAGCAATTAAAAAAAAAAAACTTGTAAAAAGTGACTTCTTTGTATTTTACGGCAGATTTAATTTTTAGTTTGCAATTTTAGAAAAATCAATTATTAATCTATTAATAACTATACACTTGGAGAAATAACGGATTCTGAAGGAGTAATTTTTTGGCATATAGGTAGTTAAATTAAAAAAAATGTTTCTCACCAACTTAACTCTTTCTGGTTAAAAAATATATGCAATAATCAAAGGTAATGTTGAAATGTTATTTGATTACTGTAACGGTTGTAACTTAAAAATATATTTTGAATTTGTATTTACAGTAAAATAAAAAAAATGCTAAATGAGAATAAAAAAAGGTACAAAAAATAATTTTGGCTGCATTAAGTCGTACCGCGTACGCTCAAATATGAGATAATAATAAGGCAGTGAAAGGAGAAACATTCTCTTGTCCAAGCACAAAACGCCGTTTGCCCCACTTTATCAAAGCTACGAAAGAACAACGAAAGCATACGCATTTTGCTTAAAAAAATCGCAATTTTTAAAACCTTAATTACTTTATTTTTAATGAAGATATCGTGATAATTCTTTATTTAGATAAGGACCAAGTATATAAGAAAACAAAACAAAATTGATCGAAATGTATCCAGTAGTTTTTGAGTTAAAACCGAACATTGAAAAACAGCTATAATTTTATTTATGTAGATTAATCAACCAATACTTAATATTTACTTATTGTTAGTATCAATTAATACAAAACTACCCCTTGTTAATAACTGCGATACCAGTGAAGTAGCCCGAAATTTTTTACAACCCTATAGATGTCAAGACTATTTTAAAACCAGATGTCTTAGAGATAATTGTTATCTATTAAATTCAACATTAAAAAAAAAATCTTTTACTTCTAATCTTAAGCATTATTACTAAACCGAGTTCACACAGAGTTTTGAACTATAAGAGATCACTATCCATTGACCAGCTTATCTTGATCACTACCTTGTGTGAACCAACAGTTGTGAAAATCGGGTCGTTCTCGCCCTTAACAAAGCTAGAGACTTGTCGTGAAATCTCTAAATAGTCTGTAATTTCACGCCCACTACTAAGAGGTGGTAATATTCTCACCCGGTTCAAGCTTTCTTTTGAACTCTGCTTAGGAATATTAAAGGTGAAAATAGTGTTTCAATGCTTTAAATTTTTCTTGAATCCTATTGAAAATGTATTATAACTTCAAGTTATTCTTTAAAATCTTTCAATAAAATCGTAATATAATAGACGCAATTGTACTCCATAAAGAGTATATCCTTTTCATTTTTTTTTTAATTTTAAAATTGATATTGATAGTCAAGTTTCATCAAACCAATTAACTGGATAATTGTTAGCAAATGAATCAAAGTTATTAATTTTCATTTTGAAAATAAAAAACTTGCAAATGCAATGCTTGGTTTGATTTGAGTTTGATTTGATTTTTAGCCAAATTAAAGTCAAGTAGCTTGAAGATCAAATCAAGTAGTTGATCCTTATTAATGATGCAAAACTGTTTCCTAATAAAACAATTTTACTATATGCTTAAACTACATACCATGATATGAAATCATTCAGTGGCGTAGCCGGTAGGAGGCAAAAAGGGCAATGGCCTCGAGTGTTACAAATGTAGGGGGGCAAAAGGCGAATGTAATTAGTTAAAAATGAGATAAAATCTGATATGAAATAAAATTAAAGTAAAATTCGTGTAGTGGTTTTATACTTGAAATTTACTTAAAGAGTTAGGTATACTTTTTGAGCCTCCAAGACAAATAAGGAGGAGATACATTTTTAAAAATAGTAGAAGAGATAAAGACTTATCACACGAAAAGAATTAAAAATTTTATATCTTAAATGCATAAAGTAAACAATAAATCCAACAGTTCTTTTAAGTTCCATGACTGTTTTAGTAATAGAACAAGTGGTAGAAAATGAATCTAGATTAATATAAAAATGCTAGAATAAACGTTCCAAAAACACAAAAAAAAATTTATAAAAGAGCTTAATTTAGAGTAAATTTTGTTTGTTTGGGAAAATAAAGGGCAGCAAACACGTCATTCGTTCCAGATAGGATAAATCGACGCTTCGCTATTGAAATCATTGTTGGTGGACTCTCAACAATTATATGAAACTTAATTACTAAAATATGTGAACGAGTGAACAAAAAATGTAAAATTTTCTTTTTAATTGTTCATTTAATACTCAACTATTAAACGTTTAGTTATAGTTTTCCTTAAATTAGTCTTACGTTATAAAGGTTTTTACTATCTATACATTGTTAACTTATACAATTTTAATATTCTTGAAACAATGAGCATATAATTTGAACTCAAAAAAATTATTTATATAAAACACTTAAGATTTTCTTTAAATACCTGATTATTCCACATATTGATATAAAAAAAACTAAGTGATGCTAAATAGTTTATTTGACTTGAGCCAGTTTTGGTTGTCGTCTCTGGATCGATATGATTCTCTCTGAAGTTGATTTCCAACACTGAAGAGCCACAACAACAAACTAATGTTACCTTGGCCGTCAGTTCCACTTTATACGGATATTTGTCGTGTGTTACTGTAATATATACTTATATGTATGAACATTTTAAATGTATTATATTATAGTTTACACATACAAGAATATACCATACACACAAAATAACAGTCAAACTTGAAATTAATGTAAACTGTCAGATATTACAAATTGTTTGATTAAATACAAAATAAAAAATCATTTTTTTATCAGTAATTTGTTCATAACTTGTTTTTCGGTTATCAGTCAAGTTGATGTCAGCACCCCGTTATCAAAACCTGAATTTAGCGGCACACGACTTTCGAAATCAAACCTAATTTTTTGTCAAACAAGACTTGGCCACAATATAAGTCTTGATGAAATGATAACGTTTTTATTTTGACCAAATAAAAACAAAGATTAAGGTCTTTTTTAGGAAAAAAAAAATGTTTACTCAAAACATTAGACTCAAAGTATATAGATCTATGTTAGATCTATAAATATATGGACTTGAAGGAAAATACAATTCTGTTTCTTCTGGGAATTAAAACCATTCAAGTGGACCTCAATCTGGGTAACTATTATTCATAACGAGTCAATCTCGAAATTGTTGGTATACTATTAAATCATGATGATTAAAAGCAATAATTAAAAATTGTATAATTATATTGAATTTACATAAAATTGTATTCTTGAATCAGTAATGATGAAGGTTCAAGTAACCTTGTAACGGTTTTTGAACTTGATATCAGTGTATTGGAATTTTTTCCTGTTTGTCTATTGGAAAAAATCATTCACGAAATTAAAAACTTAAAAATGTCAAAGAAAACTCTTCATCTTAACGGATTTAAGTTTAAATTGTAAAATAATGGAATTTTTCTGTTATACAAGTTTCAAGTGTCGTAAAATTGTTTTATGAGTTGGACGGTGAAATATGCGATCTTAATAACTTTTTTTGTGTCGCAGACAGTTTTTTTCAGAACATTAAAAAGAAATTAACATTAAAAAAAAAGATTAAAATTACTGTAAGGATGTAAATTTCATTTTGTTAAACAAAAAAAAAAAAAAACGTTTAGACTTAAAACTGAATTTTAACAGAAAACGAGAAACTAAATTAAATTTACCAAATTTTACCAAAACGAAAATGAAGCTCAGTCTATATTTTCTGCTGTAGCAATATCGATTTCTAAGTTGATAGTATTTTTTTATAGTTTAATAGACAGTTGATAGCTTAACAACTGTAGACAATCTAAAAATTTCATAGCACTATTTATTTTTTATTCCTTACCTACACGCAACAATATTAAAATTACGATTTTTCAGAATAAACGTAAAAATAAATTTAAAAACACGAAAGGTTTCGTGGGACCCCCGATTAGAACAAAGTCCCTAAAGTAAGGAAAGTAAGTGAAGTAATCTGAGTAACATATTTTAACTAAACCAAACTTGTACCTATTATAGTTTATATTATGTGAAAAGTTAGTTTTGCAACATTTAATTTTAATATCATTTGTTGTAATATGAGTATGTATAAGCTTTTCCCGATACAAAGATAAGTTAATATCAAAATTAAAGTTATAAGGAAAGTATCAAATTCTGGCAACGAACACTGGCATTATACTCTTTATACAAATTGATCATTTTCACAATTGATTCTTGATTTACAATAATCAATGAAATAACAAGTTTATGAATAATGAAATGGATTTTGGACAAATTTAAAATTGTTTTAAAATGACTTGTAAAATTGTTTACATTTAGATGAGACGTAACTAAGAATAGCAATTCTAATAACGAGGCTTATTAGTAATATAGATTTTTTTTTTTAATTTATTTATTTAAAGTCGCCTAAACAGCTATGGTCATATATAGATATTGATTGTTGGAATTAAACATTTTTATCATTCTTTCTCATTGAAACTCGACACAAAAGTAGATTTTTTTCTTGGACATATCGTTGAACGTCTTCTCCTGACGACAAACCCACATAAGCATACAGTGGTTTACCGCCGCTATACAAATTTTACCGTCCCTACCAACCTCTACAATTCGATACCATAGTTCACAATCGTATTGATTATACATTTTTATCAATGAAATTGCAATTTCATGATTTAATTTCGAAATTTACAGTTGTCTCTAAAATATGCCAACATAGGCTCCAGCCTACTCAGCCTACTGGTAAATCTATGGTAAACCTATAGTAGGCATAACAAATTTTAAACCAGCTGACGTGTTTGATTGGTTTGTTCGAAATAACTGCAAACAAATTTTGCATAGTTACTGTGGCGACTGGAAATTCAATCTTGCAGTTATTGTCTCTCACAGGTGCCCTGACGGAATTACATTATAACCTTATGCAATTTGATTTATTTGGGGCCAGTGCTGGCCTATACAATTGTAAATATACTATATGTAAATAAATGTTGGTAACCACTCCCACCATCACAGTAAAATTATATACAACAACTTTCTGTATATTGCACTGAAGTTTTATCGTAACTAAACGCTGCACTGTTACCTCGAAAAGTATGAGAAGCCCTTTTTGACGTGATGACGTCTTATAAATTGAGGAACACTGGGCACTTCCATTTGAGATTGTGCGTGCAAACGAGAACGTGATACAAGTGATAGGGAGAAATCTTCTAAAGACACCTAGGAAAAATGGGTAGTGTCGGATTAGCGTACAGCGCCTACCAACTAAAACCCCCACCTTACTTTTACCAACAAAGGATTTTCAGGATACGGACGCCAGAGGCGAAGCTAAAGACTAGAGGTATTTCAGGAGACTAGAAGGCTAGGCCTTCTGAAACGGTCGGTTTTCTTGCATTTGAAAGTTGAGAGTTGATGATAGAATTTCAGTGCCCATATATAGACTGCAGGTTTGTTGCGTACATTTGGGCCGCCTCGGGAATACAAGGAAGTTTGGTTTCCCGGAGGATTTGTTCGTTACGAACAAACCAGGAAAAGTTGAGGGCAAAGCGTAAGAGCTGCATATATGTGCCGTTCAGTTTTTGGATCCTGTTGGGGGCGGCGGAGCCCCAAATTGGAATGGCATAGGTGCAGATGTTCCTGATGGCATTGACGGCTCGTTTCTTGGTGGAATGGGACATCTTTACGTTGTTGAAGAAGGGATTCAGACAGACGAAGACTCCAACAGTCTTGTTCCGGATGGCGGTTTTATGTTTAGTACAAGTGAGACGTCTGTCGAAGATGACTCCGAGGTATTTAGTAGAGTTGCTTCAGTTGATAGGGTGTCCGTTCACGATGAGCGTGAGAAGCCCTCATTGGTCAAGTCTCTTATAACATTTTATGAAGAACTTCGTTCAAAAAATGTTTCAAGTTCTAACCAATTTCTGAAAAAAAAAAATTATCCAGACTTATGATATAAGCTTAGTTGAGATACAAGCAAATTCAAATTCATAATTCTTACGAAAAATAAACGTTAATCTTCTGTAAATAAGTTAATGTAATTATTCATTTACAATTGAACAAAATTTTGCTTTAAATAAATGTATAACATTGTCTTAATCATTCTAGTTTACTATGTATTTTTTTGTTCTCATTTTTCATTTTTTGAATATAATTACAGAGGATATTAAATGAAAAGAATTCTTCAAAGCCAAAGAATTTGAATGTATTATGCATTTATCTGTTGAAATTGTAGAGGCTAGAGGTATGTTTCAGATTTATTTATGATTAGATTTTTGGTCAGATTTTCGTGTAACAGTTGCGTTTTATTGGCATAAGTTATTATAAATTTACTACTTTAAATAAAATCCTACGTTTTTACGATATAACGACTGATACCTTGATAAATAATCGAAACGGTAAACGAATTGAGCCGAATGAGAGTCATGAATAAGTGATCGGTTGAAAATGTTCTACATGGGTCAACAGCCTTTTGTGCCAAAAGCAAAGCAAGGCATACGAAAAAAAATGTTATAAATAAATTACAGATAGTTCAGAGAGTGTAAAGGATGGTACTCGTTTCGTAACGACTTTTTTCTTGGCAATATTTCTCCGGCTACAATGAATTTTTCATAAAAACATCGAAGAAAATAAATCCGGAATTTCAAGTTCTTCCGAATCTACCAAACAGAATGTAAATATTTTTTTTTTCAATTTCCCTCAAAAAAATATGTCACACTTTTCACGTACTTTTTCTTAGGTCAACTTGGAAAGTAAAGGAACGAAATCCTTTTATCAAATGTACAGATAGATATTGCATTTTTTGACTAAACAGTAAATACTTTTTGCTTTTCTTATCCTTTTATTTTCAGAGATTGAAGCACCTAGACAAATTGTATTTGACAGCTGATCAATTTTTTTTACTCTAAAATTTGATGAAGTTTATTCCTTAGAACACCAACTTAGAAGAATATGAATAATTTCGTTATGAATAATATGAAGATCACAGGTTTTATTGAAAAAAATTTCTAAGAATTGCGAATAAAGGAAGATTGTTCAAATGAACACATTGACGTAAATGTCTTAAATTTTTAACAATCCTTATCAACGTCAAGGTGATTCATTACATTTTCGAAATAAAACAAATGATTTTCTCAACGAATTCATAAGCTCATTAATTATACGTAGACAAGTATTTTGCCAAAGATAATTTGTTGAGTAAATATTTAAAACCAATCTTTCTTCGTTTTCAAATTCAAGGTCCAAATATATATACTCGTATAATCTATTTTAAATTGTTGTTACGATAAAAAATCAATTTATCAATATTGTAAAAAAGTAGTTCTTAAAGTTGTGTACTTCTTCGTAGTAAGCATGAAACCAACAAAATACTATTTTATAAGTTAATTTTATTAATGAGATAATTCAAGGAAGTTAAAAATGTATCTTTATATTTACTATATTTTCAAGGATTTCTTACTGAGAAAAAAGCTTAATTATGTGGTTTTTCTTGTTACAGGTAAACATTTTGCTGATACTTACTTCTGGAATTATGATGAAGTTTTATGGACATGTAAGTTACAATGATTTCAAAATTTTAAAATAATCTCAATGGTTTGTAGAGGATAATTAAGTATAAAAAAGACATTAAACATCAATTCTTAAATGACTTAACATTGACTTTATATGACTTAACTATTTATGTAATTAAATTAAAAAGTTATGCAAATTTTTCTCTGCATATTTTAACAGATTAACAATTGGCCTCTGTAATATATACGCGATTGTTTGCTATGAAAATTTTAGGTATTTCCCATTGAATTCTAAGAACTTTTTGTCTCGAAACAATGTTTTCAATTCATTTAAGTATGTATGTATTGAATGATTCATTGGAAGTACTTTTTCAAAAATTAATAATTTTTTGTATATAAGATTAGGTACGTCTATTTAGGTAGAACAACACCATATTCTTTACATTGATTTTTAAAGGTTTTTTCTTTCAAATTATAATATCTAGTGTAATTAATATGTCAATTCTGAAGTTTGATAGCGCACTCTAGTGGTTGTTGGCTTGTGATTTTCAATCCATCAATCGTAACTGGGTTATCCATCTGACTAAACAGTATTAGATTGATGATAAAGGAAGATCTAGGTAACTTTTATACATAGGTTCGTAACGTGAAAACCACCAGTTCATTGGATTATTTTCGCTGTGATGTCATAGTTTTAGGAACTATAGGATAAAAATCACCGTTCTGCTGGAACCAAATATCGTGGAAATCACGGGTTTTAATTTCAGGTAGCAAATAGTCCATAATCAAGACATGTCTATGAGTGGCACTTACAGTTTCGTCCTGGCCAGTCCCTTTAAAAATATGAACCGATTATAAATCGCTGTGTTTTGTTCAACACACTGGATATGATCTATTTGATGGTGTGTTATCCAATAACTATAATTCTTTTCTTTTTCTCTTTTTTGCACCCTATGCTTTTCATGGTTGTTGATACAAATGGCAATTGCAGCTGTAAAGTGGGAGTGGTTACCCACATTTATTTACACATAATATATACAATTACAGTGGCCAACACTGGCCCCAAACAAATTGAATTGCTTAAGGTACATAACGTCATTTCAGCAGGGCAGTTGCGAGAGGTATCACTGCATGTTCGATTTCCGTTTCTAATCGCCATACAGCCTTGAAAACTAAAAACCATTTCCTCAGGTCTTTAAACCATTAATCCCGGTGACTTCTTACTGATATCTTACCTTGCACTTGACCATCTTTTATGACTCAAAGTAACTCATACCTTTCACTTTTATATGATAAAATGCAAAACAATATTGATTAATTAAATGTCATAATATGATACTTAGACAATATTTTTGTCTTATTTATCATCAAAACTATAAAGTAAAAAAGACAAATAATACTAGAAATCGTACCTATGGCCCATTATTTTTAAATACCAAACTTTAATAATTATAAATATTTATTGCCCTTTTTTGTAATGTTTACTTTCAAAACGTTTAAAGTTTTACTTTGTATAAAAGTATTAAAAGTACTTCTATTGAAAAAGAACTGCAGATCTTTCAGTTTATAAATTCTCTAATCTTTAAGCGTGTATAATGTACAATACTATTAGGGATTCATTTTTGAAATGAATTTTACTCGATAACATATTCATTTATAAATGAAATAACATCCAAAGTCAATGCTTGACTTGATTTAACATTTGAATATTAGTATTTGACTTGAGTTTGACTAGATTTTAAAGCAAAGTTAGACCAAGTAGATTGAAATTCTAGACAATTATGTTTAAAATCAATTCAAGTAGTGAATCCATAGATTTGTTCCAATCTGGTGATGTTCAAACACTGACAAACAGACAAAGAGCAAGACATTGAACAAGAGACAAGAGTGAGTGAAGAACATAAAGTGACAAGTTCGTTACAAAACAGCCAACCAATGCTTAAAAATTGCGAAATCAGTGTCGATATAAGCGATACTCAAGAAAATGTACGTTTTTCAGTCACTCTTGTCTCTTGGTCAATGTGTCTTTCTTTTTGTTTGTCTGTCAGTGTTTGCGCATCACCATAGCTAGTCGTATGGAATAAACCTCATATATAAAAAAGAAACATCAGTACAAAATTGGATAGAACTTTCATTCGGATTATTCAATGCAAAAATAAGAGGAGGAAGATACACATTATAATCGATTTGATATAATTTAGATATATATTAGCTGAAAGAAAGCTGAATGGTTCTTTTTCAAAATCAGATTTTGTAGATTTATCATTATCAAAACTATGAACCAAAGGTATCTCTAAATGAATCATCCGATTACATCTTTTGGTATGACGCACCAAATATTTTTCCTCGTTTAATTTTTTGTCTAGTCCTTTTTTGATTATTTTATTTTTTGGATTCAAGTATTTTTTTTCAACTCAAACCGTTCAAGTATTAACTGTCAGCTAATTTAAATACTCAAATAAATTATGATTTTTGATTAGAACTTTTTATCAAATAAATCGAACGCGAAGGAGGCGGCAATTTTACATTTTTGCGAGATATATGACGCCATAAATTTATTCGTATTGCTTTGGGATTGACTCTAAGTAGATTCATCGCTTCTACATGCCGCCGCAGATGAAATACAAGCGAAACTAATCTGAAATTGTTGAGAGAATTTCCAGACATACACACATTCAACACGAAAAAAGTTTACAAGTTCTATATATGAAGTTTGGTAATTAGCAAGCTAGACATTATTATAATATTTTATACAATCGAAAGATGAATATCAATTTATATGATAGGCAGGTACTCGTAGCAAATGACTTTATCGTTTTTATAATAATAATGAAATATGATATCAAATTAACTACTAACCAAAACAAAATATGTATTATGTAAAGTTAAATAAAATTTAAATAATAATATCCGATACTGATAAGTGTGTTTAATAATGAATAACTAAGAATTTGACGAACAGTAAAATAAACGAAAGGAACAACACCAAGCAATTTGTCTTGATTTTCAACAATCATGTTAATTGGAATTTCCATTTAATTCATTTTCATATGGCTTTCAGATAAAATCCCCCGTCAACATACAACTTGCATTGATTATCTAGATTGATAAAAATAACAAGAATAGATTGATTCAAAATATTACGTACCTAATAAAGTTGTAGTGAGTTTTAACGTTCCACATAAATTCAAAGATGAGAAAAACATACGCATGTTTAAAAGTTATGAAAGAAGAGCATACGAACACGTTGTGTGAGTAAATTTTCATAGAGAACACGATGGGCTGTGGGAAGCGAATGCCTCTTTCGCCTTTTTTCATCCCCCTTGCCATATTCAGGAAATCTAAATATTTACGAATATATATTATATGTATTGCTTGCTCGCTGCCGATATTACGCTCACCTCCATAAAATATTTAGAAAGCTTATTTGCGAATATCAAACAATCTTCAGTTATTGAAATTCCCTGAAAAATGCTCTTGCCTCGCTTTGCCATTCAAATGGCTACGTTAAAAAGTTATTATTGAAACGGCGTATTTGGCTTTTCTGATTCACATTCAGGCCTTTTATTGCTTATATGTTCTTCGGATAAAATAAGATTTGAATTTTTCCACCACTTAAAAGATAAGTAAATAAAAAAAGTTCGACTTAAAGTTGATTTTTTATCAAATTTTTTCAAATATAAAATTTTTCTAATCGTATTATTTCATTGGTCATAAAAGTTAAATATAAACATTGTTAGCCTTAACAACTGTACTCTTCGTTTTATTAAAAAAAAATTGAAAGCATACTGATAATAAAACAGGAGTTGATAGCTAAGGGCTAAATAGAGAGAAATAAAATGTATAAGAAAATAAACACGAAAAATTAATGTAAATAACTTTTGTCGAAAATACAAGAACTGTTATTTCTTGAGGAAGTTGTGGAAGAAATTTTTGAATTTGTAAGAATATTAAAAATTAAAATAAATCCTTAAAATTTATTTTATGAATATAAAAACTTTTTGTCTGTAAGCTTAGTTCATGTGAATTTCTAGAAACTTCTCAATTTTATAATTTTCCTTGTGTTTGCTGAAACATTGTTTGATCTTTTTTTTTTCTATTATTCTTAATGTTAATAAATTAAAAAGTAATCATAAGATTTTGAAATTGCTATGAAATTGTTAACATGAGTTTTATTTATATAAATTCAAATCAAAAGTCACTGAAATTAATTTTACGTAACTAGGTCTGACGGATTTCCTCCATTTGAAAAATTGAAATTATTTTCTTTTTCGTAATTTGAAATCTTTCTTAATATTAATAATAATTTTCAATACTTAAAGGTCATTTTCTTGATTATTTTACACTGACTCCGTCATTTAAAATTTTCTCTGTTTTAACATTTTTTCCACACTTTTCCACGCTCACACTCGCACTCAAATGAGTGAACCAAGAGTAGTACATATGCACTTTGATTGTGTTAGACACTCCTTGATGCTTGGTAGCACTTGGTATTACCTCATTAGGTCATAGTTTCTCGGGCATTCTAAAATGTTATGGTTCAGAGGTAGGTCACCACAGCATCCTTCGCAGCTCGTCTCCTCACCGATCATCATAATTCTCAATGGTATATCCGATTGTTAGTCTACTTTGCTCAATCCTATCTTCCCTAGAAGGTCATGAGGAGGAGATTCCTTCAACACCGATAATCTAACCGCCGTAGCTTCTACGGAATACTCCTCCAAGTTGTATTCCATCGTAATCAGATTCGATTTCGACTAACTCTTATGCTGCCCTCCAGTGTGAGTTTTTCTTAAGAGTTCGTATTAAAAGTAACCGCAGCTACATCGGTACTTCGTTTCCTTCTATCTCTTGATGCCCCGGAATTCACACAAACTCGATGCCATGCTTCTCCGCCAACAATCGTTTTATGCTCTTGATTATGGATATTCTACTACTGAAGTTTGTTAAGGCAGTTAGGCACACCAAAAAGTTAGTGTAAATAACTGCAAACTTGTAGGTGGTTGCTTTTGTTAATCGATTAATCATGATAAGTCAGGTAAACAATTATAATCACCTGGAAATCCTAAAATTCAAAGTTTTGAGGATTTGTAGTTTAATATAAAGTTAAGAATGTCGCTTATTTGTTAGCTAGAAAGTGGAACTTATATTACTGAGGGAACTATCTCTAGATCCTTTGTACGCAACCATAACTTTTTAAAGAATCCAACAACTCCGCAGATGCTTAAACTAATAACAAAGTATTTTTTACTTTCTTTTACTATTTACCTATCCCCCGATTTACACGGTACTCGTTTTACACGATTTCGCTTTTCCACGGTTCATATACTAATGAAATTCGGAAAATTTCTAAGAAAATTTCCGAATATTTTAGTGATGGAAGTGACATTATACCAATCAAGAAGAAAAAACTGATAGTTCCTCAAAGTGATAGCGTATAAATTTCGAACATACCTGAATTTGTTAAGTTTCAGCAGGTACTTTTTGAAAATTTATTCGTTTCTATTTTTGTTTTCATTTTTAGAATACGTTCACTACGACATCACGCCATTTTTTGGGCAAATTGTAACTAGTTTAAAGTTTCTGGATATGTTTTACTCTTGTTCCATTTGAATAAATGACTTAATTGCTCAGTTTTTTTCGTTTTACACGGTTTTATATAGGAAAAACAAAGATTTCATTTTACACGGATTTGTCTGGAACCTATCTTCAGTGTAAATCAAGAGATGGGTGTATTGTAATCGGTCGATCTTTCACCGGAAATACATAATTTGAGGTCCCCTGAGTCCAAAAAATTGGTTCTTAGAAACATCTCTGTATGTGTATGTGTGTGTGTGACAGCCATATCGTATCGAAAGCTTTATCCGAATTTCATCAAACTTAGAATTTGGGCTTCATATCATACCTAGTTGTGCCGCAAAGCTTTTGGTTGAAATCAGTTAGCCGAAAGCTCCACTTTATTCTACGAGTTTTTGAGCTTTTTCAATTTTTTTCGAAAACGGCTCCAACGATTTTCTTTAAACTTGCTACAGTTCTGAGACTCATTAACACCTACAACTTTTGTTTGAAACTTTTTCCTGGGGAAATTCGAATAAGGGCGGTTCCGGGGTGAAGGTTGGAAATTTGTATATAATCCATATATATATATATATATATATATATATATATATATATATATATATATAGGCTGTATGCATATACATTAGTTCTGTTTATATGTATAGTTATAAAGTACTCATAGTTCTTTTAACCAACAGTGAGTTTCATAAATAAAAGTAAAAGAAAGTACTGTGACACCTCGTAGCAGATATTTTTAAATCTCCTTGGCGTAAGAGAGAGCATAAATCTTACGTATACGATTTTAACTCCTATTAATAAAATAAGTCAAGTGGCTTAAAATGTGTTTTGTATATGAGCATGCTGTTGAGAAACGAAATTTGATGATATGTGCGGAAAAATAATTTTTTTTGATTTTTAGTTTTCATCAGAAAGAAAAAGATAGAGGAACTTTAAATTTAGCATGAAATACCTATTTACTTCAAAAAAAGGTTTTTATAATTTTTTTTGAATAAAATATTTATTTGCAATCTGTAATTTTATTAATTAATAATAATTTTTCTTTGTATTTCTGCCAGTTTTTAATTTATAAAACTTTTGATTAAATAAATTTTTACAAAATTATTTTATGCTAGTTGAATTATTGGTTTCCAATTAACGAGACTTGAAAATATTTTTCTTGTTTTGACTATCCTAAAAGATCAAATTGCAATTAAATACTTGCACAGTCATAGAAAATTTGGTTTGTATTTTTGCTAGTTTTGCGCTTACAAATAATTGTATAAGATTAATACTTCTTGATGATTTTAATTAGTCGAAAAGCTTTTCGTTGCAAAGAGTTGTGAATTTGTGTATACGTTATTTATTTCGTTTTACTTTCGCGTGAAACATGAAAATGAAAAAATCATAAATAACACGGTCATCGTCGACACGTTTCGATATCGCGACGCGAACAAGGCGGGGTGTTTTGTTTGTGCAATCAGTCATTGTCAATTTACTTAAAACGAATGAAATATCATCAAACAATAAAAATGTTTGAAATAAATCAATCAGTTGAACGGCGTGAAAATAGGGAAAAATTCAATCATAGAAATTGTATTGAAGCACCGTGGTATTTTATTCTGCTGTATGTTTTGTGTTTCCTGGACGAATATAAACGAGAAACGTTCCCGGTTTCAGCAGGAGTCGTCCACGACGGCATCCTCGATGATTACATGCTGGAAGAACGATTTACCTCTCCATTCCTCTGATGAAATTTTCATTTCAAGCGGGGGCCGTTTTTACATTTACAAATCAACCGGGATAAATGAAAATCCTGACGATTTTCCCTTCTATGATATATCCTCATTTTTTTCCACAAAAAGAAATACGATACTTGTATGTAATCAGAAAAACCAATAGAAACTCGTTCCGGATCTCTTTGGTGTAATTACAGGCTGCCGTTGGCCACTAAAAAATTGTGCAGGTGATTAGGAAAAAACGAAATGAGGCAAGTTGGTTATTTATTGAAATTTTATAAGTGCTTATTATTTCTTATTGAAAAAAAACCCGATTAGATTTTATCGCCAGTCGATCGTGACTAAAACATGAATCAGCGAATTACGGATTTATTAACGTACGTCTGTTCGTATTTGAATTGTCGGCAAACAATTAAACTCGACGAACATTATAGTATTTTCCGTGTGGATTAAACTGCAATTATATTAATGATATGTACGATTTATCAAACTTTTCTTGCTATAATCGTTGGTTTTTTCGTTTCAATGTTCTGACTGAAAATTGGAATTTTAACTAACTGATAAAGTTTGCTTCTGTTAAAATCCTTTCAAAAATTCAATTTTAGGTTAGCGAAAATATATTTTTAATGACTTAATTGAAAGTACGATGGTGGAATAAAAATAAAATTTGTTAATTCAACAAGAAAAAAATCAGCTACCTTATTTTGTATTCGCAAAGAATTTAATGTGATTTTAATAACTTTTTGTGGGAATCGTGTTATAAAATACCAAGTTGAATCTATTTATTGAATTAATAAGATTTTTTTTATTAATATATTCAAATAAGTGTATCAAAAAGTGTTTTAAAATATATAATTATAGTTTTGGGATAAATAAGAATAACATTTATGGTTGAAATTAAAATTATGTTTTTGGCTTTGAACTTTAAAAAAAATCAAAAAATAATGTATATATTTTAATAGAGAAGTTTTAAATAAAAATAAAGTTTTTCATTTAGTTTTATCGAAGGAGAAATATGCCTGGTGATCGCTTTATATATGTATATAGAAAAAACTTTTTAATTAGTTATGAATCTTTCTCTATTCCAATAAATTCAAAAGCACTCCAGCGCTGTATGAATCTATGTAAAATAGAAATTGTGAAAAAAAACCCATAAATTCGCCTTCCTTATTTCTCCCTGTCAACTCGTCATCCCTTAAGTTCAACATCAATTTTTTTTAATTTAAAACAAAAAAGAAATGAATGAAAATACATCCTTCCCTCTGTTCTATTTTTCCATTTTTTTTTTCTTAATATTAAAAAAGTTATCGTATGTCATTTTCTTCACGACTTTTGCATTCATTAATTTATAAAATTCTCAAGACTAAAGCTCGAATTTATTAATTCTTTAAGTAATCCTCCCACTAAAAAGATTACCACGAGTTGTCGTAAGTAAAATTAACATATTTCCCCCGAGTGCGACTACTTCTAGTACTTTTCGAAAAGCCGAAGAAAACAAGAAAATGCATTCGAAGCCTTAACGATCCAACGCTCAAGAAAAACTCACCCCAACGCGACAATACGCGACGAATATTATAAAGAAAAAATATCATCATTTTCTAAAGTAAACCATTCCATTATGCTAATTGCAAACTTAGATTAAATCTTCATAGAACGAACGACGCTACGCCGACGGAGAAATACGCTATGTTCGAAAAATCTAAAGAAATGAACGTTTCACCCTCTTCATAACAATATCTCCATGCTACTTACTACACTTTTTCTCCATTAAGACTTAAGAGTAAATTAAATAATTAAAAAATAATAACATGATACTTAAAAGAGAAAAAAAATCAACCATTCAACAAGAACCTAACGATGAAAAGTTTTCTCCGTCGCTCAGCTGAGACGTGGCAAAAATCTTCTTGTCTTATATTTTAACGTCAAGAAAAATGAGGATATCACAGCTTAAAATATTATCTCATTTAATTTTCAGGTGGATATGATCCAGGATTGGTATCAACGGGACATTCACAAACAACTTTTATTTGTGTTATAGTATCTCCAGGATATGAGTAAACGCAGAGTTATAGTAATAAAGAGGGTTGTGACGACCCCTAGCCTCGGTGTCTCATACTTTCATATTTCTTTCGTAGGAAATTTCTTCATTTTTTAAATGGAAAAAATCAAAAGTAAATTTGCTATTATCTTTAAAAAAACAGTCAAGTTTTGCAAAGAATGTGATCTTATTTATCATTACAAAAGTTGTATTAAACTTAATAAAGGTTCTTAATGTGTATAAGGTAGAGTTAGTTTAAGCATTTTGCGAATTTTTTGCATATTCTAACGTTTTTACGGGGTTTGGATTTGTGTTGGAATGGTGACAAATTTATTTTATCAACAAATGCTTATTTATTTACGCTTTAACAATGATTACTTTTACAATAGTCACAGTCACTAATTGTCACTCATTGTTTATATTTCACTATATACACTGCACGGTTACACTTTATTTAACACAATGTTCACAATTCATTAACACTTGCGATTTACTCTTTATTATTGTTATTATTATTATTATTTATTATTGTTATTATTATACTGATTAATTTATCACCCACGATTTTGTATCACTCACGTTGACGATTTATTTATGACTGAAATCTTTGTTCAAACAAACCTCTTTTTATATTATTTTGGTCATTTTTGAGAGCATACTCTCCTATTATTCGTTGCCAGAAATTTCCTTTATTGTATCTTTTTCCTATCCATAAAGAACGAGTAGAAAATACTAGAAAGATTGTCTTCTCTCTCATACGCCGAGTAATCCTTTTGGTCAAACCTTTCGCACCACGGGGGTCCGATGTCTTGAGAACTTTTTAGAATCTCGTATGGTCTTTCCCATTCTACAACCACGTCGCTCCCCATTGGCTGGTTCATTGACTTGGCCCAACCACGGCTGAGACAGTTTAAAGAGCAAGTGCTACTCCAAACTCACAAAATGGTGACACACCTCCATCCTTAAGATCTTTCCTTGCTCCTTAGACTGTGACCATATTGTTAGTTATTATAAAATCAATTTAAATTTCTCTTATATTATGAAAAACCAAAAATTTAGTTAAATTTTGTTAAAATATAACAAAAATTAGTTTTTATTATCTAAGATTAACGCGTTTAAATAATTTACCTTTTAGTTTTATACGGTATACCTATTAGTACTTAGTAGATACAATATGAGAGAAACACATTTTTTTTTCCAAAACAGCATTTTTTTCGATGAAGACATTTTCATAATAATTAGAAGTTGATGGATGTGTTTCATTTCAAATTGTCTCAGCCATTCCACCGAGGTTTATGTGATCATTGTTTGTGTTTTGGCGTGCCATTTTCTTTTGGTGAAATATATCGCGGATATGCATGATGATTATGGCGAGATAGAAAATGTGCGATTGCCAAAGCAGATGAGCGGTGCTTATCATTTTATTAGAACAGCACCCAGCAGCACTAATAAACCATTTCTAGTTCCATTATGAGATTACAACATTTGCAGGAGCTTTTATTGACCGCTTGCAAAAGCTCCCATCATCAACAAATCGCTGCACAGTCTGTAGAGTAAATTCATGTATGAAGGTATGTGCTTTCTCCTCCAAATAAACATGTTCAAACCACCAACTTTACTAATATACATCTTCTAGTACACTACTTAAATAAATCCGACAATAACGGTAACGATTCTACAATGAGAACACATCTCATTTTGTTCTACGTTTGTTTTAAAAATTCTTTTACCGTATTTTAGTCATTATTTAATGGAACATTCGGAAAATTATTTGGATTTGGATTGATTTTAATTAGAAAGAGTGCTTTAAAAATCGTAATAAAAATCAAAGAGATTATTGGAAATTTTATTTTGTATGTAGTCGTTTTACATTACAATTTTATTTTCTTTAATCATATTAGTCGAATCATTTTAATGGAAAGTCGAAGATGCTGTAGTGAGAAAAATGCAAAATTGATTGAAAGCAACATTGCAACTGCTTTAACATATATGCAAGTGATATTATTACAATGATTCTTTGTAGTATTTTGTAAAAGAAAATAGCAAGATTTAATTTGATTTATAATAAGAAGTATGTTATTACAAAACGTGATTAAAACAATTACACCCTTAGATTTTTATCAATTTACATTTAATTCATTTATAATTAAATATATTCATAAATAGTTAATATTCATGAAACTTTTTGTTGTTTTTTTGAACGTTTTTCACAAAAAACTTATTTTCAATTGTAAAGAGTGCGTTTATGCGTAAAAGCATGGATTATTAATGACCATGAATAATGTATAAATAAATTTTTTTAAATTCATAGGTTTAGCTGGAGCGTTCGTTTTCTCCGACAAAAGTGAAATATATACCCATTTTGCTATGGCTCCAGTCAATCCATCCCCTTACGTTCCCATACTGTTAAAGCTTTGACTGTTTCCGTTTGGTGTGTACGCGCTTTGAAGTTTCAACGAACTTTAAAGCCTTACTCCAGCTTAAAAAGTCAAGCTTTTTCACAAGTGCGTTTCTGCTACGTCACAAAAGTCCTGTCGACATATTTTTTGAAGGATTTTCTACACATAATATAATTTTTTCTTTTTTGCAACTTTTTATTTGTACATTGTACCTTTTCTGTATCTTTTTTATTCGTGGCATTTCTATTTATATGTACGTACAAAAGTTTATTAAAAGTAATTTAATATTTTTCACTTTGATATGATCAAAGAGGAAATATAAAAAATTAATATTTATTTTTTTTTTAAATTAGAGGCAAAACGTAATGTTTCCTTGTTTGACAAAGACGAGTTTTTCATTCTTCAAAAGAAAACGTGCACTTTGTTGTGTAGCGCGTTATTAGTGAAAGTTTTACAAAAAGATTTTCCAATTTTCCTAGTTGGAGCAAATAGACGGGGACACCACATTGGTGAAATGAAAAAATTATAAGATTCCTCTAGTCGCTCGGGAGGGAATATGAAAGGAAAGTAATGCAATAAAATATGATGTCGTGCTTGAAAGAGTTAAGTGTTGAATGAGCCGAAGTCCTGAAGTACTTTGGCTTCGCCTTCTTCTTCTTCGTCGTCTCGCAAGCCCATGCCGTTTACTTTATCGCACAGCACACCGGTGTATTATTTTTATTGGGAATATAATGAAAGACTTGGTAAATTGAAATGAAAAATTCATGAACGCGACTTGACTCGAGTTGCCCCTTTTTCCCGTCTGTACGCCCATAAAGCGCGTCACATAAAAATGCCCACTACAGTATTGGGAGAAATATAACGTTATTATAAGAAGCGTTACATTATCGTTTGGGTAAAGTAAGACAATCGGACGCTAAATGAGACAATAAATGCAAAAATTATGTATAAAATATGAAAAATATTTCCTAAAAAAAATAAATAAAATAAAACAATGTATAAATGATACCTACACATTGAATATTAATATATAAAAATGGAAAAAGTTTACTATATTTCCATAAAAAATACGTTTAAGAAAAAAGTAAAAAAAAAACACATCACCACATTTTTGATATTTAACTTTTATTCTATCTAATTTAGTTGTAAGGCTGGAATTTGGAATTGACTTTAAGATGTTGAGAGCCTTGGCATAAGGTTAAAACAAACATCGTTGTGCATAATTTTATTTGTACATTATTCCAGCGTATCTAAGTGTGTTTATTAGAAAAAAAACAACAGGCTTGGGATTTTGTTAGAATTAGAACCACCATTATATACGAACGTAGCCAACGTCGCTATAACGCGCCAAATAAAGCAAATTAAAAATATGTACAGGTAAACGGCGTTTTGCACCGGTTCGTATTACGCCGATTCACAAATACGCCGGTTGGTAATTTCTACCTTTAAAGCGTATTATTTGCTCAAAACATTGAAAGCAATGATCAAGGCGATAGATACCTACATGTTCCAATTATACCGTTAAGGATTCTTGGCGGTCATACGACATTTTAAAAGGAAACATTTTAAAATCAAAAATCTGAATAGTGCTTGCAACGAAGTTACAACCAATTGTATAAAAGGTGTGTGGGGTAAACTTCTGCTTGAATTTATCCAAGTTGCAAGTGCAGAAGAGGTAATATTAGAAAATATTATCATAAACGAAGACATTATGAGCCTTACACGCGAATGTGGATTCGAAGACGTAACAACTGAAGATGTGACTGAACTGTTAGAAATGCATGATCAGCCACTATCAATAAAGAATAAGAAGAGTTGACGAAGGTGTTAAATCACCCTCAAATAGAAAATCCTGAAGAAGAAAAGGAGTACCTATAATGAGAAAGAAAAGGAAGGGTATACTTATAGGATATGTATTAAATAAACATATTCCAAGATTGTTCTTTGAATTTTGACACGGAATTACGTAACCTTATATCGTACTTTATATACGTGTTCATTTACGACGATTTTTTTACGCCAGTGACTCTCGGAACAAAACCCCGACGTAAAACGACGTTTACCTGTATTTATGGCTATTACTTTGTCCTTATGATCAACCTTATAGCCAAAGAGACCGCTGCATGATTGCTACACCCATAACGTAGTTAATCATTTATACATCAAATTAAAGCTCTTTTTTATGCAAGGTGATATAAGGGTGCCAATTTAAAATTGCCCGGAAATAAGTAAAAATAGCTGTTAAAGATGAAATAGAGCGAGGGAGAGTTAACGCGCTGGGACATTTATCAGACGAAAACGACGAGTGTTTACGCTACAAGTTTTATCTCGATGGCGTGTCTCGACTAGAGTTTGCAAAAACCGTATTTTTGTTAAAACTTTTTCGGTTTTTTCCCATCTTAAACCCGGTTAACCGGTTAAAAAACGGATTTTTAAGAAAATTAAACGTATAATAAAATCACCCCACCCTTATTGTATTTATTAACAACAAAAACTTCAGTTATAAAAGTTCATTTGCGAATTTAAAAATTTAATAAAACTGATAAAAACGTGTTTAAAAGTAATTTTACTCTAACTTACTTCTAATTATGTTGTCAAAATTTCCCGACATAGAAAATGATCTTTCTGAATCTGTCGAAGTTAGTTTAACTATTATTAAGGCATTTAAAAGTAATTCTAAGCTGCTGGTTCTTTTCCCGGTTGTTTCAAATAACTGGCATTCTTTTCTAAATTTTCATCATTTAGCAACATTTTCACTTCATTCATGTTTATTATGTTTTTGTATAGAATCATTCTTTCTAATAATCGCCTGCCAAAATTTAACATTTCTGATTTTGACGAATATGGCAGAGAAAATCCCGGTTGAATAATTGATTTAACTTTGCATAACTTGGGTCTTTTAAATACTTCGCCAAAGTTCTTTTGTAAAATTCATTAAAAATATTATTAACTACAGTTAAAAAAAATCCCGCCTATTTTTATTAAATAACCGGGTGTTCGGTTTTTGATTTTTACTAAAAAAAAAAACAGTTTTTACAGGTTTGCAAACCCTAGCCTTGACCTATTGAGTAACTCAAAGAGTTTAAAAACTCGCCAGATTAGTTTTTACCTTCTTTGACTAAAAATATTGTCAGGCGCTCTCTTACTTTATCTTTAATTTACAGCATCTTTAACAGCTTTTTCTGCTTATTTCCAGGCAATTTTAAATTGGCACTCTTATATAATCATGCACAGAAAAAAAGAGCTTTCATTTGATATATTAATGACTAAACTAGGTTATGGGCGTAGCAATCATGCAGCAGGCTATAACAACTAACAGCTAGGCTATAATTACTATGACATAATAAGATAAAAATTCAAAATAGAAGTTTACTTTCACGCTAAAACCATAGTTAGAAACTTCCTTAAGCAAATAATAAACAAGGTAGTGATAAATAATAGTTTCAGTTAGTTTACCTTTTATGTTTGGATTTTAATGGAAGCTAATGAAATCGGACTCAATACATCACAGTTTGAAATATGATAAGATTACAGGCACAAAATATGAACCACCAACGAAAATAACGTTTTTATTATAGTTACTAACCGTGAAGGTTTGGAAAAAATTGAGACAATAAACGACATCCAAAATAAATAATAGAAGTATAAAGCAAAATATTCGTAAATGTCCTAGTTTTTTTTATAGTTTCATACGATTTTTAGGTGAACATTAATGAAAATAACATTCAATACTTGTTTTAAAGTTTATCATTTAATATTTTGGAAATTTTACTGAACCTACCAGACACTCCTCACTAAGGAAAGTAATTTAAATATTTTTTTACTTTACAGAAAATAAAGAGAACATATTCATTAAAATTATTAAACAAGAATAAATTATAAAGTGACATCTCTTGCTATGCATAAATTATGAATGAATACTGCCGGATATGAATTTAACTTTGCCTCATTTTTATTTATTTTTTATTCAGTTAAATTTTATAACATTCAATGCCTACAACAATTTAAATTAAAATAAAAGCAGCTAAAAGCAATGCCACCGAAAATAAACCACTTAAATCTTTAATTAAAGCTAGTGATTTGAAGAAAAACTCTGAAGTGGTCGTCTCATTTTGAATTGACATCGTACTTATTGTTTTCCGTTTTTAATAATGACTGATAACATCGATCATTTCTGTTTCAATAAACTCAATTATATTGAAATAAAAAAAAGAACAGAGAGCGATCGAAAGCGTTAGTAATAATTTAATTTCACGTTTTCGAGAATGTTTAATTTAAAACAATCGGCAAACGTTTCTGAATGGTTGAACGAATATTTGAAACGAGAGCGACAAGACGGCAGCGAATTGAAGATGACAAACGACTACACCCCCGAAATTTAAGTTAAAAATTAAACTTTCGTTGAGAATGTTCCACTTCGACTGATTTTTATGAAAATTTCTGAATCGTTTGGAACAACCGTCGTTATAGAACGTCTTGTCGTTTAGTTGTTCACTGGGGAGCGACGCTCGATAAAAATTGCAAACCTCGATCGAACATTTTTTCCCCCGTTTTATCTGCGACCACCAAAACCAACTTCAGGATTCCTTGTCAATGATGAACAAAAGTACTACTGATTTATTGATAAATAAAAATAAACTTTCGTAATTCGATTACGTGTTTTAAATCACAATTTATTTCGTTTAGCACTAATGAAAACTTAATGGGGTAGTCTAAACATTTCTTAAATTATTTTTTTAAATATTTGTTGTATTTTAAGTACCAGAGTAATTTTCAAAGGTAGATAAGTAGGTAATTAATAATTTTTTAGATGTAGGTAGGCTCAATAAAAATTATAAAGCTCAAAACTTTTCTTAAGGTTTTTGATAAACTTATGCCTCATCCTCGTATTTTCCTGCTTGTATATAAATAGATTGAATTTGAAGTTTGGAAGAAAAAGTTATGTAAGAAGTTGTGAAAGAAACGCAAAACAAAAATAAAGCATTTTACTTTAAAAAACTTTCATCCTGTGTGGAAACAAACCAATTTTCCTTAAGGTAATTATTTAAAAATTAATGCAACACGCTTTTTAATTTGAAACTCTTGCCTTTTAATCTAAACTTTTCACATTAATACAACAAGGTAAATAAGAATAATTAAACACAACACTTTTTTGATCTTTCATTATTTTATCCTATACCGAAAAAGCTCAAATAAAAATTCGTGTTTATCTCTCATTTAAAATCACGGTTTCGTTAAGCAATTTTCATAATTTTAGAAAATTTGTAACTGATACAATCGCGTGTAACTCAATTAGACAATTTTTTTTTGACGTGAGATTTCCAAACAGATTTGGTTTTTTTATTTGTGAAGCAATTGAGGAAAATTGAGATTCATGCGATTGTCAAGAAGCTATGTTTCAAATTAATTACAATTTTGAATCTGGTTTAGTCGCTGCACGACATTTCCTCTCTTAGCTTTTTTTTTTCTTGAATGATGAAGCGTGTTCGGGATTGAGGGCAAATCGTATCGTATTATGTACTATATGCACATTGTTGTCGTAAAACATTGAACATATTGTTTATATTTGTTGTTGAAAAGTTGAATGTTACAGACATGTGACATCCTCTTTTGGTTAGTCGCCCGCTTGCACGCAATCCCTGCTCCATACAAAACCCCTTTGAAACTTTTGAACGCTATATTTTATATTCGGTTTATTTAAAACTTGGAGGAAAAATAAACCAGTGGCTTATTTTTAACTTTGATTTAAATTGGAATCAATCACGTGAGTTTTTGCCATTTAAATAAAATATTCGGTTACAAAACGATACGAATAAATAGGTTAGTAAACATTATTTTTATTTGTTCGATTGATTTTTATTTTTCCTGTTTCAAATCTTTATATATTATTTATGTAAACCTACTTTCATTGTTAATTAACTATAAGACTTAAAATATAAACGAATACAATATCAAAAATTAAATTATATTACAATAAAAATATTTAAACCACCTATTGGAGCAGTGGTTAGAGCAGTAGTTCTCTTCACTTCATGAGCCAAGTAGTACGGGTTCGATTCCTGTTGATTCCTAGGCTCCTAGGGATCCTAGAACTAAGATTGAAATTGATTAACAGAAATTTTCTGTGTTTAGACAGTCGTGATATGACTGTGACCTTAGATGTTAAAGCGACTTAAAAACACAAAAAAAATATTTAAAACAAATCGTATGTTAGTTTTGAAAGATTGTGTATAGTTTTATTATTTATTTAAAGCTCCCATTGCTACGGTGCTAAGCATCAAATGTCAACGATTACAATATTAACAATTACATAGGTACTGCCAATTACAACAATTATTTTCATCCTTACTGAATGGAGCAATAATAAGATAGTTCATACAAAAGTTATTTTCATACTTATTGCGTACCTTAATAAAAACATAGTTCATTCAACAATGTAGATATATAATTTCACAACTCAACAAGTTGTTAGGATCACAATTTTGCATTTATTTATACTATTTCAAAAAAGGTTGTTATCAGACTTCTCTTCTTTGTGGATTTGCATTCTGTTTAAATTTTTGAAATATCTCCATATTATCTCTATATTTATATTATATAAATATGTAAAAAACCTAGTTTCCAGATTTTTTCAAGAATATTTTACTTAACACTAATTTTCAGGTCTTAATAGTTTAATATTTTAAGCAATTATCAGGTGAAAAGACCCGTTTTTTATTTTAACAATTTATTTTTTTTACACTACGTTTCGTTGGTGTTATTCCGAAAGGCTCTGGCCCAATAGCCATAAGAAAAGTGCCCCAGGCGGTTTTTGAAAAATGCTTCCGTGTGCTGATTCCTCTTCATGAAAAACTTATTGTCGCACAATTTTAACCCGCTACCCCCACTTGTATTGGAGTTACGGGGGAAACTACCCCAGACGTTAAATTTTTTTTTCTAGAAAACTATTAAATATTTTTTCATGAAATTAAAACTGTACGTAGATATGAATAAAACGCATAGTATATATTTTTTCAGAATTTTTGTAAATCTATAAATGATAAAAAATATTATTTTTATTTTTTGAGGGTGTTTTTTTATATCAACCTTTAAAGTGACACCTTTTTTTAAAAATGCGAATAGTGCGTTTATTATTCAACTTTCATTTAAAAAAAGTCGTTTTAAGAAATTAGTTGTCGCTCACTACCAAAATGAGGTCATCCAGGGACAGGTTTGTAATAGACAGCGCATTTCGTAAATGCATTTATTGCTTTCTGACTTCTATATATGTGCAATAATATGGTTTTCGTCAAGAAAAAAGGTCCTGGGAGAGAAATTAATTTTTGAAATTTTTTATAGGCCTATTAACAATATAGTGCAGGGATCTTTTATCCATTCTTTTACTAATAATAAATTCAAAGAAAGTTTGATAAATAATACCTACTTGTAATTATTTTCCATCTCAGATTACCTACATACATACTCAAATATTGTTAGTATTACTATTTGAATCAAGTAATATTTTTATTATTTGTTATAACTAAAATAATTACAATCATAATTTATTGGAAATAATAATTTAGAATTTGATTTTAACCTTTGCCTAGTCGCTATAGGATTCTGCTTCTATATACGTAATTGTCTATATATTTTTGGAATTCTTTTGAAGTTTATTCATTATTTCTGCTGGCTTACGTTTTTTACGTTTTGATTTATAAAGACCATGTAATAAATAGTAGGAGTATATAACCGCTGCAGCACAGGTACAAAACAGTCACCAATTCTATTTCTATTACCACAATCACATATAAGTACGTATTTTTTAACACCTTCATAACTTTTTTAGTTTTATATTATCATAAGGTTCATATTCAAGAAAGTAATTCGGTTTTTCTATTGAAATGCCTTCGATTGCACTCTTCCTCTTATAATTGTTCTAATGTTTTAATGTGTTCTGATAAAAAATAATAATTTTTGTACTATCTTTTATGTACATATATTTTGAAAAATTTAGTTTTCCTTGATCATTTAGTGCAAAACTAATGAAATTCTGTAAGTAGACAAAAACCAAGCTCATACAATATTTTAATGTAGTGACAACTGCCATCAACATATTTTGAATTAAGCTAATGGGTTCTTATTTTGAATGTCATAAATCCAGTAGGTGAGAAGATAATGGAAAAATTTATATCTTTTAGTTTGTTTTTTTGTGAGTAGCCCTTAAAGCTCCTTATATCAAATATAATCAAGGCTTTTTAAGAGTTTAATATATCAGGTCCTTGTTTCTAGGACCTATTTCTGTAAAATTATTCTTGATTGTATATAAATCTATTTATTATTTACACATCTATACAATATTCCGTACACGTACGATTTTCTTTTTGTAGTTTTATCTTTAAGAGATATGTACAATATATTACAACTTCTTGAGGATCCATAATGGTAAAATGGTTGAAAACCTCCGATGTATAGTAAAAAGACTAAAAAAACAGTTGGTAAAGGTAAAAAGACTCCAAATTGGTTACAAAATCATTGGAACCACTTTGATTGATATAACAAATCACTGGGAATTAATTTAATCCTCATATTATATTATTCATATAAAGAAAATGGCGAGCCAATTTTCCGAAGCAGAGATTCAATATTGAGAATAGATTATTGGAATACTTTTTATAAAAAAAAAAAAAAAAAACTTTACTGGTAATCTGTAATTCCTTACAATCGGCAAATGTGGTGGTATAAAAAATAAAATAACAATTCTGTATTTGATGTGCCTCGGAGCTTAGTGGATACTCAGCTTCGAGTCATATGGGTCGAGACTGGTTTAGAATTACTAGCTAGTGACTCCCTAAGAGCCTTTAAGAAGGAGGTCACGGGACCATCAGTATTTTAAGCGCCGTGAGGTGAGGTTTGGATTGGTAATGGGGAGAGGTCTTGGACGTTTGGATTAGAATGTGATATGAGCTTGGAATGAAAGGTACAGAAACGTCGAAATTATGTCGGTAACAAAAGAAATTTTGAATTGGATCCGTTGGATATTGGATGGTTTGGCAGAACTTCACAGTTCTACTCCGTAAGTCCATATTGGTCGTATTAGTGTCTTGAAAAGTGTCTGTTTGTTATCAGTGCTTATTGAAGATCGAGGACCTAAAAGTTAGCTGCCCGAATCGTTTGTTTAGTTTTAGTACTTGTCTTTTAAGTCTTGTATGGGAATTCCAAGTCATGTGACCGTCAAGGTAAAAACCAAGGTATCGTACAGTTGTAGTTGTTGCAAGGGTAATTTCAATGCTTAACATTTAAAATACTAAAATAAAATGTCAAAAAAACAATTTAAAACAATTTTAATAATTTCTTAGAATACACAAAGAACAATTGATAGGTTTGTTAGCGGATCCAATACTGAACCAATAATGAAGTGGATTTAGGATAATCGCCAAGCCCATACACGCTTATGAACTGATTAAGGGTTATTTTTCTGTGAACGAACTTGAAAATGTTTGGAATTAAGACGAGGATTAACGAGAACCTACGAAAATTGTTATTTGAATTTAACATTGATAGAAAAGGAAAGCGGAACGGGACTCTGGTTCTAGTGATTCTCGAGTTTTTTTAGGACAAAAAATTCTGTTCTCTTATTCATGCGCAGTTTGATAAAATGTGGCTAGATATTCTTTCCTTCGCTCGCAACGTAAAATTCAATTAACAATTTTCGTGGGTTCTCGTTAATCCTCGTGTTACTTCCGAACATTTTCAAACTTGTTCACGGAAAAATAACCGTAATCAGTTCATAAAAGTGTATGCGTTTGGCGATTATCCTAAATCCACTACGTTATCGGTTCAGTATTAGATCCGCGAACAAACCTAATGACATAATATATATGAATAATGAGAAAAGGTACATAAAGAAAAGTTATTTTTGAGTTAACTTTAGTTTTAGAAAAATCATTATTTTAATCATTAAAGGTCAGACACGGCATTGGCGTAGCGCAGGAGACTCAAAAAGGGTTTTAGCCCCGATAGGCATAATTTTTAGGACGAGAAGAATCAGAATTAACTTTACTAATATTGACTGTAGCTCCGACGATAAAAGTAACAAAATATAAAAATTAAATAATAAGAAAAATGCGTAAACGAGACTTTAAAAGCTATGCTTTAGTGCATAGTATCAACGTTAGAAATGGTTAGAGACCAGAAAACTTCTTTTAGTCGTTTATTACGACAACTACGATTATTTTTCTGTGTCTAAAACGTTAAAATTGTATCGTTACTTTCACATATGCCGATCACGCAGATGGTTTGCGTGGACATTCAACGCTCAAGCATTTTACAATCTATTCCATTTGCGTTTATGACTGTGATGTTCACGTGAAATGAAAAAAAAAACGTAACAATGAACGTAATTGTTGTTTTGCATTGTGGAACGTAGCCAAAGTACGCTTAAAACTTAGATAATGGAACGTGGAGATGAAAATTTTTTGTAAAAAAAATAAAATAAAACACCAAAAATCCAAATGCCCGTGCTTTAAAATAAATAAACCTTAATAACTGTTCTTAATTAATTTTTGTAGTTCATGAAGCTCAATTTATAGAGTAACAAATTAAAATTAAACCATAATCAAAATGACGAGAGTGTGTTTTGTTTATCAGTTCGTTTTTTTAATTGGTCGGTTTGGTTTAAATCATTAAAGTTTGTTTGATCACCTTGACCTCTCTGACCGGCTTAAATATTGATTTAAACTTTCTCACCCTTTCTGGTTAATGGAGGAGCTAATTTTCTTGGAAGGTTGGAAAGTTGATCGAAAGAGTGCTGCAGCTTGATTATATTTGATAAGTCATTTATTTATTACTGTTTAGAAAAAACTTCGAAAAAAAAGTCGATAGCTTAATACTTTTATCAACAGATCTGGAAAATATTCTTGACTATTTGAACTTCGCTGTCATAAAGTGCATACGTGTTTTTGCTTCAGTAAACCGACTCGATTTATGATTATCGCTGCAAAAGTGTTCAAATATTCATTTCAAAATTGTTCCACATTGCTCGAGTATAACACGATTATTCTATTATGTAATAATTTTGTTGCAATCACTTATATACTTTTCATATTGCATAGCACATAAAATTTTATCAATTTCTTGGAAAATAAGTGAATTTATTATTTTTTATTGTGAAAAAAATAGAATGAATGATATTATGATTAAATATAGCGTTTTTAAGCTGCGAGTGAGTTGTTCAATTCAATAAAACGTTGTTCAAATTTTAGCTGGGCGTTTTCTCTTGATGTTTTAATTTATTTGAAAGAATATTTCCTTTAAATTTACGGTGAGAATATATTGTAAATGTAAGATTGTATTATCATCGTGAACAAACGTAAATGTATGAAAAGAAAATTTAATAAAAAGCAAATAGAGTCTAAATAACGAAAAACAGAAATAATATGTGAGTGAACCCATACACGTTTGTGAAACGGGTTACAGTATGGCAAGCAGCGAGAGTATGGGAGTTGGTTTTACCACTCATATAAAGAACGTGTGTTCCATTTTACAAATTAAATTTTTTATTGACATTTTAGTACAGCTGTTTGTGACTGAACTCATTTTCAGTATCGAAACATGAATGAATTGTAATATTTTTGATCCTTTGCCCGTGTTATTTCGAATATTGCATCTATTTTATCCAGGTTGGTCTCTCATTTGTTCAACAAATAAAGTCGAGTCTTTATAAACACATATAGAGATGTTTGTAGTTTTTGAGCGTTTTACAAATATTATACAAAATAGGCACATAGTCGAGTTCTATTGCGCATAATTCAAAATATAATAGTAGCACAATAATTTGCTTTCAACTGTTGTGCGATACCAAACCGAGCCAAATACCGCATAAATATGTTATGGCTGTGCGAGCCATGCATAAAATGTGGTCGTTTGCTATCTCTAACTACCTGAATAACTCAACCCTCAACAACTACGAGGCGACGGGCAACGAACCCCCATTACCCGCTTTACCCAAAGGAAAATCTATAATAATAATAATAATAACAGTAATAATAATCATAGCAATCATATCACAACATTTATGTGCATGCAATGCTTGCTTCTCTTCTTGTTAAGTACCAAAATTATTTTCAACGACACAGAAAATTACACAAACCTATATAAATAAAAGAGTTCTAAATAAGAGCAATTTAGAGCTGCAAACCTTAAATCTTTAATTACTATTCGCAACATGAACCAAAGGCCATTTTCTTGAATCTTGAGTCGTTAAATTCTTGGAAAATTTGAAATTTTTCTCTCAAAATTGCTCAGCGACATTTCAGTTTTGATCGAATCTTAACCACTTTTAACAATTACTATTATGTATAATTTACGTAAATGGATAATCAATTTGAAATTTTTATAAGAAAAACAGGTGGTTGCCTTGATTGCAGCTGAAATACGCTTTTACAAGCTTATTTTCTAGACAGCTTTTTGTAACAATTTTTGAATAAATCGATTAAAACTAATAAGTCAAGAATATACCATTTTCTGAATTAATTGAAATTTTATTTCTGGTAAGTTGGCATACAATAATACTCCCAATAATGAAGTTATATTAAGTTATATTACTTGCATATACAATAAGCATGTATATATAACAATTGATGAATGTTGATCAAAAAACTGCAACATTTACTTTAAGGGGGGAGATACATTTAGAATTTTCAAAAAACTTAATTTTTTTTATTCATAATTTGAATGTATAATATTGTAACTTTTTTACGGGTTCTTAGGTTTGTGTTTAATGACTACAAATTTATTTTTAACAATTTTTTTTTGTGTGTTTTAAGTCACTTTAACATCTGTCTAAACACAGAGAATTTCTGTTGGTCAATTATATCTTAGGTCTATGATTTTAAGTCTAGGATTCAACGGAGATCGAACCCAAAACCACTTGACGCATGAAGCGGAGAAAGCAAGTGCTCTAACCACAGCGCCAATAGGTGGTTCTTTTAACAAGTGTTTATTGATTTATCTTACACTATTGTCACGTTAACAATGATTTATATACACTTAATCAGTTATTTAGTTCATTGTTTAATTATTAAGTTTTCACAGTCACTTATTCACTAATTATTGTCACTCACTATTGCACTGTTTCACTTTATTTCACAATGTTCATAATTTATTTAACACGGTTCACTTTCAATATTTATTTTAACACTGGTCGAATATTTATTTCACACTGACTAGCCTATGTTTGTCCGCAGCTTATATAAGATTTCAGAATCCGTCTAGAATATTCGGTTCTATTATTCCATGGTAGAAGTTTCCATTCCTTTGTTTAATCCTTCGTGCCCGGTGGTCTCGAAGACGAAGCTCTTGGAGAGAGACTATTCTGGAATTCCTGGGATTTTATAAGATATCTACCATCCTGCGATAACAGTACTCCTTCTTTGGCTGGTGATTGGTTCGGCCCACTCACGGCTGAGAGTAGGTGACACCACCCCCAGAGTCATAAAATGGCGGCACTTCCTTAGACACATGGCGGCACATTTTTAGACTTGTGACAATATGTAAAAAATTAACTGTTAAAAGGAAAATCGAAATATTAAATATAAATGGAGTTATAGTCAAAAACAGTAAGTCACCTTAACTAAGAATTAAACCATATCGAAACTTAGCCCGCTATTATCTCAAAACTGTATTTTCAAAAACTGCTCGTGCTGTAACTCAAAAAATTATTGACCGATTAGGCTGAAGTTTTCAGAGGTTTCTTTTTATAGTGCTATCAGAAGGATGTACTTAAAAGTTTAAAGATATCAGGTTATTAAATAATTTTTTTGGGGTCAAAACTGTTGAAAAGTATTCAAAAATCTGGACCTTGGATTAAACAGCCGATGCAAATTTTAGTTTTTATTTTTTTATTATTGTATAGGTTTACCCTTCCCTTGAATATATCATTAGGTAATCGAAAAAAAAATTTATTTCAGATAAATAGAAAAATATTGACAGTTGCAGCAGTTTTCGATGCCTCCCAGCAAACACTTGAAGAAATATTCTACTGAACCACCCTTTTGTAAAAAAATAAATACATCACATATCTTTTTACACTTTAATGATGTATCAAAAAGATGTCAAAATTAATTAATGATCAAATTATTTTATCACCTTGAAAATTATTCATTAAAATTGACTGATTTCACCAGTTCTTAATGTATCTTTCCCTTAACTGTATTCTCACTCTCTAGTATACAATTAAAAATTTTTTTCACTCTACAGTTAATTGGGTGGGAACCCACTGTGTTGAAGTTTATAGTACACAATACAGATCTATCATTTATCATTAATCTAGTCACTTATTTTATATTAAAAATGCTAATTGCTTATACGAGTAAAATAACGATTTGTAGGGATTCACTACTTAACTTGATTTTAAAGCTTCTTGACTTTATTTCTAAGCTGCTTGGATTAAATTTAACTTTAAATTTTGTTGAAAATATAACCCTTAGAAATAATAAATTATAAAAATGTTTTTATAATTATCATGTTACAAATTATAAAACAACATGCATATACCAAAGCTTTTACATAAATATGTAAGCTTCCATAACTTCCAATTTCGTTTCTTTTGATGAAATTTAAGATAGATAATAAAATTGAAGAATTTTTATGCTTGTCAAACCATTACTAGCAAAAAATTTTACTATTTAATTTTTTTTGTGGAAAAATCAATTGCAGAAGACTTATTTAAAGTATTTTGAGGAACACTGAAAAACACTTTTTTGAAATTGATGATATTAATTATTTAACCATACATAATTCAACATTACTATCGCACTTGCTCTCTTTCACCGTAAATAATTAATGTAATAAAACACAACAAAGCTCAAATATTTCACTCGTTCTACCCAAAAATTGTGAACATGACGTTTTAATTTACAACAAACCATATCAAACGTAAGCATCACGGAATTTATTTTAAATTATACTAAAATAAAGACATGAAAGTTTAAAAGATATACTTTTACCTTTTCACTTACAAATTTAAGTAGAAAATAAGTTACAACAACATTTTTATCTGTTTAATTGCACAAGAACGCCATATTATTTTTGATTTGTTTAAGTAACTCAGCGTCTTGGAATAATTAGTTTAACAAAAGCGCTCTGCTCGTATTAGATGCAATTAATATTAGTTATGAAGAAAACTAGGAAATAGAATTTCATTCACGATAATTGCCGTCTGCTAGAATGGACTTAGTCTTACAATACAACTCTCTGCTTCAGTTTGAAATGGAAGAGAAAAGAAAAGTTAAGGAATGGAGTGCTCAAGTTTCGCCCTTCTATTGTATTTAGTTTCAATACATATGAAAATGCTTGTTCATATTATAATATTATTTTGGGTTGAAATAATTTATGATGCATTTATATTCTATTAGCATTGTAGGTAGTCTAAGAGGCCTATATTAATATTAATTTTTACTAGAAAGATCATATAGTGGAATCTTAACAAATATTCTCTTATTCTTACTCTTGATTTGGAAATTATAAAATAATGAAGTTCTTACAGAATTTTATAAATTGAAAAGTATTATTGTTATAACTATTATGTTTAGTAACGAGGAAAATTATGTGGGTAAATGCTTTTCTGTAAGTAATTTCGTGTTCGCTTTGTTTCAAAGGTAAATCTTTTGATTGTTTGACTAATTTTAACTTTAGGAACCACATTTATGTTTGTCAATTAGGATATTTTATTCCTATAATTTACATTTCCTTATCGTTTACATGTGATTGGTTGGTTACCAATATGTTGGTTACCAAAACTATGTTTGGTTAGTTTGAGATGTACTTGCTTTTGGTGCGTTATGTGTAATGTGCTTACAATTCGTTACTTGTTGGTATTTTTGGCTTTTCGTTCAGTCAGTATCACTTTGGCTCGAGATGATTCTATAATGTTCAAAGCATTATTCAACTAATTTGGGCCATCGTTTGACCTTAAATAATTTCTGAAGGAAAATTTATTTGTATTTCAATTAAACTTTACCTTAATCCAGAATTTTACTCCTAGTTAGTAGTTAAAAATCAAATTAGTTAGTAAAACCTAGGTCTGCTTAAAAAGGGCTGTCAGTTTATTTAAATAGTGCACCCTGCTTAAAAATATTCTTTCAGTCGTAACTCAGTAGTCGCTGAAAGGACATTTTATGGTGAACATCTAGTGGAATGTACCGTAGATCGAATAACGTTCAAATAGTTTTAATGCCCTTGCTGTAGTCGGCATAACTTTGGTTACTTAACTGTTGTTTTTAACCTTACAATATATTCATAGTTATAGCTTTAACAATCTTAGATATAAAAAGATGCAAAAGATAAATTCCCATTTCATTAATTAAAAGAACTTATTTTAAGGTTGTCAAAGCGTGTCATAATATAAATGTTATAAAACTAATGTAAAATTCAGTATACCACTAACTAAAGTACCAAGTTGTATATAAAAATACACCTTACAAAATTTGGAGGGGGTATACAAGACTCAACAGTTTCGACACTTAACATTTCGATTGATTTGAAAAATTTGATCTGTTTATTAAATAAGTTAAAAAATTCTCGTGAAAGCTTCTAAAAACGGTGTATAAAAATATCATATACTAACTGATAAACTAACGTAGGAAATTTCAAAAGTAATTCCTGAAAATAAGTTCCATTTTTATGAAAATTTTTTTTTGACAAATCCGAGTTTATTAAAGAACATTTTTTAAACTTGATTTAAAAACAACTTGAAATTTCAATTTTTCATTCACTATGTCAAAAATGCCGTTAAATTCATATAAAAGTTAGATGCAAATGTGTGATAGTGAATGTTTCTCTTGTCATGTATTTGTATGGGGTAGAAGTAGACGAAAGCTCTGCAATGCAGGAGGAAGCGCGTGTAAAAATTCAATGTCCGCTTCCCTTACGTTTTCTCGCAATTTTTACCTGAACTATGTCCTTACGGCTCTGTCACATCTGCAAAACTAGCAACACTTGTAAGCATTTCTTAAGATCCTACCTAAGACCAAATTTCAGTTTTTTCATATTCTTATGCTCATTTCATCATTGATTTTCCAAATCTTTCAATTGCATGTTGCCAGGATACCATATGCTTGACTATCACTCATATTTTCTTTGGTTTCCAAAAATTATTGTTGAAAAATTTCGAGTCAATAAACAAAAAAAAAGGATAGCACCATCATATTTTTGTCTATTTTTTACGATTTTATTTTATTTATTATTTTCTCACAGAAACCGACGAAAAGAAGGACAATAAAAGTGAGCATATATTTTCACCACAAACTTTCCGGTTGCAAATGACGCCTCAAATCATCTCACACATGTTGATGGTGGCTCATAAAACTTTTTTCTTTAAATTTTAATAATATGCTAAAATATAACGCCCATATTTTCAACAAATACGCGCCCCAAATTGAGGCGATATGCGAGCAAAGCGAGAACTCAAATTTATTTCATTAGAACATTTTATATTCCCCTCTTAATCTACATTTGATTGTAATAGCCTCGTTTTTCAAATACGGAAACAAAAATATAGAACTGTTACATCAGCTATTGCGAACTTGAAAAAAGAAACCTTTTATACATTGCTCTTAAACGGTTTTATAAACAGTTATTTTTCTCGATAAATGTTTGATTATTATATTACATCAGAAATGAATCAAACGAAATGAAAAGTGTTGATTCGACAAAAATAATGAAGGATCAGATAAAACATATTGAGCTTTTTAACACACTCCAACACTGACAAAATGATAAACGAGTTTATGCTGAAAAACGAGTTTTTTTTTCGGTTTGAAAGAAATATGAGTTTGATTTTAAAAGGCGTTCTCGTGAAAAAGCTATCATGTTTAGGTATAGGGTCTACGGTTCTGCAACCCTAGAAACTTCTCAAGAAAAATGAATTCCATCATCACATCTTCAAAAAAAAATTGTTTTCATTAATAAAAAAGTAATTATAGTGAAGTATGATATAATGTAAATTTTGATTGAAGGGTAGTAAACCTGTAAAAATAATTTCTAATAATACAATGGGAGAAACAGCAATTCATATACATTTTGAATTAGAGATATACAATTACAAATTATTATTTTTTTCTGTCTCAATATTTTTTTTTCTGTTATTTAAACAGGGTTCCTTTTACACCCGGAACGACTAAAGGCATAGAAAAACGGCCGAGGCTTTAGTTCTTAAGACATTCCGAGTGTATAAAGTGTGGAGAAAGGAACAAACGAGTGACTAAGGCATAGTTCCAAATTTCGTAGGTGGAGTAGGGGGCAGCACGCGTTTTCGTGCTATCTGACTCTCTCAACTTTCTCTCTGCCTATGAATATTTTAAGATTTTTCTGTTAATTTTAAGAAAATCAAAATTCAAAGGATTTGTAACGAAAACATTCCAAGTATCAATTTAATTTCATAAAATCCCTTTCGTTGAAATTTACCAACTATCAAACAGTGGCATTAGTAAAAATAATCATTCATATTTTTACACATCAGACTTTCTGTTGCTAACTGTGCTAACTTTCTGTGCTAAAATGTTACTTTTATATTGCTTTCTGTGATCTCGACTTCAATCGAAATAGTTTTCTCGGCCGCACGATCTACTTAGAGAATACAATCCCGGACAATGATTTTTTAATAGTGGACATTCGGAACAAAGGGATACCAATCCCGGGATGCCAGTTTGTGCTGCGTTCTCAGTGTAAAAACTTTATCCATACTGGTATATATCGTATAACCTATGTGAAAGAGACAACAAGGCACTCAATGATACATGCATTCGTGCAAACGTGCATTAATCGCAATTGCATTAAAGTGAGTAAAAATTATGTTTCATGTTACGACCATCTTACCTTTATCATTATTATAGTATTGATCCCAAAAATGTTGCGATCAAAAGTTTTAAATCCCGGGATTGCGATGTAAAAAACCTTTCAGGATCCGTGATCCTGGTATTCGATATCCCGGTATTACAAGTACTATTTCATACTCACAAACAAGGGATGCTCACTTTCAATTACCTTGCTCTGGCGTCACTGGTTTGTTGTTTCTGATAGAAGCCAGTAGAGGCGTTAGCAGCCATTAGTTATCTGCTACCGTTGGTTCTTATCATTACTATCGTTCTTATGATTTTAATTGAATAATGATGATATCATGTTTTGATGACCAGTGTTTTGATTTATCAAAACACTTGTTTGTTGACTGACGCGGGAATTAAAAATATATAGTTAGGTAAGTATAGATTCTAGAAGAATTATATTTTAGTATTCAATTAAAATAAAATAACAAGGAAAAATCAAATTAGCATTCATTATGTTCATAAAAATTAACTATTGACATAATAAAAGTTTAAATTTTTTGTTAAAGGGATTTAATAACTTATATAAAAGGCATATTTTATTAAATATAGTAGTGCCAATCAAATGCAGTCACCAGGTGGTCTCCCCCACAAACCAACGATAGCTAATGGCTTTTAACGCCTGGCTTTTGTCAGAAACTACAAACCAGTGACGTCATTTTCAGAGATCAAAAAAACGCCGCCTAGTCAAGTGAGCATACCTTATGTTACTAATAACCTTGACTCACGAAGCCGTCAAAAGCGTTCAACCATCTTACCAGTAGGGTTTACCAATAGCTTTTCGAGTTCACTAGTTTATTTAAAAGGTGAATCAGTGTAATATACATTATCTTTCACAACGCAGACATTAAAATTTTCGTTTTTATTCTCAATTTTACGACATTCACAGCTTTAAATTTAAAATATCTAGTTAATTTTTACTTTTGGAAGAAACTAAGAAAAAAACAAATTATAGTCCAAAGTAAAACTAAAAATTATGATCACGTTACTGACGTTTTCTATCATTTTTTTATCTATAGATTTGTAAAAAAAGTGAAATAGTTCTATAATGTGACGGAACCCTATTTTATTTTATTTTTTTGATCAGAAACGATCAAATTCAATTGCTTCAATTTTCTTTCTTCAGAGGTTTTTAGTGTCATGAAAGGCAAACCGACAAAAAATGAATGAAAACAATTCCGTTATTTAAAATAATCCCCTTCGACATTTTGCACTTGTTTCACCAAATAAAAATCCTTTGTCCTTCATTGTATCAATAATGCAAGTCAAATAAAGTTTTTAGATATGCATTAAGACTTTTCACCAAACAAGAAATATAATATGGAAAATGTAGACGAATCAATAGTTGATATGCAATATTTTTCTTTATTTCGATAAACTATAAATGATAATTTTTGGTTTCATTATTCACGTAAGTTACTAATTATTTAGCGTTATGTATTTGAGAATCACTTCAAATATATTTGCTATAGATATAATATGTTTTTTAAACCACAACAAAATATAAAGTTTGATATTGAAATTCGGGGCTTTAGCGGGAGATAATCTTTTAATTAAATTGTTGTTAAGTAAAGCGAAAAGCCTCGTTCCCTTCATTCGTTTGCTGGAATATTCATTTATTATATTTTAGAAATTCTTGGATGGCGCGTTGTCGTCTTAGCAATTGTATGAATTTGGATGGTGGTCGTATTCTATTTGCGAGATAAAATTGGAATATTCCAGGTTGTGCATGGGATAGATTTAAGTTTATACGGTCGGTAATTAAACATATTCGAGATGGTTTATTATTACATTTTCATTTTGGTGTAAGTGCGAGCTTATACAAACGTATGGGATCATCCTCTGACAGGAAATGAAAATCCATACTTTGCTTGCAATATATGAAGGTATCGTATGTGGAAATCTTTATACATAACACACACTCAAATGAAATAACATAAATCCTACTAAGAGCTTTCACATTCAGACTCGGGATCGTTGTCGCATCGCGTCTGTCTCACAGAATTGAATTTCCTTAATAATTTATTATCTTTTTCGTAAAAATTATAAATTATTAATTTCCATCTCGATAAGACCTTAAGCGGTGCCATAAATGTTTTATGGCTTATTAACACAAAAGAACCAATAATATTCTAATAAATATCTAACGAAACATTATTCGCAACATCAAAGCAAAATAAACGTTTAACTACTCGTTGAAAATTTCATTTTCTCCAACAAATTCCGCAATATGATTTTTATTTTTCAAATCCAAAGAAGACTATCAATTACTGTGCGTTTGATCCAAGCCAATTTTACTTTGTGTTTGCTCAGACATTTAATTATAAAGAAAATATCGCTAAATTAAATAATTGCAAGACAATGCAAACAAGGCAATATTAAATTTTAAATTAATTTAGTCTAAACAACATTTACTCATTCCAAAGCGTTTCTTCCACCCGTAATGCTAAAACAGTTTTCAGTTTTGTTTATAAAAAAAATTAAGTTTATAAAAAATTTAATTTTCAACAAATAGTCGAGCATGAATTGCCGGTAGCGATCAATATATCGTTTTACATAAAATATAACGCTTTATTTAAACTAGCCAAAGGGTAAAAATGCTTTTGAAAATTGTATACCTTAGTTTCACATGATATTGATGATAATTGTTACAGTTTTGATTTAAGGCCGTTATGATGAGGTTGCAAAAATCAAAACATTTGATGGTAAAATTAACTTTCAAAATTCAAAATTTTTAATGGAAAAGTGATCACTTGAACATACTGTCAGTTATGTCAGTTTTTTTAAGGATAGTGAAATTATAATTGGGTCAAAACTATTCCTCTAAGACAAAGAAAGGCAAAGAAAACAACTACTTAAGTATGAAGTAAACGTTTCTCAACAGGTTTTAGAAACTTTCAGGAAACAACAAAATGACCTTAATATTTATCAAAAATCTTCTTAAATCTACGATGACAGATTTAATATGGAGCTCTAAATAAAAGCTCTTATTTGAGCTTAGTTTACGACACAAGTGGTCTGCTTTAGAATTAAATAGTATTCCATCTAGATAAGGGGTCGACAATCCGTAGCTCGCGAGCCACATGCGGCTCTTTTATCCAAATTTTGTGACTCTTCAGCTTGTTAAAATGATATATTTTAAAAAAGAAAAGGTAGCAATAAGCATAAATGGAAAGAAATTTCAAATTTTCAAGAGGAAGATGAAATTACAACCAACTTAAGCTGGCGGCATTTGGACACTTGACAATTTTCGGATCTATATAGTATTGTTAGCAGATGTTTAGTAACATTACATTCTTAAATGTTAATTAAGATTCTTTCTCAACAATGTAAGTCTTGAAAGTTGCCTAAAACTACAGACTTCAAATTATGAACTTGATGTAAAACAAATCTTTGAATCAATAATGATCTAGGCAGAGTTTTTAACACTATCATCCTTGTGCCTCTTGGTAAGATTTTTTTAAATTATTTAAGGAAAAATGGCTTTCTACTTAAAATAGGTTGCCGACCCCTGATCTAGAATAATATTCTAAATTTTTATGATCAGCTGAAAAATTTACGTTGGCTGTTCTTTCTCTTTTTGATTTCATACATTCTACATAAAAAAATCTTTTTCGTAAACTCGAAGAAATTGTCTTATTGATAAGGGGCCATTTATATATTACGTCACACGTTAAGGGGAAGGAAAGGGGTTGACGAAGTGTGACATTGTGTGATAAGGGGGTGGGAGGGGTCCTAAATTTCGCGACGGCACATTTCAAAATCTATTTTAATCTGAGTGTTTAAATGAGTGGGTTCAAAGTCCATGGACTCAAGATGATTAAGTTTGACTTTAATTAATAGAATTAATCGTTTTTTTTTTTTGTTAATTTCTTGAAATGTTTGATTTGATGTTAATTTTATTAAAAAAATCATCTAGTACCTAAAAGCATCCGTCTAAATTCTAAAATTAATAACTTCATTTGCAAAGATTGCGAATAATATCTTGATTAAAATGAAATCATCAGGTGAACCGTTGTATGTTTGGCTTTTTGGTTAAAAAGTTTACTGACTACTACTCTAAAACATGTTTTTGTCAGTTCGGTTTAATTTTGAGAAGGACAAACGAGTAAAATGTATCAATTTGACGTCACTTTCATCGTTTGTGTTCACAAATAACTATGCAAACTAGCATTGCATCCATGCTGTCCAAACTTTTCTTATTAATTTGTGACGCTTTTTAATAATTTCACACCACACCACACATATCTATGGTTATTTAGTTCTTGCGCTCATAACCAAAAACTACAAAACTATTTCTAATAAGGACTTAATTCAAGATATCCCCACCTTTATACTTAATTTTTAAATCTAAGTGACAAATTTTTTTACTAATGATTAACACATTTAAAGGTTGAAACATTCTCTCAAAAATTTGTTTTAGAACTGAATTTTTGGAATTTCTGTTTACTCGGTGGTAATCTCTTGTTGATTGGATTTGAAAAAAGAAGTTATTAAATTTGAATTTTACAAACTTAAAAACGATAGCTGTCTATTATAAAAATAAATAAAAATTAAGCCACTTTAAACATTAATATCTACTAAATATGATAGTAAATATCAACAGCATTAGCAAAATTAATGTGATAAAATTGAAGCTTTTCAAATAAAGATGTCTTAATTTAAAATTATATAGAAGCCAAATAAATTGTGGATGGTTGAAAGTTATTAAGTGTTAAAAATTAAACTTTCAAAAATTTTACAAAACGAAAAAAAAGATTTTTAAAATGCAAACGTTAGAAGTTTAAAAGCCATTTTAGAACTTGACATTAAATCCCGTGTGATTTCGATCGAACTGAAATAAAATCAAACTTACTTTTATAGCATTAAAATGATTTAGTTTTCTATTGAAAGTTTTCGTTGGAATTTCGTTTGATTTTAACACACAGACGAAAGTTAGCTTGCCATCGTTTCACTAGTTTGTATAGTTTAGAACGACTCCAAGATTTATCTGGAGTTTTCAGTTTTCGTCTTGTTCTTGGTGTTAAAGTTTCATCTCTGTCTGGCAACAATATTTTATTTAAATCGCATTGTCAAGTTACATTCGTGTCAGTATTGGTCATATGCAAGTCCCACGAGATCGTTCAACATTGGAATGATTTAGGATACTTGGTTTTTATTGCGTCAGTTTTATCGTTGTTGTAAGTAATTAAATTTGGATGTTTTCACGGCAAAAGGGCACCACCTTTTTTGAACACGAAACGTGAAAATGATTTGACGAAGAAATGTTATCGGAGTGTGATGTTGATCCGACCGACCGGAAGCCGTTGGGTTGCACTAAAAAAGCTTCGAGATTTCCACCGTTGAGCTTTCGACCATTCCACATTTTCTTACACGTAGCAGCTTATTTTCGAGCGGCAATTCTTATCAGTTGGAACACACGTCAGGTGCTAGCACACCCAGGCGCTTGATAACAACAGTGCCAGCCTTTCCATTCGTCTTACGCCTCTCTTAACCTTACTCATCCACTAGCTATTTATAAAATTGTTGTAAATAAGACTGTTGATACTACCTACCATACATCACACACAAGAAAAAAGTATTCTCGATTTTTTACAACAAATCTCATTTTTTTTTTCATAAAATACCATTATAAAATGACTTGATTGAAAATTAACTTTTGAGTTACGCGTTTTACCATCAACTTTTATTAGTTAAGATAAACCATGGATTTAAGTTCAAATTACTTAAGAAAGTAATTTAAGTTTATATTTTTCTTCGGATAAGAAGTTGAAAACATTTTCATTAAAAAAATTAAATCTAAACTTATATTCCATCATAAAACTAACTTAAATGTAATTTCGATCTCTGACCTTTTTATATTAGAAATTCTTTTATGAAATCATAATCCAAACACGTTCTTGTTATTCATCTTTCTGACACCATATCAATTTTTATAGTCTAAAATAGATCGAGTTGGCAAGTTTCGTAGATGTATGATCAAGAACGCTTTGAACTTTCATAGACACTTTGATCTTATATAGTGTACAAATAAGAAAAAAAATGATATGCAATTTTACAATAAAAAAAATTCCAACCAATATTCAAACAATTAATAACAAATTAATACCTTTTAAATATGAAGGTTGAAGCCAAAAAGCTTTCATATCAGTGGTGTATCTTACGGTGTCATTATACGGTAAAATGCCATGGTTCCCCAGTCGTAGGGGCCCTCCGATCCAAGAGGACCTTAAGGGTCCTAATATTTATTACTATAAAATGTCAACATCTTATTAGTTTTTTATTAAGTAATTAATTTAAAATAGCATTAACACAACTTATATAAAAAATGATTATGTGGTTTTACGAAACCACGATGCAAGTGAAACTTTTTTTCCAATTTTAGGCACTTAATTAACTGAAAATTTTTGGAAAATTATTCGATTTAGGGTATAAAAATATAATGAAAAGAAAGGGATGTGGCACGAATTCGCTGTCTGAATTAACGTGCGCCGTTACGACTAATTTTGAATTTCCATTACTGATGTTAATACTCGTACTCGAATGTTATTTCATTATTGAATTTGTTGATTATTGTTAAATCGATCATCTGCCTGTTGTTATCTATTGTAACGATACTTCAAGAAAATCAATCATTGGTAAATAAAGTTTGTATGGCAAAGAAATAGTTTCTGAACGAAGGGGCACTAACGCAAACATTACAATAAACAACCTATCGCTCCAACATACATAAACATATAGTTACCAGCAGAAAGTTCTAATAAATCTAATAAATTTACTATAAAATTAAATAAACTCACCAAGAGTCTTTTTCATGTCTTATAAGCACGAACTCTGTCGGCAGTCTTTCTCTTACGGTGTAAATTTAATTCACTGTCGGATATTTTCTCACAAGCGATACCTTTGTCTATCCTGATCAAGTAAACAACAACATTTATATTAATACACTGATCAAAACACACAAATACCATTGCAAATATGATTGACAGTTAGTGACAACTTATAATATACTAAAACGTTGTGATGGAGAAGAAAATAACCATTCAGTAATAATTCGCGCAACAACCCTGGTAAACTGACATGACATATAGCTAACAATGTGTATACGAGCTCTGCCGAGCACTTACCGATTCCGTGCCGAGAATGTAACACGCGACATGCTAAAGACAGGCCAAAAAATTTGAGATAATGTATAAAACGTTTCAAAAAAAAATTATCAAGATTAGAATAGACTAATTAAGAAAAAGTATCATTGTCTTAGAACACATCTGGTACCACCCGGACCGTGAATAAATCTTCACTAAACTTAGAAAATAAAGTTTATAAACATATATAAGAACTTATTTGGGAAAAGAAATGTTTTGTTATTTTAATTTTTACAAAGCTTTAACTACCATATCAACTTTGCTATTTTATCCATCGAGTATTCTATTTTTAAAAATATGAATTTTGATAATGATATTAACACTTTTTATGAACAGTAAGTAAAAAAAAAAATGAGTACTTCAACTAAAATTGCGAATTTGGTCCAAATGGTTATTGATTAAATTACATTAAAAGTTAATAGACCATCAACACAATAATATTCCCAGTTTTTTATATTAAGGGTGTATTAGGGTAATAGGTATTAGGATGTTTCAAAAATTTTTTATGGTATTCAATTTTTTTAATTGATAGGTATTCATAAATTAATATTATAAATTAAAACAAAAATGTTGGCGGAAAACAAGCTCTTATAGTATCAATATATATACGTTTTTCTCAATCCATTTTTTTATTTTCCATTTCAAATCACCCAGAAATATTTTTTTGAAATTTCATAACCTCGGAAAAATTCATCGTAACAACAATCTTAAATAAAGGACTTAAAGGAAAATTTACGCTCTACAAAAATAGTCGTGGAAACAAAGTACCTCAGACCAACCGTTTCGAAGATATCAGAGCTTAAAATTAAAATAAAAAATTAAACATTAACTAGCACTAATTACAAATTATTAATATTTTCCAACTTTGTTCAAAGGACCTTCTTTGTAGAGCGTGAAAGCTCCTTTAAATCCTTCCTTTCAGATTGATGTTACGATGAGTTGTTTCAAGGTTATGAAAATTAAAAATTAAAAAAAATATTTCTTATTTAAACGGAAAATGAAAAAAATGGATTGAGGCAAACTTTATATGTATATTAAGAGCTCGTTAATTTGGCACAGGGGTATATAAGGTAAAGTACCCAGTACTTGAACACTGGCAAAAATGGACCCAGTACTTGAACAGATTTTTAAACTTGTTGTAAAACAAAATCCAAATATTCATTATAAGTAATATGTGTATGTAATGATTATTTATTGGTTCAGTTATTGATTTTAGCGATATTTTTTCTTTATAAATTGAAATAATAATATTTTTGTCACATTGAAAGTTGACATATAAAGAATAGCCGATAGTCGCTCCTTTTTTCATGAAAAAGGTACTCAACCGTAAACTGATCAATCCGTAAAAAAAACTGTTTATTATTATTGTAAGTAAAAAAATTAGTGCCACCAAATGAAATAGTTCTTCCTAAACATCCTAGAATTTTTGCAAAGCTAAAAAATATAATTTTTATATTTAATTTTTTTTGTCTAACTATACCTCCCAATGTTTAAAGCGGTACCCAAAACTTGAACAAGATATTCACGTATTAGGTATATGTATTTCTAATGTAAGCTGTAGATGAACAGCGCGACAAGTGTTCTAGTGCAGTAATAATAAATTCCATTTAATTGTTTTCTTTTTAAAAAAAGTATAAAAATATACATATATAGTGATTATATTATTAAAAACTGCAGTAATTCCAAAAAAGTTTCAGTGCAAACTTATTTATTTGACCGAAATAAAATATTATTGAATTCAAACCAATAAAAGTTGATACCAAAGTTAAGATAAACATTGTGACTAATATTTACTTGTTATTCAAAAATATAATTCGATAAAATTAATAAAATTATGGTAAAGTTCTAGTTTAGACACCCCGAGATTTACATTGTTGGTGTACATTATTGACACCGCGAAGTTTTACAGAAAACCAAATATCTTAAATGTGTAAAACTTTGCGATGTCACTATTATTATATATTTTTATATAAAACATAATATAATATAACATTTACATTAAATAAAATTGAAAATTCCAATGTATGTAGAGGTACATAAAAAATGTAAGGTTATGTCTAAATCTTGGGGTGTCTATAACGGAATTTTATCCATAACCCAAATAACAGTTTATATTTTTATTTTTTTATGGGTAAAATTAATCAATTAATCAATGTGTTCATAATAATCGTTTACAACAATGAAAAACTAATTTTTCGAATGTATTTCATACTTGTTCAAGTACTACTCCCGGGGCGTTCAACTACTGCGGAAAGTTAAAATAGATTGTTCAACTACTGGTGCATTTGATGTATATTTTCAAAACCTTGTAAAAATATGATAATTTTATAATTTATTACTTTCTGTTTGGTTTTATCTTAAAAAATATCTATATTTTCATAAACAACTTTTCTTTGATCAATTTATTCGTATTTTGTTTGTTTAAATTAGGGGTAAATAGGTTTTGTTTTGAAACCCGTTCAACTACTGGGTACTTTACCTTATTTGGCATAAGACTCCAACAATATAATTATACCACTGCTCAATATGTTAAGTAAAATCTTTTTTTAATAGAAATCATACTGTAGAAAAATTAAGGGTGAAAGTAAGATGATGGAAGAAAACCAAAATATTTCAAGTTTTTTTCAGGTATGACCTCACGAAATGTAATTTGATATTATGTTCAAGAAGAATGTTAAATGAATTTACCTCATTTCAAACGTTAAATATTGCAAATATCTACCGTTCTAAATTCAAAATAAATTAGCAGATTTGCATTTTAATTCAGTTTTAAATAAGCTTGATAAAGTCTGAGGAATCCAAATAGACAATTGGTTTGGAAATGTTATGACAGAAAAGAAAACACCATAGAGAAATACGTTCAAAATTTTTGAGCCAACATCATAATCCGTGAGGGTTTTACATATACATGCACATGCATATAATATCCTTATAGAAATTCACACAGAGATGAGTCAGAGAGAAAAAGATTGAGGACGCGAGTTCATCATCACACACAAGTGGAAAGTGTGCGCTTTTATTTGTCTTTTCAGCTGTTCGTCTTTATTTTTCATTTGAATCATTTTCTCTCTCACACCGTTCTCATATTTTCGTTTCGTTTCATTTCATTTCCTACACATAGCTCACGGGGTTGAAAAAGGCGACTTTTTCGGAGCACATTCAGAAAACTTTATGGATTATATTGTAAGAAATATTTTACGTTTGTTATCTTTTTGAATTGTATGTAAAATAAGGCAATATATTGTAGATGATTTATATACGAAATGAGAATATTATACGATGCCACGTCTGACATAATCGGTATTGAATCTAACCAGATATTTGTCATAAAAGACTTTCCGAGTTTAAGACAGCGAATCCGTCTGAAAAAAATAACAATAAAACTTTATATGTAAAACCCTTAACAGGAAAAATAACTCGTCTCTCGCCAATTTATTCATAAGAGAAAAACTTCAGTTCTTGAAACGTTTAAATTAATAATTGACGAACAATTTTTATAATGAGAAAAGAAAAAGAAATTTTCACCTTTATTTCCTTCGTGAAACGAACAACACTTGCGTTCTCTATTGGGAAAGCTTCTTTCATTTCGTTTCTTGTCATCGTTTTGTTTATTGAAGACGTCTTCATCATAAATCATTAAAATTCATTGTATTTATCTATCAACTTTCAAGCACTTGTCCAAAATTTTTCATAAATAATGAATGATTTTTTCCACTCGAAATGAAATGAGTGATGAAACACGCTGAAAAGAAAATGAAAACTTAACTCAAACTCGAAACAAATATTAAACTTTTAAACTTTCTTTTCTTGGTTCACAATCATTTTAAAATCGGTTCTTTGATTAATTTTTGAAGACTGAATTTTAAGTGAAAAACACATTTTGTTATAAGATTGCGGTTAATGAAATAGTTTTCTTTTTTACTGCCAAAGACAAAAATGGTTTTACTTGAAAGTGAACAAGAGAATAAGTTTCTTTGGTACCATAAAATCTTGGCTGTAATCTCTTAATTTAAGAAGAAAATCTAATAACTTAAACAAAAATTTATTAATTTCTTTATAAAATTTTCTTTTAAAACGTTTGAGTGTACTTTTCTTCAAATTTTAAGAAGTATTGGAAACTTATTTTTGTATTAAATATTAAAATTTTATTCTTTTTATCCACTCGATAAATTAAAATTAATTACCGCCTTATATTAATAAATATTTTGCTTCTTAAATTTTTTTTTCATCAACATAAAAATTAACATAAAAACCTAAGGAAGTGATAAATCGAATATAACAAAACTTGTAGACCGAAAATAATGTAGAACTTTTAAGTGATAAATTTTAACTTTTTCTGTCAAATGGTTACCTGTGAGGTTTGGCCTAAAAAATATTTGAACGGAAAGAATATTGGCTTTTGAAGATAGATGGTATTTGTTAGAAAGTATTTGGGATAACAATGTGAGCTATTGGCTTAGCGTGCTTTTTGTGAGTATCAAAAAAGTAGATTTACTCATACGTATGCATATTTGTTGAACTAGATTATATATGGAAGAACGAAACGACATTATAGAGTTGGTTTTAGTCGAAACGGGTGCGAAGTTCTTCGAAATAAATTCCTCGTAATATTCGTTTATTTCCTCTCTATTTATAAGGGTAGTTGTATCGAAAAATACGAAAACATTCATTTCACGATTCGAATTTTCCGATTTTCGGGTAAGAAATGGAATAGCTCTAAGTTTCCGATCATATTTCTTATGCTCAACTTGATGTGTTGGTTTGTGTGAAAAAGGGCTATATTGAGTTTTATTGATACGTGAAAATGTCACAGTCAGATACGAAAATAATTTACGAAATTGATATTGACGCCGAAATATGAAAATCTCATTGAAAAGTAATCTTTTTAGAAGCGAACATGAGTAGGTTTTTAATTAAATTTCTTTTATGCGAGAACGATACAGTACACATATTGTATTATCTTCTACTTGATTGTTATTAAATTTCCTTAGATTAAAGTTTTCGATCGAATAAGTTAGATCGTTTGTAAATTGTTAAGTTTGCTTATAATGCTGATGAAAAGGGGACCATAATTACATCTCAAGTTTTGGAATTATAACTCAACTATTGAAGAGATTAAACTTTGATAAATTTCAAAAAGAGGGCGACCTTTTTTAAAAAATTAAAAAAAAAAAAACTCTGTTTAATTTACAAATGTTAATCTTGTACTAAAGAGATTAGTTTCGAGATGTTTTTATTTCATTTTTAAGCCGGTTAACAATATTTTATGCGAAGGAAAAAATCACCCGGTTTTAAGCTAAAATATAATTCCAGAAAGGCGGTCGTTTCCTCGTTTAACATCGTGTTTATACAAAGTTATTAAAAGATGTTGTACCCTAAGGATACAATAATATACAGAGCTTATCTGCGACTGTGTCATCATAACACAGGATTAGAGGCCGCAGAGCCACTAACGCCCAATGCGGTTCAGCCCGGCAATATTGAATGCCTCGCTACATTATGCGATTATGTGCCCTCTTCTCAGCTCGAACAACGAACCCGACCTCGTTCCTGTCCTTTTCAACTTCCTATTTACAGCAAGGGGCAATCATTAATGCTATCGAAGGAAATTGGGACAATTAGAAAAGTTTGGAGTATCCAAAACCACTCAGTTCTAGGAAACTAACAAAAATAATTCAATATATTTCTTTATGCGCGTATATTTAACTCGAAAACTTATAATCGATATTGTATTCGCTTTCCGATACCCAATCTAGCTAAAATTTTCCCCCACACACAGGTTTTTGATAACAATACCTGTTAAAGCATCATATTTATTTACTAATCCATCATAATTAATTAAAGTTTTATGTGGGAAATTACATATTTAGAGTCTCATCAAAATATCGCCCAAGTTTCATATAAAATATCAATCAAATATGACTAACAGCGTTGCATATTTTCTCGGTTATCCATAAGAATCCAAAAATTATACAGTACAACTCAAATAAGTAAATTGAATAATAAAAAAACTACATGAAACTAAAGTAATTGTGACCACTAGAAATGGATTTCGAACATGCAGTGAACTGCCTTGATGCAACAACATTAAATACCTTAAGCAATTCAATTTGTTCGGAGCCAGTGCTGGCCACTGTAATTGTAAATATATTATGTGTAAATAACTGTAGATAACTACTCCCATAACTATAATATTTTATATACTAGTGATTATAAATGCTAATACTGAAGGCTATTGGCTATTGGCTACTGGACTGTAATCATATTTTATATGAATGTGTCTTAAAATTTAAGACATTGAAATTTTTTACAATAAAAACTTGTGTGGTTCCTGTAAGACAGCTTACATAATATTTTATAATAAATATTGATATAATTGATATAAAAGAGTCTTAGTCCTCATAATAATACATCAAATAGCAGGTCTGTTGGTGGAGTAACTATATTGGCGTTATACACGCTAGTGGTCCTAGGTTTGTTTTCCAATGAAATCCCTGGATTCTTATCCTCTATATTTGGCTTCGGTGGTTCCTAATAACCTATAAAATCTAATCTATAAAAATGTTACACTCAATAACTCCCAATTATTTGCCATAAATACTATAAAAATTTATGTTAGCTGTCTCCTATTCAATGTTTAGAAGAAATTTACTGAAATTAGATTTGAGATTTATAACTATTAAATTAGGTACTGACTTTAATTAAAAATACTTTGAGTTGGTTTATTATGTCTTGTATTAATAAATTTCACATACTCATATGAATATTTCATTAAGAATGTTTTGATACGAAGGATGTGAATTTTCGTTAAACATTTTAATGTCAAAACTATTTTTTTTAAACAAAATTTAAACATTTTTAACAAAATTTAAACAAAAATTAACATACCTTACTCTAAACAATGAAAGTACATAGGTGGTATAGTAATAGTGTTGTCACGGACTTGATATTCAGAAGGGTTGGGTCTATGCTTGTATGAGCGTGAAGGATGGATGAAGGCGGGGCCTTGTCAACGGAACAATAAAAGTCTAGAACATTCTTTCTCAAAAAGATAAGTCTTTGAGACCACCTGCCGCGAAGGTTTGATCAACAAAGGTTTACTCGGTGGGTAGCGAAGACGAAGGCGTTTTCTACCTGTAATTCTTTATGGATGGAAAAGGAACAGATCGTAAGACAGAAGAGTCGAAAGTTCTAGCAACCGAATAAGTGGGGTAAGAATGTTCTGGAGAGATGGCCGAGTTCCTATATAAAGGGAAGACAAGCATAAGCATGACAGTCATAAATAAATTGTTAACGTGAGTTATAAATAAAACGCAGTCAACGCAGTAATAAATAGATCGTGAATTGTGAGTGTTAAATAAATTGTGAACAGTGCAGTGCATATAGTGAAATATAAACAGTAAGTGACAATAAGTGTCGGTGACTATTGTAACTGTGAACTTAATCATTGTTAACAAGTGTAATTAATAGTGTTAATAAATAAACATTTGTTAAAAATAAATTGTCGAACTTCAAACACAAATCCAAGAGCCCTTAAAAATGTTACAGTACTAAGTAATTGTAATAGTATTTATCACAAATTATAAAATTTTATTGTTGATGGAGAAAAAATGCCTAAAATCTTTTCTCAAGCGAGAAAACTTTTTTTTGATTAATAATGGATATTATTTTGATTTTAACTTTCACTAGTTAAATATTAAGAACTTAGAATTCTTTCATCTTATATTTTTAAGTTTAACTATTAAATTAACTTTATTCATAACAAAAACCAACATTCGTCCACTTATTGGCGCAGCGGTTAGAGTTTTAAACTTAAGATAAATATGACTAACAGAAATTGTCTGTGTCTGGACAGTCATGATATGTATTAAGATGTTATTAGATATTAAAGCAAAATAAGCACAAAAAATTCAACATTATAAATTAAAAGATTATTTAATTAGTTTCAAGTGATAAAAAAGTATGTATGATGTATTGATTAGACCAATGGAAAAGTAAATACAAAATAAAAAAACTTATCTTAAGCTCCATTGTATAAAGCTCTTAACTAAAAGTCAAAATTTTTATAAGCCCTAGTTCAAAAAATAAAAATAAAATAAAATAAAGTTTACTGACAAAAATAAGAATAATTTTACTCACCTTCTCAATAGTTTACGTTTGATTTTTAGATTCCTCCATTTTCACATAAATATGAGTTTTATTATCATTAGCTCGTACACGTTTGTTTTCTTATTTGATTCCCGACATACAGAAAAACCATGATAAAATCCCAGTAGTTGAATTTGATATAGTGAGAGAACAAAATTCCAGATGTTGAGACGCTTCGTTCACGAGCACTGAACAGAACAAATAGCCTTACAAGCACAACTAATGTAGATACAACACCTTAACCGACTTTCATTTCTCAATAGAGACCATTGTCTTACAAAATAAAATTTATCAGTCTCGAGATTTTTTTCCACATTCCTCCCGTTAAATTTTATATGGAATTTAACTAATAACAACACTCGTTAAGTTTTTTGCGATTTTAGAAATCCCTGTCAATAGAAAAACTCAGATTAATATATCGCTTTTTGTCGAGGGCAAATGTGGTTGGAAAATTGTTCCCTAGTTTCTAATAAACACCAACATAACACGTACAAACTAAGTGAGATCTGAACGTGATCTCGGACGAATTATTTGACTATTTACTTGTTGTTGTTGTTGTTGTTGGAACGATCCTTGTAATAATTGTTCATCTAATTTTCTCTTCGCTCTCGCCTTAATTGATCCAGACATTTGAGAATCTTTAAATCTTTTAAATTGGAACTGCCTTGATTCGAATAATTGTTGTTTTAATGAGACTCGCTCTATTTGATTTAAACGCGAAGATAAAAGTATTAAATTTACAATTAGAGAACAAAATAATAAAATGGCAATTTTAATGATGTACAGTTAAGGATTGCATCGTAATCAATTATTAGAAAACTTCTTGTTTTCCCGTTCCAAAAAGTTCCATGAAGACAAAACTCGAAGAAATGGAGATCGGCTGTTTTATATTTTATTTCTTTTCTCGCACAGATGGTTACGGTTTTGTGAAATATATTGTTTAATACAAGAACGGGAATATTTATTTTTCGAATATTTACGATCACGTCTCTTTTTGCTTTCTTGGCTTTGTTTTGTTCATTCGTTTATTTTCTATTGTTGTTTTTAAGAGTCGAATAATTTTATTTTTGTTCGTTTTCAATATAATTGTCTATTTGTGAATGGTTTAGGAGTTTCCACTACAACGCACGTATTTGATGGAAGAACTTGGCAATAATTTTGAATATTTAACAAGAATAACAAATGTTTATGTTTCTCTTTCTTTAAATAACGAACCACCACCCAATCAACTGAAATTGATTGTTTCTACTTCAGTGAGTTAATGAAAAAACAAACTTTGACCTTTAAAAAAGTTAATATAAAAAAAAATTAAATTTTCTCCCTGCATTTAATTTTGTTGAACGTAAGCCTTTTTTAAGTCTTGGTTAAGATAAATTTTGTGGCCTAAAACTCAAACAGATGCAGCTTTTTTAAATTTATTGGCGATCATATTTTAATACCGTAACGTTTTAGTCGTATATAATTTTTGAAGACCATCGTGTCCCTTGAGCAAAGTAAGTTGTCCGTGTTGCTACCGCACTTTGTATTTTCTGTGCTGAAATTTATGTAGGTCTGACTTAGATCTCCTATCAGAAAATTGTACAGGAGTTATCATAAATACTGAAAAAAATATTCACAAGGATTTTTAACGTGATAACTTATCGTTAACACACACTTAAGCTGCTATAGTGTTATGACTTCAATAATCGTTAATGTTAAGTATACGCTTTAATGTTACCCACTACAACAACAGCGAAATAAAAGATGGGAAAATTACGACTTTTTGATTTTATTTTAGCATTTAAATTTTGAAGGTATTTTACTAAATAAGTACAAACATCTTGTCGAATATACAATGCATATTAAAAATGTTACTTTAAAGAATCAAAAATTTACATTTTAATATTTTTCTTTTACATGTTGATCACAATAAGTTACATTATAGTGATGCAAAAATTGATATCAAAATTAATAATTTACAAATATAAAAAAATGTACGTGTCATCTCCGATGCATATCTGAAGGTTACTCCTCAAATATAGCATTAGGGATCCATCAAGTCAAGTATTTGGACATATTTTGAAAAAAAATCTACCTAATATTATGACTTGTAACTGAAATAACTTGCGAAGGCAATACTTGCCTTGATTTCACATTTAAATATTATATTTTCAAGTCAAACTTGAAAAGTAAGCCAATTAATGAATCTCTACTTAGCGTATATATTAGCTTGCGTTCCTGTTTCAAAAATGTAACTTATTATAAATATCATTTCTGCAGACACTACTGTATATAATAGGACAATAAAAGATGCTTTCAGCAACATTATGTACTTTATATACAAACTCTGAGCAAAACCAAAAATCAACTATAAGCTTCATAGTTTGTGATGTTTTAAATATCGAACATTGTTACTCGTACATTGTTGAGAATATTGATTTCATTCACTTTTAACGTAATCTTGAACTTAATTAATTTTGTGAAAATTAAACTCATTATTGATTATTATTTAAATTGGTATTTAAATGCTGGAAAATATGAAAATTGTTTCTTAGAGCAGTAAGATATAAGAACTAAGCTTTATAATTATTATAATTATAATATATTATTATAATAATAGTTTTCAATTTCTTAAAAATAGCTAAACGCACTCTACAATTACAACTAATTATATTAAAAAAAAAAAAAAAAAAAAAAAAAAACAAAAAACAATTAATTAAACAAAGTTGCCTTAGTTATACAATATCTATATACAATATCTGCTACGAAGCGTCACAACTCACAGTACTTTCTTTTACTATTTACTATTATTATATTTATGAAACTCGCTGTTGGTTAAAAGAAATATAAGCGCTTTATAATTATATACATATAAACAGAACTACATGCATACAACCTACATGTATATACAAATTCCCAACCTTCACCCCAGGACCGTCCTTATTTGAATTTTCTCAGGAAAAAGTTTCAAATAAAAGTTGTAGGCATCATAGAGTCTAAGAACTATAGAAAGTTTAAAGAAAATCGTTCGAGCCGTTTTCGAAAAAAAAAATAAAAAGCTCAAAAACTCCTAGAATAAAGTGGAGCTCCCGGTTAACAGATTTTAAACAAAAGCTTCGCGACACAACTAAATATAAAATAGAGGAAAAATTCCAAGTTTGGTGAAATTCGGATAAAGTTTTGATACAATATTGCTGTAACACACAGACACACACCCAGACATGTTTCTAAAAACCATTTTTTGGTCTCAAGAGACCTCAAAACATATATTTCCGGTGAAAGCTCGACTTTGAAAATTCGAGCCGATCACAATACTTCCTTTTCTATATAGTAGTAAAAAAAAGTAATACAAAAAAAATTATAAACATTACAGTTTCACTTTCAATCAACCCTTGATTTCAATTACCATTATTATTTGAGTCATGGGCAACTCATGAAGATCAGTTCTTAAATGAGTAAACAAACTTTCAAAATCAACAGTTAACCATAATTTAGTTTTAGTGAAGCTTGTTGAGAAGATTATTATAGTTTGGTTATTGTAAAAATGATACTTTTTTAAACACTGAAACGTATAAAAATTACATTTCTTGTTAAGTTTCTCGTCATCTTTTCTAATCGTGGATATTTGTGGAAAATTTACGAACAAATATATGTTTGTATAATCTAAAGTTTGTATTCAAGGAAGAACTTCAAAATATTTTTTTTCAAATATGCATATCTGAACCTATAGAAATTAATAATGAATGTTTCGTTATTAAACCGTATAAAGTTTAGTTAAAGTTAAAGACAAGAAATTTGCTCTAATAGACTGTATCCGTCTACTCGAGAGAATTATTTCAAATCCTAGTCACGTATGCAACTAAACATCCACCAATAATCGCCATTCAAGTGCTCCCGCAACAGTCATCAATCTTCCGAAGGTTTACTCGTTAGTACACTTCAATTCATTTACTCATTCCGATTCAAACAGACCTTTCATTAAAATCTGCAATTTTTTCTCAACAGAGAATCCAAAATAGTTGCTATTTTCGAATATCATTCAAGATAGGATAGTTGAGAAGTTTGTGCGTCGTTTATTGAATACCCGACGACTCTAACGACACTAACAGAATGGAGAGAAAGTTTACCCTTAAGGTGGTAGCGGTTTGTCGGTGGAATTAGCCGCTGTTAACTTACCATTGTCGTACTACGGCCACGGAATGCTAATTGTGGATCGATCAACCGCAGAAACGACGCTATTGCTTCGAAAACTTTACGCCAAGTTTGCTCTTGATCAAAATTCGCCACATCCATATAGTCTCCCTTACGATATTCATCGCTTTAAGTATATTTAATTTATTAATTTTCTCAACAACAAATTGTTTATCTAAGGCATTTAATAAATTTTCCATTAAAATGACTTTAAATTATTTGGTTTTCCTTCTTGTAATAGTTTTTAAGTCTTATTTTTAGCTTCTACAATCACAAAATGAAACTTGTTTTTCGTTATTTTCTGATATTCATTAGTTACCAGTTGATAGTTTTTTTTTCGTGTTTTTAATTCGTCTTAATATCTATGGTCATATCACGATTTTTTAAGGGGTAGAATACGAGGGTATAAGGGGGTATTCTAGTCTAGAAATTTGAAAAAATCTAAAACATATTTTTTTCATAATCCGAGAGTTTAGATAATATTCAAAAATATCTCCCTAAAAGGATTTTTCAAATTAATTCCGAAGTTATTGCCGTTTTAGTGTCGTGGCAACTAGACCGATTGAGACTTTAAACGTGTTTTTCTCGAAACTACTTTTTTTGATGTGGTAGCCACAATATCGCAAGTTCTAATCAGCCGATTTACTTAAAATTTGGCATTATTTTCTTCTTTTTATGTTCTTTAAATATCTCTCTATCGCATGAAACAACAAAAAATGAAAATTTTAAATTTGTAATATTTTTAAAAAATTCGACATAGTTAAAAAATTAGTGAAAAAACCGACCTTTATTTTTAAGTTGCCTCCATGTTATGTAAAAAAATTTTGAAGTTATACTTCTTTATTTTTAGATTTAGAATTAGAAAAGATTTAAAAATTTTTAGATGGGCAGCCATCTTGAGACAAAAATTAACAAAACGAAGTTAGCCGCAAAAACCCTCAGTTTCTTTATTTCTTTATTTTATATTTAAATTAAAAATAATTATATATATATATATATATATACAAATGACACATATTATTAAAAAAATAAGTTATTACTTTTCTCGAATTTTGCAGCAACTGTGATGAAAATCACGTCTGCATTTCCTGCATATTCTTAGTTAACACGAAAACTGGGATTCTGAAATGATTCAACCATCTTAGAATAATAATTTAGTAAAACAAGATAAGAATAAGATAAAGACATTTACTTTGAAAAGTAGCTACTTACTTTATTTTGCAATTTCTATGAAGCTTCGTTTTCATGACATGCATGAGTTGTTAACCAAAAAAATGATCCTGACAAATTTTATAAACGTCTTGCAGCTTTCTTTGGATATTATTTATTGATACAAATTAAAATATTATTCTCTTAATTTTATTTTTAATAATTATATCTTTAAATATTTATATATATATATATATATATATATATATATATATATATTATTATTATTATTATTATTAAATATTAACTAACAATTTTTTGAAATTGATTATTTGGATGCAATTAATAAGAACTAATATTAATGATGCCAAAGAAGTATAACTTCTCACGCGCGTACATAAGTACACCCAACCACTTTTTTTTTTAGTTTTGTAGATTCATGAGAAAGCGACATTCGTACTTATCAAGAATCCATCATAGTTTTATTTTTCAGATAACTATAAGTAGAACTAGTGGTAATAGATTTCTAGTACAACTAGAAATCATAGCGACGAGGACACGGGCTTTTTTCCCCCCTCTACTTCAAAGACGCATAACTCAATGAAAAATATATTTTTTTTTGAAATTAAGTTTGTGTACCTACTCTCTGAGTATAAATAAACAAATGGTGAAAAAATGCATAATGAAAATATCAAATAAATGCTTTTTCATCAATTGCCAAAAAACGCTCGAAATTCAGACCTCTAGATTAGAATACTCCTTTAACCCAGAAAATTTCTGTAGGTTATAAATCTTGAGTCAGAATTTTATATCTAGGGATTCAACGGGAATCGAACCCGGTACCCCAAATGCATACCATTAGAAAATTATCTCACTGCAACCAGCAGGACGTTTTCTAAAAAGTTTATTAAAAATATTAAACATTTCAATTACGTTAGATGTACAGATCAAGTTAAAAAATTAGCAAATCAAGAATTCTTTCTTCCAACTCTTGAATAAACGAAATTAGGAACTGTGATAGTACATTAATTCTTCATATCTGCCAGTAGACTCGTAATTTAAAATTTTTTGAGTTAGCTAATAATTTGAGAGAAAAACTCAAATAGTGCAAAACTTTCAAATCTTTGAACTCTTATAAATAAAAATTTTAAATTTTCGTTTTTATCTTCAGTGGTTTGGTCTCTATCATTTACTATACATATTATTTTATATAAAGAGGTAATATCAAAAATATAAGAAAATATAATTACTTTATGAACATAAAAATAACAAAAGGGCCATATGAAATTCATAACAGTCTTAGTGACGGCTATAAAGAGCAGCTATTAAAAATTCCATTAGCGCGTCGCATCAAAATATATTTACGAACCAGAAAAAATTGGCAAAAAATGGGTAATATATCAATATATATATACACATGGCTGTTGCATATTCATATAAACATTGATAAAGGCTCGTTTATAAATTTTCTGCAGAGTTTAAAATTGTTTTATGCGATAGATCTAGGAGTTGGCTAGGGGATGGGCGACGAGTACGACGAAGTGGTGGTGTTGAGTTATTTATTCGCGTAGAACGTTTTATTCATGTCTCATTTCTCCGCATTGACATGGAAAACTAAGGTAACTATGGGTGTATGAGGGAGAAGAAATTTATTTCTATTTTTCCATAGACGGATTGTGTGTATTGTAGAGAAAATGGGAATTGTGGAGCATGTGACACTGTTGTAAACGCAATTCCATATTGCACAATGTGCATGCACATAACGTACATACGTACACAAAACATTGAAGGACAAATAAATAAGAGAATTATTAACTGGCTCAACTGGGGTACAAGTTTTGTTAGTGTCATATTTTCATATTTTCATATTGATATACTTCATGCATTTTCTCTGCAGATAATAATTGAATTGGAAAACATTTTCGTTGTGGATAATTTATGAATATCTAAATGTTTCTGCAGGAACAACGGAAAACTGATGTTCATGGATTTTGTGTGCACGTGCAACGTGAATATAACATGTATAGATACAATTGAAATTGGAACACTTTAAACGTTTGTCATCGAATTATTCTCGGAACTTTTATTTACAATAAATTATTTTCCTATTATCCCCTTTCAATAAAAAATTGTAAATACATACTATGTTAGTAGCATAGATATATGGTTGAATCATTGCTCATTATTTAAATGTCCTTTTTTCTAAATGCCCTTACGAAATGGTGTGGATTAAAAAACTAATGTTTGAATTGTAATATATGCAAATAAAAATTGTCTATGCTTTAATTGAGGATTAAACAATTCACAAAAAAACAAACTTTTAAATACGATTTAAAGCTTTTATCTGATAAGGTAAACATGTTTTGAAATTACTTAAGTGTTGAACTATAAATACTTGCATAAAAGGTCTTGTAAATTTTTTTATAATAACAATTATTAGATTATCTTATATTCTCTCTTTTTTTTAAATAATGTTAAGAATATTTTTTGAGAAATAACTAAAAAATCTCTTAGCTTATAAATCAATGAAAATGATTCAGAAATCATATTTGAGATATTTAAAGTATAAAAGACAAACTGTAGAATGTCACAACGAATATTCTATAGGTATGGAAATTTAGAATAATTATTAACGAAATTGTTTCAAGTCGTTGGGCCTCTGAGGACAATCACTGACTTGGTATGTCTCCAATCACGCCATCCACTGGGACCTCAAAGTGGCTACAGTGAGGATAGCCAGATTCAGTCAAAAATGCCTGCAGAGACTGGACGAGCACCGCATCGAAGGCTGAATCGCGTCTCATTTCTGGAGTTATCATTCAGAGAACTACTAACACCTTAAGGTACCCCTTTTAGGGGGTGCAGTCCTCCCCACCTGTACATTCGCTGAATGTCCAGGTACATATTGTGAATTCATAAAGCGGAAAAACAAAGTTGGGTGTTTAACATAATTTTAATTTTAACTTTGTTTAAAAAAAAAATAATCATATCTTGTAACGAACGATAGAAATGGATGAAACATTTTAGCATGTTCTATAGGAGTTTAATGGTGGACATTTGAATTTTTATATTCTTGATACCAACGGTTTTTAGAAGTATCTAAAGAATTCGGGAATTTACAATGGATCGAAATAGCAGTTAAATATTAGGATGCACTGTGAGTCAATTCAATTCATTCGGAATAAGTCAGTCAGTAAATACAAGTGTAAAGTGGGAGTGGTTACCCACATTTATTTACATATAATAATATACAATTACAGTGACCAACACTGGCTCCGAACAAATCGAATTGCTAAAGGTATAGAACATCGTTTTGTCGGGGCAGTTGCGAGAGGTATCACTACATGTTCGAATTTCATTTCTAGTCGCCACATCACTCCCCTCCTAGTGACTTGGTCACGATTATTGTCGTCGTTGGGCTGTTAGACTCTGGGATGCCGTGATTGGAACTGACTTCTGTCTTCTAGTCGCCACACAAGTTTAAGTGATTCGAGTAATTAAAAAAGGGATTTTTGGTGATTCATTGTCTATCAACAAGTGAATATAAATATATTTGTTAGTTATTTATACGTTTTGGCGATATTTTCATTGAATAAAAGAACCCTTGACGAGAATCTCAATACAGATTTGAAAAATCTCATTACAATATTATAATTCAAACTCAAATTCTATTCAATTAAATATCTCCAACGAGCTAAAGAGATGAATAAGTAGATAATCAGATCAAAATGATTGATGATTAAAAATAATAGTAAAAAATATTTTTAACTTTTATTTTACTTTTGTTTTTAATTATATTTGTGATTCATAACCAACGTGAATTCGATACTTTGAAATTGTCACGTTTATCGTAGGAAAATTTGAGGTTTGGCCTTTTTTTAAACTGGCTTGCGTTATGTTGCGTCACTATTCGTTAAAAAACGACGCTAAACACGCAGCTAATAAATCTTTGAATGAGAATGGGAGTGAAGGTTAATCGTTGGGCGGCTTATTGCACACTTCTTGTGAACCAAAAAATGGCTTTCATGAATATTAAAGATATCCACCAAGTCTTTAACCTCAAAACTATTTAATTACTTGTTCACAATAGAATTTCAATTCTGAAGAGAATCGATCGAAACTTTGCCTTTCTTTATAGTGGGAAACCGATATTATTTCAAATATTTATTGTTTGTGATCCCTTAACGCCTTGTAGGCAAATCTCAGTGAATCGGAGGTATTATTTTGGCCAAATTCATAAAATGTGAAAGATATTTTTACAGCGGTGACTTTTATTCGCTGCGAGATAATACTTTTTTAGGAAATGTTTTTGTTGATGATCCCTTCTGCGGAGGTAAACGAAATAGAAAAAATATAAAAAAGCCACAAGCCGCCCCCTGGGCGAGTGAATCTCGTGTTTGAACTCATCGTAAAATTCGGAGGGTGTTGAGGTCAACTACGTACAGTTCGGTCGCTCATAAAATATCCTCTTCGCAAAATTACCTCCTACACGATATTATTAAATGTGCATATAAATTTTTCCATGAATATTCGAAAAAAAAAATCTCGCTTAATGTTAGATTAATCATAAATTTTCGTATGTGAAACGTTGACATATACGCCTGGTTCGTTGAGTCCAAAACGTTTACATTAACTTGAATTTTTCCCAAGAGTTTCAGTTTCGAAAAGGTCACAAAAATGTTTCAGTTTTGCTACCGATGCTGACCTATTATATGAAATCACTTATGATATTTCTTTACAGCTTAAGTTATATGTGGAACGAATAAAACGAGGTTCGCGGGAATATAATACATGTAACATGTTTTGTCATCCCATTAACACGTGTAACACTTATATTTTATAAATGCTAAACTTTCAAGAAAAAAAACCGGTCAGCAGAAAGTTCGTATCGACCGAAAACAGTTCTATAACCATTATTTTAACATAAAATCTGATTATTTTGTCAAACTTAAAGATAATCGTGGTAAGAAACAAAACTTTGATCTTGATTCAAAATAATTTTCACTTAAGTTCCTTTTTTTTTGCTTTATAAGCTCGTTTAATCTCTATTGATATAACGTGGAATTTTCTTTCTCTTATTGATCTGCTTCACGTTGATGTGAGACGAGTTTTCAAAGGAAAATCCCATTAATATGCAAATCTAGCTGTGGAAAACCAAACTTTTAGCGTAGCCTCATTTTTGTCTATAAAAAATCGTACAAAAAATTCTAATTGAAAACAAACAAGGAAGAAAAAATAAAAGTTAAAAAATAAAAAATTGCACAATGGTAAATAAACAAATTACCAAATTCAACCAGATTGAAATTAATGAAATTTATAGGTTTAAACATTGAACTTATGTCCTAAAGCTTTAAGGTTTTCTTTCGCATGTTGCAAGCAAACAGTAAAATTCTTTTCATTGTTTTGTTTAGAGTGGAAAATTCGTAATATTACGCTTGTTGTCTGCACATTACAATTGTTTCATGAATGCAAACTTTAACGTGAGTTGTGGAAGATAAACGAGAAATTTAAAACGTCTAAGCGGGAAACGTTTGTAATGAGGATTGAATATAAAAAATCGGCTCGAGGACGCAGCGATATCTTTGTTCGTTAAGCGAATGTGTGTCGGAAGAATGTTTGACTGATAAGAGTCGAGGGTTTTGTAACAACTCTAAGATGAATATATTTGCTTCAGTCTTTTGTAATGTGTTACATTTATTTGGCCTTATCCTTCATGTGAGCTATCCTGTGCTATTACAGTGCCGTCCTGTCGCACAATCCGGATTTGCAGTCGACTGGCTGACTGCTCACCTGGATCTGTTTATATAAATTGTGTTTTATGAACGATAAGCCTTGTTTCTCTCATCCGTGAGAAAAGGCGCACGATATGTCGAATAGGGTTACAAATAAATCTGACATATGACATGGATAATGTGTTTTGTGGCAAAAAACATTTTTTTCTTCTTACCAATATTAATCAAATGTCGTTATAATTCTTTTTGTCTTTCGTAGCATGTCTAAACTTTAAGTATTTTTATTTTGCATGTGTGGTGAGTTTTTACTTTTCAATAATAAAAATTGTAAGATAAAAACTAAAATACTTTATATCAGTTAGTAGGAACCCTGATATTGGAAAAAATATAAAAATTGATATTTATACTTAATACAAACAAAAGAGGATATTAAAAAATATCCTGAAATTCTTAGAAACTTTCACGAAGTTGTCGATTGTTGGAAAATGTAAGCTATAAACAACAAATGTAAAACTCAACCTAATTACAATACAATCACGGTAGAATTCAGGATGTTGTTTTTTACATATTTTGTGTCTAGTCTATACCAATAATAACATTGAAGATTTCTGCTTTTTGAATACCTATATAATAAAATCGTTCCGTCTTACCTGCGCGAGCGAACAAAAACGGAATTATATTTTTCAGCTGAGATGTTTATCTAATCTGAAAAAATGTAAGGTGTTTTGTTGAATACTCTTTATTACCTATATTTTCATATAACTAATACAAAAAAATAAATGCTCTTGACATTGTAATTTTCCCCAAAAACATTGTTTGTTCAGGGTAAACTTGAAAACGGCTGGTTCGATTGGGACGAGATTTCACATACAGGTGGTAAACATGACAAAAAGTGCTATAAAATACTTTTTTCCTTAAAAAAGTATAATTTTCTGAGCAAAAAAATAAAAAAATATAAAAGCTGGGTAACGCAAACACACATTGGCAGGCAGCTGTGATACAATGCACATATATGTACATATCATATCGTAGAGACAACATGATTTTATGCTAATTTGTTATTCTTATAAATTAATGTTCGCAAATTTGAAAATTATAACGATGGTTGAAGTATAGCGATAGGTTAAATTCCTAGAAACTATAAATCCATTGTGAATTTATAGGTAGTTAATATATTATCAATAGTTCGGCTGGGTTAACGTTTGAATTATCGAAGGAGGAGAAGGAAATCCTCTGCAGTAAATATGATATAATTCATAAAAATAAATATCTTAGTTCCAAAATGACACCCGTAAGAATAAATAACCAAAACAGACAGTTCGACTTAAGTGATCCTGATTAGGAGTTTGACTAATTGTAAGAGAGGTGCAGAGCCCCCACAAAAAGAAATCCTTACCAACTTAATTTTCAAGAGAAAATAGCAAGTTAAATGTGACCATCGCGTTTTTTTTTTATGAAAAAACTATACCTATTCTTAATTTTTATTTTAATTTAGCAAGATATATAAGAAATAGCAGACTTGCCGATAAGACATAATGGACTTAAAATAATACTATATCCTAGAATAGTGAACCTAAAGTAACCAAACCTAATACCTTAGATCTTAAGATAACCCATTAAATTTTATTTATCCTAAAAAAGGTACGCTTCTTAAAGGATAGCTACTAATCCATTTTACTAAAATTAATAAATGGTTTCATAAAACATTTGGTTTGAAAGGTTCTCAAGTCTAAATGGAACACAAGTAAGTATAGGTATTTTACAATATTCAAAAAAAAAAACGTAAAGAACCTACCTCTAAGATGGCTTTTATCTTTTCCTGGAAAAATAGTTTAACGGATTTTCATGAACTTTCTAAGAAACAAAGGTCTAGAAATATCTAACTATCTTTTTTCGTTAAAATAGCTGAATTTCTTACTTTGGGTAAAGTTTTCTATTATTCAACCTGATTAATTTAGATACGCTCAGCAAAGTGAGCGAGTATCAGCTAGTTTGTTAATATAAATACTTAACAGACTTTTGCTATAAAATCAATAATTGCGTTAGTTAAAGCAGTTTTGTGGTCTTTGAAAGTCAAAACGACGTTATGTTTCATATCTTTCGTGGTCCTCATGCCTTTCTCCAACCTAAAAATTTTTAACGTCAACGTTTCCGTCATCAAATACAATATGACAAGTCACCTTTAACCAGTCAGTCATCCTGAAGACATTAACATTTAATTTCAAATGCGGTTTTCATTTTAGACATTTATTTGGAAACATTACGTTTTATATTTGACAAGCCTTTCGTCTCTTTTGTGTTTCGCTCGTCTCGAGCCAATTTTCCGTGATATTGAATTAATAATCGCACGCAAACTGAGAATATCACTAAATTTCCTTGATATTTACAGTGAAAAAAAAAATTACTAAGTAATAAATATCAAGTTTAATAATCGTAATTGACATGCATGAATTATTGAAAAGAAACTTGATAGGTTCAAGAGTGTTTTATAACACGAACGATTTGTTAATATAGTTTCTAAATTTTAGATTTAATTAGTGGAAAAATGAGGAAAGTTTATGTGACTCGTTTTAATGAAATAACCAACGGAATTTGAAGAGAATTATTAGTTTGGTCGGAGGTTGGTTCTCGGTCGTATTTGTATTGACTGCATTGCGATTGTCTCACAAGTTTCGCAAATGTATCATATGGAATCGAGATTGGGAGTTTCGAGAAATAGTCTAATAGATATTCGAAAATGGGTGCAAGTTGCACCACAAAGTTTATTGCTTCGGTCGACAGATTCCGAACTCAAGCATGAAGTTTTCTCTTTGGATTATCTCTCTCTTGAAATCCACTCTCGGCACAAGCACTGACACTGACATCGTTTCATAAACCTTAGAAACACAGATATTATAGAGAGACACAACGCTTGAAGCTCGGAGCTTCCTCGAGCACCACTTTATAAATGTTGTTCTTTCTATAGTTTATTTCAATCTTTGCTGTTGACAATATTATTGCGTCCATGTCCATAACACAATTCCGATTTTCAAGTTAAATTTAAACGATTTCAAATAACATTTGTCTTTCTTTTGTGATTTTCTAGTGACCGCCGTGGACATAATGGCCGTCGAGGGGAAAAGTGTTATGTTGCCATGCAATGTAACACCACCTGGACACGACAAAGTTTATATGGTATTCTGGTTCCAGGATGACGCCGGAATTCCGCTTTACAGGTCAGTCATTTTACATTCTATTTTTTTAAAGAAACTTTAACTTTACCCCATTATATTAGCTATATCACTAAATATGTTCAACCAAATTAACAACTGCTGTCAAATATAAAAGTTATTTTGAAAATTTTTTTAAAATCTTATTTAGTACTCCTATTATAAAGTAAAATATTAGCGTCTATAAAAATTCAGAAGGATATTTATTTAGAAAAAAAAAAACTTGAAGCCATTAAATTGAAACGTGTAAATATAATTTTAATGAAGAAAATAATTTAAACGAATGGTTAAATGAAGCTTAAAGCATTTTTTATAAATTTGGATTGGGTTTTATTCAATTTGTTGAATTACTCATAGATTTGAAGTCAAATTGAAAATTTTTTGTAATTTCAGTTAAGTAATATTTCAATGAATACTATCTTCACAGCTCAGGGTAGTAAACATTTTATATGTTTTACTATTCGTAGGAATTTTTGATGTCTGAGATTGAAACTTTAATCACAATCTGATATGCCAATTGATTTTCACTGTTTAACTAGCAACTCATTATGAGTGTACCAATCAAATTGAGGCAATTATTGGTGCTTAAGCTCGTCCTGATTCTTATTTTAAAAGGTACATCAAGTATCTTAACATTTTTGGCCATAGATTAATTAAAATTAACATTTAAACTTTAAAATTATATAACTTGCAAAATTAATGCTTGATTTGAATTGATATTGAATAAATAAAAACTACAACAAAATGAAAAACCGACTTCAAAATAAATAAAAACTCTTAAAAAAAAGTACTAAAAAGTAAAAAAAAAATTGAATATCCTTGCAGTGTCTATAATTTACAAATGATTAGAATGATATAATGTACAATTATTGGTATTTTTGAAGTTGTTGTCAGTCAAGGAAATACGACTATATTGGTATTTAGCAATAAACGAGAATACATTAGGAAATATATTTTTCAAATAAACTTTTATACAATATACTAGTACTGTTACAATATCTAGCGACTTTCAAACTACAAAACACCAATAACTTATTAAATCTATACAAATTAACATTAATATTTACTTCCTTGGCTGACACCAACTCCAAAAATAACAATTGTTGTACATTATATCATTCTAATAATTTGTAAGCTGTAGACACTGTAAGGATTAACAATTATTTTTCCGGTTTCGATTTCGGTCGGTTTTTAATTTTGTTATAATTTTTATTTATTTCTCGATTTTTAGTGATCTGAAGTTTGATAACTGATTTTATTTATTTATTTTGAATATGGGTAAACCTACAAAACGCACTGCTCATATGAAGCAGCGCCGTTAGATGTTAAAAGTTATTTCTTCAACCCCTTTTGCTCTTAAGGGTTGAAATTTTTTGCTTATAAATATAATGAAAGAAATACGTGGAATTCTCTTTCCAATAGAAAAAAAATCATCAAAATTCGATGATTCAGTTAAACGTCACAATTTCATCCCCTATTTTCATCCTTAGGGGGTGGATTTTTTTGTTCAAGTTGAAATGTGTATAATTTAAAGGTACGTAATAGAAAAAAAAACATTGAAATCGCGTTAGCTATAGGAAAATTGTATAATTTCATCCCTAAGTTTTAACCCCTTATGAGTGGAGTTCTTTATAAAAATGGAAATGAGATTTATTTAAATGATGTTCTACTAAAAAAGAAAAAAAATATTAAAAATCGAGCTATTATATAAAAAGTTAATATTTCATCCCTTGGTTTTCAACCCTTTAGAAGTGAACGATTTCCTTCAAATTAAAATGGAACCACACGGTGAACACCACCTTTCATATAAAAAAGAAATCATCAACATCGGTTTACCCAGTCAAAAGTTCTGAGTTAACAAACATTTAAAAAAATACAGTCGAATCGAGAACCTCCTTCTTTTTTGAAGTCGGTTAAAAATTAACATTTATCTTTAATTTGATTTGATTTATTGATTTTATCAAGTCGCTTAACAATCAAGTCAAGTAGTGAATCCTTAGTATATTGACAGCAGATAGATTTTCGTCCAAATTCAGTTACTTTCTTGTAAAGAAATAGGTTGGTCACACTTTTTATACATACAATATACCTTTATCGAATAAGAAATACTAATAGTTGTTTAAAGGAAAACTTCCATTTTGTTTTACTTGGAAATAAATTGTTCTTACTTTTATTGTATTTTTAAGAAAATATAAACCAAAGATTAAACGTTTAACTTGACAAATAAGGGAACTTTAAAAAACATGAAGTAATTTATTATCTTCTTTATCTATCTTCAGATGTGTAAAGTTAAAAAGAAGTAAAGAAGGAGAGAAATAACGTTTTTAGCCTAAATGGCCATTAAAAATGGTTGTAATTTGACATTGTTGTGCGTAATTAAATCATTGTTTACATAAAAATTATAAATTGTAGATGATAGTCAGTGTATTTTTAAACTGGTTATGGAAAATAAAACTAAAATTCATCATTTATAAATTTTCTTTTTGAACAATCAAACATTGGCTGTTCACGCTTATTTTGATTTATAACTGAAATATCATAAGACGACCACGCTATTTTCTCTCGCTTGAAAATCGATTTTATATTTAAATGTGCAATTTTAATGACCATCTATTGCTGCTTTAGTCATACAATGTAGGTTAATAGTCACGATTACGCGCTTTATACTACGGCCAATATAAATGGATCAAATCATGAAAACTTTTATATACATTATACACACTCGTAATATGAAACTGGATGGCTAATACATTGTCTCTGAGCGCCTCGACCGTTCATCCAACATTCATAACATTACAAGGAATGAATTTTAAATAAAAGCTCTAACTTGTTAACAACAATTATTCAACGTCGAGAATTTCTCCGCTTGCATTTTAATGTTGCAATAAGTGAGATTTCATTAGCTATTTATGAACAGCAATAAGGGACGTTTGAGTTCATATCTTAATATCAGACAATTGATTTTTGTAACGTTAAACATGTTATGATGATCGTATCACGATTGGTAACTACACATCAAATTCATTATTAGTAACACGCCTCAGAATTATAATAAAACGCCAACGTCTCTCACTCTCCGTTTCTCGATTATTCCACCCTCGGAAAATTACTGTGAAAATCCGACCTTTAATAAAGGCTAGACCAGCTATTTATCATACGATAATATCTGATCTTTGTATGCAAATGATAAACTTCACTGCATACTGCACTCAATTTCTCGTACACCCAAAAGAAAAAAAAAACAATCTTAAAACGTATAGACTCTTCTAATCTTTAAATTCACTAAAAAAAGTTATTACGTAGAACCACACAATGTTTCACCGTTTACATATTATCAAACTTTTCCCTCGTAATCAGTATTTTCGGAGAAAGTTTTCAATGCTTATCGAAAAGCTTTAAAGAAAAAACCCTTTTTTCAATCTATGTGATAGTAAGATTGTATATCAATCTTTAATAATAAAGAAACCAAAAATAAAATGATATTATCATTAAATCGGCTCTACCTGAATGAACACATTACCTTTTTGCCCGGATTGACGGTTTTATTAAATTAAAAATTTATCGTTGTAAAATAACGTTTATATTATTATGTTATTGTAATAACATCAAACTATAAATTCCTTTTATGATAAAAACAGCTTAACGTGACTGAAATCTGCTACGTTACGTTAAATTTTTTCAAGTTTTAAGCTTAATAAGATTAGTGTTTAATTTTTTAATAAAGATGATTTTCATTATATGTAAAAAGTTAAATTAATTTGATTTGTATTATCACAAAAATTTTATTTTCTGAAAACCTCAAGTGATCAAGATAGGATGGCTTCTAAAAGGATGTTTTAAGAGTAATACATTCGTAAATTAGATTTTCATTTTCATCGATAAATAAGCAAAACTATTTTTTTCAATATTTTTGTTCTTTTCGATAAAATAATTGAATAAATTGTATGATTTAATCGTTTTCTTTAAAACGACTTACGAAATGGGAGATGCAATAGACTGAAATAATTTGCGATACCTATATGTCTAGTATCCAACCAGAGTTTGAACCAATGGTATTACTATTGCTTTGCTAATTGGTATATAAATGATTAAGAGCTTCTTATACAAACTTAATACTTAATGTTCTGTTTGATAAGTCTTTAACCACTTATGTTTGCATTCAAATGAAAGGAATTGTTGTAATGAGCCATGAGAACCTAAAAGAAACAAAGTATGGTGATTACATAAGAAAATAAATCTAATTCTGTCGAGGGTAGGAATACGTTAATTTTTAGTCAAGCTTTACCTTGGCATAAAATTTTGTCTTGATCTAAAAGAATGCTTTTAAAGACATGCATTTGTTATTATCTATTTATAAATAAAATGAAAGCTGTTTTCCAATATTCTCTTTTAACTCAAAAACTACTGGATAGATTTCGATTAATTTTGTTTTGTTTTATTTGTTTTATTCTTGGTCTTCAAAAAAGAATTATCACGATATCTTCATTAAAACCAAAGTAATTGAGTTTTAAAAAATGCGATTTTTACAAGCAGAACGCGTTAAGCGGTGAATTTTTCGTCACTTTGATAGAGTGGGGCAAACGCTATAATGCGCATGGGCTGGAGAGATAACGTTTCTCCTTCCACTGCATACTGCTTATTTCATATTTGAGCGTAGACTTAATGCAGCTCAGCGAGATATTAGATTTATAAAGATTTTTTGAATTCTATTTTCTATTGGTTTAGCAGTTTTTAAAATATTTTTTGTAGCATTTTTTATATTTAACTGTAAAATACAAATTCAAAATGCATTTTTAAGTTGCAACCGTTACAATAACCAACTTACATTTCAACACTCCTTTTTATTGTTGCATTTTTTGAACCAGAAAGAGTTAAGTTAGCGAGAAACATTATTTTTAAATTAAACAATATGCCAAAAAATACTCCTTTAGAATCCGCAATTTCTCCAAGTGTATATATATTATATATATACTATAGATAGTTATTAATTGATTAATAAGTAATTTTTCAAAAAATTGCAAAATTAAACTTGCTGTAAAAACAAAAGGGTCACTATTTAAGGTTTTTTTTTAAATTACTCCTTAAATGCTCATTCCGGACCCGCAATTGCTCCAGGTGGATAGAATAGTTAATTCATAATTAAATAATAAAATAATTTTCAAACTCAAGAATTAAAATCGCTCTAAAACCCAAAATAATTTTTTATTATAATACATTTTTAGCTCTCTATCTGCTCTTTTCATTCACATTTTTGCAATATTTTAAATACTTAAATATTTTTAACTATTTATACATGTATTGTTGTACCATGATTCATTGACTCATCAACTGCGGTTGGATCTTATAAACATGAATAGTTTAAAAATTGAATTACTAATTAACTATACACCTGGAGCAATTGCGGATCCGGAAAAAGAATTTAAGGAAAAAGTTTTTTAAAAAAAAATTTTAAAATGTAATTATTTTGGATTATATATATACTTTTTATTTTCAATTTACAAATTTTTGAAAAATTAGTTATTAATTAAATAATTACTATACACTTGGAGCAATAGCGTATTTTGAAGGAGCACTTTTTTTCGGCATATAGTTTACATGTTCTACGCTAAGTTTTCCGGTTATTTTTAATATATTTTTGCTTTTAATTTTTTAAATCTTTTTCCTCTGTTAATTAAATATGTTCTTAACTTTATAACCTACCCAGACAACGCGACGTCGCGAGTATTAGCTAGTAAGTAGATAAAGTACGAGACAATAGTGTCATTAACTGTAATTCAGAAAAATGTCATCATCAAGAGTTTTAGCAAACAAAACGTATTTTGATATAAATTGTTGTCTTATTTTTTTTGCTTTAAATCTAAAAATTTGTTTTATAATTGTAGAGTGAAATTTAAAAGATACGTTAGGTTCAAGCATATTTCGTCATATAAAAGAGAAGAAAGATAAGAAGTTGAGAAAGGAAATCAATGACCAATGTCCAATGACCAATGACCAATAAAATTGAATAAAAAGAATAATTTTTTATTCCCTCTTTCTCTTTCTTTTTCACACACTAAATCATAGTTAAATTGGTCATTTTTAAATGAGATTAAATATTGGAAAATCCATACTTTATACGTTTTTAATTACATCATATAATTATACAAAAAAGAAAAAAATGATAACTAATAGAAACTTAAGAATATTACTTAAATTTTTAACCTACAGAAAGCATATTTAAAATTTTATGATATAAGATGATTTTTCCGTCGTTAAGCATTAGGAACGAATGAAGGTAGCTGTAAAAAATTCTGTAGAATTCAAACTCAGTAACGTATAATGATCTAAAAAAGGCAAACAAAAACAATCTTCCTCGTTTCACTAAAAGCTTAAATTTGCTGTGTTGCTTTCCAGCAATGAGGAAGCGAAAAAAAATACTAACAACATTCAGACGATAATAATAATCCAACGACCACATTGTATTTTCATTAGAACATCCGCGCACGGAGTAATTATAAGAAATGGATCGTTTCTCACACGGCTTCATACAACGAGAAAATCTACACAGAGAGTCGCAAACCAAACTCAATTCCACTTGAAGAAGTAACATTTTCCCGTTTTCCCTTCTTGAGCTTTCCCCTTTTTCTCGTGTTGCGAACGAGAGAGTAGCTACTTTAAATTATGCTTGGTTGGTTTTATTGCAATTGTATTTTAACCAGAGCGACTCTCATTGTAAAATTGCACTAGCATTATTTGAAATAGATTCAAACGTTGATGAAAAACATAAGAAAAAGAAACAACAACAAGGATTGCAATGGAAAATAATAAGAATTTATATGAAACGATATTTTTTTTAACTTTAAAAATTATATCTCAACATAAATCGCAGTTGTAAGGGGTGTAATATGATTAAGCCGAAAAGTTTCAATGTACTGCCTCTCTCCACAATCGCTAAGTTTAGAGAACAATATAACAATGTTATGATTGAATCATATAATGTTTACTTTAAATCAGAAACTTGACGAGACTTCTTCGAAACTTTCTTCCTAAACTTTTCTCTCGGCTTGTACATTATATTCACTCTTAAATTCACCAACTTAGGCTTAAGGAACATCTATGCTAAACAATTATGTAAATATTTTCCTATAAATCTCAAAGAAAGCATTCCCTAAAACTTGAAAATCTTCTCCAACTTCAATAACTTTAAAAAAAACTCAAACCTGTTTTTTTTTTGTTCATTATTTTAAAGCTCTTACTTTTCTCAAATTAAAAAAAGGAAAAGATTACCAGAACGATGACTTTTGTTATAGAGTCGCGAGTCATTCAAATCTTTATGGCAAGTAAATTAATTAAATGAAGTTACGTTTCATTAACTGAATTTTACAACTCTATTACACTCAATCATTCGTCTGAATGTTTAATTGGCGAATTTTACAACGTCAAATGTAATAATTGTTCGTATTTTCGTTAATTTTTTACTCGATTTTATGAATTGGTCGTTAAGTTAATTATCTGGAGGAAGAAATACGAAAATGAACCTTATCGGAAATTTTGTTTTAGATGGCTTTGTCTTATGATTTCGTGGCTATACTATCTACGTTTTGTCAAAATTTGAATAATTTTTCAATTGAGATTTTATCTAATTTTTAACCAACATTTAACGTTGGTTATGAATTTTTTTAAAAATATGTTATTTTCTTAAAGCACATATTATATCTTTTACTTTGTACTTCATAAACTTGTTAATTGTGAAAATAGCTCGCATTATAATATTTATGAAAAGTAAACTCTTTCCATTAACAATAAATAATAAAACTGCACTGAAATGAAGCCGTATGCAGCGGTGTTAAATCTATATTTTGTATTTTATAAAAATTATTTTCTTTTCTTTGACTGTTGTTGCTCAAAGTTAACTCCTATGCCTAGTGACTTCTTTTATATATAATTGTAGTTATCTATGTCCTCAAAAAAGGTTATTGTTTCCTGAATCTAGAGGTTTTCAGTGGAATTCCAGAGCTAAGTTTGTTTTGATATAAACTTTGTTTCTTGATCAAAGATCAAGTATATATTCCTCGATGGACCAAATGTATCTTCCTCGGGTTGTGAGTGTTGGTTATACTTATACACTAATAGTGGACTGTATATATTTCACTGGTTTATTTAATTTCACTTCGATATATTATCACAAAATTGGAGCAACAATCAATATTTAAATATAACAATTACATTTGAAACCCATGTGGCTTCGTTTCTCACTCCCCAATTCTTAGATAAAGACTGGTTTACCCTTTGAATTACAATTCCTTTTATAGGATCGGCAATTGACAATAATGACAAACGAAGTAAATCCAAACATCACTCCCCCCGTTGAAAGATTATTCTTTCAACAAATACAATAATTGGTTAATATTGATACAAATCCTAATTAAATGAACATACAAAAATATTAAAAACAAACAAAATTAATGACAATTCCTAAACCTGGCAAAGGAAAAAAGGTAGCTTAATATTACACTTATTGTGCCTTAACACACAAATGATCAATTCTATTTTAACACACAAATGATCAATTTCAAATCACTTAACACACACTCTTGCGAGAAATTCTGATTAATTTAAATTATCTGTATCTATTGGCAATACCACTACACGTTTAACATTTCGAACAAAAGTAGACCCGGCGCCCTTGATTAAAACGGTACGTACGATGTCATCCTTCCCTGGATAACAATCCAATATGCGACCCATGGCCCACTGTGCTGGTGGCAGATTATCCTCCTTAATAATAACGATTGCTCCCGGAGTGATGTTAGAAGCCGATTTATTCCATTTTGAGCGTAAATTTAAATTATTCAAATATTCGTGGCTCCATCGTTTCCAAAAATGCTGTTTTACTCGTTGAATATGTTGCCACTTCGATAAGCAATTTGGATTCACATCCGAATAACCTCTTCCATGAAGGTTAGTCAACGTACCACCAATCAGAAAATGAGCCGGGGTCAAAATTATGGGATCATTTGGGTCAGAGGATATGGGAGTCAAAGGTCGGGAATTTAAAATGCCCTCTATTTCACATATCAATGTATAAAATTGTTCAAAGGTAAATAAATTATTAGGTGAAACCACATGACGCAAATGTTTTTTAAAGCCTTTTACAGCTGCCTCCCATAAACCGCCCACATGCGGTGCCCGGGGTGGTATAAAATGCCATTGTATACCTCTACTTGTTAAATAACCCTCAATTTTTCCCTTGAATTCTGAACTAAGTTTGATAACTCCCTTAAAATATTATTAGCACCCGAAAAATTTGTCGCATTATCGCTATAAATATTTCTACATAAACCTCTTCGAGAAATGAAACGCCGAAGAGCCGAAATGAAACCCTCGGCAGTTAAGTCCGTGACCAATTCCAAATGAATTGCCTTAACGGACAAACATACAAAAACTGCCACATATGCTTTGATACTATTTCTATTCCTCAATTTCTTTTCCTTCAGAAGGAATGGACCACAATAATCCACTCCCACATTACTAAAAGGAGGAGAAGGACATACCCTAGGCCCCGGTAGCTCCCCCATCAGATAATCATGAACACGTGGGTTCAATTTACAACATTTTACGCATTTTCGCAGAACTCTTTTAACTTGACCAAGACCGTTAACTATCCAATAATTTTGCCGTATTATATATAATGTTTGTTGTGCTCCCGTATGTAAATTATTTTGATGCACCTCTTGAATAATGAGATCCGTAAAATGGTTATCTCTTGGTAATATAATTGGGTATTTCGAATCATAAGGTAATTCAGAAAATGACAATCTCCCCCCAACGCGCAATAAACCGTCCTCACCCAATTTGGGATTAAGTTTTAATAAGTTTGTGTGATTGGTTCCGGATCGCGTTTGAGAATCAATAAATTTAAATTCATTTGGGAATGCCTGTAATTGTACTAATTTAAGGACTCGTAATTTTACGTCTTCAATTTCCCTGACCGTTAATGGACCGGTTGGTCTTTCAAATTTTCCTTTTCTAAATCTAAAACAATAAGATAGTGACCGCAGTAAACGGTTCATTGAAGAGAATCTTGAAAATATAGATGATTCCCGAATTTTCGTCATTAAACAGACAGGTTCACGTTGCTCAGGCAATTCCAACAATTGAGGCGGATCCGACACAGGCCACCCAGACTGGGGCAAAGCAAGCCATGCCGGTCCATCCCTCCAAAACGAAGATGTCTCAAATTCCAAAGGCGAAACCCCCCTTGACACCAAATCGGCCGGGTTGTCCATTGAGGACACATGATGCCAGTTCTTTGGATTAGTTTTAGTTTGAATCTCAGAAATTCTATTAGCTACAAATGTTTTTAATTGGTTTGAGGAGCTATTTATCCAATGTAATACAATTGTGGAGTCCGTCCAAAGAAATATTTCATCCAACTGTAAATTTAATGTTGGTAGAACCGTTTGAAATAAATTTGCTAATAATAAAGAGCCACAAAGTTCCAGTCTTGGGATTGTCAAATTTTTAAGTGGCGCGACCTTTGATTTTGCACACAAAAGTTGAGTCCGAATCACGTTATTTTGATCCATAATTCTTAAATAAATACAAGCCCCATATGCCCTCCCACTAGCATCCGAAAACCCATGAAGTTGCATGTTCTTCGGGACCGGAGCCACTATTGTCCGGGGAAATGAAACATTATTCAAATGTACCAATTGCCGGCAATACAATCTCCAGGAGGTATCAACTTCTTTAGGTAAGGGCCCATCCCAATCAATATTTAAAGACCAAATCTTCTGAAGGATGATTTTGGCCGTGATTATAACCGGGGCCAACAATCCTAGAGGATCAAATATCCTCGCTATCATGGATAAAATACTACGTTTGGTAATTCTTTCATTAAATTCAAATTTTCTAACCGAATAAGTTATACTATCATTGTTTGAGTCCCAGAAAATACCCAGAGTTTTAATTGTTGAATCCCCCAATTGTAATCGAGAATTTATCTTATCACCGGCTAAATCCCGCAGTGCTGAAGTATCATTGGACGCCCATTGTCTAATAGTCATTCCCGCCCTAGTGAGAATCCCCGTCAACTCCTTCCTTAATTTGATAGCTTCCTGTACATTTGATGCCCCCGTCAAAACATCATCCATATAAAAATTCTCCACTAGAGCCTTCGCGGCCAATGGATACTTCCCCCCTTCATCCTCAGCCAACTGCCGCAAAACCCACGTCGCTAAATGTGGAGCAGCCGATTCCCCAAATGTTAAGGTAGTCAGTTCATATGACTGCAATGCATCATTACTATCCCTCCAAATTATTCTTTGATATTTCCTATCCTGTGGCCTTACTAAAATTTGCCTATACATTTTCTCTATATCTCCCGTTAAAACTATGACATACATTCTAAAACGAATCAAAAAGGCAAAAAGATCCGATTGTAATAAAGGACCCACCATTAATGTATCGTTTAAAGATAATCCCGTCGTTGTTTTTGCCGATGCGTCAAAAACAACACGCATCCTTGTTGTCATGCTATACTCCTTAATTACAGCATGGTGAGGTAAATAATAATTAATCGATGTATCCGGGTTTTCATTAATTGGAACCATATGTCCCAAGTCAAGATATTCCTCAATAATTTCTCTGTACTGCGTTTTAAATGCGAGGTTGTGACTTAATTTAACTTCTAAATTTCGAAACCTTTTTAAGGCCATTTGATACGAAGCTCCTAAATTTTTAATTTTAGAGTTAAAAGGTAACGCGACAATATATCTCCCTTCACTATTTCGACTTACATTTTCTTTGAAATGGTCAAGGCATTGTTTTTCCTTAGCCGAATAATTCTCCTGTCCCGGACACTCTTCTACTTCACACAATTTACCCATATCAAAATTTACAGATGTTGCATGACAACTCCGCTTAATCACTGCTCCAGAAGTTGGCGCAGAACCACCCACAATCCATCCCAATAATGTTTTTTGCAAATATAATTCCTTATTACCCAATAACGATAATTGAATTTGTCCCATTTTTAATAAAGAAAGAGTAGTTCCCGCACTTAATAATATGTCAACTGAATCAGGGATGTGAAAGTTTGGGTCCGCCAATTAAATACCGTTTGGTAATTTAATCAAATTTCTCTGAATATATTCACCGGGAATGTTTTGGGATATTTCGGGAATTACTAAAAATGTTAGGGTTTTTTCATAACTATTAATTCGGGATCTGATGGTGGCCGTGACTAAATCTTTTGAATATGTCGTAATTGAATTTAATGCACCAATTGGAATATTACATGTTTCTAGCTTAAGGCCCAAATTGTTCGCAAATCTTTGTGTTATAAAATTAGTCGTAGAACAAGTGTCCAATAGTCCTCTACATTTTATTGGAGTTTTATCTTTATTTAATACATACAGTACTGCTGTTACCATGATGTCACTTGCCATTGAATTCACAACTAAACTCACCGCAGGTCCGATCCTTTCCACATTATTGTCCTCACTAACTTGATTGTTTATTTTACTATTATTTTCACTTAATTGTTTACTGAACCCTTCATTACTCCACTCTCCGATGTGTAAGAGCGAATTATGTCCTTTGTTGCAGTGAATACACATCATTTTTGAAAAACAACGCGACGCGTTATGTCCCTTTTTTAAACACTTAAAACATAACGAAAAGTTTTTAACACTTTCACGTCTTTTGTCCAGTGACATGCCTCTAAATTTTTCACACCCCCATATGGGGTGAGGTCCTGAACACACCACACAATTAATATTTGAATGTTTATTTTTATTATCACCATTTGTTGTCATGAACGTTTGTGTTTTATTCCATCCCCTTTGATGAGGTCCGAATCGAGGGTTGTTTTCCCTATCCTTGATTTCACTTGCAGTAAAATCCGTGGCTGATGCCCTTTTAGTAAGAAATTCGATTAATTTATCATATTTTGGCATATAATTATCCGTTAATGTCAGTTCCCACTGCCAAATGGTGTTGTGGTTTAGTTTGAGTAGAATCATGTCTATTATTGGAACGTCCCAATGTTCCACCGGTGCGCCCAAATTTTCTAAGGAACGCAAATGTTGCTGAAAGGTTCCAACTAACCTTCCAATAGCTTCCGGAGTATCCTTTTGCAACCTTGGAAACTCCCTTAACAATGCCCAATGCCGACGCAAGGCCCTTTTTGGATTGTCATATTTTTCCTTTAAAATATTTAAGGCAATTGTATAGTTTTGTGCCGTAGTTTCCAGCGCCTGGATTAATTTAGCTGCTTCCCCATGTAACGAGGATTTTAAGTAAAACATCTTATTTACGGGATCTATATCTTGATCCCCGTCAATCAAGGATGAAAACGTATCGTAAAAGGACACCCATTTTTCTATTTCACCACCAAATTGTGGTAGATTAATTGGCGGTAGCCTTTTAACTGTTTTTTTGATAACGGTTCCTGCATTTCCTTTTCCAATCCCATTGATTGCATGCTGTTTTCCAATGATTCTTCTCGTAAATATTTTCGTGCGCGTGCAACAGCTCTTTCAAATTCATCTTGTATAACTTCTCCTTGTTCTAATTCTTCTTCATCCAAATCTTCCAATTCCTCTTGAATTGCTTCTAATTTCTCGAATCTTTTTTGTAACGTTTCGAGCGATACCTTTAATAAATCCACATCGCGATTTTGATGATCAGCCATCCACTGATCCAATTTTTGTCCAAACTTTGTAATTGCAGCCATAATGCTGCCTCTTTTTCTTCTTAAACTTTCCGCCATTTTTGATTGTTGATATTAAATATCCAATTATTCACAAAATACAACACTGTCTTTTTCACAAAATTTAATAACAACTTTCGTCTTTATTATATGCTTTAACAACACTTGAGTCTTTATCACATAAAAAATCCCAAAAAATATTCGACGTTAATTCAAATAACCAGCCGACTTAACACTCACGAGACCGTTTTTTCAATAATTAACTTTTAAAATTTGTCCCTTTTGGACAATGCACATAATCCGGTTCGTTTGGACCAAATGTTTCTTGGTCAGAGATCAAATATATATTCCTCGATGGACCAAATGTATCTTCCTCGGGTTGTGAGTGTTGGTTATAAAAATAGTGGACTGTATATATTTCACTGGTTTATTTAATTTCACTTCGATATATTATCACAAAATTGGAGCAACAATCAATATTTAAATATAACAATTACATTTGAAACCCATGTGGCTTCGTTTCTCACTCCCCAATTCTTAGATAAAGACTGGTTTACCCTTTGAATTACAATTCCTTTTATAGGATCGGCAATTGACAATAATGACAAACGAAGTAAATCCAAACAAACTTTATTGAGGCTTTATCAACTACAAAATCTAGTACTTATTAAGCGTCGCACGTCAATTAAATCCAGGCAAAATTTGGCAGATTGGTGTTGATTCATCAGAAATGATGTGTACATCCCTAATTGTGGTGTGACTGTGCTGTTTAACCTTTTTAAACATAAAAACTTTCTTCCTTCTACTAATATCGCAATGTTGGCCTTTCTTATACTTTCGATTTGAAGTTTTCACTTGGTCTAAGTAGCGACAATTCACATCTACGTTGCCAGGTTTTAATATTTTTTTACGTAGGTACTTGTGCGTTAAGGTGTGCTACTTGATCAGGTTTCTGATCTCATATATAGTTGTATGTTTTCCTGCCTTTTCCTAGTATTGAATTAATAAAAAATGTAGGTTCCTTTGGCAAGGCAGGGATAGAAGGATATTCTTTACAAGGTGTTCATTACTACATCCTACGATTGCGTTTATGGAGTTTTGAGAGTCAATGTAAATTATTTAGCTGATCTTACTGTGCTTCTGAATGTAGGACATGACCAAATAAACTTTAAGCTTCGTAAAATATATTAGTTTATTCATGTTAAATTTCACTAAATCTTCACATTTATTTTCTATCCAAACAAACCCTCAGTTTTTTGTGTTTTATCTATGTAATATCTGTGTAAACAAAGTTATTTTATTATAAGCTTTTAATATTCTTTAAAATTTGGAGTTAGAAGTGATATCGGGGTCCTTAATTTTTAAATTCTTCAAGGGAGGCGATAACGTTGTTAGAGATTATGGTTTAAATTAACCGACTTTTTATTTACCGGTAATTCGGTAAATGAAAACTAAAATACCGGTTTATCGGTAAATTATCGGTGTTTTTTTTCCATGAAGAATAATAATATTACATTAATTTATTGTACTTTAATAGTGTGGGGTATTCAAAATTGCTATTAATTTAAATTATACGTTAAATATTCACATATTTTTAAAATACTTAACGGGAGATATTTACTTACTCTTTAAGAAAAATATTGATTGTAATGATTTTATACACTTAAAAATTCCAAAAAACTTCAGAGCACAAACATATAATTTACATATGAGTATTTGACGCTTTCTATATGATTTGCAGCGTCTCTCAAACCCAGTAAATTTCTATAATTTATCAGTTTTACCGAACTTTTTTATGTCAGTTTACCGAATAACCGGTAAACTGGTGTTCAATCGCTATTAGGGATCCATTACTTGAGTTGATTTTCAAACTACTTGACTTAAATTTGACTTGAAATTTAACAAAATTAGATTAAAGTATTGATAATTTAATTAAATATTAAAACAACTCAAGAATTGATTTAGTTTGTAATTAAATTTACAAGCTATAACATCAATCATAATTATTTTCAAAAATGTTCAACTGCTTGACTTAATGAATCTCTTATTCTTATTTTGATTCGATTCAAGGTAAGTAAGTAGTAATGGTTTGTTTTTTTTTTTGTTTTACAAGTCCAGAAAATCGTATTTTGCATGACTTAGTCTCAATTTTCATCTCTACTTATGGTAGTTTTGGTAAGGATTTTTTCATTGTTATGCAGGTTTTTTAGAGAAAATAAGGTTGGTGTTTCACAATTTTGAAGGTTGCGGTCTTTTGGGTTCTTAGGAATTATTTTTTGTTTAGTATATTCTCTTTATAGGTAGAGATCGGGTTTATTAAATTTTGTATACACATACTTAGATTAAATTTAGATCATATTTTATATGCAGTTAATAATATTTTCACTCTGAAAACTTCGACCAAGTAACAACGTAACCTGATCTTGTGATAACCAATAAGACTTTCGAAATTTCTCCCAACTTAAGCCATATATTACTCACAAACAAGCATATTTTTTTCAATTTTCAAAGAAAAAACGAATTTAATTTAAAAAATACATAATTCTAAATAAATGATTGCTTCAAGACAAAACTCACAATAACCTGAGAGTTGAGATTCGGTCAAAATAATTACTTCAAAAGTTCTTGACAGATTTTGTTCAAGATAGAATTTCTTAGGAACCAAACTAGAGTATCTTTTACACGAGAATGTATGATAAGCATTGTTAACATCGATACATGTAAGTAATTCAGAAATTTAAAAAAAAATTGTTTTTTGATTAATTAAACTTTTTATGATTCAAATCATCTTAAAAGTAAAACAAAAAATTAGACTAATTTTTTATATTTATGTAAATTTTCTATCAATATTCAACTTAACTTTGATGTCTTTTATAAAAATCGATGCTCTAGTAACATTTCGAAAAGATCAGAGTGTATAAAAGTAAAACTTATTTAATCCTTTATTTTTCTTAGCGATTCTAAAAGCGGTTCTACTCAAGTGAAATTTTATCGTTTTAGTGTGACAGATTAGGAAACTACATTATTCCCTTTTATTCCCGCATTTCTCATCCAATCCATAGGAGCGATCCACTCACTTCAATCGAATAAGTGGCATCTCTCGCCTGCAGGTGTGCCGTGTATCGCTTCTGCTTACCGCCAAACGCCACAGCTTCATCTCATCATACCCTGGTCTTATTAACCCATCATAATCCCCTAATGGTTTTGCATACTCAAACTTTTAATCTCCAACAGAATATTAATAAAAACAACTTTTCTACCTGAAGCACACAAACATAAAGCCATAAAGTCAGAGTAATTTCACTCGGTTCACCTTAGAAATCTCGCACGAGACTCACTTCTATTCCATCAAAAATAATGTCTGTGAATTATTAAAAGAATCTTCGCCATAACCTTTTAACATAACGCAAGCGAACCAACATTTTTCGTTTGGATATAAAATTATTAATACTTTATTCAAAACTTGATACAATGAAGTTAAATTTTATTATGTTGATGCTAGAAAAACAAGAGCAGAGACTACTTAAGCTTTATGACTTTAAAGACTAAAAGTTAAAAAAAATAACGGTAGTAAAGTAACGTAAGCTTATATCAATATTTAAATTATCTCATCGTAACGTTCCGATGGATAAAAAATTAATTTTAAAGCTAGATTATTACACGAGTGAGTTTCAGCTGAATTTTTTACGACAGTACGTTACAAACAATTAATATGAGATCGCTTTGTATTATACGTAATAAAGAATGTATTAAACAGAATTCAATTGCAATTGCATCATGCACTTTTTATTAACAACTTGTTGAGTGAACATCGTTTGATAAGTGTTAATATTTGAGATTCAATTACATCTAAAATATTCTTTTGAATTTTATTTTTCAATGTAATGTCTATACTAGATTTTAATTATAAATTTTTACTGTGTTTGTTGAATCTAGTTCGTCAAAATGTATATTAAATATCAATAATTTGTCATGCATCAAACGCTCCAGTTGTCAATTAAACGCTATATCTAATTATAAATGTCGTTTTTAATTAAAACGATATTAAAACTGCAAAAAATATTGTTACAAAACTAGACAACCGTTGAAATTATTTTTTTGACGCTCGAGTGGTTTTATGATGATCTTCACATGCACTTACATAAAACTCTAATGAAAATTCAAATAATTTATTTAATGATTGCACGAAACGAAATGGGGCATAAAATAATCTAAAATAGTTATCCTCGCCTTAGTATAACAACGTAGTTAAGTGGAAGATGAAGAATCAGTGTGTTGGTGGGTGGAACGAGAATGAAAAGTGTAAAACGTGTGTTGGCGTTGACGAGCGAGTGTGTGAGCTTTCGAAATTCCCGGTTTGAATGTCTGGAACCGGATGACGGTGAGGCAGGAACGAAAACGACGTTAGTGTTGTAATCTCAGCGGATCATGTTTAAGCCTCGACATCAAACTTTAGCGACAACAACGCGGCTAAAGTTGTACACGCGGTTCCACTCACTCACACATTGTCTTCGCAACAAAAACCACTAACAAGATAATGTGAAAGTTTCAAGACATACGTATATCGACTCAGTTCTTTTCTTCTTTCAACCTTTTCACTATAAAAATACGCAAAAAGATCAATTTCCTAATTAAATTTCATTAAAACTTTACCGTCCTCTTTCTTTATGAGCGTTGAGGTTTCAAAACTCAAGGATATATGAAAAAAGTAATATTTTAAATCCAAAACTTTTTAATCCTATCTTCAATATTTTGATAGTTGATTATTGACTAGTAATACCCCGCCATTTCACTCGCATTATGATCCAAAGGAATGTTAATGTATATTTGATTGATTAAAAATGATAATAGTTAATGATAAAGGTTAAAAGATTGTTTTTGAATTTCAAAAAATCTATCAAGGCACTTTCACTTGTAAATGACTAAATTACCTATAACCCTTAAAATATTATAAGAAGCAGTATTATTATAATTTACGCCATCCTGTAAATAGGTAAAATTAATGATTAAAATTACGTTTTTCGTTTTAACGGTTTATCGCCATTATATTTAATAACCATAGTTTGAATTTGTTACTATAGTTTAAGACGATAAAAATATTTGTTACTTATAAGCCAGTTAAATTAAAAAAGGACTATGAAGTTTCATGGATTTTAAAATATTCTTTAAACTAACCCACTCTTAAATAAAAACAGCAGAAATTACTACGCCAATAAAATCTATATAACCACAAAAAAAGGAAAATTATACAACATTAAATTTCAGTTAAAGATAGTGGACGAAGATTTTTTAGCAGAGCTTTGTATATTAAAATAGGTAACATACTCAGGTCAAACTTTAAATTGTATTAAATATTGATTTGATCAAATTTTGGAACCTTAATTGAAAAAAAAATTAGAAACAAGCTTCTTTACATAGTATAAAACAAAGTCGCCCCCGCTGTCTTTTCCCTAAGATCTTCTAAACTACACATTGGATTTTAATGTAATTTTGAGCAATTGATAGAGTGATTTAAGAGGAAGGATTGCAGATATAATACATGCATATTTTAGAAGAAAAAAGTCGGGAAATTCAAACATCTATAATGTGAGGTCATACTCAACATATTTTTGTGCATTAACATTGCAAACGCTGGCTAAACCTTACGAGATAGATCAAACATATACTTATGCTATGAAATTGTGTATCTTAAAAAGATTGATAAAAAAGTCCGCGACGGTAAATGCCTATCTTCTAAGGATAACCCACAGGAACCATTTTTATTTTTACACAAAAATTATTGGTTATTTATCAAGCTATTTTAAGCAATATAATATTATTCCTATTCCAACTAAATACATGAGATACGTTGTGCATTTTATGTAGATCAAAATTGCCTTTTACATCATATTATAAAAATGAATATCTCAGAAGATATCACAGATTTAAAAAGCCTTGGCAGAGCGACTGGATATTGTACGTCGTACGTAGTGGCTGTTTTATTAGTATCTTCTTCTATATTATTTTAAATGTTATGTTGGTCCTTATTTAGAACAAAAACTCAAAAAATTCTACACCAATTAGGTATGTAACATGTACTCTTAAAAAAGTACGGTCTACGGTTGATCGCCCTACATAAGATAGCAGAACAATTGAATCCTACAGGAATTGTGTATTTTCGTAGTATTTTCGGTAAGTTTTGTTACTTATAGTTCGTGAAATAGCATTTTAACGCATTTTCCTCAAGAAGGCCTGGCCAATTTTACACAGTAACGAAATAAATCTCTACAAAGTTTAAATTAGAAAATTGACAAAGCTTACCGGAAAATAAATATAATGAATTTTAATTAACACCCGATAAAATTTATAATGACATTTTTACAAATATTTGACTTTTTTTATTGTTTATTGTCGAAGATATTAATTAGAAATAAACCTACTAAAATAATAAACTTGTTTTTAAAATAATTAACAATTACTTAACGGGACCAGTTTTAATGAATTTTGTTAAAGATACCTCAGATTTTAACGTAATGAATATCATTTATGCTAATAAAAGGCATGGTCCCTGTAGGATAGCTACAAATCTATTCTACTAAAATAGCTGAACGGTTATACATTAAATTTGAAATGAAAAATTTTCAAGTCTAAAAGAATATTTTATATTTAAAATTGTAATGAACCTGTAAGATAGCTAATATCTCTTCCTAGAAAAGTAGTTTTAAGGATTTTGATGAACTTACTTAGGATCTAAAGTCTGATAGTATCTATTATTTTTTTCTGTCAAAATAGCTTAATTTTTAAATTTCGTTGTGAAGGTAGAGAATCAGTTTATCAATCAATTAAATTTAGATACTCTCAGCAAAGCGAGCGGGTATCAGCTAGTTAACTGATAAAGTGTTCCATTTAGGTGTAATTTAGTGAAAAGGTCGAAGATATGTGTCGAACAAATAAAGCCAAAACCAAAATATTTATTTTATTACCTAAACGTTTTTTGGCAAGAAAATCATTGCAATGAATGCAAAAGACTTGAAATTAAATATTTGAATTAGTTTAGCAAACGTGAAATGCAAATGTTAAAGATCGGGATATGGAGGATAAGTGATTGTTGGCAAGGAGCGCGATCGTATCAAATATTAATTACAATATGTGGGCTGAATTATAATTTCCTTAAATGTAATATGATAATAATGTGTAATTATATTATGAGATATGCATATCACTGTGGCATATAAGCGTTTCGAATGGGTTTTGGTGGATTGTGCTTGCGGGATGTGACGACAAGCCAAGGTGGTAACACACAAAGGATGTCGTGTGGCAACCATTAGCTGTACCAGAGACTGAGGGATGTTCGGCGGTGTGGTGGAATATGTGTTCTCTGAGTCAACGGTGAAGTGAGAGACGGAAATAAGTGATGCTTGTGGTAGGTTTGGAGGTTGGAAACTTTTCTCGATGCTGATGCAAGGATTGAGCTTGGTTTGGCATCGTTTGGCTTACACATTTCCCAAATGTATGTACGTTGTATGAATTTCAGAGAGAAATCAAAAAATTGTACAAGCTAACATTACACACTAACAAAACTCTTTTGGATTTTTACAATAGATTTAATAAATTATCAAATCCGGGATATTAACAACTCAGAATATTGAAAAAATTTAACTAGTAGATTTCACGTTGTAACCAAACTTAAGATAAAATTAAAAATAGAAATTATATTCCCGATATATTGCCTAAGTTGTTTCAGTTATTTATACCCCAAGCGTTTGTATGGAAGAATTCCTTTATAATATCATTATGTAATATTAAACAGGCAAAAACTATCTACAATTATCTGAAAAAATGCGTTAAAACATGATAAGGAAAATTTTTGCTTTAGAATAGCATTTTATTTAGAATGACTATTTAATACTCTGACAGAGTATTCTAGAATCTAGATCATTTACAGGTGTTTTTAATGTTGCTAAAATTAGGGATAACATTTCCATGATTTACACCAGGTAATTCCTTATGCTTATGAAATACATTTAAAAACTTTTAATAAAGTTAAGAATAAATATCAACTTCTTATAAAAACCTGTTACTTTCTCATATCAGATGAATTAATACATATTGTACTCAAAAAGATTTCGAAATCATTTAACAAAACAATCGTCATTTTTACGACAAACTCTTTAAAAAAGTTTGAGAAATCGTTGTGAAGGCTGTAAACGAGACAATAACTAATAGATTTATATTGTTTAGAAGTTATGACTTAAGTGCACACATTTACTCGTATTTTAAGGGCCCCCCTCATGAAGCATGTGAGCATTTTGCAGGCCGTAAAAGAAGGGAGGTTTGGCCGGAGGGTGGGTGGGTTTACACATAAAGTTAGTTTGCAAACTGAGGGAGTTTTGCTTTGAGTTTCTTGTTGAACAGAAACGCTTGTTTCAGCTCATGGCTTAGTACAATGCTTTATAGTTTTACTTCGGCCAACTACAAGTTTTCGTGAAACTATGAGGGGAGGACATGTGTACTTATATATATATCTGTATAAAGAACATTTTGTGTACGTAGACTCCAAGTTATAGAGCGTATTCTTCATGGGATTCAATTGCTGAGACAATCGTACTTGTTGTACAGTTTCCCTTAAGATCGCTGACATTGTTCCTTCCGAGACACTAGCATATTACACAATACCATTTACACCAAGCGCAACTGCATCGCTCGCCTTCAACAATGTATCAATTTGAAACGAAACATCAATACGTTTTTCGATTAAAACTTACCGTTTTATCAAATTTCTCGTCTTCTCGGTTGTCACAAAGAAACATCACATGCAATTATTATTTATCTTTCTTTAAAACTGCTATTGTTTCACTGTAAGCAAATAGCAACTAAAAAATCGAATATAAAGCAAGATACAAAAAAATAAAATAGTTAGATTAATTATTTTTCCTTAAGCGGTGAAGAAGAAACTAAAGAAACAACTTTAGTTGTTCTCCAAATGTTACAGAAACGCTAACAAAAATGACTGAATTAAGATAAATGAAATTATAACTTCTGTAAATAATTGGAAACTAACAATTTTGTAATTTGTTGGTTTCTGAAATCCTCGAAAATCGAAACTATTTACCAGACTTCTTAATACATTTAAAGTAGACTTAAAAAACCGTTTAACAGATATTAAAATTGAAGAACAAAGCATTTTTATCAATAATTGCTAAAGATGAATGCTGCGTTAATTGCTTTGAATGCGTTTATCTTAGACAATGTTTGTGACCTAAGAAAAACTATTTTTATCATATCTAAAGGCCATAGTACTAATTTTCAAGTCTTAATAGTTTAATATTTTTAGCAATTATTAAATGGTGAAACGACCAGTTTTTTATTTTAACAATTTATTTTCTTTTTACACTACGTTTCGTCGGTGTTATTTTGACCTCATCAGGTATCTAACAAAACAGACAATTTATAAAAATTAAACTAAAAAACAGTTAAAAGTTTATTTTTTAATGCATATTTTATATGGAATAATTTTTAAAATATGTAAAATTATTGAGAGACTATCAACACATATTCAAAATTTATGATACTGAAATTATTAATAAAAAAGTAGGTGTTATAATTAAGCACGAGAAGAACGAAAGTAGCGAAATGCATAGTAGGTACGAAAATTTAAAAAACATCAAATAAAGAATAAAAAATAAAAAATATCCATTAAAAAAAGGACTTTTAACTGTTTATTAACTATGGATTAGAACTCGAATAATTAAATTAAAAAAATTTTCAATAATAATACATAAATAAATATTATAAAAAATTGAATATCTTGAAAATTGTTACACTAAATATAATAAAAATATAATTTGAATATAAAGTTGACAATACAAAATTTTAGATGTTAAATATTAAGATAGGCAAATGTATTAAGATGTAATTTATTACTATCTCAACTTTTTTTATTTTTAATTTTATTTTTATTATATTTATACTTTTTTATCAAATTTTAGGGTTTTTCTGTTTTTTTTGCCAAAATTTTATATTAAGATATCCGAGTGGGAATTTCTTCATCAAGCCATTTGGAGTTTATAGAACTCTAACAAATCTAGTAAGCACAAAACGTCCAATACGTAACCGTTCTGTAACACTTACGTAACATTCTTTCGTTATGTACGTTTTTTAGATCTGTTATGTAGGTAAACTTGTTGTACTCACTGGGTTATCAAATGAAAAAGAAATTTCGATGAAGTCATAGGAAGTCAATAACATAAATATTTATAAATACATATACATATACATATTACTATTAAAGGCAAAAAGACTCTCTTTGAACGCAATAGTAAGAAATACTAAAATATGGAACCTTACTAAGAGCTGTTTTTATCATCCCTGGACTTTGATGATTATGGCCAGACTTCGGGGAATTTAAAAATAGTTTCTTCTATGACTTAAAGCATCTTCTTGTTTTAACTCTAGCCAATTAATATTAAGAATATTTTTATATGTGAGTGAAACGTGAGATTCTGCTTGCATATTATACAAAGGAAAAAAATCCGTACAACAATGAAAAATAAAAAAAGAAGCTATTTTTGACGAAACAACATTACAAACAAGATTTTTCTTATTAATAAGAAAACTCAAGTTATTTTTTTGGGTAAGAAATATTACGAACATAGACCAGTTTTAAATAGTTTTACTTCAGAGCAAAATAATTAACTTTTTTGAATAAAATTTTCTTTTTCAAACATAGTTTATGTTTGGTACCAACAAAGTAAATTTTTTTGTTTTTCTTTCTTCTACCTTAAAGGAACAAACGTAGAAATTGCTTTAATGTATTAAATATTTCTTTAAGCTTTTTATTAAATTAAATAATTAGCAGAATAGATCAATAAAAAATCTTTTTGGAGTTTACAGTTGCTTCAACATCTAAGGTCTTATCTTATCTTATAAAAATATAGGATTCAATGAGAATCGAAGTACTATTATTAGAGATTACCTCTATATCACTAAGTGGCCAATACCTATCTTGTTTGCAATAACTTTATTATGACTATCTAAGAACTTGCCCTTTTAATCATTAACAGTAAAGTAGGTGAGAAACTTCGACCAAATATAACACGATCATCGTTTTAAACAATTTGAAGGATTATAATTCTCATTATTACCTGCTCACTGGTTGCATTTAAGAACATAACACGCTCTTTCACTATAATTTCTCTATTCTTTACTTATATGCTTAAATTACTACGCAGTGGTATTCAGATTTAAGGTTTCATTACTTTATTTAATGCTTAAGCCAATTGCGTTCAATTTAGTTTAAACTCAACTCAAACTCAAGTAAATGTTAATATTTATATATCAAGTTAAGTCAAACATTGAAATTGCAAGTTATTGCATTTCAAAATTAAAATTTATATTATATATTTATTATATTATAAATATAATCTCTCATGTTGGTAGATTTGTTTTTCGTTAACGGTTGTTTATTATCACTACGAGCTTTTTGGTCTCCAGATAATAATACTTCGGGAGATTCAAACAGGTTACTCTTACTGTTTGTCTTACTATTGGCCACTACTATGAGCTTACCGTATTTTATAAAAGCCGTTTTGCCTTCCTCTTTTTTGCAGTTTGGATTGCAGTTCCTTGTGCTTATTCAGGATATCTATAGGATAGTCTTCTTTTATGTAGCACGACATGTTTTATAAACAGCATTAATTTTTCTGGATCTTTAGTTTGAAATCCACTGCCGTATTTACGATTGGTCTAAAATAAAATAAGAATAAATGAGAAATAAAAAAATACGAATCTGAATTAACGTTGTTAATAAGTGCATTCCAGTTAAGTCTGGTTCTTCTGTGTCAAGTTAAATAGTATTTTATTTCATAGTAGATTTTTTCATTGTGTTTATGTATTTGTTCAAGCTCTAAAATTTGATTTATTAAACTCTAAACTGTTCTTGATGGGTCTGAAGACAATTTTAAAAACAATAAAGTTAATTAGTTGGTTAGTCTTTCCAACGATAACAATTTTTTTACGCAATACAAACAAGTTGAACAAGAAGCACTAAGTGCAGAAGCAAATTTTAATTTGTAATTAATTTTAAAAAAACCACTCGTGATATAATAAAAACAAAAACCCTTCCATTTGTACTGTAAATGATGAGGAAGTAATTTTTTACTGCTCCAAAAAAAGATAAAGTACAAATGATTATTTTTTCTTGGTAAAAGCTTTGAAAAACAAAAAGGCACCGACCAAGAGGTACACGCTGTTCGGGATGACTAAGAAGTGGTAGAGATATATTTTCATTTATTTTGCAATTCAAATCGTTTGGAAAAAGGGAAAATATTTATGTAGGTAAAAGAAACTGGGCTATTACAAATGAAACGCCATTGCCATCCAACAGTTCAACACATCACTTTCGTTTCACACGCGTTCTCTTATCTTCTCCGCATGTTTAATGTTTCTTTTTTTCAGATTGGGAAGATGAGGAGTCGCCTCCATCAAGATTTATACCATAATTATTTTTTTAAAAGGCCTCTTTTGCTGTTGATTTTGAACGCTTTTCTTCGATTCGGTTACTAATGGCACAAAAATGTGAACAATTCGAGTGGATTTCTCTGACTTTGATTAGTGTCCAAGGAGACCTCTTATGGACTGCAAAAGACGCGTCTGACAAATTGACTCGAAAAAAGGCTATCTGAAAAATTGACTCGCATATGTTCAGCCATTAAGCCGCTGACTATACTTTCTCACACTCCTCCATAGCTTGTTCATTAATTGGACGTCTCCCTGACCATATAACTTCTGGTTTGTATGATGAAAATTTTTGAAATATTTTTCGCCGTGTTCTGTGTAATCAACTAGCACACAAATATCTATTTGCATTTTTTTTTTTCATTTTTTATACCTACTAATATATAGGTAATACCTACATATATACAATTAAAATATTTTATCCTTTAACTTTAATTTTAATTTAGACTATTGATTTATTCTAGTTACATTTTTAATAGTTGGTAAACTACTTATTAAAAATAAGATAAACATATTTCAAAAATTCTAATTGCAACTTAGATACAAACTATATTTTATACAGTAAAATGCACATTTACTTGTTTTTCTTCTTATTTTCTACAACTATATTTAATATGAGAGTAGTATTTAATATTATAGTAGTATCTACCTATCTTTAGAAAATCAATAACTGCGCAACTAAACGTCAATGATTCTTCTATTTCAAATATGGGTTAGATATCAAATAAATATACCTATATTAAAATAGAAATTGGTTTTCTTTGTTGTAATACATTTTTCCCTCAAAATAGTCTTAGCATATTGGATTTTAATTAAATATGTTATTAAAATTGATTATAACTATTAGGTATATATACTGATATTTTTTCAATATTATTCAAGTTGTACTTTGTACTACAACACTTGAAATGTTTAAAATTCACCTTCAGATGTAATTAGTTTAAAATTTTAATACTTTTCTCATAAAATTTAATTAAAGAATCTTTTAACAATTGCAAATATCAAATGTTTTAATAATTTCGAATTAATGAATTTAAAAACCGAACAAGTGCGAGATTGACCTGCATTTGGGAGCTCAGTACTTTATGGAATCTTGCTTTGTTTAAGTCAGTTTGTATCGTGGACAGATCATGCATTACCCGTCAAATTGTGATTATATCATCGATTGATATTATCATCGTTTTTGCAAAATATTCCTTGTCACTTTCCATACTTGATGATCCTCTGAATGGATGTCTCTCAGGAAGGAATGGTGCTTGTCATAGTAATAACTGCCAAGCCTCTTCCTGACCATGTGAGTGAAACGATTCAGTTGTGCTTTGTCAGAAGGATCCCGGGTTCTTTGCCAGGTTCGTCTCAGTTTATTTTTTTGGTGGATGAGTTTTAGACGTCTATCAGGAATGTTACCATGAGAAGAGCGAAATTTTGGCATAAGCGGATGTTTAATTTTTGCCTTATCGACAGCAGCGTGGATTGAACCTGTCATCACGGATATGGCCGAGTCAATATTGGTTTCATTTGAAATAGATTTTGTTGGGGTGAAATTTTTATTGATATGTTGCTTAAAAGTGCTCCAGTAAAAAAAAGTCTTGTGTATGGCGGGTATTTTCGCTATTAGATACAGACTCATCCCAAAAAGTTACAAGTACGGGGTTGTGATCGGAATCTAATTCATCGAGAACTTTTAATAGATTGGGATGCGTACGTTTCGTTGGATTACTATATCAAGAATATCTTCTATACTATACTAGTCAGATGCAAAACTGTCCAAAGACTTTTCGTATTAGAATTTCATCCCCTAACCAACATTTCAAAATACTCCATGAGTTGTAACTCATCTATATAAAAATTACTTTCATTCATGGTATTAAATAATTATGATGGAATATTATTGGGAACTTGGACAATGAGTAAAAATAAATGTATAAAATCTATAAGTTAGGTTGCAGTAAATGACTTTTAATTTAGCTATGTCCAGCAAAGCGGACCTAGAACTTACAAAACAAATGTTATATTATCAAATGATGCAACATTTGATTTTTAATCATTAAAGTGATTCAACTCAAAATGATAACTTCTTATAAGAAGTTATAATAGAAGTAATAATCTAGTAATTCTATTTTAACAGATAAAAAAATAAAAATGTAACTGTTCAATTTTTTTGAATCACTTTAATGATAACAAATCTATAAGTTGTAACATTATACGTTAAATATACTATTTCATTAATAGTAAGTAGGGTCAAGTGGGGTATACATATATGAGACAAAATCCTAATCTTTTGATTTTTTTTATAACCTTAGAACTGCTTTTTTACATCATTTTATCGGTTAATTTATACTACTTCTTAATATCTATTGAGTAATTTGATTAGTTTGTAGGCTGTTAAAGAATGAAGACATGTTTTACTTTAAAATAAGTGTCTTATTATTTTCTTCCAAAAGGGGTAATTATGAGACATGGGCGGGAAAATATAAGACAGCCTTTAATTTCTTTATTTTCAATATATTTCACATCGATGGCTGAGTATACGACAAGAAGGTCTAAAATTTTGCAAAAATGTCATTGGCTCATTCAAATATTCTTTTATTGAAGTGCAAAAAAGTAATCAAAAACATCGTTACGATATTGCTGGACAATATTTCTGCTTGAGAGATTTGACATTGTTTTTAAATGCTATAATGAAGAACGAAAATTAAAGTTATATAAAAATATCAATTTTTAATGAAAACTCATGTTAGAAAGATAAACTAAATAATGAATCAATTCTTTTAAAGAAATTAATCATCCAATCCTTGCCAGGGTAGTTATTTTTAAAATTATTTTGATATATATATATATATTTAAAAATAATAATTATTATTTTTTCAAAATTCGGTAATTACTGGTTTTATTTTAACTAATAACTCCATGTGTTATGTTCAAAGTTCATTAGCCCATTTTTGAACATCTTCCCGTTATCCAATCATCACCAAATTTTGCATGCACGTTAAATTTTAATGGCACGACTCACCATTAAAATTATGATACTCTTGTGTGCTCAAATTTAATTTAGCTAAATATTTTTGATTTATATTGACTTATACACATAAAAAGGTGTGTGTCTTGGATAACTCTCCAAATACAGTCATTTGAATTTGAAAAACCGTAACAGCTAGATTGTATTTAATTAATAAATTGTAAAATTGTGAAGACTAAAAAGTAGAAAATAAATTTTATATTAGAATTTACAAAAAGAAAGATCCATTTATTCCAAATTGATACAGTCATTAAAATTAAAATTGATATAAGAATCTATAATCGTATGTTAAATTGATCATTTAATTGATCATCATAACTATAAGACCAGGGTGCTCAAATTAATTCATTAATCTGAAATTTTTCATTAACTGAGTAGGTAAATTAATTTACTTGTCTAAAACTTGCCACTAATAGAACATCCTGGTCTTATAGTCATGATCAATTTATCATACGGTTAAAGATTCTTGTACTATTTTTACTTTTAATGACTGTAATAGGTACTGTATTAATTTCAAATATAGGGATCTTTCTTTTCGTAAATTTTAATATACAATTTATTTGTGTATGCAGATTGCAAACAAATAAAAAATAAAAAAAAATTTCTACTTTTTAACGCATTTTTCAAAAATTGTTTTTTATATATTTTTGTTATTTAATTTAACTTCAGACTATTAGTTGTTCTTAAGTTATTTGGGGTTCAAAATAAATCGGTCACTACATTTTAAATGAATCAAGCCACAAATAAAATATTAACAATAACGTTTACTAGAAGTTATAAAAAAAAAAAACATTTAAGTATATTTCCATTGCCCTACAGCCCAGTGTAAAGTTGGAAATGTTGTTCATGGAACTCTCCATTTAAAAAGTCCTAAAGTTCACGTGAAATTTACACTGACTCGTAATAAAATATTAAAGACTTAAATTTTTATTTGTTTTAGCAATGCAAACAATTTCTTTACTCAATCGAATTTTTGTTGGAAAAAATATTGGCCGTAGTCAACCAGGTGGAATCGATTCACTCATTCACGTGAAATTAAATGTAATGCGATTATTGCTGTTAAAACAACACATTTAAAACTGACCTCTGTCTCTTTCAGTTTTTATGATAGCACTCAAGCTTAGTCACAAGGACATTTGAAAAATATGCTATGCAAAATGAAAAACGGATCAGCTTATATAACATTATCTTTTTGCGGTTACAATTTAAAACCATGTAGAGATTATTCTTTGTATGAAATTATTCTCTTTTTGTTGATAAAATCGGGAAAAATGTTAGAGAATAAACAATAAGGATATTAACAAAAGCTTTTGGATGGTAGGTTAAAAGATAGAGCTTCGTTAAATATGCACAATCAAAGAATACGTGATTGAATTATATACACATTGCATTAGAGCTTATAAATTTCTTTTTGTTTTCTCCCTTTTGAGACTTTTCCATTAAAATTCTTCTCAAAGCTAAATAAACCACATGGTTTAATTGATTTTTTGAATTATGTAAAATATGTTTTTAAATTTTAAAAATTAAAAATATTATATAAATAGTTGTTTGTACGTACTAATTTTTTGTACGTATAACACAAAAAATTGTAGGTATTGATTGAACTAACAAATTTTTAATTAAATGTTTTGTTGTTGTAAATAATACAAAACAAATAACGATTAAAAATAAATTTGATGAAGTAAAAAATAAAACACAATTTTTGTAAATTATATTGTGGTTGTGTTGAGCTTTGTTTCAACAACGGATTCAAGATTTACATTAAATTTTCATATTTTTTAAGGTGCTACAAGAAAACTTGTGGCAACAAAAAAAATTACTGTGTGGTTTTACGAAATATATTACGATATTTTCGCACTATTCTCACTAGCTGTATCTTTGTCTATCATGATAAGTGAACAACAACATTTATATCAATACACTGATCAAAAAAAAAAAAAAAACAAATACCAAATACCAAATACCAAATATGATTGACAATTAATGACAACTTATAATATACTAAAACGTTGCGTTGTGATGGAGCGGAAAATAACTATTCAGCAATATAACTCGCGCAACAACCCTGGTAAAACGACATGATAAATAGCTAACAATGTGTATACGAGCTCTGCTGAGCACTTGCCGATTTTCTGCCGAGAATGTAACACACATTTAACGACATGCTAAAGACAGGCCGAAAACTTTGAGACGTTGCATAAAAACTTTAAAAAATAAATTAAAAGTCATGCGTATGTACAGTTAGTAGGTGATTTCATTTATGTAAACTTGTGTAAGGTGGGAGTGGTTACCCACATTTATTTACACATATATATTTACAATTAGAGTGGCCAGCACTTGCCCCATACAAATTGAATTACTTAAGGTGTATAACGTCGTTTCGTTAGGGCAGTTGCGAGAGATATCACTGCATGTTCGAATTCCATTTCTAATCGCCACACTTGTACATTTAACATTACGATATGGTTTTGTATTTGTTCCTTGGACGCTTTTTTGTGTATTAAGTTTCTTTAATATCTAAAGCGATACCACGACTGTCTGATTAATTATAGAAAGTTTCTGTGTGTCATTTTTATCTTAGGTCATAAACCTTATGTCTAGAATTCAACTAGGATTGCACCGAGTACCACTAACGCATGGAGCGGAGATCATTTTTTTCCGCTTTTTGAATTTGATATCTGTCTCTCGACATTAAGCAAATATGATGAACGCACAGGTGGGGACGACCACACCCATTAAAAGGGGTACTTTATGGTGTTAGTGGTTCTCTGAATGGTAACTCTAGAAATAAGATGCGATTCAGCCTTCGAGGGTGGCTAGAATTGTCCAGGCGTTTGACAGCGGAGCGGAGATCAACTGATCTAACCGCTGTAATAATTAGTGGACCCATGGACGTAAAAATATATGTAACACATACCTACATGGATGTAAAAGTAAAATTACTGATATTTATAATAAATTGTCAGAACTCAACATTTAACTATTGAAAAATTAAATGCAAACATGATTTTCAGCGGTGTAAGAGAGAACTAATGTGACAGATTTCAACAATTTTTATACTTTACTAGCTGACCCGCGCAACTCCGTCTGCGTCAGATAAGAGTGCGAGAGGATTAAACGTGGGGAACCTATGGCACAATTCTAAAGGAGTTGAAACTTTTTTTGTTTTATCCACAAATCACTTAAGAACCATTGAAGAGATAAAATTTGGTACCTATAATGCTAATTTAAAACCACGCGGACGAAACCAAGAAAAACATTGTATGTCTGTAACGTTAAAAGTATAACATGACTCATAAGCTATCTTAGGTACATCACACTATGATCAGTAAGAGTGGAACTATAGTAGAAAATGTCACGGGAACGGGAATAATAAAGGAACGCTGCATAACACTACTGGGGTGTTTAATTGATAAAATTTACGTATATAAACTAAAAATATAATGAAGAAAAAAGAATATACGAAACTTTAAGAAAGAGTAACGTAAAAAAAATTGAAATATTACTTGATTATTGCAACGCCTGTAACCGTTGTAACAAATAATATATTTTAAACTTGTACTTCTGTATCTGATATAATATATTGCAAGGAGCTGAATGCCTGAATGTCTAATGATCTATGAATCAGCTCAGTACTGACTACTGAAAAAAAGTTAGAAGTACACAAATATTGAGAAGGAAAAGCGCAAGCGCTCACTTAAGAGGCCTAACATATTTTAAAGAGTGGGGAGTCTTGAAAAATGTTAAAAGTTAAAAATGTAATTGTTGATTTTTTAAATGTACTTTAACACGAGACAATTATCATGCTATCCTTTGAGCACCGTACATTATTCTGCATTAGAAATAATCTATAATATTATCTGATCCCTCAACTTTCATATTGCAAAAAATCATGTCTATTATTTACTCTGTGAAAAACAAAAACATATCTATCCCACGGGAGTAGAACATTTTTCCTGGATAAAAAAGAGATCAAGCTTTCCTGAGAAAAATTCGTTAAAACTCTTATTCATAATCTTTTAGAAAACTCTTTTGAAATACTCAGTTCCTGAAAGATTCTATTTTTAGCCTATCCTACGGGAACCGTACAATATTCTAACATAAAAAGTAACCCATATCATTCACTGTCTCTTAAACCACCATATTGCAAGAAATTATGGTAATCTTTTGTTCTGTGAAAAACAAAAACGTATCTATCCTCCGGGAACATACATTTTTCCTGGATACAAAGTGGACTGTATGAAAAGAAAAATTATGATTTTGCCTTGAGGACCTTACGAGTTATTACTTAACTCTTAGCTAATAAATGAGTTATTAAAATGTTTGGTTTCAGCATGATTTTTCTTCGAACCAGTTTTTCTCTATTTTCCCGATGAAATGAGAAATTTTTCCGAAATAAAACGTGTTTTAGATAATGATTCGCATATTTATTATACTTAAATATCACCAAAATCCATTTTCAACTATGCTAAATTTTTTTCTCCAACCCTTTTTTCAATTTCCCGGGTAAATGAGACATTTTCCCTTAATAAAAAGAATTCTGATTAATGACTCAGATTGTCATTTATTATCACAACAAGTTTTATTAAAAGTCATATTTATTTGGGTAAGAATTAATAATATGTTTCTAAAAACAATTTCGCAATTATTTTTGAAACAAACTTAATAATCATTAAAAAGGTTATAGCGGGCTTACCGTAAAAGATAGATATATGCCGTCGCGGACTTTTTTGTAGAACTTTTTAAGAGGAACAATTTTGCTGCACATAATTTTTGCGTAACTTTAACCGTTTACGCATGGCAGGCCACGAACGCTCTCAAAAAGAAAAATTTTTCCTGATTTTTGCAACATTTTCCATCGATGCTCTGCTCCTATTAGTCGTAGCGTGATGTTATATAGCCTAAAGCCTCTCCCGATAATTAGGCTATCCAACATTAAAAGAATTTTTCAATTCGAACCAGTAGTTCCTGAGATTAGCCCGTTCAACCAATCAAACAAACAAACAAACAAACAAACAAACAAACAAACAAACAAACAAACAAACAAACAAACTCTTCAATTTTATATATTAGTATAGATATATAAGCTATAAATTTGGTGAAATATAAATTGTTAAAAACGTCAGAAAATTCAAGAGTTTTGTTTTGACATAATTTTCATTTCAAATCCCAAAAAAAAATATTTATACGTACACCAATAGAGTTTATTTGCGGCACAACCACGCGGATAGGTAGCAGTCTATTTATAAGCTTATTTTTAATGAAGAGAAGTTTTGAAAGGTGATGATTTCCAATCAGTTAATAATATTTTATAAAGCTTGTTTTTTTTTTATCAATCTCCAAGTAACAAAAGGTTAAAAACTGCCTTCATTTCTGAGCATTTTATAAAACAAAATTATATTTTTGAATTGAAGGTGGTTGTGAATGGAAAAGGCAAGATGTCTCCTGGAGACAAAGTACGCCCGGGACTTGTTTTTTTCTTAGACAGTTAATCAATATATACATATACGAGCACCTTTCGACTTGCGTGAGTCCTCCGGCTAATTTTCTTTCCACGTAAGGCCCAACTAAGAAAACCCACCATTGCAAAGTCACACGCGAATTTAATTAACAGGCTAAAATTCAGATATCACTTTCTTAAAAATTCCTATTTTTTAGTTTGTAGGATTGAAGAAAATCTCCTTTTTTACGAGTTTTTATCATCGAGTTTTTATTGGTTATTTCAAAATGATACGAACAATGAATACTGATCAGTCGCGTTGGCCTAAATGTGCGTTCGACTAGGCTTGTTTCTCCAGGAATTTAAATAATTTATGTTCGAAAAAATAAAAATTTAATGATAATCAGAAAAATAAATTCGGGACTTTAACATTGAAATAAAAGAAAATATGATGAGAACATTTTTTATAGATGGAATAGAATGATTTTCCAGCATTGATCAGGCAAATTGTGAACAACGTTAAATTGATTGATGCACGTGAAATGATGGCGTTTAGAACGCAAATTCAGAGCTCTCAGTTTGGTTTTTGATACGATAATTTTGTTTGTGGCAAACAAACTCGTTCACTGTCGACGAACTCCACTGACCGATGACAATATTAATCAATTGATTCGTAATTATTTTCGTGTGTGCTCTAAAAATGCACCATGGCAAACGGAATAACTGTAATTAATTAAAAGTATCCGCTATGGAATTAGTGTTTTGATATTTTCAAAATTTTACAAATAATTTGTAATGATGCCCTTTTAGGCGTGCAGGGATTAAAACATATTTTTATTTAAACTAATATTTATTAAAAAAAAATGGGTTGGGGGATGGGAATTGAAAAAATGTTGTATAATTACAAATAATTGTTAAAAGTACAAATATTTGGAGATTATGATGTTTTGTAAAATTGAAAATTATTTCCAATGTAATTCAAAAAATGTTTACAGTTAAAATATTACTTACAGAGAAAATCAAACTTCATAAACTTCATAAAAGTTCAATTTACTTCTAAAATCTTGATTTTGAGTTTATTTTTTAGGCTTCAAAAATATAAATTTATAAAAGTTAATGTTTTCATACTATTCATATAATTATAAATGACATATATAAGTTACTTAATTCATTAATGATATTTACTGCAGGGGATTTTCTTCTCATCCCTCGATAATTCGAACGTTTACTCAGCCGAACTATAGATAAGATATTAACTACCTGTAAATTTACTATGGATTTATGGTTTCTAAGAGTTTAACCTATCGCTATACTTCTATCATCGTTATAATTTTCAAACTTGCGAACATTAATTTATAAGAATAACAACTACATAGTTTAAAATCAAGTCGTCTCTACGATATGATATGTATATGTATACATTGTATCACAGCTGCCTGCCGATGTATGTTTTTCGTTGCGCAGTTTTTATAGTTTTTATTTTTTTGCTCAGAAAATTAAAATTTTTCCGGAAAAAAAAGTTTTATAGCACTTTTTGTAATGTTTACTAATTGTATGTGAAATCTCGTCGAAATCAGACCAGCCGTTTTCAAGTTTGCCAAGAACAAATAGGCAGACAGACAAAACTATTCGAAATAAAAAGTAGTCTATAATGTAAGTTACAATATTAAGTAACTTTTTGTGAAAATTCCATTGCGATTGGTCCAGCCGTTTTAATGTTTACCCTGGACAAACAATGTTTTTTTGGGTAAAAGTACAATGTAAATGACATTTACTTATTGTATAAAATTTATGATAATGTAGGCAATAAAAAGTATTTCACAAAACACCTTACATTTTTTACATTAGATAAATATCTCAGCTGAGAAAAATAATTCCGTTTTTGTTCCTTCGCGCAGGTCACACGTAACGTTTTTATTATATAGGTATTCAAAAAGCAGAAAAATTCAATCTTATTTTTGGTATAGATAGTAAGGATGGCAACAAGAGCTCCATGACTCGTACGAAACAACCAGCTGCAGAGGATAGGATATTCCAACGATTTTCGACGCCTTGAATAGCCTGTCGGCTGGTCTGTTTAAAAAATTGACTAGCTGTCCTAATGCAATCCCTCTCCAATTAGGCTATATGTCTGAAACGACGAAATTAAAACGAATATATCCGAAGGGTTTGGCTGTTGGAAGGACTGTTAGTTCAGTAGGACAATTAAAAATGACCCTTATGCAAACAGTTGTGAAGCCCAAGAAAATACAAATGATAACGAAGTATAAGGGTTGTACACCCATAATGTGGATATAATTGAACGAAAAGAATAAGTCTGTGTAAGGCGGACTACTGCTGATCCGGTCAGGATAATATATTTTGAAAAAAATACAGAATAAAAATACATTTAACCCAATATCCAATAAATATTTTCAATATATTCTGAAATAAATATTGGATTTGAAATAAAATTAACTACTTTGGAAACGAAAAGGGTCGGTTTTGAAATGAAAAAGAATGTATTTGAAGTAAAAAAAAAAACTGTATACCGCTCAATATAAAACCAATTGGCCAAGAACTTTTTACCGTATTTTAGTATTTCAATCTTACAATACTTATTTTTGTGTACGACTACTTTAAAATTATAAATAACAAATAAGTGGATATGTCTGGTATCCATTAAAAAAAAAAACTCTCTCTTCAAGTTTTTTTTTATGATCCAAAATCAAAGTTATAAGCTGCTCAAAATTTTGGCTTACATATTAATTTATAAAGATGAATTCTTCAAGACTTCAAAGTGATGACTTAAATAGTGAATTTGTCGAAGATTCATATTTTGGTTATTTTAAATCAAAACATTTGCATACAGTCTTAAAAATTAAAAAATTACTTAAAAATTACTTTATGCGGAAGTCAATTTGAGATGTTGGCTGAGCTTGTTTTATCAAAAATAAATATTTAATATGGTTTGACCTGTTCAAGCGTAAGAATATTTGTAACTGATTTAAAGCTCATAATAAGTACATAAAAATTGTGAATGTTTAAGCAAGAAACTTTAAAATATTTATCGTTACTAAAGATCAATGTAATTATACTTAATTATTCATCACAAAGACATTAGTAAAAGAATGGCAGCATCCAAATCTACTAGTATTTTAAACTAATATAAGCAATTAATATACTCTTAGATGAAAAAAATATTAATAGTATTATAGTTTACTTATATTTACTAGTATATTTGATTTAGTATAGTAGGTATATTGGCTTATGTATCTTGCACACTTGCTTTTTCGTATAAAATTTCAGCAAAAATCGAAGAACATTGCTCCCATATGGCAAATTACTAAAAATAAAATTCAACTTTTCGGACAAGTATTTTATGTTCAAACAAATATTGTAAAGCTTAACTGTATTTAGAGCAACCGAATTATTTTAAAAAATTCAATTTATTCTCTTTTCATGCACATCCAACACAATCAAATTTGAGATTGAAATTAATTAAGAGCAGCGTGTCTAAATACTATTATAGGTTATACGACAGACAAAACTCACGATAATGGAATTGATGAATAATAATTATACTTCAAATGCATTTTTGTTTATATGGCAATGCAAAACTAGATTTTTTTAAATTTGCAATTTTTAAATATCGAATGCAAATTTTTACAAATGTATTGGCTTTGTATAATGTAATGTAAGAGTAGGTATATAAAATGGTTTTGTGGAGCATAAAATAAAATTTCATTACAATCCAAGCAAAACGAACAAAACGAAATATGTTATAATTAATGTTCAAATAATCCGATTGTCCGATATTCTTTTCGAGTTTGAAAGAAGAAGATAATGTTCTTGGAACTTCCGTTTGGTATTTGGGCGTGTAGCGCTTTAATTACTGATCTCATTCCATTATCATTATTGACTTTGCCAACTTCTGCCTATCATTAATCAAACGAGGAAAATAGAATAGACACGAAAAAATCTTGACAAGAAACAGAACACGGCGCTGAGACGTTTTTATATACATATACCGAGTATTCTTCATATATTCTACGCTTAATACTTAATACTTTTCATGAATGTAAGCCGGCGAACCGAACGAGGTTTATGGACACTGACGCTGCGAGCTTTCGAACATGTTTTACTTGACGAAAATAAAAACACGAAAGAGGAAATTACATTGTTTTTATTTGAGCTTTTTTTTAAAGTCGAGCTAAAATAAATCAATCAACATTTGAAAAAAAAAATACAAAAGTATTGTTTGAAGTGAAGTAGAAAATTATGACATAGTATGTAGCTTTTGTAATTAAAGCCACTTCTTCAAAGATTATTATTACTCTATAAGGTTAAATTCTTATTAATTTTTGGTATTACACTAATTGACAAAAGTAATTAAATTTTTATGTTTTTGTAAACTTTTGATACTCAATTCTTGATTACCTACTTTCTTTGGTAGATCACCACAATGAAAATTCTAAGAAAACATCGCTTGACTTCATACAATGTTATTGTAGGTGATTTTAAGTTGGTTAGATAGTTCTTTATAGGAATGAGACTTGTTAACTTTTTTAAATATAACAACCAAGTTCATTTTTGAAAAATAAGTTTATCATAAGTTTTCAAAACATTTTTTTTACTTTAATACCAAGTTTGAAGAAAATAGTATTAACAAAATGTACTCGTAGAACATACCTTGTAATTTTCATGTTCAAACATCACTTTCAGGCTTTACTATGCATTGATACTTTATCATACATTTAGTATTACTTGATTCGTTTAAGGCTTTTGAAAGTAGATAACTGTTTATGGTATATTGTAAGTGATTCAAAAAGATAGTTGTCTTTGAACAGGATGAATGCATGTAAAATGGATGTTTATTATTTAATCCTAATTACTAGCACAGCTGAGAGAGACAAAGACTCTTATATATTCTGTTCCTTTACTGCAATCTGCATACAAATGTTGTTCAACTAAGTAAAATAATAAATAACCATGTAGCATAAGCAGTAACTGCAGTCGATTTTCCCAAGAGCAAATAGAAGAAACGCATTAAGCTTGTCAAACGAGAAGTTGATTTTTTCCTTGAAAAAAAAACAAACATTTGTCAATAAAACGCGGAAAAAATACTATTTCCATTAAAATGGAAAATTATAGTGGGACACGCCATGGAATATTTAACAATTTTTTTTTTCGTTGATAACTTGTTTCAACTAATTGTCTTCGAAGTGTTTAATTTATTCAATTGAAAGAGCTTTGAAGCTAGAGAGGGTGTAAGTTAGGAAAATCAAGTTCTATGTTATATTACGTGTTGAGTTTAGGTTGGTCATATGCAGATCGTTGGTCAAAGTGTTCAATTGAAATGCAGCAAATTCCGGAGCGTAATGAGCGTCGCTTTACATAGAGAGTGGCCGTTGTCTCGTCCTTCGGGATATTTGAAGGGTGTGTAATTGAGGGAGGAATTGACGGTGATAACAAGCTGAATCACAGTTCAGTGCTCGTCTGGGGAGTGGCCACCATCGACTTTCAAACGGCAGTCTTCAGTCTCTCGTCGTAATATTTTCACACGCTCAGTCTGCCCCATAGTCATTATTTTGCAATTAGTAGGAAAGTAGGGGATGAGGTCTTGTGGGAACCGCGCTTAGTTCGTGCCCGGAAAAGCCTTAAATAATACACTTACTACACGGTTCTTTTTCATCACTTCATTTTCCCTGTAAAAATCATTTTTTTATTTGTCAAGCTTACTGAAATTTTTGAAATTTTTAATTTTATACTCCGAGTTCCGTTAAAAACTAATTACTATCATAGAAACTTCTATAATATACATTTTTTTGAAAAAATATTTATTGGCATTCGACCTGAGTACCAATTTGGCATTGAATAGAATTCTTTTTAAATTTAAGTAATCGAGAAAATACATTTCATTCAACTCCATCTTATACTGCACCGTTGTGATGAAACTACTATCGATTTAATTTACATAAATACACTTGGATTTTTGCCCTTAAAATGTTGCTATAATTTTTCTGCCTCCGAAAGCATTTAAAAAATATATGTTGCGAGGCGTCACAGTACTTTCTTTTATAAAACTCGGTGTTGGTTAAAAAACTATAAGCACTTTATCTTTACATAGTATATAACAAAGTCGCTCACGCTGTCTGTTCCCTTAGATCTTTTAAACTACAAAACGGATTTTAATGCAATTTTCAGAAATTGATAGAGTAATTCAAAAGTAAGGTTTTTAGGTATAAAACATGTATTTTATAGTAGATAAAAGTCGGGAAATTCAAAGATTTGTAATGTGATGTCAAAACAAAGATATTTTTGTGCACTTACATTGCAAACGCTGACTAAACCTTACATATTTTTATCTTTTACATATTACAAAAAATTATTGGTTCTTTACCAAGCTATTTTAAACAATACAGTATTATTTCTTATCCAATTAAATACATTAAATACGTTGTGCATTTTATGTAGATCAAAATTGCTCTTTGCAGCATGTCATAAAAATGAATATCTTAGAAGATACCACAGATTTAAAAAGCGTTGGCAGAGCGAATATACTGGATATTGTACGTCGTACGTAGTGGCTTGTTTATTGCTATATTTTTCTTATAAATATATGTTATGATGGTCCTTATTCAGGATATAAAATTTGAAACATTCTACACCAATTTAGGTATGTACACAAGGTCCATGTACTCTTAAAAGAGTACGGTTGGTCACCCTAGGATAAGATAGCATAACAATTGAATCCTACAGGAACCGTGTATTTTCGGTGAGTTTTATTAAAGGTCGTGAAATAGCATTTTAACGTATTTTCTTCTAGAAGGCCTAACCAATTTTACACAGTTACAAAAAAAATCTTGACAAAGTTTAAATTAAAAAATTGACAACGGTTACTGGAAAATAAATATAATGAATTTTAATTAACACCCGATAAAATTATGAATTTTTTTTAATTTAATTTAATTTTCTTAAATATATTTTTATATAGGTATAATTATTTAGTAGTAAAAGAAAATAATTATAACATTGTTTCTGTTTAATAAAATAACTTATAACGTCTGTATAAGATTATATATTATTATATAAGATTATGCAAGCTATAACCAAGTGTAAATATCCTCATTAAAGCAAAAGATAAAAATATGAATAAATCTAAAAATTTTCAGGTTTAATATGTCCAAAAGGAGACGCTTGGAAGCGTATCATTGTTTACCAAATTACCACGTTACCATTGTATTTATAAAAAGCACAGATTTTTTGAGTCTGACAATTTTAGGTATTTTGAATTTGTATACAAATATAATTAAAATATTATCGGAATACAGAAACCTCTTTTGAATGTGTTTGATAAAAAGTAAAGCTCGTCCTCAAAAAGAAAAATTATTTTTATTTTTCTTAATTATTTCTGTTTCTATTTTTTAGCGTGTTAAAATTTTGCTTTCAACTGAGACTCTAGTTCAGGACACAATTATCCTTTGAGAAACTAAGCTTTTCACACAAATGGTTATCGTTAGGACGTCTCCAAGGCGATCCCAATTCATAACTACTTATATGTCCTCGGGGTGATAGAAATACTTTAATTCTCAACGAAATATGCATTTGCTTATTTATTCTATCTCGATTCTTTATGTTAAAAATATTATAGTTTCAAAATTATTGATGCATTTAATTTATAAGTTTTTTTTCTAAGCTGATAAATTTATTATAACTAAAACTAAGTAGAGTGTAAATTTTTAATCAAGAATTCTGATGGTAATGGAAACGATACATCAGACTACCAATAATATGAATGCATTTTATAAATGTATTTAAAATATTGCAATAAATTATTATTTACCACTAGTGGCTAGAGCAATTGCTCTGTCCGTTTCATGCGTCAAGTAGTACGGGTTCGTTCCCCGTTGAATTCTAGACTTAAGATCCTAGACCTAAGATATAATTGACCAACAGAAATTCTTTGTGTGTAGATACTCATGATATGACCTTAGATGTTAAAGCGACTTATAACACCAAAAAAAATATTTTTTTTTGGTTTATTTAGGGTTACATCAACTACTACGGCAATTAGCGACCGTCGAATCCATCCGAAAACCCAGAAAAAACATCTTAGGCTTTCATTGAGATTCGAACCCAGGACCACTGGTGTATAAGGCAACTATCTAGTCCACCTTGCCAATAAGGGACAAAAATTATTATTATTTATAAATTTTGAATGTTTTTAAGTTTTAATGCAGTTATAAACTGTTTAAGAAGTCTATATATATATTGATCAAGAACATTTCTTCAGACTCCGTTGACATTTTCTCTTGATCGTTACAGAAAATGTATTTAAATGGTAATTCGATTTATTTACGCTCTTTCGAAATAAGATGGAAAATATTGGTTGCTAAAATAATTTTTTTTCAACTATTTTGTCGCATTTTAACAAAATTTTTTCACTTTCAATTCATAACTTAATTTTGAATATATTCAAAAAAATTAAAGGACGCTACCATGCATATCTCAACATCGGCTTGTTTAAACTAGAAACGCCGAAGACAGAAAGTTTGAAATAAAATTAACTTTGAATAAGTTATTTTATTACTACATTTGAAAGTCTACAAACGTTTTTACATATACTTTTGTCGATAAACGATAAAGCAGGCGAATAAAATTGAAAAGTTTGAATAAATTTCGATCAAACTTTATTTATGTGTGCTCTATATATCATATGATGAAGACAAAAATGAAAACAAATCAATAATATATTTCTTAATTCATTTTGGGTAAATGTAAAACTTTAATTTTGCCAATCTCTTTTTTTCAAATATTTTTTTACGTAGGTTAAATTAACATTTATTAAGTGTTTATGGAATTATCAAGGCTTCTGTTCAGTTTTCAATATTTAATCGATTTACAGTTCTTGTTCAATCATTATTCTCGACATGGGATATTTTACCAACTAATTTTATGTTTTAAGCCTTTAATTCGATGTTTGCTTCACCCCACTGATCCAAACCCTTCATAGTCGTTATTGGGCTTACACACTTGGGTTAAATCAACACTATCGTTTGTCCGGTGTATTATTTACAAACACGTAAATACTATATTTGTGTGTTTGTTCTTCATTTGATGAATTTTCATACAAAAAAAAATCGTTTTGATTTCCCAGGGTAACGACATGATGAAGCCAAATAAATTATATATAACGAACAAAACAATTCTGAAGCCAACAAACGGTTTCATTTAAAAAAAAATTTGAATAATAAAATTTTTCCAAAATGTTTTGATATAGTTATTTTTATAACAATTACATTAATAATTATTTTTAAAAATAAATTTAAAAATGTAAAATGAAATTTTAAAAAAGCTTAATGTACTGCCATCCGTTATTGCAAGATTTTAAAAAATTTCACTCGAATCAATTTATTTTTATTAAGACTTGCGATAAAAAAAAACTTGACAAAGTTTTAATATTTTCAAAAAAACAAATACTTATTGAACAGTTATTAATATTAGCCTGTGGGAATTGATTAATGATAACGAACGTCTTTCTAACGCAAAACTACGATAAAAATCTATTGAAACTGTTGCAAAGCCGGTTATCAAGATTGGAAGAGATCTTTTTAAAGATCTAATCATGATAAATTTCAAAGAGATGTCCCGTTTTGGTAAGGGGAACAGAAATTAAATGATGTGACAACGAGTTGTTTAGTTGCAAATTTAATTCGCAATAAAAGCAAACAATGTGAAACGAGTCGCATTTCGAAGATGTAAATTTTTATAAATATTATAGCATTTCATTGTTATGTGATGGTTTTTCCGCATGCGACTAAAACGAATATCTCAAGCGAAATACAGAGCTTGAATATTTGATGAACGAAATCTATTCGAGCGCCTGCAGGCCCTCGCCAATGTTTCCAACCTTCTTTATGTAATGTGTAGATTTTATGTACATTTTATTGGCCATCTAGTTTGAGTATGTGGACAGACATCAAGGATGAGAAATGAGAAGACAAGAATTTCAGAATGGGTGGAGAGAAGTGTCTCGTAAACGAGATAACGTGACACGGTTTCATTCAAATTACTAAAAGAAAATCTTTAGTTTCATGTTTTTTTTAAATCCTCAAATAAAAAAATATCTGTATACATTTCTCAATTTAAACATTGAATGTAAAGGTTTTTAACCAAAATCAAAAACGAGATATGTACTTATTTATTCCAAGAAATAAGGTTTGAATTTAAAAATGTATAAGATGATTATCATTGAAAACTTGATGGAAATATTCTCGTTGATTAGCTCGTTTTTCTCGTCCGTAAATCATAAATTTTCCACGTGAAATGTTGGTTTATGTTACTGATTTTTTTTCTGTGCACATGTGTTTCACCAGCGTTGTCGTGTACTATATTGAGCTGTTTAGATCTGTAAAGCACACAGCCACAAATATGAAGGTACGTGAGACCATAACGATGAGGCAATTTCATATTCCAACAAGCTTGCAATATCGCAGCTTTTTCCCCAAAGACACAAACCGCGATATTCATCCATAAGAATTTCAAATGGATTGCATTTCTTTCAACAAACGAATTCAACGAAGCAACTATACAAAAATGACAATTTATCATTTGTAGAGTTTATTCACAAATAAGAAATAAAAAAATTTTAGGAAATTGAAATTATAAAAAAAAATATTTTATACTTAAGTTGGTATGCAAATGATATTCTGTGTAAGCATATTTTTTCACACATTTAAGGATCTGTAAGAAATCTTTTGCACTTATACATATATTTCAAAAACAAGAAAAATAATAGAATACATAGACCAATCAATAGTTTAAAGTAAGAATACAATACGCAGTAACAATTAGTAACAGACTTACAAAACGTTTACAAAGATACAACATAATACAAGAAAAGTAAAAGCTATGGCATTAAGCTCATTTATAAATACATTTATCGTAAAAAGGGGGTCACCCGTGGGGCGAAATTTCCAAATGATTCTAATTCATCCAACAACTAAACCTATGCCAAATCTAACATTAACATTTCAAAGCAATCAGCCAATTAATTTTGAGGTATGGTGGAGATAAACAAAGCAGTGTTAAGAAAAAGGCGCTTGAAAATGTAAGTACCTACCATTTTAAACACAACGTAATCTTAACTTACCTTAACTTCACTCCGAACGCCTTATTTCTTATAGCTGTAACTTTTTAAAAACTTCAAATATTAGAAAATCATTTTACCAGAACACTCTAAACAAGGTTGGAAATCAATTTTTGCAAACAAATTACACTTTCTCAACTCATCACACGAGTTGACCCCTTTAAAAGGTAGGTATTACTAGTCGAACAATACAAGAAAATTGAATTTTCAGGTTGTCTAGTTGCAGTTGATAACAGAAGTAGGATGACGAATTAAGTATAGAATGAAGATAGTCCGTACTATGACATTACACATACTAACGTTTTTCCTTTAATTAGTTGCTCAAACATGAGTATTTCTAAGCAAAAAAGAGCTCATAGAAATAAATTAGTTTCATAAATCATTTAGCTAACACTTAGTTTCACCTTTAGTTTAGATTTAGTTTTAATTATAACTGATAGAATTTGAATATTTATTGAAAATCTAAGTATAACTCATAATTTAAAATTTTTATCATTATGAAAAATTTTTAACATTAAATTTAATGTTTCGATAATTGAATTTATTTTTGGATTAAACCAAATATGCCTTGAAAACCTATACGAACGCCTTAATTTGTTCATAAAACTTTTCAATTTTCCAATTTAATTGATTTATAAATATTAAGCTTGGAAATTTTTTTTTTCTATACTTGGGTGGTATTTATTAATAATCGTCACTCAAATTTGAGTAAACACTCAAGTATGGTAATCAGTGTTGGCCATTTAAATATTAACTTCATAGTACCCTTTCATTACAAAATAAAGAATGCGCTTAAGTTACACTTATTTAAAATCTTTTGAGAAATTTCATATAAGTACCAAATGTATAACATGACTTGAGTGTTATGCTTATTTCATATTTGAAGTAGGTCTAATATCCAATTAGCTTTATTTGAAAAAATTCCTGCCTTTCTTCAGTTTTCATGGTTTTAAGTGTTATAAGTAGAGTTTATAGTCAACTCATGTAATGAATTAAGTCTATGAAAAATGTCAAAATATTTGAGTTAAGTGTTTACTTGGGCTTTTCTTTGAAATGGAAAAGCTCTGTGATATGTAAATTTAAATTGCTGGCGCAGATCACCACACTTGAGTGTTTGAAAATACGGAATAATAATTAATTTAAATAAAGATTTGATGAATTGAAACTAATCTATTGTTGAAAAACTTAAATCACCAGTGGAGCTCGGTTTGGTTCCCTTGAAATCTTTGATTTATTTAAAATACTGTACTATAAAATATATTAAATTAAACAGTACCTTATATAATAAAATTGAAATATCACATTATAGAAATTTTAAATACATTGGTAATCGGTTTTAATGAAACTGGAGAGATTATTTGTTTTGTACTAAGCAAAATTCGTTAAAAAAAAAACTAAATATCATCAAAAACGTCAAACTTTTTACTTTGCAATGAACTTTTAATCTCCTTGTTAATCAATTTGTAAAAATGTGTTAATGGTCTTAATTCCATGACCAACGATTGTAGTTTAGGGTTTAAGGTTGAGCGGTTATGAATTCAACCATTATTGCAATTATAGAAAACGAATTTCTGTATTTTGTCTATTCAGAAAGCATTTTTGTGTTTCGTCTGAAACAAATCAAAATGAATGGAATCATAATAGCACATTTTAGTTGGGATCATAGTACTATTTACATATCGTCGATTCAAATGTAAAGTAACGAATTTGAAATTGGCTCACACTAAAATAGTTTGAATATTCGACCCTTTGACAGGGTTATTTCTACCCTTTCCAAACAAAGTGAAATAAGATTCGAGAATTTGCCACACCATTCATCACCCCTAAAGCAATAGTTATAAATCGAAAACAAAAAAAATATTTTTTCATATTTGATACTTTGCATTTGTATCGACAATACAACAGATTTTTATTTAAGCATCTTTTATCATTAAATCATGTAAAATAAATGTTATATATATTGGTACATTTGGACAACATTTCTTTATAATTTCCTGAATCTTCATCTACATTTTTCAAACCCGTAAAAACGATAATTTCAAAAGTTATGATCACATTTTATAAGAAGTCTAGAGAAATGTTTTTTGACGGTTAGTCGAAATAATCGAATTAAATATCAATCTTAACAGAAAATAATGAAATTTTCACTGTTTTTGTATGATATTTTAAAGTATTTTTGTTGGCAGTGCGTTAATTGACATTTCGAAAAGCACATAAAATGTAAACAGTTTGTATTAGAGTGCAGTATAAACAAAACAGTTATTTGACTTTAGACTCTTTAAATGTCGGTCGCTGTCACGGCCAGAAACAGGTCGTAGCAAACCGAAATATTACGCTTGACTCTCGAGGTAAAAGATCGCTAAACGATGAAGTTTCTTTTACCAATTATACAATATGTCACGAATATCAAACGAATTCAAGTAGACATCTGTTTCCACTTTGCAGTTGGAAAGCCAATTTTGTCAGAAAAACGACATGGCAAAGAAAAAACTGCTGTCGTGATCTGATAAAAGTTTTATTTGAAACACGATGGGAGTATTGAATTTTTTTATTTCTATTTTTAACGTTGTGCGTAAATGGTGAAGTTTTCAAAAAGTAATTGTTTAGTATATCTTTGAATTCTATGAAAAAAAAAGTTTTCGCGTCTTTGCTCTAACATTATTATACATAAATATGCTAAACGTCAGGGAGTTCGTCATAAAATATACATTTGGAAGTATTGATTTTACAAACCAAAGCTCTCGCACTTTATTACATACCAAATCCCATTGGTTTACGTGCTTTAAAAAAAACTTGCTATTTCCCAGTGAATGTAATATGTACACACCACGAATAAATATACACTCATTTTTTGCTTCTCATCTAATATGAGCAGGTACGAACTTCCGAAAGCTACATTTTTTATCGATATATTTACACTTTCGACGCCGCCAGCTTCATTTCGAAATTAGTTTTCTTTTTTATGCGTCAACACACGTGAATTCATCAAAATTTGTTTCGCAAACTAACCCTCAATTCAAGAATCTGTTTTAATTTAACTGGTACAAAAGCGTGTTCAAAACTCCATTAAATTCTTCTTTATATTTACAACGGAGTGATCGCCATTCCAATGAAATTCTTATATATGTTAATTCAACTTTCTCAGAACCAATATCGTGATGATAAGTACGAAATAAAATTAATCTCATTGGAAATAAAGAGGATTAAACCTGAAAACGAGAAAATATTCCACTTTATAGATACTTATATTCAAAACTAGAACAACTCGAGTTAGACACCATCATTATTTTGCTCGAATAAAATTTCTGAATCTTTATATAAACATTTATAATTCAAATTCCTCCATCTCCTGCAATAATGACCCGGTTCCCCGCAATCCCTTCTGATACACTCATGTTTTATGATAGAAGATTATAGTGTAAACCATCGCTAGTTATAGGACGTCGTTACAAAGTTATCGACTTTATGGTCCCTTAATATTATTGCCGTAATAAATTCGACGTCTATTTTCAAGTATTAAAGGGAAATACAATACCTCGTGTTGTTAGATTTTATTTAAAATGCTGAATTACGTTTTAAAATTTTTTTGTAATTTTTTTTCTCAAAAAAAAAAAACATTTTTTTTCTGATTCTAAGAAAAAACAATCGAATTAAAATTTGGAAGGTATCGTAATAACATAAAATTTTTCAAGTTAAATTCTGAAGTTAATAATTTTAAACCATATAATATATACATATATATATCCTTTATACCATACATACATCTGACATCCCAATTCCCAACCCATCTTCGCCCCATGATAACAACCTATGATGATGATAGTGCGACCCTTGCCTCCACCCCAACCCCATTTCAAGCCACCAATAAAATAAAGCTACACCTCAACCTTATAGTCATCTGGTGTCAGAAATGAAAAATAAAAATTAATAAAAGTAAATGCGTCAATGTAACATTTACTCTAAATAGACAACAATGTCCACTGCTAACGTACGTCAACGAACCACTACCGACCTCCACGGAAGATCGCTATTTAGGGTTTTGCCTAGATGGTCGACTTACGTGAAACCCACACACAAAACTGAAACAACAAGACTTTAACCGACGATTTGGACTCTTACGAAGATTAATTCTAGCATTACAATCTCCCATAGACGTACCAACTAAATTGATTTTATATAAAACCCTCATTACACCTGTTTTGACTTATGGAATAGAATTGTGGGGCTCCACTAAACTTTCTAATATTAAACGCATCCAATTATTTCAGTCAAAAGTCTTGCGAAAAATCCTAAACGCTCCTTTAAGTATGTCACAAATGAAGTAATTCATAGAAATCTTAACATTACTTATATTTCCGATAGATTCATTAAATTCCATGACAAATTATTTTCTCTGCCCAACACCTAAAAAACCTTCCACGTCGTTTAAAGCGACGATGGCCAGGACATCACCACCCAATATCTTAGAAAGTTCCAGTGCTGGCTGGTGGCTTTTATCTACATACCTAAACATATTACAATATATATTTGACCTATAATTAAAGCTTTTTAATTTGAATCCTATAATAATCCATTTGCTCATTGTATAAATATGTATACAAATTAAAAATGTTTACATAGTATAAAACAAAAATGCTCCCGCTCTCTTTTCCCTTAGATCTTTTAAATTACAAAACGGATTTTAATATAATTTTCAGAAATTGATAGAGTGGTGCAAGAGGAAGGTTTGTAGGTATAATACATGCATATAACAGTAGAGAAAAGTCGTGAAATTCAAAGATTTATGAGGTGATGTTATTACTAACATATTTTTGTGCACTTACGTTGCAAACGCTGGCTAAACCTTACGAGATAGATGAAACTAATATGCGGCAAAATTGTGTATCTTAAAAACATTGATAAAAAAGTCCCCGGTGGAATATTTCTATCTCCTAAAGATAACCCACAGGAACCATTTTTATCTTTTATATATTACAAAAAAAATTATTGGTTACTTACCAAGCTATTTTAAACAATACAGTATTGTTCCTTATCCAATTAAATGCATTCGATCCGTTGTACATTTCATATAAATCATAATTTTTTTTTACAGTATCTCATCATTTTTGGTATATCTTAAAAGATATCAGAGATTTAAAAAGAAAAGTGTTGGCATAGCTGCTGGCTATTGTACGTCGTACGTAGTGGCTGTTTAGTTGCTTTCTTTTTCTTATAAATATAAAAATGTTTTGTTAGTCTTTATTTAGAACAAAAACTCGAAAAATTCTACACCAATTAGTAGTAGTATGTAAGGTACATGTACTCTTAAAAGAGTACGGTTGGTCACCCTAGGATAAGATAGCATAACAATTGAATCCTACAGGAACCGTGTATTTTCGGTAAGTTTTGTTTAAGTTCGTGAAATAGCATTTTAACGCATTTTCCTCTAGAGGCCTAACTAATTTTCCACAGTAACAAAAACAATTTTGACAAAGTTTAAATTAAAAAATTGGCAAAGTTTCCTGGAAAATAAATATGAATTTCAATTAACACCCGATAAAATTAATAATGATTTATTTACAAATATTTGAATTTCTTTGTTGTTCATTGTCGAAGATATTAACTACAAATAAACGTATTAAAATAATATACTAAATTTTAAAATAATTAACAATTACTAAACGGAACTAATTGTAATTAATTTTTGTTAAAGATACCTCAGATCCTAACGTATTGCATACCATTTATCCTAAAAAAGGCATGGTTCCTGTAGGATAGCTACGAATATTTTCTACTTAAATAGCTGAACGGTTATAAATTATATATGAAATGAAAAATTTTCAATTCTGTAAGATAGCTAATATCTCTTCCTAGAAAAGTAGTTTTAAAGATTTTGATGAACTTATTTTGGATCTAAAGTCTGAATGTATCTATCGTCTTTTTCTGTCAAATAGATTAATTTTTAAATTTCGCTGTAAAGGTAGGGAATCAATTAATCAATCAATTAAATTTAGATATTCTCAGCAAAGCGAACGGGTATCAGCTAGTTAATAATAAAGAGAAAAGAAAAAGAGAAAAAAATATTAATTTTATAAGCATGTATTTTTACAATTTCATAAAAAGAACAAGTTTCTATCTTTTATATATATGTATTTTAGTATTAATACTGATTTCGATTTTCTGAAATGTAAACCGACTTATATATTAAACCCGCATCGGTTTTAATTGTATTCGTATTTGACTTATCTACAAAAAGGTGGATATAGGAGAGAAAAAGTGATCTTAATATAAATAATTTGATGAAAAAATTTAATTAGTCTATCACATCCAACCTGACAAAATTTAATTAAAAAAAAATAACGTTTCAAGCTTTCGAAAAAATCCAAAATACGAAATATTTCATTGCTCATTTGAAAAGTTACAAAAAATGTAATTTTTCAAATAATTCTGTCAAGTTGTTTTCAAAATGAATTTCATATATCATACGTTTGACAAACTTATTAAATTCACTCAGCACAACAATAACGTTGAAAAAATCAAATTAAAATGTCATTCGTTATAAAAAAAAAATCACGCGAAAAACAACATAAATTCACATATCATAAACACATAATTTTTGAAATTTTCAACTTTGAAACAGAACTGGTTTGTTAGATAAAAAACTGATGAAATAAAGTTTCCATTGAATACAAGTTGACTCCTTTTTTTATCAGCAAGCTAATTATGTCGTATGAAAGTTTTCGACAGCGAGCGATGCCAATTAAACATCAAACATTATTAAACAACCCTTACGACGGGAACGTATTTGTTTCGTCAATTAGCTCGATTTATCTGAACTGAAATACCGAAATCGATATCCCAATCAGACATATTTGGAAAGTGGCGCAATTATCTCTATCTTTTCAATTCTTTTTATCATTATGAGTTTGGCGTTTTTTCGACGGCAGTTTTCTCAATGTTATTCGGGACCGACGACTATGGCTAGTGGTGAGTAATTAAAACCAAGTGGTGAATATTATTTGTAATGGAAATTGCACGCTCGAGAATTTCAAACGTTACCTTTAGCTGTGGCGTATATTTATGCTTTTTTATTCCATATACGTTTTCATTATGGAATGTATTATTATTATCTTTTATTACCTACTTCACTTTGCGCTAGTGCCGCTTATAAATCAATTTTCAGTCGAGAAAAATGGGCGACAAAACCATTAAGTTTGAAGTTAATGATTTTAGATTGAAAACTCGTCTTTTATAGATTATAAAATAGTTCTTGTATTTTATTTTTCATATTATTTTAAATATTCCATCATCTATTAGATGTATTAGATCTTTAGAAGTATTTTTTTTTATATTTTAAGCAGCAAATAAAGGCTTTTTAAAATAAGATCTTAATCAGCATAGAAAACGTCAATAGCATAGTAACCACTTTTTAAGCTCAGAAGAAACATGACAAAGACAAAAAGGGGTATCTATAACTAAAATATAATGAATTTGTAAGTGAAAATGTTCATTTTTTTAAATTTTCGTTTCTTTCCTACCAACTAATTTTCATTATTTTGTTCGAAGTAACAAATTTTCTATAGTACCTAAATGTATGTGAATATTTAAAAGCATAGTACAACAGTTGCTAGCTTATGATATTACAGCCACAACATGATTTTGAGTGCTACCTTTTTCATGTGGCCTGCCAATGATTTTCAACAGACCTATGTAAGTGAACGTCTTAATATTTTTAATTTAAATTACAATGAAAGAATAAACTAGTACTCCATCTTAATTATGATGTTATTACATTTGAAAACATATTAGAATTATTGAAAAATAATATTTCTTACTTAATATAAATTGGCTCATTTACTTAGCTGTGATAGTTTGTCTCAAAATTTTGTGAAAAATTATTTCCTTTCGGAGATGGTATTTAAAATATAGAAACGGTTGAGAAATCTTTTGTAGAAAGGTTTACTGTTTTTAAAGGACAATTAAAGATGTTTCAATCGTTCCAAAATCCAATTGACATCCCGATTAACAAAGTTTAAAATAATTTTCAATTATAATTAATTGATCTTCAAGCAAATGGTGACTTGAAGATATATTTCAAAAATGAAACATTAATTTCCTTTCATGCTTAATTAAATGGGACCGAATTTTCTAATTCAAAATTACACACAAGAATAATAATTTCAATTTTTAGGAGCACGTATTATGCGTGTGGTGTATATGTGAAAAAACATTTTTCAAATTAAAATATAAAAAATCAAAAAATCGATCACACCTAAAAGGATTCGTATCTCAAAAATAGCTTGCAAATTGGCACTTCAAAAATAAAACTGAACTTTCAAGAATTAATGTTGCCAAAGTATGCCCAAAGTTGTCACTAATCATAAATTACCCGTAATGGAATCTTTTTTTTGTCATCCGACTGTCAAGGTTTTAAAAATAACTAATCAATCCGATCCTTTTCTAAAAAAAGTTGCTGACCACCGATTTGTAGATATTAGTCATATCTTAGATCTAGCAAACATCTTTCCGGATTCGATGCAGTTTGATGTCAAGTGTTTTCTATTTTGAGTTTGAAGGCGTCATAATGTGCTTGGGGATGGCCAATTTATAGTATTGTAACGTTTTTACGGGTTGGATATGTGTTTGAATGACGACAAACTTTATTTTACAATTTTTTTTTGCACTATTAACACTTTAACAATCATTAAGTTCACTGTTATAATAGTCACTCACTGTTTATATTTCACTATATACACTGTACTTTTACATTTTATTTAACACTCGCGATTCACTGTTTACGACTCATTTATCACTCACGATTTATGTTTCACTCACGATGCCGATTTATTTATGACTGCTCACGTTAACGATTTAAGACTGAACTCTTCGTTCAATCGAACCTCTTTTTAAATCAGTTTGTTCAGTTTCAAGAATATTCTCTCGTACTATTCGTTTATTAGAATTTTCTATTCTCTTTGTTGTTTTTTTGTCCTTTTCATACCTATAAGGAATTACGAGTAAAAAATACTAGAAGATTTTCCTCTCACTAATACACCTAGTAATCTTTTTCGTTAAACCCTTTGCTCCTCATTGGCTGGTTGGTTGGCTTAGCCCACCCACGGCTGAGACAGTTTAAAAGACAGGTGCCACTTCTAAACTTACAAAATGGCAACACTCTTCCATCCTTAAGATCCTTAGACTGTGACAGTATTTTTAGGCGCTGGGTATTTTAGTAATATCTTGTTCCTCACTCGTTGCTTTTCTGACGCTTTCTTTTTCATTTCCGCTGATTTCCTGGGGAGACGGTATCTAAGCTATCATTATCCTCTGTCTTGCTTGGGACGTGAGTATATGTTTGATTTCTTGGATTATCTAAAATATATAATTATAGTTTTTGATATTATTTGTAGTACTTACCGTATGTGAGACCATATATTATTAATTTTAAGATAAAAACCCACATATGATCTAATATTTATACAAAATTTAGTACGTAAATTAGACTTGGTCTTCTAGACTAAAATTTGACTTGAAACCAAGTCAAGCTTGAGTCTAATAGATATAATTTTAATGTCAGACCAAGTTACAGTAAAATTTACAAGTCAAAATATCAAGCACAATTCAATACAAAATATATCAACCTACTCGGCTTGATGAATTCTTATTATTAGTAGTATTTTTTTCCGTTCGGTTCATGTGAATATCAAAAGATGTTTATGGGCTTCAATTTTAATTGGATAAAACAAATTTGTGGTTTCCAGTGAAAATATGACAACTCATTTAATTTTAATTTATTCACCAAAAAACAAAATGACCCAAAAGTATACACAAAGTGGATAGGAGATAAACTTCAACAATTAATAAACGTCCCTCTAAATTTTTTACCTGATGAATTTTACTAACTAATTAGTTAAATAAAATAACCCAACAGAAATCACTAATTTTATCTAATTAACGGAACATTATTTAATTCAAACATAATAAAGTATGCATACAAAAAATTGAGATGGGATTTTCATAGAAACTTCCATATTCCATGTTAATGACCTCTCCCGCTTTTCGTTTACTTTTTATATATAAGAATCCTAAAATAATAAACCCATTCATAACATTTTCAAAGTTTTTTTTTAATTTAACCAAACAATACAAATTTTTAATAAAAAGCCATGAAAGATCGATTTAGAATAATGTTGGTATCATTTTACAGCCTATTAAATTAAAACGACCATGTGAAGATTAATAGACTATTTTAATCAATAAAATTACAGAATTTCATAAAATATTTCAATTCATTTTATTAAGATACTGTAATTTGTTTGGAAAATGCTGAGAAAATTTAAAATTTTTAATTGTTTGTTTCTATTTTAAACATTTTGTTATGCTGTTTATGTTCCTAATGTACCTGTGTAAATATATAATGTGATATATATAAATTAAGAAGTGATTCCAACTAATTCCCCATTTCTCTGTCTTGTGGGCTGTTGGCTTGAGAGAATAACCAACCAAATCTAACACGAAAGTTTGATTATGCAACACAGAAAGCTTTAACAAGCCCCGCATTTCCCTCAGTTCGTTTGTGAATATTTGGGACTCGGAAACTCGAGCACTTTATCTTCCCAGTTACTATTAGGTGAGCATATTTCGGACAAAATAAAGTTATGTTAATGTACATTTAGAAAAGCCGCACACATGCCGAACGAAAACCGTGTACAAAACAAACAAGCATCGCTTTACAGAAACGATATTGTTACCTACTATGGGTTTATTTGGAATTTATATTTTAAATATCATAAATATTTAATATAAACAAATTGAATGTGGGTATAACTCTAACTAAACTTTATGGGAAACCAAACAAAAAGAGAAAATATAATTTGATTCCTTTGTAATTGAAAGTGCAATCGGAGGTATATTGTTGGAATTTTCATTGAGAAATTCCCCTTCAATATTAAATATGCTGTTGACGCAAGTAAACTTTTTTAAAGGAAAATCACAAAGATGTCTCAATCATCGAATATTATGTCTCGTTTCCCTCGATGAAATGAGAATTGAGTCGAAAATTGTGCGAATCCGGCATCGTTGTGAGAAACGCCATTTTACCAATTGGCTTTGTGCTAGAAATTGCTTTAGTTCATGCTATTTCAAGTGTAAGCAGATAATCGAGACACACAATATATAATACTGGTATATTATACTACATAGTGATTTGTGACTCGGTACACTCTTAACAATATTCAACTTGCTAGTCACACACACATCCAATCCAATGACACTGATCCCGTATTCTAAGAATGTCGTCCCTGGAACGACGGAGCGACACAAAAAACGGGACGAATTTCAACAAAAATAAAATCTAAGCGTTTTTAATCGGTTTTCGCTTGTCTTCGGTGCAGAAACAAAAACGAGAATCATTTGATTTCACAGCGAATCTAACTCTTTCAATTTTATATTAGGTAATTTGATAAAAATTACGTTTTTCGTATATTTTAAGCTTTTTTAAAACTATTCTTTTAAGATGATTTCAACGACTCCCTTTTTTTATTTGTAACACGTACATTATATATTATTATCTTCTTTCAATTTCTCTTAAAATTATTTTGGGTTTAATAGCGATTTCAATTCTTAAGTTTGAAAATTGTTTAAAAATTTAACTTTTAATTAGCTACTACAAGCTCTAACTTGGTTAATTCCAAAAACAAGCAAATATATGTTAATATAATTAAAAAAATATATATAAAATAAAAAAATTCTGCATTTGTAGTTGTCATATTATCTATTGCTTAAAATTTGTTAAAAATTCCATTGGAAAATTGGAAAATTGAAAAAAGGTGTATAGATTATTTTATCACAAGAAGAAAAGTAAATATTCATTTTCGAACCTTTTATGTAAGCACAATAAAAGGGTTTTAAATCCTCTTCTAATGTGTCTCGCAACCCTTTTAACGAGCGTCCCTTATCAAAAATATAAACTTGTAAATTCCAAATTTAAATATGCAACTCGTGTCCTTTGGTAAAACTGCTTGTTCATAAAATGTAAATCAACGGGTTAATTCCCAAGTTCTCCATATCATTGCAGCAATAGAATTGCGATCTTAATTTCACGAAAACCACACCAAAATGAAACCGGGCTTATGAAATGATATCGATATTTAATGAGCATGAACATGTAAACCCGGTACGAATAGCCAACATTTATCGAGAAAATATTTCTCATTTCAAATGATTTCAATTCGGAGAATTGATTTTGTGAAGATCTTCCGCTTGAAGACATCTTATAATAAACAAGTGAAGATGGTGGTTAGTATCGAGCATTCAATCGCTTATTTGTATGCAAATCTAAGCAGCTTTTACCTTGGCAAGTACCTTAATGTATTTGTTATTGTTGTTGAAGCAACGACCCGTAAACAATCAAACCGTAGCTAATACTTCTTACATTCGAGTTATAAAACCAAAAGCTGTCGTTACAATCGCTCTAAAAAGGGATTTAACTTATGTGTTTCTAAAATTCACCTTCAAAAATTAAATGTTCATCTCATATTTCCAATTGAATTCAGCAATTTTACGCATAATAACGTAAATTTAACGAAGAGAATTTCAAAAGCGTGTTATGAAATTCGTAGCTAAAAATGGTAACGCGAGACTGGTTGTCAAGATTTGTCAATTTTTTTAAAAGACATTCAGAATGTGCGAGAACTAATGGCCAAATTTTTTGAAAATAATTTCTTTATAAAATTTTTTTTTTTATGTTTTAAATATAAGAGATTTTTTTACGTCTTGCATCTCTAAAATTCAGTTTTTTGAGTGTTTTATTTATTTTTGAGTTATTTATTCTTATAAGTTTTAATTAAGGAATCATTTTTTGGATATTAAAGGTTTTAAAAATACAGACAATAATTATTTGACCCGTTTATGATTGGCATTATGAGACTTTGAATTTTTGGATAAAATTCCATGACATTCGGTTGCAAGTATGAAGGCTTTCTGATAGAGTTGAAGAGTTATAAAAGCTTCAAGTAGCTTTGAGATAAGATTTAAAGTGTGACACACAAGTGCGTGAACAGCGCATCAAATTCGATGAAATGCTTATCGCTCGCTCAATTTTCCCCGAGGTGGAATTTTCCTCTCGCTGAAATATAATCGCTCAAAATGAAATGTTGTCTGGTAGTGATTCTATGTTTTGAAATAATAACTCGACAAAGTAATTATTTCAGACTCTATTAGTTTGAATAAATTGCGATTCGTTTATGAACAAGGTATTCAGTTTGAGTTCTTTTTTTTTCACTCACCCGAAATATTAAAAAAAAAAAACTTTTAAGGACATATTTGATTTTATTTTTAAGCATGTTAAAGCCCGTAGCTGTATTTAAAGTGATACGATTTCAAACTATGACATCTACAAACTGTACAATTGTTAAAAATACTTTAATGAGTATTATAAAGGCTGTTCCAATAAGAACGCCGGTTTTGAATTGCATGTGTTAGTTGTAATGTTGGTTAACATTTAAATAAAATATGTAAAAAAAACTCTTTAAGATACAACGTTTAAAGGGTACTAAAAAGAAGAAAACAACTTTTTTCCTGGGTGGTGCTGGTACTGCTTCCTTTTCTGGACTGTACCGAAGCTGCTTTTGTTTTAGCCTTGTGTCCATTCTGAAGATGTCTACTCTTAATCAAACCAAAATATTTTAAAACTAAAAACATGGGGTGCATTTGGCTAAAATTATAAGTTTCCTTGTTAGATCATCTTTTTTTTTGTTAAGAAGTTGTTGTAATTTGTAAAGTTTTTTTAAATAGTATTTTTTTTGGTTCCTTTTTAGTTTTTATCTAATTTCAAACTTTTCGAAAATTTAATTTTAATTTATTTTATTTCACTTTTTCTAATTTATTGAATAACTTTTCCACTTTAAATACTACTTTTATACACCTTTATTGTTAATTAACTCACCTTTAAACCGTAACTAACTTTAAGTTGAAACAATTAATAAAATTTCATAATTTGCTTGTTTTGATAAAAACAATCACTATTTAAAATTTATGTTGCAACTGCAAAATATTCAATTCCATGAAAAAAATTGAAAAATTTAACGAAACTCAGATCCAATTATTGACATGGATTATTTTGTTTATTTTCCTCAGGGTGTGGAATTTTTGAAATCGTCAGTTATTTTTGATTTTCAAATATTTTACAACTGTTGATGAATTTCATAAAGTCGATTATACGTCAACTTAATAAGTTGATCATGCTTTAATCTGACTGATTATAAAATAAACAGTCAACTGAATTCAATTACCAAAAGTTTAAATGCATTTATTTACAATTCCAAATAATACTCAAAAGTAAACATCAACAATTGAAGAAAAGAGAAATTTTTAAATTTTTGGTCAAATATTATTATTTAACGAAAGTTTCACAAAAATGTATACGATCATTGACATTGGATTATTTTATTCATATAAAATAAGCACTATTTAATTATACTATGATTAAGTAGAGTTGAATATTACAAGTGATAAAATATTTAATTGTTAGGGTAAGCAAGCAAATATAAAAAACAGAGAATTTGGAGGATGGGAAATGCTTCAAAAATCAATCTCAATCTTAGACCCGGATAAACAAGAAAGCAAGTTAGGACAAACATGGTAATAAAAATATGGCTATTCGTTAGTATAAAGCAGAACGTTAAGTAATCAGAGGACTATGGGTAGCAAAAAGCGTTTGTTGATTGAATTTTGGAGCAACGACAATTTGATGGGGATTTTTTCAATGAAAATTATCTTTAGTCACGAGCCCCATTTTCATCTTGATGGCTTTGTTAATTAAGAAAATTGTCGCATTTGAAATTTTGAAAATTCACGAGTGATTCTGGAGAAACATAAGTGTTAAAAGGGAGTTTGGGGTGTGAATTTTAGGCTGTAGGCATTTATTTTTGCCAATTGCTAGCTGGAGATTTAATATTTATCCTCGAGCGTCTTCTTATAATAAAGAAATTACTAGGTTAGAATGTTTCTTGTGGCAGTTTTTTTAGGCGTCTCTGGGCTTACTTTGACATAGGTTTAATTCAGTGGCTCTTGAGTAGAGATAAATGTGGTTGAAGAATTGATTTGCCAAACCCCAAATGTGTTCTTTTATTCCGGACATGCTTAGTTCCCTGAAATTTGAGAATTTTAATCGTACCATGGTACCTTACAAACAATGCGCAAAACCTTGTTCTGAATGGTTTGCAACCTTTTTATGTTTTTTTCAGGAGTATTGATCCTGAAAAAGTAGGCATTGTTTAGTATAGGTTTGATTATGCCTCTTTAGGTTTGTTCCAATCACCCTGCTATGGCGATGTACAAAAATTGACGAACATTGACAAGAGCAGATAAGAGTGAGTGAAGAACTGCTTAGGCTGAGGGTCGACCTAAGTGATATCGCATAAAAAACGAGAATCAGTTAGCATGTGTTTAGATCCGACTATACTATAAAGTGACAAGTTCGCTTGAGTTATAAACTAATCCGCTCAAGGCAGTGCATAAGCACCACCAAAACAGTGAGGAACGGTTTTTAAACGCTCGTACGCGAAAATGTTCTGAAATGGCCTTGCTGGATGGTCGCTTGAAGTCGCTAAAACATGAAGCTAAATTTTGAAAATAAGTAAATTTCTTGTTTTCAAAATCATTTGTTTATGATTTAATAGTCACGTTATTCATCATAACTCCTTTTGCTTCCATAAGAGCTTCAAAAGTTTTTAATACTTTTCCAGTATTCCTCAAAACAATTCAAAATAAATTTTAATGTTTAATGATTTTCAAAGATTGAACTTTAAAGATAAAAGCTTTTTAAGACTCATACAGAAAAAAATCAGAAAATTTTCACAAAAATCACAAACAGAAAACGCATGATGGATGAGGTGAAATACTGCAGAAGAAAATACAATTTGTTCCTTTTTTAAAAAATAAAATAAAATATATATATTTAACTCTCTTATGTACCAATGAAAAATAAGCTCCGACCAGAATTATCATTACTCGTTAAACGACTAGAAAATTGATTTAACTTTTTACAAACCAATTTTTAATATCTGTTGACATGAAATATCCTAAAATAATTATACCACTGACCACAAGCTAACCAAATATTTATCTGTGCGTATATTTAAAATTGTTATGTGACTGACTTACAGACCAACTGGAACCTAAATCAGAAAAGATAAAAACAAAAAATTTAAAAAGATTTTTTTAAAAAGATAACCAGATTGACATAGAAAAAAAAATTCAGAACACCAACCCTTACTGGTTTAAAAACAAAGGTGGAACATTGAAAGTTCCCTACCTTATATAAATACAACATAATTTATATAAAATTTGTATTTATATTTTCAACAATTACTCCAGAAATTTACGGTTGAGCTTTTATGATCTCTTATTAAAATAACCAAAATATACTTTTTCATAAATTTATTAAAACATCTTGTTTATTTAATTCCAATATAGATATCAAAGCGTTTATATATAAAGCTTTTAGCTTTTATAAGTAGAATAAAAGTTAAAATAAATATAATTTGATTTAATCATCCCGCTTATCTAACAATAAAATGTATTTCAAAGTACCTACACACAAAAAAATTATTCTAAGCAGTTCATAATAGCTTCATACTCGAAACACTTTTTTATAATGGAAACGAATTTCAATCTCATTAAGTATTTATATTCAAGTGAACAAGGATAATTAAAAAATAAAATGCTTATTTTCTTTTTTATATAATTTATGTTTTAAAATATCTTAAAAGAAGATGTGTCGTTATAAAATAAAATTACTTTGTAAATTGTATAAGTTTGTGTAGGCCGCTTATTGCTTTTGCGATCTTAAAATAGTCTGAGTCTGTTGTATCCTTGTTAGTTTTCTTATTACGTTAAAAGGATAAAAACAAAAGAGTTACCGAACGTAATTTTATTACTTTCCTAACAATATTTCATTTATACTAAAAACTTTTATTGTTTTATAAAGATAATCATTTTTGTAAGAACTTACAGCTTTTTATTTTAATGAAATATTGATCGTTTTTTTTTCTCTTTGTTACAGGTACGAACCAAATTGAAAGTATTGAGACATTGGCTCGAGCGCTCAGTAATACAGGTGTTGTATTTAATTGAGGGGTTTGTAGAGATTGATAGCTATTTCCCACCCCTACAAATAAATGTTAATCTTCCCTGTAAATACGTCACAGTTGTCTGCCTCAATTGTTGGTTAATCAGGGATGAATAGCATTAGGGATGCTGAACACCCGAATATATCATTATTCATCATGACACGAATGATTATGATGATGTTGCAACCGGAAATTTAACTCTCATGAAACGAATCGAAAAAAAGAAGTTGTAAGAAAGAGAGATAATTTATTCAACAGTTTTTCTAGAAAATGTTTCACTAGTGCTTTATGCATGATGAAGATGTAAAGCTTAGCTGAAAACCGAAATACAGCTTAATCCTTATTTTAAAGGATTACGAGAAACATGAGGTTTGTGGCTGAATAAACTAATGTATTAGTGACCAGAATTATCCTCGCAAAGGGACGTCTTCAGCTGTCAATATTTAAACGGACTTACTGTGAATTTAAAAACGATATATCTTTGTATCAACATATAAAATTCTAATGTTTTGTGTTTCGATCGATTTAAATTTTATTTGATTTGCAAGCGAGTTTCAGTTACATTTATAATTAAATATTCTTTTAATTAAAATTGTAGCTGAATTAATTATTCAAGTATATATTTGTTGATATGTTACATATTTGGTTGAGAGAGAAATTGAGTTTTAAAATTAATTTTGTGTTAATATTAAAAAAAGGATATCAATGGACGAAGAAAATCAAATTATCCATATCGAAACGAAAATTTCATTGTTAAAATAATTTATTTCAATCAAAATTTTTGCAACTTTAAAATGAATACAATGACAAATGATGAAATAATTAATCAATTCAACCACAACATTTTTTAAATAAATTATAAGAAGGCAAATTACTTTATTCAAAAGACTATTCAAATTTACTATTTCTTCATTTAAATTAAGGGACGGAATTTATTTACTGCTAAATCTCTGTTTTAACAGTAAAGTTTTTATGGAACTATTTCTTTTTTAATAATTGTTTTTGAATTAATATGCAATGAGGCAACTTATATAATTTCTTAAGGATTGGTTTAAAATTTGTTGAAGAATTTTATTGCACAGTTCTGACCCTCCCCAATAGTTTAATTTACGATCAAAGCAATTCCTTTGTCGTTCGCAGCAGCAATCAATCGCTACAAAGCAAATAGTTGTTGTGGCCAAATAGTTGTTACTGTCCATTATTATCGTCGAAACCCGGCTAAAATTTAAATTCGATTAAACCCGGACAAACCTCTTAAATAATGATCATTTCGTGCCACGCCACGCCAATTCTCCTTTTTCGAAATGACATAGTTGGAAAACGTGAGTTGTTCAAGCTGAGAAATATTAAAAATTAATCAATGTCCAACAAATTCCTCGTGGAGGATTTGCTGAATTGAAATAACCTTATTTCTATAATGTCTCTAAGAACAAATATGAAACTGGTTGACTGTTACTTTTCATAAGATAACGAGTCTTATTGATTTTTAAGCGGAGCAACATGAGAGATATTTGTTAAAACAATAAATGATGTTGACAATTCATTTACATATTGTATGATGCCACCTACTTTAGATATATGTTATAATAGATTGAAGTTTGTCTTGTTTCTCTTTGCCCCGGATCTTAGCAACCCTCTTAGTATGCTCACAAGGGGTGTGTAACGTTTAGAATAAATAAACAGAGACACGAACAGATTGAAGCAAAGATGTAACTCGATCATCCATTAACATATACGTAACGTAAACATGAAGTTAGAATACACCTTGTTCTTAACATCATCAATTCTCTATAAATTTTATAACAAATTCCATACTTTTTTTCATTAAAATATTAGTTAAATAATAAGTACTTCACCGAGATATTTTACTTAAAAATACTTTTTTTAAATTTAATTTTGTGTTGACATATAGTTAATCGACTAAAGCTTTTTTTTAGCCCCGTATATTAATACATGTACCAATCTTTAGGTAAGGCATTTTTTTCAAAATGAAATTTCTAGAAAAAATTGTTTAATGGTTTTATATGTTGACAATGGTTTAGGACCCTCCCTATACTAGGACAATTCCTAACACCTAATAACGTTTCTTGTATTTCCCCATCTTAGAGCACTTCATAGTGATTTTGTGGTCTATTTTAAATAAAGCTTCTCGATTAAACCTTTTGTAATCTCTTCCACCGCATAGACAATCCAACCAGATTTAACATAGTTGAGATTTTGATAACCACATTATAATCTAGTAAACGTTATTGCTTACTAATCGGATGTGGACGGTTATTTGCCAAAAGATTGGTCTGTTACTGTATATGTACGTTTGTTTATTAAGTCAACCCAATTTAGTTAATAATATAATAAATCAAATAAATTGTCTTGTAAATCATTGATTCAATATATTTACTTAGATATATGTACATATAGTAAATGTTGGCCAATATGAGTTAGAATTATCAAATTAAGGATTAAACTGGAAGTATATTAAAGAATTGACCAAGCGACATTGTTATTTACGATCTAAAACTTTATTCTCTTTTTTGGCTTTCTATATTCAAGTATTGGAAGTTGGAGGTTACCTTAGTTCTAAGAAGAAAAGAATATAAAATGTTGTTATTAGTAAGAGCCTGACCAAACTTGAGTATTGTTTGTGATCGAAATATTACGTAACAACCATTAGCTTGTGTTCTTTATATAACGAAGACAAATTTTTTTTTGTTTTGCCCAAACACACAAACGGAACGGTCGAACTTCGTAAATTGAATTGTTTAAATAATTATTTGCAACATTCCCGTAAATACGCGTGAGCGTCCGTGTAAAGTGGTTAAAATTGCATTAGTTATAATATCGGTATATTCTATGATCATCATTGTTATTAAAAACAAAATGACATAATGTAATCGGTAAAAGTGTGTGTATGTGACTGTAAATTTTGTGTATCAATAAATGCATGAACCTGTATAAACCTGCACCCAAGACTGACAACAAATATAAGTTCAGTTGGTGATTTTGATGCACCAAAACATTTTATTTAAATTGAAATAAAAACAATTTGAGGCCATATTACATCAAACCAAGTATATCTGTTATCCAGTTATCTATCGAGAAAAAACTTTTGGAATATAAAGCAGTTTTGAAGCCAATTTGGACTTACCAGCTACGGGGAACAACCTCCAAGCCCAATATTGAAATTCTCCAAAGATTCCAGGCGATAACTTTACGACAAATAATAATTGCACCCTGCTACGTAACAACATCAAAATACACCAAGACACAAAAATTCCAACAGTGAAAGAGGAAAAATACAGAATTAGAGATAAATATTTGAAAATATTGGATGAACATCCAAAGGACTCTGCATTGAACTTGCTGGATAATAACAAAGCGATGGTACGGTTAAAAAGATGGAACCCAATTGGTCTACCTGATAGATTCCAATAGAGAAATCATCAATATGGAGTAGTCCATAGGAATTACTCCTTTCACAAGCTAATCATGACCAGAAGCATTAATTGCACCGCTGTGCAAGATCGTGCATAATTAATTTGGTAAAAAAAATTCATCTCTTAAAAAATACTCCTATACTTTAAGCAGGTGTTTTTTTTTAAATAATCTAAGTATTTTATTGTATTTTTGTGCGTTTATTCTTTTTGAAAAGATAATGATAATATTTATTAAACAATTAAACCATTCTAGTCAGAGTATAGTATGAGCTCCTTTGATTCTAATATTTTAATTAATTTAGAATTTTCATCTTATAATTCGCATATTTGATACTTGATTTTTGATTATTACTTAAAGTTATTACAGACCGCAATCTATCGTTATAAATTTTGATCAAAGCTGCATTTATTAAAAAAAATTATTTATTAAACATGTACAACATTAAAACATATCTAATATATGTTTCAAAACACAACACATTTGGGTTATCAGATTATTTACAATCGGAGTTATATTAAGTATTAATTATTGTATTTTGATGTATCAATGTCTCAAGTTAAAAGTATACTTAATTCATATAGGATAGACTGATGGTATAAACGAAGCTTAATACTCAATCAATTATTTGATTTGACACTTTAATAGTGTAAGTACATAGTAACAAACGCAATGGCCTATGATTATTCGAAGTTCTAATAAGACGATAATTATGAATCCCTACATGTTTTGCGTCTTAGCCTTTATATGGAAAAGAGACCTTAATTTGTAAACGCAGGTAAGACTCAAGAGCGTAATTCAAATAATAATATGTTTAAAAATATTTTTTTAAATTCAAAAATCAATACAAAATTCAAATGTATAAATTTAACAGTTTTATGATTGACTGACTCTGAAGGCTAAGCTATTGAAGGTAAAAGTATAAAATTTAAGATCCTGAAGAAACTCTGATTTTCAGTAATGTATAGTTTTCTAAATTTCGCCTCTAAGTGACTCAAAAAAGAGAGTGAAAATTTTTTTATTCTTACTTGCTAATTAACCTCTCAAGTTTACTTTTTTTTTTCTTGATGAGAAGTTTTTCTCCTCTTGTAGTTTCTTAAATTATTGTATTACAGTATAGAAAAAAGTAACTAAAATCATTCTTAGTTTCCTATTGTTAATAGATTCAGTCTTTATTCGCAATGTTTTTGAGATGTATGTTTAACATTTCAACAAAGTTCTCAAAAATTGCCCTTCAACTTGCAGTTAAGTAGTTTTATAGTTTCTCTTTTTCTAGTTTAAGGTTTATTGTTTAAACTATTAAGCTCTGTATGTATAATTTGTTATCAATTACCATGCACTAGCTGTACAAAATAATCTCTGAAATTGGTAATTGTTTATCGGACAACCAGAAAAATTGTAACTGTCAAGTTTTTGTTACTATTTAATCAATAGATTTCGTAAAAAAAATAATGGAAAAAATTGATTCGTGCAATGCAATTTTTATTTGGCTGGCATGCAGTATAATGGGAATATGCAGTATAAATGTGAATAAGCATTGCAGAAATTTATGGGAATCTGTGAAAAAACCGCGAGCGATCTATTTCGTAATAATAAATAGCTGAATGCTCACGCCTTAAATCAAAAACGGCTTTCGGCTGACAGAAATGACAGCTGGAATAATGTGCAAAACATTCATTCAATAATAACGTAGTGCAGTTCGGCCGTAATGCGATCAGTCGAGTTAGTTTAGTTAGTCGACTCAACTGCTTCGCTCCCTCTCTCGCACATTTTATGTTAAGCTCAATGAAATTGATTGCCGCTTGTCAGCCTGCATTCATAATCCTTCACAATCCTCCCTGACATATTAATCTTGACTAAAATGATAAACTTTTCCGTGCCTTCATGCAAAAATGGGACGAGGAAAACGCAATCAACGCAACTCGAACAACTTATAACATTTGAATTAAGAACGAAGCCGATTTTTTACTTGCAACAAATGTGTTTTCTATGAACGTAAATCATTCCCAGACCACAAATTTTCTTGGAAAACAAATATGAAATAATTCGTCCGCTTTCACGTCTCCCGACCAGTGCGGAATGGAAACGGGCGAGCATTTATTTTCGGAATGCAAAATATGTAGCCACACCACCGTTGGCGAAACCGAAACAGAAAATTCTACTTCAATGAATATATGAATTCAATTCATCATCCAAACTGCAAACATACTATAGCCTATTTTCTACCAATTTTTTTTACATTTTGTATCCCAGTATTTTGTCTTGTGCAAAATTGGAAACATAAATCATACCATGCCAACTCAACAAAAATAGAATTATCTCGATATTAATAACAAGCCGTGTAAACATAGGTTTGTAAAAATTTTCAAATTTTCAAATCAACAATTTTTACTTTAAACAAATCCTCGTATTTGATAATCACATAGAGCGTCCATCATACTCAAACTTTATAAAGTAGTGAAAAGCTTTGCTATACGTGCATCTTTTAATCACCTAATGGAAACAGTAGGTACCTAAACAAAAAAGGAAATTGGTTTATAAATTTTAAGCAACATTTAAAAAATGCATTATACTGATAAATATAATCATTTTTTAAGCAAAATATTTCATTTTTAAAATTTTTACAACAATTAAGTTTTAACTTATTCATGGTATTCTATAAAATGAAAAATTTAAATCAGTGAATATCCGGTATAAATTTAAATTTCAACAAAAACCTAACCATTCATTATTCATACAGTACATAATATTACGATATACGATTGGTAGAAATAAATTTCAAAGTTTATGTTTGTACCTATGTTACATTTTTTTTAACTTTTATTTTTGTTTTTATTTTTAAAAATTTTTAACTAGAAAATAAGGAATACAAAATATGGCGATCTATTAAATTTATCTTATATTTATTCGTTTACTTAAGAAAAAATGTTTTGAAAGCTTTAAAAAACGATTGACTTAGACAGAACTTATAACCACTTAGGTATTCGGTTTGTTTCAATATTTGATAAGAGTTTGAAAATATTGCATGTTATTCGCTAAAATGAATATCACTTATTTCAACAGTTAACTCTGTTATGCTATTCATACTGAGGCGATAGGCGAGAAGCGATATATAGCTTGAGCGACTATACAACATGTCGCGCGAGTGCAAACCTATTTTATCTCCTCCCTTCAGGTTTAAAGTATCTATCTGTGTACATTAGGTACTTATCGCGTATAACACGTATTAACTATCGCCTCAGTACGAACGATGGCTAGATAGGATCCAAACTTATATAAAGTACTTTACAAGAAAATAACATTTTAATTTTTTTTTTCAAGTAAGCATAATATTTTAAACATTTAAAATGAGGTCCTATTTAGCGTTAAAAAGGATGAATTTCAATTTTCTCAAATATTTTATTATAAGTCAAGTGCAACCATTGACTTATGACGTCAATTGTTTGTACGGTGACGCAAGCATTCGTTTCAAGTGGTAAAACACTAACAAAGTGGAAGTTATGTACCTAGTATATTAAAAAAAAAAAAAAAAAAAACATTCAAATGGTATTTGCCAATGAATGCATTTGCTTTTTAATTTATTAAATAAAATAATATTTTTTGCATGCAAAATATCTACATTACCAGAAAAATGATAACTGGAAAACAAAGGGAGTTATTTTTTTGTTAACTTAAGACCTACGTGGCACACGACGCATACGATCTAATTAATAATGTAATTAAAAGGAAATTTCGTGATAATGGATATGAAACTGTGCGGTTTTCTGTATCACTTTTAACTCTTTAAGAGAAGAGAAAATTAAATAAATATTTTAATTAGTTTTACTTTTGAAACTAATGAGAATTTATTCAAGGATTTTCTTAAAGTAGAAGCTTCTTCCTGAAAGAAGTTATTTCATAGCTTAACACAAAAATACGACTAGTTCATGATTATTAATACAAAAGCTAACTACTTCCTTCGCACTCATCAAGTTATTATCTTCCTTTTTGTCTTTAACAACTTTTTATGCTCAAGAAATTCTACTTTAAATTTGTAAAAAATGTTTTAAAAAAAAATTGACCTCTAAACTACAAACACAGTCTGTGGTTTTTGCTTTCGTTTACAAAATGAGAAAAGCTAATTTAATTTTTGACACTGTAATTTTGTATTGAAATAAAATAAAAAATGTTATTATTTGCTTTTTATATTGACATGAGTGAATTTTGTGAAACAATTTGATGTTATCCTGAAAATAAACAAAGCAAATGTTTATTAACTAATCATTTAAAATAAACAAACAAAAAATTACATGATAAAACTCGTTATTTAGATGTTATTTTCTGTTATTAAATCTTTATGAAAAGCATTTTTAAAAACTTGATAAATGAATTCTGTTGTTTTTAAAAGTAGGAAACAATATTATAAGTTTTGAAACGAATAATGTATACCCTTTTACTTGAAGAAACATTTAAACTGATTCTTCCCACTTTTATGTCAAAAAAGTATTTCTACAACAGCTATGCATTTGTTAAGAGAAAAAAGCTCTTTTACATCCTCTAAGTTGAATCGTTAAAAAAAATCCAAGCATTATTCATCCATTAAAGCTTAAAGGATTCACTGTTTAAATTGACTTTTAAGATACTTGATTTGAAATCATATCCAACTTAATTTAAATGTAATTTTAATTTCAAAGCTTTAGTCGAGGTTGCAAAGTATTTCATTTTGAAGTAAAATAAAAAAAAAATCCTTGACAAAAAAATTTTAATAATAAAAAAATAAAATTTTTCTATGGATCTTAACTTCATGAATAGAACCGATTCATATTTTAAGATGAGCGTCGTCAAATCGGAGAACCGCGTAATCAAGATGTTGGTTTTCCAGATCTAAAGAATGGTTTAGTGGAGTTTTATTAGAGAATCTGGTGTTGTTCAGGGAGCTATTGTTACATGTAATAGCATATCTGTAGGAATCTGGAAAACTGATTACTGTGTATTACTTTGTGGTGACTAGAAATGGAATTCGAACATGTAGTGATACCTCTCACAATTGCCCTGACGAAACGACGTTATACACGTTAAGGCTTAAGCAATTCAATTTGTTTGGGGTCAGTTTTGGCCACTGTAATTGTAAATATATATGTAAATAAATGTGGATGGGGCCACCTATTGGCGCAGTGGCTAGATAAGTAGTTCTCTCCACTTAATGCGTCAAGTAGTATGGGTTCGATTTCTGTCGAATACTAGACGATCATAGACCTAAGATTAAAATTGACCAACAGAAATTTTCTGTGTTTAGACAGTCGTGATATGACCTAAGCTGTTAAAGCGACTTAAAAACTTCAAAAAAAAAAATGTGTGGGTAATGGGTAACCACTTCCACCTTACAACTTGTTCGATTCTTCCTCAAAAAAACCAAAAGTTGCTACAGCTCAAAAGTTGTTCAAATTGGTGTTTTATACTTCTTCACGTAGCGGTCGTTTGACTCTGCGATGCTCATCTTAAAAATAATAATTAATTCTTTTAATGAAGTTTAAAGGGCGAAAGAAAAATGTTATTTTGTAGTGTCCGCTTTTTTCGGTCAACAATTGAAAAACTGGTGGAATATTTAAAGTGTTGGGTCAAGTTAGTGAAGTAACCTAACTCGTTCACGTCGCTCAAGAACAACTTAGAATATTTCTGTTCTAGCTCAAAGTGTCGATAAAAACTCAGGTTTGTTCATTTCTTGTCGATCTTTAGATTTCGGTATTCCACAAACGACATTACACCGTATTCTTCATTAAGACTTAGCTTTTAAGGCTTTTAAAGTTCAGTTTACATAAAATTTCTAAGGCCTATCGACGAACAACATCGTCATGTCGTTGCTGATTGGGTGCTTGAAATGTACCAAAGTGGTCTTAAATTTCATCGAAGAGTCATCTTAAGTGATGAGGCCCATTTTTACCTGGGAGGTTTCGTTAACAAATACAATTATAGTATTATTAGTATTATAGCATTTGAGGCTCGTAAAATTCAAGGATTATTGTTGAAAATTCTCTCCATCCTCAACGTTTCAGTATTTGGGGCGGTTTTTGGCCTGGCGGGGTTATTGGATGTTACTTTTTCAAATATGTTACGGTGAATGGATTTTGTTATGGAACGATGATTAATGATTTTGTATGGCCATAATTGGAAGATATTCCTGTGGACGACGTTTTTTTTCAACAATACGGCGCTATATGCCACACAAGCAACAATATCGTCATTCTTGTAGGAAACGGTCAACCACAATTCTGGACGATCCCCAAAATTATGTATTTAGACGTTAACTACAATTTATATAAAGTCCAATTGCAGTGTCGTTTCAACGTAATTTATTGAAGAATTCTAATTCTTTCCATTTTCATTTATTACTTCCAAAAATCAACAACAACAACTGCACATCATAATTTTACCAGCCTTCATAATCCGAATATAACTTAAAATTAACAATAACAACAAAGTCTGTCAAGTCTATCAAGATATCCATGAAGATTAACAATCCTATCCCGATATCCCGATACTACACTCGGCCATCCTAGCTTACATCTGTCCTCAGATGTTGCCCATCGACATCGGAATCTTCACTGTCATAGGCGTTCCACTGCATGCAGCGTACCGAGCACTGTTCATAATTTTTTGTCCATGGCTTCATATGATCGGCTGTTGTAGATGTTTGGTGTGGTCCACCATGATCTCCGACTTTACTGACCAAGTAGCGGTCATTTCGTAACACGTTCGTTACACGGTATGGGCCAAAGTACTTAGACTCTACTTTTAATCCAGGACCCATCTGCGTTCGTGAAATAGCTACCAGGTCGTTTTCAGCGTACTTTGTCGCTTTTTTGCGTTTCTTGTTGTATGTTTTCTGGTTTTCGGTTTGGATTTTTGCAATTTTTTCTTTGGCTTCTAATCTTAACTCATGTCGCTGTTCTTCAAACATTTTTACCCATTCTTCTTCTATAATTTTGCGTATTTCTGGATCTTCCTTCAATATCATCTGAGTACCAAACAATAAATTAAAAGGCGTTTTACCTGTACTACGATGAGGTGTCGCATTCAAGTACTTTTGAACTGTGGGAAGGTACTTGTACCATTCCGCTGGCTTTGGTGCGCTCATTTTTGTTAATAGAGGAATTATTGTTCTATTAACCCGTTCAACTTGGCCGTTACTTCGTGGAACTCCTGTTGTTATATGAATATTCTCAATTCCTTCACTCTGGCAATACTCACTAAATGCATTTGAGGTGAACGCGGTTCCTCGATCGCTGATAATTCTACGTGGATTTCCAAATATCATTGCCTGTTTGCTAAGACGGTCAAGTGCATCCGCTGTATCGGTCGAACGCGTCGCATATAGCCATACAAATTTTGAAAATGCATCTACTACTACAAATATATACTTATACGATTTTCTAGTTGATGGTATCGGGCCAAGATGATCTATATGAAACGTATCTAATGGAACACTTCCTTTATTAATTACATTTAAAAAACCTTCGCGTTTTCCATACTTTCTTTCAGCAAGTATACAATCAATACAATTATTTATTACTTGCTCAATTTTTTCACGCATATTTTTAAACCAAAAATCCTTACGTACTAATGCTTCTGTTTTTATTACACCAAAGTGACCACGCTCGTGCGCGTGTCTGACTATCTGAGTTTGCATTAACTTGGGGACAACTATTAAGGGTTCATTATTATAAATTTTGTAGAGTAAGTCATTTTGTACTTCGTAATCTACATATTTATTGTCTTTTATATTTTGAAATATTTTTTCTAGTTGCTCATCTGCATGCTGAGCACGTTTGAGTTTTGTTAATATCGACTCCTCGCATTCTTTTACGTTAAATACACATGGTAGAGGATTTCTGCTTAGAGCATCTACATGAACCATCTGTTTACCTGACCTATGTACAATTTGGTAATTAAATTCTTCAAGTAATAAGGCCCATCTAGCTACCCTAACACAAAGATCTTTTTTATTCATAGTCATAGTGAATGCTTGACAATCCGTGACGATTGTAAACTGAATAGCCAACAAATATACTCTAAATTTTCTTAACGACTTTATTATCGCTAATACCTCTAATTCATAACTTGTGTACTTTTCTTCAGCGACCGTTGTTTTACCACTCGAAAAATACACAGGATGAAACTTATTACTTTCAGAGTCCTTTTGCATAAGAATTGCACCGTATCCCATGCTTGAGGCGTCCGTATGCAATTCGGTTTCTCTACCTGGATGGTACAACCTCAATACTGGTTTATCGCATAAGGCAGACTTTAAATGATTAAATGCTTTTAGCTCACTAATTCCAAATTCAAACTTAGTATTTGCTTTTAACAAATTTGTCAATGGTCGAGCAATCATAGAATAATTCTGTATAAATTTCCGAAAATAACCTGTCAGTCCAAGGAAACTCTGAATATCTTTAACATTTTTTGGCCTAGGAAAATTAATAACTGCTTTCGTTTTATATTCAGACGGTTTCACCGACCCGTTTTCAACAATATTAATTTGAGAGATATCATTCAATATTTCCTGATCACATGACTGATTACCTTCTATCTTTTTAATTGTAACTATACCTGCTTTAATGTGTAATTCTACTGTATTTAAAAAGTCGGAACCTATCAGTAAACCACGCTTAAGAATTAAACTTGACACAACGTGAAATTTAAGGTAATAAATGTCATCATCTATCTTTACATCTGCGATGAATTCGCCAAACGTTTCAATATTTGAAGACCCAATACCATCAAACTTAATATTAGTTTTCAATAACTTAGGTGAACCTATTTTAATATACTCGTCTGAACTTATTAGAGTGAGATCACTTCCTGTATCAATGAAAGCTGTAATCTTACAGTCCTCTAAAACAACGTCTTTTAAATATTTTCTTTTGACAGGTTGTGATGCACTATTGACTTCCGTCGTTGTAGTCTTGGATATATCTTTGGAACATCTTGATGCGATGTGGCCAAACTGGTTACACTTAAAACATTTTGCACCTTTTCCCTTATCAGGACATTCAAAACCGATGTGACCTTTCGCACCACAATTTTTGCACTTTTTCACTTTTGCACCACTCTCCACTTTATAGTTTTTACTGTCTTTATTCGCCTTGCCGTAATTACCTCGATCATAATTCTTGAGTTCACTTTTCATACTTTCATATTGTTCAAATTTTTCTTTAAGTTCGTGCATATTTTTAGCACCATATAAAATAGATTTATTGTACGGATCATCGGGAATTCCTTTGATGATATACTTAATAACTGATTTGATGTCAAAATTGGCGGGACTTGCTATATCAAACATTTTATACATATATTCTTGGTAACTTTCGTCGTTTTTCTTTTTCCTATTTGATAGCGTATGGTGAATTTTATGGCAGTCGACGGTAGTTTTAAATCCTTCTTTCAAAGCGTCTTTTAGTTTTTTCCATGAATTACTACAATTTTGATGCTTAACAAATAATCTTGCTGACCCCGTGAGTAAACGTTTTGCATAAACTATTTTCTGAATATCCACCCATTCACACAAAACAGCCATCTCCTCGAAGTCTCTGAGCCATTTTCCAATACATTGATTTTCTTCCCCGCTAAATTTTTCTAAAGATTCTTCTACATCCCGAAATGTAAGTAGCACTTGTCTTTTTGAATTTTTATTTTTTGCGGGTGTAGCAGGTAGGTTATTCGTGTCATCTTCTTCACTGGAACTTTCGTTGTCACTTTCTTGTATTTCATCTTCTTTTTCTTCCTCCATATTCAACGCGGCCTGAAGTCGTTTCTTTAGAATAGGCTTTTTTCCCTCAATGGAAAGTCCTAACTCTTCCAGCTTTTGACGTAATTCGTTCAACTTCATATGATCGATATCAACGTGTTCGGCCATGGTACCCTTAATTTCACACGCTTAACTTTAACTTGAATAGGCACTTGCTTGTAAACAGTGTGAATTTTAAGCTGTTACCACTGGTCGCTTAAAAACTTGGTTATCGGTCGTCGTTGCGAACGCAAATCTTCTTGGGTTTGAACGGAACTTCACTTGGTAGCCACGAATCACGATGAAACGGTTCAACTACAATCCCGGTTGAGCCCCCAAAATTATGTAGGAAACGGTCAACCACAATTCTGGACGATCCCCAAAATTATGTATTTAGACGTTAACTACAATTTATATAAAGTCCAATTGCAGTGTCGTTTCAACGTAATTTATTGAAGAATTCTAATTCTTTCCATTTTCATTTATTACTTCCAAAAATCAACAACAACAACTGCACATCATAATTTTACCAGCCTTCATAATCCGAATATAACTTAAAATTAACAATAACAACAAAGTCTGTCAAGTCTATCAAGATATCCATGAAGATTAACAATCCTATCCCGATATCCCGATACTACATTCTTTTGTGTGAAAAGTTTTCTAACTGTATGATTTCTCGAAAAGGCCATCACAAATAGACACCGATATCTAGTGATGACATCTCTACACTTTTGCGCCGGAAGTTAATAATATCAAGCTCAATTTGTTTCATAACATAATCAATTATTTGAGCACTTTATAGAAACTAATAAACAAACCAGTCTATTTTCCGGGTTGATAATTATGAGGACTATAATTGGTTTTGTTTTATCCTTATAAGGCTTTACACATAGTTATATAATAGTAAAAAAATCGATTTTTTCCTTAAAAACAACCGTAAAAGTTGTACTTTTAACAGTTTGGGATGCAAACTATGTAACATAAAATTGGTGAGATAATTTAAAGAAAGGTTCTCTTTTCTTCTTGGTAACAAAACTGTAAACTATTTCTACTTAATTTATTTTTCTATAAAATGAGTTATATGTTTAATGAGTTAATAATTTAGCATCGAAAACGGAAGCTTAAGTTGTTTGGAAAGTTTTTAATCGACGCTATCAATTGATGGAAGTTTTGAATATTAACGAAAATGAAAATTTAATGCTTTGAGCCATATAATCACGAGCTATATTATATTTAACAGCAGTAGCGAAAAGTTTTATGGGTCACTAAACACGAAATAAATTTTGATATTGCAACAAATAGCGTGTTGTGGCGTTGTAGCGCGCATATTGTCTTTTTAACGTTCACCGTGCCACATATCATATTATTAGCGTTGTAATAAACTCTTTACAATAGTAGCCTCTCACGGCAGGAATTCCAAGAACTGCCATCAACATCGTCGCCATCAAGTCATTTGTGTTTACAACTAACACGAATAAAATCTCTGAGTGCGAGCTTTTTTTTCCGTTAGGCGGGCCGACAGGTCTTACCTCAGCCTCTCACAAGTTTCCACTTTTTGTCAAGTGAAACAGATAAAGACTTGGGCTTTTTATGCGCAGCAATATTGTTTATGACTTCATTATAAAACTACAAAACTTTTTCAGATTGTCGAAACCTACTTCATAACGATAAAAGTTGGCCCGTCTAAACGACCAAAGACCATTCGTTCGTACATTCGGATTACAATTCGACAATAAAATGTACAATTTTACAACTTGTCCTGCCACCCTCGTCACTTTTTACCGCCGCGCCATGCCGTAGCATTGCTCTATAACAACTATTTTATTTATTTAAATTTTATTACGACAATACGAATGCCACGATAACGACTATGTCCCACTAAAACGAAAATTTTACTCTCGAAAACAAGGAGGTTTTTTATCTTTTGTTAGTTTTAAACTTAAAGTATATCTCAAAACCAACAGAAGGTTTTATTCAGATAAAGAACAAATGGTAGAATTGTAACTAATGATTGACGCTTAAAATATATTTATTCTAAGGAAAATATTATTTTTAAAATGATTAAAGTGAAAAAAAAAAATCAAAATTGAATTACATTTTTGATGCATTATTTAGACTACCACAAGTGTTCATTCAAATATGCAGATCAATTTTAATTACAATATTCTCTATGACACTTTGTACTAACTGAAAAATCAGTGAGATTCTATGATGGTTGAATTAGTGGATTTATACTGATTAATGACAAAACTAGTTGAATTAAAAGGCTGAAAAAGATTTTTATTCATGAATACAATATACGTTTTAACCTAATATTATAAATCTTATTAAGTACCTACTTCAAATCTATCGGCCAACAAATATATAATATAACGATTTTAAAAAAATTTACTTATCGAATAAATTAGGTAATGATGAATACAATCTATTCATATCTCAACTAAATCATACAATCAAAAATTCAATTGCAGCATCAACTTCGTCCATTGGCCGTTATATTTTACAGACCAACACGATCTTATTGACTTGACTTTATTTTGACCAAGAATGTTAAAAAACTCCGTAACGATAAACGCAAATATCTTATATTTATTCATATAAATAAAATGATTAGCTGCTTTCCAGTGTTCGCTTATAACTCGAAAACTACTGAATAGATTTCGATCAATTTTTTTTGTTTTACTTGTTATATACTTGGTCCTTATTTAAAAAAAAATTATCACGATATCTTCATTAAAAGCAAAGTAATAAAAGTTTTAAAAAATGCAATTTTAACAAGCAAAACGCGTTAAGCGGTGGATTTTTTGTAGCTTTGATAGAGTGGGGCAAACGATCTATTGCGCATGGGCTGGAGAGAATATGTTTCTCCTTCCCCTGCCTACTCATTATTTCATATTTGTGATAACAAATAAATAAATCGTCAACGTGAGTGATAAATAAATCGACAATGTGAGCAGTCATAAATAAATCGTCAAGGTGAATGACAAATAAATCAACAATGTGCGCAGTCATAAAAAAATTGTCAACGTGAGTAATAAATAAATCAACAATGTGAGCAGTCATAAATAAATCGTCAACGTGAGTGACAAATAAATCGACAATGTGCGCAGTCATAAAAAATCGTCAACGTGAGTGATAAATAAATTGACAATGTGAGCAGTCATAAATAAATCGTGAACGTGAGTGATAAATAAATCGACAATATAAGCAGTCATAAATAAATAGTCAACGTGAGTGATAAAAAAAATCGACAATGTGAGTAGTCTTAAATAAATCAATGATCATCGCAGCTCAGCGAGATATTATATAATAAAGATTTTTTGAATTCTATATTCTATTCGTTTAGCAGATTTTAATACTTTTTTGTAGCTTCTTTTTAAATTCTCTTTTAGCATTTTTTATATTTTACTGTAAATATAGATTCAAAATACATTTTTAAGTTACAACCGTTACAATAATCAAATTACATTTCAACATTCCTTTTTATTATTGCAAATAATTTTTTTTAACCAGAAAGACTTAAATTATTGAGAAACATTTTTTTTTTCTAAACTATATGCTAAAAATTACTCCCTCAGAATCCGCAATTTTTCCCAGTGTATACCTATCAATTGATTAATAATTAATTTTTCTAAAATTTGCATAAAAATTAAAATTCCTGTCAAAAAGTTAATTTGTTTGTTTTTTTTCAAATTGCTCCTTAAATGTTTTTTCGGATCCGCAATTATTTCAGGTGTATAGTTAATAGGTAAATAATAATTACATTTTTTAAAAAAATTCAAACTCAAGAATTAAAATCGCTATAAAACCCAAAATAAGTTTTAATTTAAGGTTTTATTTAAGTCCTATATCTGCTCTTTTCATTATGCAAATAATAATTGATCAAATATGCAATATTTTTAATAACTAATTAGGTATTTGTAACTATGTATACATGTTTTGTTGTACTATGACATCATCAACTGCCTTGAATCTTATAAACATAAATAGTTAAAAAATTGAATTATTAATTAACTATACACTTGAAGCAAAAGCGGATTTTAAAGTAGCATTTTAGGAGCAATTTTTTGGCTTATAGTTAAAAATTTTCTACGCTAAGTTCTTTCCAGTTATTTAAAAATATTTTTGCTTTCAATTTTTTTAAATGTTTTTTTTTTTTGTGAATTAAATTTGTTCTTAACATAATAACCTACGCAGACGATGTCGCGAGTATTACCTAGTCCAAAATAAAAATCTATCTGTAACCGTACCCGAATCCGATATAAGAGTTTTGGATTGTTTCACATAAAGGGAAAGCTTATAAAATGGTGTAACTTCTGCATTTTAAATAGATAATATTTAAAATGTAGTAGCTGTCGTAATTACTTAATAAGCAATAACTGGTTGTAGTACCAAATACAATAGGATTTGTACCTATTACAGTTTCTTAAAAAAATGTAACCCTAATATTCATTACCGAAACTAATGGATAATGCGAAATAATTTAAACCACCAACCGTATCCGAAACCGGGATAATATTCTATTTATATTCGTGCCCAAATCCAAAATTTCATATCCCTAACATCCTTGGATGCCTCTAGGAGAAATTTAAAATGGTTTAACCTGAGAGAAAAGTAATAAGTGGTAAAGAGTTTATTTCTTAATTTTGTTGTTTATATTTTAGTTCTTTTCACGTCGATACAACGTTTTTGTAAAAAGTTTAATCGTATTTTTATTTCAAGAGATACAGAGTTTTTAACTCTCAGGAAGTAAAAAGTAACAAAGTTCAAGATTTTGACTCTGCAAAAGTATTTCTAACATCCTTGATATTGACTATTTTGAGTTTAAACGATATTTTGATCATTTTATGTTGCTTCTCGATTCCCCATATTATCAACCTCTTGATAAAATTAAAACTATAAATCGCTTAAGAAATAAAATTGCTGTGAAGTTATAATAATAGAAAATACTGAAAATACCGCAGAAACTTTACTTTCATTATATTGAATTTTACTGAAAATTTGTTTTTCGAATGAGTATCAGAAACGCAGGTGCCGGTTCTTGGAATTAATTAGTTAAATGTACGACACGTACATTTATTAGATGTGCATCAAAAGACGCACAGATCTTTATATAGATCTGTGAAGAGGCTTAAAAATCTTGTAATATTCGCTTCAGAATAATGTGCTTTTGATGAGTTAATTGATTTTACTGATAATCAGAAAAGCGTTTTAATGGCTTTATATTTTCCAAAGATTTATAAATATCCAGGAAATAGTAATAGAGTGCATTTAACAAAATGTGTATCCTAGGCAATGCTCTCTCGATCAAATTCCACGGACCATTTGGAAATGAGGCGTCGCATTGGCATTTGATGTGACACAGATGTTTCGTGCTGAATTTTACTCTTCTGAATAGTTAGAGCCTTTAAAATACGGCCGTTGAAAAGCGAGTGGAAATGAGGTTTAACGATGGCTTGTTTGTTTCGTCCACACCCGGAATCCACTCGCTATCGTCGACTTTTGGTCGGTCGGATGGAGATCAAGCCGGATTTGAAATCGCTGATGTTTATTCCACACATATTGCCAACTATAACAGGATAAAATACCTTAGGGAACATCTGCTGACATACACAATGCGGAAAACGACTACCTAGTCCTAGGTCTCTCCCATCAACCCTCTATCGATCTGTTTTGTCTCAATAAGGAGCCTCTTTCCTAATTAAATTACTTGAAAAAAAACTTCCCCATATTACCCAAAAACCTTATATTTTCACTTCAGCTAAACTTTACAAATTAATTATTCAAATATGGGAAAACTATTAGCTATTTATAAACAATGTGAAAACTAATATTTACGAAGCTTTGAACTCCTAAAACTTTCCTATTAATTTAATGTTTGTAAAGTTAAATTCATTTTCCAGATCGTGAAATGTTTTTCTGCACAAAAAAAAACAAAACAAATTCAAATAAAATACGCTTTCTTATGCAAATTAAACAGCAAAAACAAGACTTCTAGAATTTTTCTCTTTAAACAAATGCCCTTTTTATTTTCTTCTTTATTATAGCCTGTTAGTTCATTACGAAACCGTAAAATAATTCGACAATAATAATAATCGTAACACATAAAATGATAAGGACAAAATAACGAGAAAGAGAAAATAACATTTATGAAAACTTGAACAAAAGTTTCTTCGTGTATTTTGCTCAAGGTTGTGACCAAAGAATGGGTGAGCGTATCGTGTTTGGCTCTTAGAAAATTTTTTTAGAGTGAACGGCGAGCTTTAAGGAAAACATTCTTTTTCGGTGAATTTTTTTTTCAAATTTTTAACCAAATTCACAAGCTTTGTTCAACTCAGTTTTTTCCTTCTTTAATCCACTTGAAGAAAATATTTCAGTCCATTTTATTTTAGTTAAAGTTGTTATTGGAAAGATTTTTATATCACTCGATTGGTTCATTTATTTTCTTTCGTAATAAAATATGAATTTTTTTAGAGCAAAAATTTCTAAACTAAATTGGTTTAAAGTTATCAAAGGTTTTGTAAACATTTTGTTCTCTCAGTTACTCGATAAACTGTTCATAAAACTTTTAGCTAAATACAAAAATAAATGTTTCAAATACTGCTTACGATCGATTCTAATTGATCAATTGATTTTTTCGAAAACTTACCTTTTAATGTCCCAAACAATAAAAAATTCACTTTTGTAAATTTGTTAGTTGTTATTATTAAGAAATTAATAAGAATTACTTTATTGTAAAAGTGATTCAGTGTACTTTGAGGATAATAATTATGAAGTTTGTTGTGTTACAGTTGTAATAAATGGATGATCTATTTTCAACTTAAGTTTTAGTATTACCTTAAATCTTAAATTTATTTAGCAAAGCTCCCATTCGGCAAGTGTTTCGTTACGTGCCAAAAGAAATTTCGTGCTATAAGAATTATGATTTATTTTCTTTTGATTAACTTAATTAATTCCTCTTTGATTAAAATATCTTTTAATTTTTATTTGTTCTTGCCAGTAAAAACATATTTAACGATCATTTAATTTTAAAATCGTATCTTATTGACTTATTTCTAAATTTAATTAAAATAATTAATAATTTTGTAGAAACTTCCTACTTTTTTGAATTTGAGTTATTGTATCTGAATTGATTGTTGTTGAGATAATTTAAAATACTGTGCTGGCAATTGGATAAAGATTGTTTATTTATGAGGAAATATTTTAATTTGGTTTGAAAATTTGATTATTATAAACTAAAAGATAATTGGATTTGGATGTTTCAATTAGGTTATCTTCTCGTTTGAAATGAAACATAAAATATATATGGATCGGAAACAAAGGTGAAAAGCAATCACCCTTTCTTACAACCGGAATAGTTAGTGCAAGCTCTGAGCATTGAGCTTTATTACACCGATAGATTTTATGATAAAATTAGTTTTTCCGTACGTAATAATTAACTTGTTACCAATGTTGTCTTGATTGTAATCAATTACGGCAAGAAGCGGGCGAATTGCGAATTCCTCAGTTCCGCAATATCAAATAAGCGTGAAAGTGAAACGAATCACGTTCGACATTTACTTGTTGGCATCGCGACTGCTGTTTTTTCATCATCCAAACGAATCAAGAGAAATGCAATCCGTGCTGACGTGGCTTCGTCACGTTGGATTCACGTTCACGCGTCTTTCCCAACGCCACCGACCAATCGACTCACTTTTATTAACTACAAACAAATTTATGGCCGTTTAACTTTTTTTAATTCGAACCGAAACTTTATATTCATTCCCTTCGCTTCGTTTTTCGCAGTGCTTTTCACCAAACCGAAATTGGTTTTTCCTAACTTTAAAAAAAAAAAAAACTTTTTCAACTTTTCCTTTGAACTTTTCCTTGGTAAAAACTCGGCTTTTATTCGATTTTCAATTTTAGTTGGATTTGACGTTTGAGAATATGTTGCAGTCATGACTTTTCACGGAAATCTCTTATATTTGCAATCGAGACATCTTACGTTAATCGTCAACTTTATTCAAAATAAAAAGAAAGTTTCAATAGAAAAAAAAATTTGTAAAAGCTCCAAATTTTTAACTTTTAGTTCCACAATACAAACATTTAAAAGTCTTGAATCACTTAATTTTTTTAAAATGCTTACAATAAAATTTAACTTGGATGGTTTGCTTCACGAAATGCTTCACATTATACTAATTTTCAGGTCTTAATAGTTTAATATTTGAAGCAATTATCAGGTGAAAAAACCACTGTTTTATGTTTCATGTTTTAACAATATATTTTTTTTATACGACGTTTTGTCGGTGTTATTCCGACTTCATCAGGTATCTTGAAAAGTCTACCTATTAAAATTGTAATACCCAATTTTATAACGACACAATTTTTTATTATTCACTATTAATCACTAATTTAGATGTATAAAAATTAGTGTATAATAGAGATTAATAAAAAATTATGTCATTATAAAATTGGGTATGAAAATTTTAATAGATTGACTTTTCAAAATACTTGTTGAAGTCGAAATAACACCGACGAAACGTCGTATAAAAGAAAAATAAATTGTAAAAACATAAAACAGTGTTTTTTTTTACCTAATAATTGCTTCAAAGCTTAATTCGTTGATATTTTTTCACACAAAACTCTAATTATAAGAAATAAAAATGACGTTCTCAAATGAATACATTTTCATTTTAAAAATGGTAATCTTTTGAGAAAAATGAGCAATGACATTGATATTTATTGAAAAGCGTACATGTTTCGAAACGAAAATGGAACGTTTAATAATACGATTTGTTCCAAACAGAAGTAAAAATGGCATAAGTATACAAGTGTCAAACAGTTAAGAGATCAGAATGTGCCAGGAATATATTAGTTTTGTTACGAATTGAACGTCGCTCCTTTATTCGAACCCATGAACGGATGAATGGAGGACAAAAAATTACATTATTTTATCTATTATATCAGAATAAATAGAAGAGCAAATGAAATTTTCTGTACAAATAAAAATAAGTTTTTTTGTTAAAAAGGAAAAAAAACACTCCATTTGTTCCAGTGATAAAGATTTATCAATTATTTACATTATTACGTACTTGAGAATGACAGAGAAATCGATGTCTTATTTCGAATAGCAGAAATGTTTATCAAAACGAGCAAACATTTGAAGTAGTTCAATCCTAATTCTACAGATATTCTTATAAAAACACTTGAATATTATTTCGATCTTACTTTTTATTTTCAACAATGTCTCCTTATATCTGAATTCTTACTTTGTTGTTTATTTTGTTCTTTATAGTATGAATTATAATTATTTATAATCAAATTACGTACGACCCAAACTGTCTGTATACAAAATACTTTATGTTTTCTGCCTAAAATCTACTTATTTCAAAGATGATAAAGAAAAAATAACTTTTCCATATTTAAAGTATCTCTTTGTATTATAATGAAATAGGGTATCCAATTAATGGTGTAAATTGTTCATAGATCAAATGTCAATGATTTAATGGGCATTATTTTAGAACAGACTTCTGTCATTGAGCATACGAAGAAAATCCGAATCACCAGGGAGTTGTTGTTTCTTTGACGATACGTTTTGAGCGTACTTAATATGCAGTAGACGTTTCCAGCTTCAAACACCTTCAACTTAATTGGCTCGTTTTGTTTTCAGGTACTGAACCGTTCCAACTTTCGTTTCTTCTAAATATTTTCTTTGAATTTTAATTATCATTACGCTAGCTCGGAGTGTTGCCTGTAATTTTTCAAGCTTAGACTCACCGAGCTGACACACTTAATCACTTTATTGAAATCATCCAATTTCCGGGTGGCGTTTTCGATTTAAATTGGCAATTACGTTAAAAGCAATTCGATCAGTTTTAAAATGTTTAAAGCGCGCGGGACACGTAAACGACAAATGGTTCAATACAATTTCTAGCGTTGGTGTAACGAGACGAGAAAACTCAATAGTTGAGTTGTGATTCGTGGACGATGACCGACGTAATGCAATCAGAGAACCTTTCAGTCGCGATAGATGGTATTCTTAGAGAAAACGAAGCTGTTATGTATTGAGGAAAAAAAGAGACGAGCGAAGGATTGGACGATCTCGAACGATGACCAAGTGGATGGACATGTGGCTTATCTCAACGAGCCGATTACGTCAGTTGACAAGCATCATCCAATTATGAAACTCATTTTTCATTCGTTTTCTACGTACATGTTCAACCCTTATCAATGATCAGGTTTTATCGTTATGTGCATCTTGGAAATAACACTCTTATAAATTTTAATCTAGGTAATGTTAAGTTTTTTTTAATGTGAATTTTATGCGCATACTAATTATATTTTATGGGTTGATTTATTAAAAATAATTAATTTAAGCTTTTCTAAATTTAGACAAGAACAAATTCAGCCAAAATGCTACACAGATTTAATACAAAAGTCTTCATGCATTTGAAATAGTTCGGATTTTGACAGAAACGCTGGAGGGTAAGACACTGAAGTTTAAACCATGAAGTTTGATAGTTTGATTTTTAAGAACACTGTGACCTTTACAAAGAAATTTTTTTTGGAATTTTCTTCCTAAGTGACTCAAAGAGAGGGTTAAATGTATTATTTGTTCATGTTTGTATCTCTACTATTGTGTATCCTTTTTTAACGCACGCTCCGATCTCGTTGTTTTTTGTCTTTGCTCGTTGCAAAATTGATTCGATTTTAACTTAAACATTGAACAACTTGTTGCTAAAATGCAGTTTCTTATACAAAATTTAGTTACTTTTTATAAGAAAATCAGTTGCAAGCAAGACAATTAGCCGTACAATTCAGCTATAAGAAAGTACTGTTTGAATAAAATGGTAACAATTACAAATGGTTACAATAATCAAATTAAGTACATTTCAACACTCTCTTTTATTATTGAATATATTTTTTAACCGAAAAGATTTACAAAGGTAAGCGAGAAATATTTTTTTTTTAAATTAAACTGTATGCCCAAAAATTGCTCCCTCAGAATCCGCAATTTTTCCAAGTGTATAGTTATTAATTGATTAATAATTAATTTTGCAGACTTAAAATTAAAATTGCTTAAGTACAAAAAAGTCACTTTTTTAGTTTTTTTTTTAATTTCTCCTTAAATGCTCTTTCCGGGTTCGCAATTGCTCCAGGTGTACAGTTAATAGTTAATTTATAATAACATTTTTTTTAAATATTCAGACTCAAGAATTAAAATTGCTATAAAATCCGAAATAATTTTTAATTTAGGTTTTTCTTTTCTAAAGCTCTATCTGGTCTTTTCATTACGCAAATATTTGATCAAATTTATGCAATATTTTTAATACATAATTATTTTTAACTATTTATACATGCATTGTTGTACTATGGTGTCATCAATTGCCGTTGGGTAGTATAAACATGAATAGTTTAAAAATTGAATTACTAATTAACTATACACCTGGAGCAATTGGGATCTGGAAAGAGCATTTAAGAAGCATTTTTTTTAAATTAAAAGCAATGATTATTTTCGATTATATAGTAATTTTAAATTTTTAATTTACAAATTTTTGAAAAATTAGTTATTAATTAACTAATTACTATACACCTTGAGTAATAGCGGATTCTGCGGGAGCATTTTTTTGTCATATAGTTAAAAATGTTTTACGCTAAGTTTTTTCCGGTTATTTTTAATATATTTTTGCTTTCAATTTTTAAATGTTTTTCCTAGGTAAATTACTTAAATATGTTTTTAACATAATAACCTACGTAGACGACGTCGCGGGCACAGCTAGTATTTTATGAAAATGTACATTAAATTATCAGCAATTGCATCAAAAGAATGTTGTCAATGTCATAAATTAAATTTACATTTAAAATATCTTTGTACTACAATGACTTTTATTAGTAATTTTTAATTACTATGTATAATAAACACCTAATGAGTAAAATTCTAATTTGATTTGGAAATATTTCAATTTGGTTTTTAAAGTATCCAATTTGAAGTATAAAACCTTTGCTATTTGTAGTAGATTAATTTTTTTCTAAAACCCTATCCAGTACCAAAAGATTATTTTAGTGTTATAATATAAACAGTGTTGACATTTAAATATTTCTGCAACAGGGACATCTTATTAAAATAGTTCTCTATGTTAGCATTGAGCTCATATTTTGCGTGCAGCTGTTTTGTACACTCGTCTAAGTACTAATTTCATAAAAGCCTTCGATTTTAACAGTAAATTCATTATTCATTTCAATAACAACAACAAACTTTTAAATTTTATCTAATGGAAAGCCGTCAATGTGTACGTTACCTAGATAAAATAAAGAAAGCTCTTTAGTCCAAACGTAAATAAAGCAAATTAGTTAATCTGTAGATTAGTATATGAACTGATTATAGCGTATGTAAAAGACAGGTTTCGTAGTAGAATGAAGGCAGACTGTGTAGAAAGTAGACAGGTAGATATTATTGTAACTTATTAATAAATAAAGCAATTTGAATCCTGTAGTGATTTACCAGTGAGACCTTCATTCTATGCGTCAGTAGTATTTTAAGTAGGTTAGATACATTTTCAGTACAGTCATCATAGAACTTAAGATGGTAAAACGACTAGAAGCCATAAAAAATTAACTTATAAATTAAAAATGTACCTATATCATGTGTAAATATTAATATATAAAGAAAAAGTTAAAATTAAATTGGCATGGTTTTATTTGTAGAGATAAATATGTTAATGACGTGGGACTACGTGCGGGTAGTTTGAGTGAACACGCACGTGTTAAAATATGCCCCATGGGGGGTGTTATACAAATCAATTTGAAATTGCATTAAATAGCTCATACAGCTCTCATAGTGTTGAAATACAAATCAGCATTTAATTTATCGTCAACTAAATTGTGGATCACGATTAAATTATTCATACCTCCTAACGGAGTGCGAGAGCTTGAACGCTTCGTTTTAATAATTTTAGCTTATTTTATTATTCGTGCATAAATCATTACAAACACTAAATAATTGATTTGTCTTTTGGCCGCGCCAATCGCATAATTTTGCACTAGCTCATTAATAATGCAATGCGAACAAACATTGCACTTTTGGGCCTTATTTGCCCAGAAATAAAATTAGTTAACAGTAACATTATTCATACTTGATAGAAATTAAATCTGAAAATATTTGCCGTTTGCTAATGTTGATTTTATAAAAGTCAAACATGGCGAAATAATATTCGAAAAGCGCAAGTTAATTTGTGTAAGTTGAACGTTTTTGAATCACAATGGAACGTGTCTTCTTTCAAAAACCTCATTTTCTCCGACTCTTGCTTGTGTTTGTCGTTTTTGACTTTATCTCATTATATAAAATAAAAAAAAAAAAAACGATAAACATTTCAAGATTAAATTCGAAATTCAAACATTTGCAAAAGGTTTTCCATGTGAAATTAAAAGGCATGGGAGTGTGAGAAGAGAGTCTCCTAAATGTCTACTTTAAAGGATATTTTGCGAGGCAAATCCTCACGTTAGCCGCGTTGACACGTCTTTTGTAATCAACATCGCACGAAAATATTTGCATTCGTTTCGCATTGCGATACAGCGGTACCAGAAAAGACTGAGCAACAACAAATCCTCGCATCCAAAATCGCAGTGTTTGTCCTTTTTGACAACCTCTCCAACTGATTTTCTGTTCGTTTCTCTTACCATTTAAATAACGGATATGAATTATATATTAAAAAACAAAATAAAAAGTTAAAATTTATCTTAAATTTTCATAGAATAATCGATCGAGAAACTTCTTCGTCAGATGTTAAGACATCTTTTATGTAATCAAGGCTCTAATTGCTTTTAATTAATCATTTCTTTGTTCTTTTTTTCCCTTCAGTCTACGAAGATGATGCACCGTGTCGCTTTATCTTCACCAGTTTTTAATGGCTATTATATTATGCCATCTAGGATATATTTTTATTCACTTTTATTAACGAGCTAATGCTCGTTAAAGCCATTTGTGTTTTTTGTATTCCTTATTATCTTTCTATTTTATTTAAATAAATGTCGGAAAAAAAAAGAAATTTGATTAAGACCTAATTATTAAAAACGCCGTTTTACATTTTAAGCAACGATGATTATGCAGTTTTTTTAATCGTTAATGTATTTGTAAAAGTGAAAATAAAAAGTATGAATTAAGCTTTAAAATATTTCTGTTCACATTTATTTTTGTTTCTTAAAAAATAAAACAAAATTTTTGCAACTAAGCATCTGATTTTAAAAAGTTTTTTAATTTTAAATAATATTTGACAAGATCACTTAGTGGCGTGGTGGACTAGATAGTGGCCTTATCTGCCAGTGGTCCTGGGTTCGAATCTCAATGAAGGTCTAAGATGTTTTTCGGGGTTTTCAGATTTGACGGTCGCTACCGGGACCGTTGTTATTTAAGGACCTTAAATAACACAAAAAAAGATATTTAACAGTGAGGTAAAGGGGGTTCAAACATAAAATCGAAAAGGTGCTGCCTCCCAAATTGGCTAGAGTCGTCGAAGCCTATCTAACCGACACACGATTTAAAGTAAGATTAAAGAATGCGGTGTCAACATCCCAACAAAGAAAATCTGGAGTACCACAAGGCAGCGTCCTTGGAGCGACCCTTTACTACATATACACGTCTACCACATATAAAAGTTTAGGGGTATTAGTTTAGGGATACTTTTTATTATTACCATCAGACACTTAATCAACAATAGCGGTGATCAGTAATAACTCCTGAAGATCAAACACATTCGCATATTAGCATTAGAAGTAAATATTCACTACTTGACTTGATTTTCAAGCTATTTGAATTAAAATCAAGTCTATCTCTAGTCAAATGCCAATATTTAAATATCAAGTCAAATCAAGCATTGAATTCGCAAATTAAATTTCATTTAAAAGTTCACCAAATAAAATCTGCAGTACCACAAGATAACATCCTCGGACCGACCCTTTATGCATACCTCATATGCATGTCAGATATGCCCGCTACAGACAACACTACAATGGCCATCTTTGCAGATGACACGGCTGTTCTCGCTTGTGACCACTGCCCACTGGTGGCCACCGAAAAACTCCAAACCACATTAAACACACTGCAAGAATGGTTCCACACATGAAAAATGAAAATCAATTATGCCAAGTTGGCCCGTGTGACTTTCACGACCATAAGAGATACTTGTCCTCCAGTAGTCATGAGCAAGAGACAAATTCCCCAGGCGATGGTGGTCAAGTATCTCGGAATTCATTAGAACCGACGACTCACATGGCGGAGGCATATATCCAGAAAGCGTCAACAACTTGGAATAAGGCTGAGAGAACTGTGGTGGCTGTTAAGCGAGGATCGCAACTGTCCCTGAGTTGTAAGCTAATTATCTATTAAGCCGTCCTAAAACCGTTCTGGACGTATGGAATCCAACTTTTGGGAACCGCTAGCAGCTCCAGTAGTCTACCTATGATGGGCTCCAGGGCATGAGGGGATAAATTCATAAAGTACTCCAAGAAGAGAACTCATGACATATTGTCCCTCGGCAAAAAGGACCCTAAAAGGGCGCTTTAAAAGGCTCCTAACAAACCTCTATACGGGTCACTGTACCCTGAATTACCATCTTTACAAGAGCGGTAAAGCCGATACCAACATATTTCGTCTCTGCTGGAAAGCGGTAGAAACGGTGGAACACATTTTGTGCTCATGTGAGGCAGCTTTCAAAAGAAGACTGCAGCATCTCGGAAAGACGGACATGACGCCTGGCGAGATAGCAACGGCAGTCCTTAGGCAGTTGCAGGCTTTCTTTAAAAGCCTGGAGCTCACCTAGTAAACACAGAGGATCACATCACAATAGACCTCCTTGGTCGCAGTGATAAAAGGAATATCTTGGGACATGCAAAGCGAAAAAAAAAGCAGCTTCAGTATTGACATCTTACAAAGGTTTTAGTCCAAGGGGTTACGACTAATTGTCGATGCCCCATGGTACATCACAAACAAGGATAGTATGGGTACCGTCAGGGAAGAGGCAGTCAGGTTCAGTTCTTAATGCAGCCTAAACATAGGTAGTAGTTCAGCTCGGCGCCTAAACATAGCCTAGCCACCTGGCTGTTGAACTCCTCGACAACAGTGAGGATTCCGCCAAACTGTAACGCGTGTCGTTTCTGGAGCTGCCTTACAGGTAGCAGTATAACAGCCACTCCTTCAAGGGTGACCTGACCTCGTCCATACGTTTACCAGATTCGCTTATTGTCTTGGGACTGATTGAGAAATAAATAATAAGGAAAAATTAATAATATTTGATTTAGTAAGTCTTTTTAATTATTGTAATTATAGAGATAAATAAAACTGAATTTATATTCAGCTTTTTGATTTATTTGTTCAAAATAATCCGCAACCAAAATGAAATTTTTAATATTCGCGATCTCTTAATTAAGCAAGCATGTTGAAAAGTAATACATCAAAATTAACAGCGCTGATGTTTTCAATTTGCATCGTAGCTCATTTCAAAATATATTTTCATTTTAAAATTAAAAATATTTCATTCTACGTCGTTTGAAATTGCCCTATTTTCAATGTGCAAAAATTTAATTGCGAAGTGTTTTTTGCATCGAGTTCATCTTTTAGAAAACAGTTTTTTTTTTCATTAAAAAATTGATTCTTTTCCCACCCGGTTATTATTCATGGAGCGATTAATTAGTTTCATGAATATTCAAGCACTGTTGAGTTTAAAAATTGCAATGTTAATTATTTTACATAAAATAGAAATAACATTGTCGAGCTGCTGAAATGTGGAGTTTTTATGTAAAGCTCGAGTGCTTTTCTTTAGCTATTATAAAAAAAATAGAATGTTTGAATTTTAAATAAATGTGAAGACTATTTAATGAATTGAAATTCATAACGATTGCTTGAGTAGTAAAACCCTTGACTTGGAAATCCTAAAAGCTTCATATATCAAAGTGGAAATGTTATGAAATATTCATATTTAATATAACGAAATGGATTTCTAAGTTATTATGTTTGGTTTAGGCGAACCATCAAAAAGTGTTTAATTATTCCTCTTATGCTCAAACACGAACAATTAACGTCGCGGTCATTTTATCAGTAAAGTAACGCCGTGGTGGTAGATGTGTTTTCACACACCAATTATTTTCTAGAGAAATAATTACCAATTTTATTTTAGGGTTATGAGCGCACAGGTTCACTCAGGCCGTTTGTGGTTTTGTAAAACCTAATTTATTCTTAAATATTGACCCTTATTTGGTAACATCAAAATCAATAAACATAAACTTGCCGGATTAGCGTGAATATTTGACTAGGAATTAGGTTTCACATAACTCGCGTCTTAATTTAACGGATTAAAGTCCTGTTAATGCTGTGGTTTAAATTCAAATTGGTTTTACAGGAAAAAAGCTTTTTTAATCTATCGATCAAAATATAACACTTATCTAAATTACGGATAATTCCAACTAACACTGAAAATTATTTTCGTGTAATATCAAAATTTAAGTTTTTAAACTGAATTTGTGAAAATTAAATAAAAATAATTCCGTTTCATTCATAACAAGTATTAAGAAAAGTAATTGAAAATCAAAGAAAGAATACACGATGAATAAAAAATAATAAAAGCGAAAAAATTTTTCTCGGTCTCGGTCGTTATTTATGTGAATTTCTAGTATTAAATTGAGAGGATATGAATTACGTTTGTTTGTGTGTGTGGTTTGTAGGTGGAAAAACCACTGAAATATAATATCTTCCATGCCGTTCTCTGTTTGATGGTAAATATTTTTGCGGAAAGAGGTCTCGGGTTAGCTGTCGACTGGTCCACATGGTGCACATGTCCCGATTCGGGATCCCGACGATGACTCCACCATCGCCATTATCCTGATTTAAGCATAGATTCTGACCTTTATGTTCCGGACGACACGAGAAAAGTTTTATGATCCGGGCAAACACATTGCGACTTTTCATATTGTCCGACCGCGCCATAATTTTATTATGTGATTATATTCAGCTTGTTTATGTGAATCTGGAAAATATAAAAAGTAACAAAAAAAAATAATCATAATAACTCGTATAGTAATCTGGTAAAAGCGAGTCGAGTCGAGTCGAAAATATGGGTGTGCTTTTTTTTTAGAAGTGCTTTACGGCCTTATATGGTCGCTGTGAGCTGAGTCCGGCTCGTAAGGATTATTATCTGAATGACAATGAATGAATTTAAAACACGGAAACGGTTTATTATGAAATTACAAAAGGTTCTTGTCACAACTGGAACTCAACTCGACTGAACTGAATCAAAAGCAAACACAATTTTAAACGCTCTAGAAATGTTCAAATGATAATTTTTCACTCAGTTAGTATAATATTTGAGGAAAATATTTGTCTTCAACACCATAGCAATTGAATAAAAAACAGGAAGAGCTTAAAGAGGAGCGTATATTTAAAAAAAAATGCAACTCACAACAGAAAATCTAAAAATTAATAATATTGACAAACCATTTTGTTTTTCTTTTACCATTATGAAAATTTAATAGGAGAACCTTAATAGTGCATATATATAAACGTTTTTTTAAAGGTTTCTTTTTCATTTTTAATACGTTTATTGAATTAAAATTTCATTATAGACGGTCGAAAAAAAATTTGGTTGGTACATTAAAAACATTAAGCAATTTTACGTAACACGTTATATCCATTGCATTATAATAAGAAAAACAAATGTGACATAGACCAACACAAATGCATGAATGATTAAGTGATAATATAGATATATTGCAAGAAATAACATCTAGTGATCAAAAGGGAAACGGCATTAAAATTAATTATTTAAAAACATTTTATAAATTTAGAATTGTAAACCTGAAAAAAAAACAATGATTTGTTACATATTCTATAATATGTATATACCATTGAAAAAAAAAATTTTTTGACCCGAAAACCATTTTGTCTAAAAATAATCTCAAAAATTCAATAGTAAGTAATAATCAATTTATACAAATCATAAATAATTTTTGTAAGCATTCACAGTACCTCTCACCTTATCGCTTTTTATAAATTAAGGGTCCCTTTAAAAGAAATCGCTTTCAGTCAATTGCTGCTTTGAACGTAATTTATTTATCAAAACTTCTTTTTTTGTTTTGTTTATTTTGACCCTCATCAACATTAGCTGTCCTTAGCAACCATGCATTGGGGGTCCTTTTGGTGGAGTCTTGGAGTTGAAATTCCTTAGGGTATTTTTAATTTTTTCTAGGCGGTGTTGACCGATGAGGGTGAGTTTGTACTCAAGAGGGTTATAAAAAATGAACCGGTTGTCCTTCTCGTTTCAATTGAAGGCATTCGCTTATAGCATGATTGACGGTCAGTTCCTTCTTGCATTTGTCGCACTATCTTGGGCTTGAGCTTGAACCTTTTAAAATGTGCTGATGGGAGAAAGCTCACCTTGAATCAAATCTTAGATTAGCGGTCGGGGAACCGGGGTAAATTACCCCAAATGGGGTAAAAATGAAATTTTTGGGGGTAACAAGAACATTTTTTCTATTTTGTTTTATTATAAACGTGTTACTATTTTTACAATGTTCTTAAGTCAAATTTCTAATTAATTATCAAAATTTCTGTAATGAAAATATCTAAAACCGAATGTAAATCGCGAGTACGAATCATTTTCCTATGAGTTCTGTCACCATCAGTAGTCATGTAAGTCTTTAAATATTATTATTTGATTTATTATAATCTATTGAGTATCGCTTTGGTTCTAATTTTGTATGTTCATCCATTTATTTAAATTCTTCATATCTTTGATTTCTTTAACCGAATAAATGTATGAAATTGTTAAGCATATCTCAGTCTTATTTATTCAAACAAAACCAATCGTATGGAAAATTATCTCGTGGAAGATATACCCTACCCCAAACGGGGAAATATAAAAAGTCCGGACATAACTTTTCTTTTTATTTAGAAAATAGAGAAAAATCCCGGACGTTACAGATGGCATTCTTTAAACTTAAATCAAAAAGCCCCATTTTTGAAGTTCTTGTGTCAAACATGACCATGTCTTCAAAACCTGAAGGGGTAAGTTTTCAGTTAATTTTTGTTTAGTCTTTTCCAATATTTTTTTTCGCTTTCCGAATTTGTGATCTGTTCCTGGACATTAAGCAAATATAACAAAATTACGGTGGGAAAACCGCACTTCCTAAAATATGTAGGTACCTGAAGGTGTTAATGGTATTCTGAAAGGTAACTCCAGAAATAAGACGTGATTCAGTCTTTGATGGTGGCTGGAATTATCCAAGAGTATCCAGTATTGACAGTCATATAGTTGAGATGTCCGTTTTTCAATATGACAATTTTGTTTTACTTATCCATTACATATTAACTATATTCATACACTTTTTTTATTTTCCATGTTAATTAATTCAATAAATGTGTAATTTACATTTACATTGATTGCTTCCTTTTTAAAATGAGTGGGTAATATCGAGTTACGTAAAAATATTTTGGGGTAATGGTTAAAAAAATTCCTCGACCACTGTCTTAGATGCTCAATTCTTTTTTATATATGTACGCGATGTGGTTGGCTGTGTATTCCCATTTGTCTCTCGAGCTGAGCATCACAAATACAATGTTGAATTAATTTAACTAGGTGCCCATCTTTTTTCAGCTATTACCATCAAGAATGGTTTTGGACATTATTGAAAATGAATTGTGCTTAATATTTTGATTTTTGAATTTAATTATTGTTTAATTTGACATATCAATATGAATTGGCTCGGGTTTACCTTGATTTAGGGCCTTTAGGTCAAATAGCTTGAAATTGAAGGTAAATAGCTTTTAAATCAAATCAACTCGTTAATATCTATTAACATAGTCGATTTAATAAGATTTTACTCCAGTTTGAGTATTCATATCCCAGTTATAAGCAATTGAATAGTTCGATGCAATAATAGCATACTGCTTTGTATTTTTGAAAAAAAAAAACGCTAACAATTTGAATATAATAACATATAAAAGAATAATTTAAAGAAATTTTTGTTGTTTGAGTTATATACACTTTCAAACCTAAGTGAGTGAAAACTGAATAAACGCAAAAACTCTTTTGTAAGAGAGTAATTACCAGGTTCTATCATATAACCTCTATAAGACCCTATTGGTAATAAACAGAAGCCTCTGAAAGTTGTTTTCACTCGTCAACCTTTATAACTGAGACATCTTCTTGACTGTGCCTCTATAAAAAACAGCCTAGTGCATTTTATACATGCTATTTGTAACTACTCGTAATATATGTTAAATTTCGTGAAACTGTTAGATACATTATTTTAGTTTTCTCGGATTTTGAGAAACAAATTAACATTGCAATTGTATTGTAGTCTTTTCAAATGAATGAAATATGCGTTTGTGTCGGCTTATTTATCGAAACTTACGTCAATTGAAGAATCAATGACGATTTCGGATACAGGAGTAGAAAAATTAAAAAAACCCAGAAAGCTTTAAATAAAAACTATAGAGATTCGAGAAGAGGCTTTTGAATGCTTACCGCTATTTTATTTTGTAGCATTTATTTTTTTAAATTAGCGTAATCGAACTTTATCTCTATAAGTTTGAATTTTGAATAGTTGAGAATCCTCTGTAAACAAAAAAGAGAAATTTTTTAATTAAATCATTTTTTTAGAGGATTTAGGCCAAAATTCAAAAGTTATTAAATTCGAAAAATGACAAACAATTAATTTTAACTTAAATTATTTGATATTTTAATTAGATTTATTTTATGAGCGTACCAAATTGATAGAGTTCGATATTAAATTAATTGTGTGTAGCTATGTCTTTCGTTTCATTGAATTTAAGAAGTTTGAAATTAACATTTTACTTCTTTGACAATTATAAGCTTTCTGAACATAAAATTGAAGCTTTTATAAAATTAAGTGTTGATGATTTTCCCTGTTGACTCTTCCTCATTTTCTTTTCGAACTAATTATAACCTCATTAATTTCATAGCGAATTTACGTTAATGAAATTCTTAATAAACGTAAAGATGACTTAAATAATTGAATGTTTAGTTAAATAAGGTACAATACCCACGCTTATATTGGTATGAGCTGAATATATAGTAGGTATTTGAGAACAGTATATTGCTATATCAATTTATCCTAAAGAAAATTTTACATCACTTTCTATTTATAAACTCAGTTTCAAACTCATTTATTTTGATTAGTCTTTTCCATGGTAGCGAGTCCAGTCCTGAAATTATAATGATGACGGTGGAATTGTTCCACATTTTCTTTATTGCAAAGAGACAAATGAAAAGAAAAATTTTATTATTTATCATTTTTTACAACGCAGCGAATTGAGGAAAAAGATCTTATTTTTTGATTTAATATGTTGTATTGTTTTCAGTAAAAAAATGAGGGAAACATTTTTATTTTATACAAAAGCGGGTATTGTTACTTTAAACATCCTCAATTTTTATATGACTGATAATATCTTTTATTGTTGACGAACAGGGTACTGGGGTGTTGAGTTCAATTGCCCTTTGAAAATGGACTTCTGAATAGAGTCACTTACGACAATCAGATTCAATCGTAATCGTTTCTCATTCTCTGTTGAAAAACGGGAAAAGAAGACGAAAAAAAATGTTAAAGTATAAAAGCAAAGAACCAATAGAAAAAGGGATTACATTTATTTAAATCGTTATTGTATTGTTTATTCTTATTTCGTAATGATGTCGACTGGCTGGAGTATAAAGCGCTGGCTGGCCTGAACGAATTATATAAAGGAAGACGCTTAAAACGATTATAGAGTCGCATCTCCGTTTAAATTTCGAACTGATCGAATCAAAAAAGTTAAAAAGAAGTAATCGTTTTTGGTACTTCGTTTAACCGAATGTTATTTTCCTTGAAATAACACTATTTTGTCGCGCTAAGCGTTTTATATAGTTCCATTTCTCTCTTTCGCCGGGAAAACTGAAAAAGGAAAATGTGAACAGCGTACTAAACTAACACCAGAGTTGGAGACAATGAACGTTTGAAACTAAAAAAAAATACAGTTCAACTAACCAACTATAATTACCCTGGAAAAAACTTCTCGTTTAATTCGTTTTTAACAAACCTCAAATGATTATAAAATCATTTTTTTAAAAGCAACTAAGTACGTTGTAATATTGAGATGCAATATTAAGCAATATAAAACTCATAGATTTTTTTTTGTTATATCTCCTTTTAGATTTAAGTTAAATTTCTCTGTCTCAACTTTTTCAATCAAACAATCAATCTTAATGCTTTCAACGATTAATTTCAATTACGCTTCTAATTGAAAAAAATGTTCTGTTCATGGTGATTTAAAAATGCTGAACCTTACAAAGAAACATTAACTATTGCAAACTTATATTAGTTATATGCTTACTATTGAAATATTCATTCAGCGGAAAATAAAATTGAATTTGAATAGAAATGTAACACTAAGTCTCTACTTACACAAGAAGAACTCTACACACAAAAAAAATGACTGAAGCTTTTTTTATCAATTCACGATTATAATAAAAAAAATGAAACCAATTATTTATTTAGATTTTACTTCTTAGCAAGCTTTTTAAAGTTTTTCAATTCTTATGATAGTTTTGTAGTTATAAAATAGTGGGTGCGTGAACTTATGTACGCGCGTGAGAAATTATACTTCTGTAGCATCATCAAAAATATTTTTTTATTAATTGCATACAAATAATTTATTAAAATATAATTAAGAGAAAAATTTAAATTTATATCAGTTAATAATGCATACGGATAGTTAACCTCAATTATATTGAAGCACTTGAAAAAATATAAAAGCACAATTTTTACACCCATACTTGCGAATAGTAAATAATATTAATCCAAATATTCAATTTAAATCACTATTGAATATAATTTATTCGTGGAACGGACATTTTTACGAGAGGTGCGGTTCTTTTGAATTTTAGTACGGCGAATTGAACAGAGATGGCGGGGCAATGTCCAAAATACATTTAAACATTACGGACTTGCGCTGTGATGATAACATAGACCGATACCAACGCTTCTAAGAACAACGCGCCGTACTAATAGCCTAAAAGTAATCTGACGTTAAACACGTTTTTTCCGAGTCACCGTTTGTGTAGTAAATTTGTATTTTTATGACTATTTAATGGCTAAAATACTGTGAAAACCTTTGTTTACAATGAAAATAAAATCCAAAGAAAGCAGCAAGACATTCATAAAATTTGTCAGGATCATTTTTCTGGTTAACAATTCACGCATGCCATGAAAACAGAGCCCCATAGAAATTGCAAAATAAAGTACGTACCTACTTTTCAAAGTAAATGTCTTAATCTTATTCATGCCTTGTCTTACTAAATTATTATTCTAAGATGGTTGAATAATTTAAGAATCCCAGATTTCGTTATAACCAAGAACATACATGGAATGCAGACGTCATTTTCATCGCTAAACTACAAATAGTATGATAACAGCTACTGAAAAATTCGAGAAAAGTAATAACTTATTTATTAATAATATGTGTCATTTGTATATATACATATTTTCTAAATAAAATATTCAAAATATATTTAAAGAATTAATTATTTTTAAATTAAATATCAAAATAAATAAATAAAACAAAAATTCAATTTACGCGCGCCTAGTTAAAAAAACCCGAGCGGTTTTGCGGCCAACTTTATTCTGTTAATTTTGTGTCACCCTGATGCGCGCGGAGTTTAAAATTTCACTCTCATAATTTTTTTATAACGCGCCTAAGGAAGTATAACTTCAAAAGTAAAATATTTGAGTTTTATTGTGCTTGCTTGAAAGTTACAAAGATTTTATATAAGTTGAATAAAAGATTGATTCACTTACTGTCGTGTAGAATTCCTTTTAAATTTATGATTAATAAAAATAAATCGAAGCTAATAATATAGTGAAATAGAATTTAAGATGAGAGAAAAGTGAATGAACACGTTACAAGTTTAATCAAGGTAGAATCGAAGGGACGAGGCTGTTATGAAATATCTGCTATAACAAAATCTTCCATCATCATATTTATGTTCCAATCCGAGTTTCAATCGCAAACCCAAACCAGTGTCATACGTAGACGGAGAATTGAAGAGCTTCCTTGTCTTTTGAATCCAATCTCATCATTACCGTCTTCATATTATGGTTTTGTATTATATTATCTCGAGTCAATCGCGATGAAAACTTGTTCATGTGGTCGACAACGCCCACATTTGCTTTTTACCGCATTCACTATGGCGCTTTTATCGATTATCAACTTATCGAATACGGGAAATAAAACTCGGAATGATAAACCATTAAACGACCGGCTAAGAATTTCCACCATTAAGTCATTTTCTAAACGAGACCGTAATCTTTTCGCTTCCTTCAACGCCTCTCAATTAAAATCAAACGACTTGGGAAAAAAATATGCGAGTTGATTTTTATTAGGTCACTAGCAATATTCTACAGATTCATTCTCATTAAATAATAATACCTATTCTTATGTATTTTCTTGATTAGAATGATCAAAATTAATAATTAAAGACAGAGATTATTTTCCAAACTTTAAAAAAATTAACTTAATATTAGGAACTTTGTAAACAGCTTACGCCACCATGAAAGTACATAAAATAAGACATTTAAGCTTTGTTGTTTAAATTAAAGGTCGCTACTATATTTGATGACCCCAGTCTGATTTAGTTACTAAATATGTTACGCATAAACAACAATGGAGTAAGAATGAAACAATAAGAATTTTTTTCTAAATTTTAGAGATGAATATTTAATGTTTAAATGATCTTAACGAGGATAACAAAAAAGATATTTATCTTTTTATAAGGTCGTAAATCTAATCAGTTTTAAAGAGATTAGAACATTCAAAGAATAAGCCTTTCAGTGTTATACTGTTATAGAATAATGTTGTAATGTAATCAACAATATTTTTTGTTACGTTTGTACTCGAAGTGATTCAATCAGAGTAAAAAGCTTTCATTGATAATGTAATATGTAAGGTGTTGAAATGATTGATAAACCGATTCCAGTCATTTCTCGTTCCATTTAATTTAGCGTTGTGTTGTCGATCAGGATGAGTCAAAGACAAACAAAAGCGACGCCAAATGACCTCACGATCTATTGTCGAGGTGTGGTTGTTCTCGATGGACGAACTTAAAATCAAATTCACCGTTCCTTTTTATAAGATTGAACTTTGCACGTCCGACACACCCTTCATCGAGTCGACATCCCACCAAACTTTCCCATAAAGCTCTCTATATATATTAGCACATTTTCTCGACGACAAAATATGCCTTGACTCGAATACGGGGTGGAGCGATTTGCACTGCACATAGTTTGATGAAAAATGAATTGCTTCTTCTTCAATACATATTTTGTACGTTTTCTTGTTTCTCTGCTTCGCAGATTTGATTGAAGTGAGTTGAACGGAACTTCTTTCTCGGTGAAGGTCCTTTGGCCTTATTGACAGTTTACAAAGTCTTCATCTTGGAAGCCGATTTTTCTTTCCATTTAACAAGCAACATTCACATACTTGTCACATCATCCAATATCGTTTAGTAGAAATATAGTTTTACATAATAAATTTCATAACCATTTCAAAATCAGATAGAAAATTAGATATTTGCTAGGAAAAAGTTTTATCGTAGAATTCAAAAAAGTATTACATTATAATTTTTTTTAGTAAAGTATTTTGATGCAACAATTTCGAGATTTTAATTTTAATATACTGGATGGCTGTATTGTATCTCATTTTTTCGATCTATCATGTTATAATACTTTTCGTTGGTTCCTGGAGGAAACCACAAATGTCTCAATTTATTGTTTCGAGCAAATTCTATTTGAAATTTCTTTTAATTTGCAAAAATGAAGTTCATACCAAATTACATCAATGGCCATCTTTATCACTGATGTTGTTTAGTAATATTACTAATGAAATGTTTATATATAGTATTCATTAATCTAAACCACTGCTGTCTTAAGTTCGAAAAAATGTCCATTTGAATTTGAATTTTTTGCAATAATATTCACAAAATTATCGCGAAGCTTTTATGGAATGAAATGAAATATTTTTAATGTTATTATTTAACAATGGCACGAAATCGATTATAAACTAAGCTTTTGATTTTTGATTGCAGAAATAATTGTAAGTTAATTGAATGTTATTGTATTTCAACTAAGTGCTTTAAAAATAAGGTTAACTTAATTGTCTTCATTTAATGGTTATAAACTCTACTCTAGAATTGTTGTTTTTATTTGTTTTGAAGTTTTCAATAAATAATAAGGCCCAGAAGAATTAAACGACGCTAATTGAAATGGAAACAAGGCAAAAAATAAAAACAGTAGTTACTGGAAGGTTTATGAATTAAAAGATTACCTTTGGGCTTTGACCAGAGTTTCTAAAACATTTAAGACAATGTTTTATATTTGTTAACTTTGGAGAGCTAATGTTTTTTATTCTTACTATAATCACAAAATTTAAAAAAATTAATATTAAATATTTTGAACAAGTTTATTTTTATGACACGATAAAACAACATTGATTTATTAATCAGAACAAATTTTCATCTAAGCACAAACATAATTTAACAAGTTCTTTTACTAAATTACTAATAAATAGGCACTTAGATACAGTCTGTCACGTAAGAGTGATGTAGTGATTATTCGCACTCGGAAAGTCGTAGATATTAAATTTTTGTCCTACATAGGAGCTGTGGCCATTTTGAAAGTGGCATTAGTAAGATGTCTAGTCTCTTCTAACATCAATAATTTTCTGACACCTCCAAGTTATACTTTTGGCAAAAAATTCCGCGTATGCCTTTGGTAAGGACTTTCAATTTTTTTTTAATATTTTGGGAAAGCTGAGCTTGATTATTGAATAAGTTCTTATGAAGCTTCAGTTTGATTAGAGCTGAAACATGCGCGATGGGATTTGCATCTGGTGACTGACAAGGTCAATCCAAAGTGACGACATTTTTCTGCTCTTTCCACAATTTGTACATTTTACTCCGATATTTTGGATCGTTGTCCTCTCGGAGTATTCAATCTTTATTTTTTCTATACTACCATATCATTTAGAAGATGTTAACAAAACTTTTTTGAGAATTTCCTTCATTTTCTTGGCGTTTAAGTTACTGGTGAAGATATACAAAGTTCCGAAACCTTTTTCTGAAAAGCACCCCCAAACGAAAACTTTGACAGGGTGTTTAAGAGTTCGTTGGAGCAATCTGCTTGAAGTATTTTTCCAGATATGTTTGATGTTCAGAAATGTCCAGAATAATGCTTCGTAGGTAAAAATTGCATTGCTTTAATCGCTATCCAAGTTCTCTTGAGCCTACACGAAGCGTTTCGCGACATGCTTTTCGCTCAACTATGGCTCCAGCTATTAGCTCCGAAATTCAACGTTATTGTCGCGTGTAGTGACTCTAAATGGAATTCGAACATGCAGTGATACCTTTCGCAGCTGCCCTGGCAAAACTACGTTATATACCTTAAGCAATTCAACTTGTACGGCTAGTACTGGACAATGTAATTGTATATATTATATCTAAATAAATGTGGGTTACCATTCCTACCTTTTATTCTGGTGGCTCCGACTTGCAGCACGCAAGCAGCAATGAGGAACGGCCATTCTTCCTAAACCTGCAAGTTTTGCCTCATATTTTGGACGCCACACAGTCACCACATACATCGGACCCCTTTACGAAGGACTCAACTATGGAGTAGCGGTATCCTAGGCTTCGGTTGTACTACTCCATACCCGTCCACGTCGTCATCGAACTCGAGCCCAGCAGCTCGTTCCCAGCGGCCCCGGCACCACAATGGCTCCAATCACAGCAGCCCAGAGTCTCACAGCCCAACGACGACAATAATCGTGACCAAGTCACTAGGAGGGGAGTGATGTGGCGACTGGAAATGAAATTCTAACATGCAGTGATACTTCTCGCAACTGCCTTGGTGAAACAACGTATATACCTTAAGAAACTCAACTTGTATGAGGCCAGTGTTGGCCACTGTATTGTATATATTACGAACTGCCGTGATATTTTCATGTGCTTTGCGGAAATTGAATGTTACATTTTTGATCGTTGGGGGTGAAAACACAAAAATACAGTCTCGACGCGTTTTACGTATAAATTAATTATTATCTTTGACCAGCTAAAATCAAACTATGCTTCTTTGTATTCACCGAAAACGGCAACAGCACCCTTTACATTAGGAAAAAAGTAATGACAACAACCTACCGGATTGTTGTGGATAATCTTCGCCGTGAGAAGTAAATTAAAGTGGGAGTATTTTTGTTGGACCATTTACATATACACAAAATACGTAGGTATAACATTAATGGAATTTACCCAAGCAGTACTCATTAGTTATTTAAAGAAAACACTATTCTATAGCGTTAGTGAATTGGGATTTACTTTTTGTTATTTCAAAAAATTTAAAAGAAAGGAAATGTGTCTTTTTTGGTTGAAAATATTAGTTTTGAAAATATTTTGTTACCATAAAGATCAATTTCAAAGAAAGCATAAAAGTTTTTGTGACAAAACCTTATACAGTTATTCATTATTGTTTGAGTACAGAGGAGGTTTCGTTTTACTTGAAAAATAACTTACCAAAACTTGGTTTGTTATTAGAAAGAGCTGTTCAGTTGTTGGAAAATTACAGCTTCATTATACGAGAGAAGGCGTAAAGATAATAACAGGGAGGCAATATGATTCTCGTTCCCGTCTCTTGCTTTATTAATAGGGTGAGTTTAATGTGTCGAAAGTGTGTCAACAAAAACTATTTATCGGCCTAAGCGACGCATTAAGTTTGTTGCTGTGGTTTAGTTCAGAGATTTGAAGCAGAAGGGTCCAGCTTAAGACGCCCATTGGATAGAACACTTAAAATTCCTAAGCAACGCATCTGATCATCTGAGAGTTTTGATATTGTTCGATGAGAAAATAAACAATAGGGGCTTTGAATGGGGCAATCCCCAAAAGAGAAATCCTTGCGCTAGCCTCAACAACAACATGAACGCTTTACCGTTTTCTGTTTGAAATTAGCAATAAGTTATTGTGAACTCAACTATGTTATATATATTTTAGTATGTTTCTCGATTCGTAAAATGCAATCAAGTTTTTCAGAGTCATTGATGTTGCTGCTGCCTCTGGGAATTTCCATCGAACGATTTTCATAGCAGCATATTAGAATTACAAATTTTATTTCAAGACAAACTGTAGTGAAACTGTCTGTTTCCCTCACTATTTTCTTTTTCAAATATCGCGTATGTTATTGCGGCATAAAAGACATAAATGCAATCGTATTCGTTATCTGCTCGACTGATTCCATCTTTTACGATTCGATTTTATTCATAACTGCAACAACAGCTTAAATTAGACGTATCATAAACGTACTAAATGGAAATGCTACCGAGCATAACTTTCTCTTAAAGCTAATAAAAAAATATTATAAAACATAATAAAAAAATTGTTCTTAAAATTTGAATTAAATTTAAATTTATAAAAATAAATTGTTTTATTCTTAACAAAAATCTTTTTTATATGTTTTTGTATTAATTTAGTTTGAAAAACTTCGAAATTTCTAAGTAATTGACTGGCATTTATTACATAATAATGTTAAGGTTCTAATCTTTCAAGAACACTTAATAGATAATTGAACTTTTCGGAAACATCGCCTACATTCCTATCTTGATTATATTTGACAAAGAAATTGTTTTATCGTGACGATGTTCGATTGAAGATTACGGAGGGACGTTGAGGGTGACTGGTTCAATGGTGTGTTGAGGTTTACTTTTGTGGTGACCGAGTTGTTGTGATTGATCCCAATGGACATTGAGACAAATATAGTTTCTTTAACACAAAAATAGAACGTAAGAAAGCGGGATAATTTTGTGGAAGTCACGCAAGAAATATGCTATGTTAATGTATTTAAATATTCAATTACAACAATACACTTTGAAATCACAGCTTATAGGTTTGATGCGACGATGATTTTTTTTTTTTTTGGTTTAACATGCAATAAAATATTTTCGTAGATCGCACGCCTGCCATAAAACATGTTATCATGCAATCACGAGCGGGAAACGTTCCTTTTAATATCCGTACCAATTTTATATCAGCTCCAAACGTGCAATAACATAACATTACAACCCGGCACACATATGTGTGTTGAAATTGTCTTTATAATCAAAACAAAAAGTCTAAAATTTTTCATACGTTAAGTTCAAGTAAATAACATAAATTTACTGCCGTTTAAAATAACCGTTTCATACAACGATTATCTTTGCAAAAACCTTGAAAATGTCAGAACAATAAGCGAAGAGTTAAGTAAAAAATATAACGACAAAAGAAAATATCTTTCTGAATAAAGTGAGATTTATACATGTATTTGGTATAAAGAAACTTACTTATGAAAAACAATATCATAGGTTTTTTAAAATATGACCTTTGTAATTATTTTATATTGATTATAATGCAAAGTGAAAAGAAAATATATTTATAAGACTATTTCAAAGTAAATTAAAACGAACAAAAACTAAGTATGACCTCTTCAAGCTCATAATTTTCTCCAATTTATGATCAGCTTAAAAAAAAACTTTCGAAAAAATGTCCTTTTATTATTTCAAGTTGATATAAATTAAATAAAAGTCAACTTGACTGCCTCATCTCGAGAAGTTTAATTTTTTTATAAGAATGTTGTAAATAAATTCAATTACTTTGCAAAATTACATTTAAAGAAAATATATTTGCCAATTCCATAGTTTCAATTGTATATTAACATTATATAGAAAAATATATAAAAAAAAAAGTTTAATTCTTCGAGTTTCTGAAGGGCCGTTGAGAATTGATTCTTTTTGTTTGAGATTCTTTTTTAGCAGGGCTTGCCATAACTTTATAATCACACGAATTATTTTTTGAAATCTACGACTTAAGAATTGATTTTATAGATAGAGCTACATATAAATTTGTTTTCCGATTTATTATAAATTGATTTCTGTATACAAAATAAATAAATACAATTATTAATCTGTTGATTAACGGGTTTAATGCAGGAAAAAAATGCATGTTGAAAGAAGCCAACCATTGTGGTATGGTGCATAGTCCTATACACTTTATAAAAAAATCACGGAGTCATCGTCGTTTAAGCTGACGTGGAGGATTGCTTCAATACTAAATGGAAGCGATTGGGCTTCAAGGATTGGGGAAAAAGGATAATTTTGTGTGGAATATTAGGAAGCGATCTTGCACTAGAGTTGATACAAATGGAATATTAAGGTCTTTGTGGATAGTAAGATTATTTACGTAATATGTCGCATTATGTATGATGCAACAAAGTGCTTTTGATTGATATGATTGTATTACTTATCTGTGTATTGGAGGATTTAGCAGAACCCCACAGTTCTACTCCGTAAACCCAAGTCGGTCTTAGTATTGCTTTGTGAATTATTAGTTTGTTATGAATGTCTAATAGAAATGTTCATATGCCATTGTCTACGTTGAAGTTCGTATCACCTGTTTAATTCATATATCTTTTTAGTTTTATGAATGGGTACTAAGTGAGGTGAGCTTCAAGATTAAGACCCACGTAACAAACTGTAGAAGAAGTTATATTTACGAAATGGTCAATAAACACGGAGGGACAAGTCAGTCGTTTCTTTGTTAATGTCGTGATTGTAGATTTGTCTTCATTTATTTTTATTTTCTACTTCTCACACAACTTGGGAATAAGATCAAGGTGGTGCTGCAGTGTGGTTAAGGCTTTTGCGTGGTCTGGGTCGGTAGATAGGATTGTCGTATCATCGGCTGAGGTGGTAATTTTGGTTGATGGATGAGTTGGAATATCTACGGTATCGACGTTATAAAAAATTAGACGTTATATACCGTCAGAAACTCCTGCAAAGATTGATGTTGGGTTAGAGAGTTCAGTGCCACACCTGACACAGGATCAGCGTTCGGTGAGAAAAGATTTTTGGATTAGGAATATTAAGTAGGAACAAATTTTTGAGATTTAAAAGGAACCTCAGTCCCACACATGAAATGGCTATGTGGCATTCAAGAAGGAGCGTTGGAAACAGAATCAACAACTTGAAGCGCTTGTTAAACTGTAGAGTGAAAAAGGTGAAACCTAAATTGATTTTTGACCCAAATTTAAATTAAATTTTTTTGTTTCCATGATGCTTCTCTCCTAAAGAGGAAACGCTCAAAAAATTTGGTTAGAATTGGAATATTTCCATTTTATGAGATAGTATGTGGTGTGAAAAATGGATTTGTAAATGTAGGTAAGAAAAATTGTTACCTTTCGAGAAAGAAGACAAAAAATAGTTGTCGTTATGAGAGCATGTCTAGAAGATTTCTTGGGTTAGTTGTAATCGATGAGGAATTTGACTTTAGAAGGGGCCAACGAAGCTTTCAGGTGTTTCAAGAGGAAAAAGTGGCTGAATATTATGTTATTATATTTTGCTCGTTATTAGGATCTCTTATGATCAGCTGTGGGAGAAAGAACTTTTCTATATGTATGGGAAAACACAACTGTTTTTTCAATCACTTATGGCCCAAAAAACCGTCCAACCCCTTGAATTGGTGAAAGTTTTAAATGATGTCTTAAATTTTTTTGGTTGCGTTTTATAAGGACTTGTAAAAAAAAGTAAATAAAAATTTTATGTAATTTGAATATTGAGGGGTTTGTATTTTTTTAGTTGAGGACGTAGGGGTATTATTGGTTATATAGAGAATTGTTTTGTGGAAACCGAACAGTTATACAAAAAATAAATATTTGTACTTTTATAATAAAATTTGGACCACTTATTGGCGCAGTGGAATTTCATACGTCAAGTGGTTTGGGTTCGATCCCCGTTAAATCCTAGACTTAAGATCCTCCACCTAAAAATAAAATTGACCAAGAGAAATTTTCTGTTGTTAGACAGTCGTGATATGACGTTAGATGTTAAAGCGACTTAAAACTTTTTTTATTATTTTTTGTGGTCGAGTACATGAAAATAATTTTGAACAATTTTAATGTTTCAAAAAAATAAAATTTCGATATCCATTTTTAATTATTTGATTAACTAAAATCATTCAAAAAATTAATTTTCATTATAAACACGTGGTGGATGAATATCTCTAAGGACTGATTTGAAGTTACTTAGCTCTTGTTTTCACGACTCCTGTTAATTTTTATGAACCGAATTTTATACGTGATTTAATCAAAAAGCAGTTTAAAAAGTAGATAGGTGCTTTTTTGATTTAAAACGTAATTGAATTACTATTAAATTTTTGCATTTATAGTACTGAAACATCTACTCTATTTAATTGCTCTATCTATAAACATTAAACAATCGATAACATTTTTTGATGTTTATGACTTATCAATTAGTACTTATAAATTTTAAACATCAATTTGTTTAGTAATAAATATTGTTATTTGGTAAAAATAACCCAAAATTTGTGGTTTAAACAGAAAATAATTACTGCGATTAAATTTTAAAATAAATGAATATGAAGTGCATATGAAATACGAACATTATTTTTAAAAATCTAAATGATTCGTTTAAAATTTATTCATACAATATTTTTAAAAAATATATGAAATGAGTTCAACATTCTAACTAATTTCACATGTAAATCATTTGATTTGAGTTTCCTGCAATCAGTGATTCAATACGGCAAATTTTCACAAAATACTCCTTAATCAAAGACATTTAAATTCGATTCTAGATTGCACCAACAAAGAAAAATTGCCAAGTAACATGAAACCTTAAAATTATGATATAAATTATTGAATATGGAAAAGAAAAAAAAATACAAAGAAAAATCGTTTTCAATTTCTATTCGTGTGTCCCTCGAGAACAAGAATAAATATTCAAATGTGCCGTTTTCATAAATTTCCTGTTTAATATTTAATTTTAAACTGTTAAAATATATGGGTGATAATGAAAGAAAGTTGAATGGGAAGGGAAAGGTATGACGAAATTTATTATGCAAGAAATTATAAACAGATGAAAAAGGTGTTTGTTTTAGTGTGCAAAGATGTCATCTTTTATGAATTGAAGATTTATCTAAGCACTAAGTGCATGTTTTCTATCGTATTCGTATTTAGCTATCTTATTTACATCTTGTTGTAATATATATGATATACTTTGGTAATTTATAACACTCAAGAATAGCTTACTTATTAAAAAAAGACATATTGAAATTAATGTGGCGTTAATAAATTTCCTTGAAAAACCAATAGGGAAAACCCATCATTTCTATATGGTGTTGTGGTGGGTTGTTTGGTGAAGATGAGATAGTGTGATATAAATGTGAACCAACGAGAGATAATGTAGAATATAAAAGGGGTTTGCTATAGACAAAAGAACAGAGAAATTGTTTTGTAGAGTGTAGTGAAGCTTTGCGTATTACAGACAAGTTTTGAACATTGACGCTACCCCGAGTTGAGCCGCCGCTTTTGACTACATTTTACATACGTCGAGCATCAAGTGCATTGTACATGTGCATCTATGCATTTTCGAGTACATTTATACCGGTATACTGCAACTGTTGATTATTTCGTTTTTGCAAACGTGCACACAAACATCAATTTATTGAAGGTGTGGAGGCAAATTGAACTTTACAACAACAAAACGTAGCTTTTACATGATTTGAATAATGACTGATCAAGTTAATTACAATCCTTCCAACCTTCTCGTTAGAGAGCAATAAACACAGACTAATTTAATTTTTTTTTTTTGTTTAATTTAATACTAATGTGCCTTCTCTAATTGATCGATTATAGTAAATACATATACTTTAGAGTGTAAATTTTTTTTTGCTCTAGTTAGTTTAATAATAGTTGTTCCAAAAGTTTTTCAATTTTTTAAAAGTATAATCTTGTGTTGTAGTATTAAAGTTTTATTAGAAGAGGTTATAACGTTAAGTTTTTAGTGATATTATTATTCTGAAGATAACAAAAGGAGCCAAGATTAGAAATTTTCAGTTAGCTTATAGAGCTTTATGACTTATGAATTTCAATTTAGAAGAAGATCCCGTTCTTGATGTTTTATAAATCTTTCTTTCTTAGCCTTTTGCATTTGCTTTAATATCCTCAAGTGACTACCATATTTAGACCATTACAACCTTTTCTTAGTGAAAAATTATATGAAAAAAAAAAACATTCTAAAAACGTAAATCTACCTTAAAATAAAAATATTTTCAAATTTAGTATCTAAATCCTGATTTCCAAAGAAGCGTAAAATTATAAATAAAGAAAGATTGTGTTAATAGAAGAGTACAAAATTCGTTGTGGTTACTATAAGTGGGTGTTAATTTTTTTAATTACTCCAGGAAAAATACAAGAACTTAAAGAACAATGTAATGTTTAAGTTTCCAACTCTTTAATCTATTCTATTTGAAATTCGGACAAGTTTTGTACTTCTTTTTTTATTTTGAAAAACTAAATTTTTCAAGTTGCAAAATATTTTTTTTTTCTCTCACTAACCTAAATGTTCTTATAGAACTATCTAAGGGTTTTAACTAAAATTTTAAGTGAAAAAAGTAATATCAGAAGGTTCCCATTGATATTATTTTTGTTCTTAGTTTGACTCTGGGATCTTAGTTTGACTTGAAATCGAGTTAAATTTTAGTTAAATCCAAATGTTGAACCAAATCAAGCATTGATTTTACAAGTTGTTTCATTTACAAGTCAAAATATCAAGTGCAATTTATTTAAAATATGCCCAACTATTTGATATGATGAAAATATATTTTACTCTTATATACGTTATTGATATGAGCCAATAACTAAATGAGTCAAATAATGCAGCTGTGATCCTCAGCTCCAGGGACGAATAGAACCAGATAGTCTATCACATGAGGTTCATAGTTGAAAAAAATTATGCATCAAGGATGCATTTATGGGCCGTGGCACCATCCTGTTAAGACCATAAACATCTTACGTTAGATTGAGCCCTGTATAGACATGACTAAGCAATAATTGATCATTAAACACCCCCTTTTGAGTTATATTTTTGTGAGATAGAAGTTCGCTTTTTCTTCCCCTTCATTACTTAAACTTTCGATAAAAATTCAGAAACTCAATTTATTTTTTTTTAAATGAATGCCACTTTAACATTTTTGAAAAATCTATCACTTGTCTTACCTGTAGGTTTAAATTAATGATTAAAATCAGTACAAACCTGTGATAAAATAGGGTTGTTCCATACGACTATCTATGGGGATGCTCAAATACTGACAGACAAACAAAAAGCAAGACGCATTGACTAGAAGACAAGAGTGAGTGAAGAACTGTTACAGCAGGCTCGTTCCGTGCGAACATCGAGCCTCTATTCAGCAGTCAGTACCTACAGCCTATTTCGTGACGAACGTTTAAATCGACACTTATCGACATTGGTTTCGGCATGCTTATGCACCGTCTTGTCGTCCCTCGGCCTACAATCCTTCACTTATTCTTGTCTCTTGGTCAATGTTGTCTTGCTCTTTGTTTGTTTTTGTGTCTGTGAACCACCACGGCTGGACGATTGGAACAAACCTATTAATACTTCGAAAATCATCTGTTAGTAAATTTGTTTACATGTACGTTAACCTCATTGTGTCGTATTGCTCCGTTTAAATAAAAACAAGTATAGATCTGAGTGATTCTGAAATTATCTTATGTTGGCCATAAATAATTTGTACATATTTTCCAAGCCATCACATCATGTAAAGATTATGTTTTTAATATTGTAAATTTAGGTACTTATCTATCTAACGTTTATTTTACTTTTTTACATAAATTTTTTGGATTGAAAATTGGGCTTTAAACTGTAACCTGATTTCAGGCTTGTATTTCTCATTTTCTCGCAAGACATCATCATTTGACTAATTCGCAAAGTTTTATCATTTCGAAACTACCATCCGAAACGACTGTTTTCAACACTTGGCTGGCGTAATGAAGGCGATTTAAAGAAGATAAAAGTTTTCGGTAAACATTATTCGCTCACATTATTCGTCAACGTGTGGTGCAATAGCACCCAACTCTGTCATCTTACAGTTGATTCTAATTTTCAATTAACTGTCAAAAGAAGAATTCCAGTTTTAAAACGATCCGAAGCATTTTTGAAAAATAATATAAAACGTGATGAGAAAAATAATAAATTTTTGATTTAAAAAAAAATTATTCAAACACATAAACCCGATTAAATTGAATTTTTAAACATGCCTTATTATATAGATATATACGATATACATACATATAATATATACGAACGAGTCGAGACAGTTTGACTCTCACGAGAGTTACAAGGGTAGCATGTTCATGATGAAAAATTAAAACTAAGAATTAACTACAGCTTATGGCGTATTTTACGTAAGTAACATAAAAAAGCAACTTTTAATATTAACGAGCACCAGCATAAATTTCTAATAAGGCGAAATACGTTTCTACTTTAGTTTTATTAGACTAATTTCAGATGAAATTTACAACAATAGCGATGTGAAAGCAATATTTTTGAAAAAGTTTTTTGAATTTTGATGGTTACATCGTAAAAAGAAAACATATTTACGTAATTTTAACATCCAATTTATCCTTAATGCCATAATTTTCGTTAAGTTTAAGCAAACATTTTCCATAACTTTGCATAAGTATAAGTAAATTTATTAAAACAATTTTTTTCAATTGCTTTAATCTTTTAACTAATAATTCTTCATTTTTAAAAAAAAATTATTCCATAAACGTGTCGGTAACTTTATATTATAATATCTGAAACGTTCATAATAATATAAGTTGATTGCACATGCATGTAAAAATATAATAAATTTAAAATATCTTATCTTCGATTGTATGATGTTATTTTTTTATTTCAAGAGTTTTATTGATTTTTGAACAACTTAAAATAAAGTGTTTTAATATCCATTTCCGTGAAACCAATCTAATACATCTACTCATAATATCATACATAAATGTATTTCTAATAAATAAATAAATTAGGTTTCTCTTAATAATTTTAATGGAAAATGAACGTAGATCGATTATTACACTGACCTGAGGATTGCGGTTGTTACACCACCCACGTCATTCCTTACTCGCATATTATGTATTTTATTCAACACGTAATTGCATTTTTTTCCGGTTTTTCAACAAAACTCCCCTGCCAACGCAGGATAAAGAAATTAGCGTTCTTTTCCTTACTCTTCCGGCATCGCCAGCCAAACAAATATTATAGATAACCGTTAATGCAATAATGTACTCACTCTTTAGCATAACTCCATCAAGGTGCGCTTTAATGCATAGCAATTAATCTTGTTAGTTTTTCCTTCGTTTTAAGCGAAGGTATTTTCAACGTCTCTCGTATGGGTGCAAGTTCTTCTTGCCGTTAATTGCATATATACATGAAGATGTTATCTGCGTCGCGTACCTTGATGTTTACAACCCACTCTGACAATGTGTAATTACACATAAGATTACCAGTAGACTAATATTTACTTTTATTATATTGTAAACGATCTTTCATTTGGTGCATTAATTTTACCATAACAAGCAGATTTTGACTTTTTCTACTTGTATAATTAAAATTTAGAAAAGAAATAATAAGATTAATAAAAAAGTACCATAAACGCATTTAATCTTTGAACACGTTAATATCAAATTTATGATCTTACAAATACCATTTCTTGTCATCTTTACTCATTCTGGTCCAGCTTTAGACTATTTAAAAGTTAAAATTTCTTCTAAGATTATTACAATTTATTTCTTTAATAGTTTACATTGAATTTGTTCATTTAAGATCTATTAAATACTTTCATCCATTATATTTAAGTAATTGAAATTTAATAAGCTTCTATGACTTTTTCTTTTGTTAAGATTAAAATACATAATAATTAAAGGGAAATATCATTCTTTTGATCGTCTTAACAATAAATATGTGAGATATTAATCACCTTTAACTATATAACCATAGAATGAAACCGTAGTCATCAAACATAGTAGTGGCGGACCTCTATTTTAGAAAGCTTGTTTTTAATTTCTTATTTTACCTACTTACTCGTATATGGCGGTAAAAACTAGTATCCCATTAAGTTTTATTGCTCAAGACTTGATGGAACAATTAATGATCGAATTTTGTATTTATTCAAACAGGTTCGAACATGATTTGATCTAAAAACCAATGAAAAGGTCTGGCAAAAAAAAATTACACTAATTTTGGTCCTTCATTTATTTCTTCAATATTTTTTACAGTATACATATTTCATAGTGTGAGTTCTTTAAATTCGTTGTCACATATTTCTTCTTCTGGAGATTAATTTTAATTTCTACATAATCTAGAAATCTTTAAATCTAGAAATTCTACCGCCTTAATTTTTAAAAATATCGAAAAATTATGGAACACACTAAAGTACAAGCAGAGTGCCACACTGACTGACAAGACAAAATGCTTATTTACAAAAGTAATGCTTATCAACGACCTAATCATAGGTACACAAGACCACAATGTAGCTTAATTGATGCAAAATACAAATACTAAGAATTTGCCAAGCTACGATGAAAAATTTTAATGTTCTCAATCGCAAGGTTTTAGGTTAAAATTAAGGTTAAGCTGAGTATGAAGGTATTTGACATCTGTAATAACATCAGGATGATGCATAATCGGTTGATGAAAGAAAGACTGACAATTAGTGACTTTAGACCAGTACGGGAAACTAATATATCCTAATTCAGCGGTCGAGAACTTGTTTTACCATAACCTCAAAATATTTTTGCGTAAATCGATATAACCCCCTTATTTTGAAAAGGAGACAAGCAAGTTAAGTACCTAATTTAAATTAAACATTAATTATTGAATTAATTTGCACGGAAAAACGTTGCATGAAAATAGTAAATAATGTCAAATTCTAAGATCTTTAATATGGGGGTGTCGCCATTTTGAGAGTCTGGAAGTATCCCCTGCTTAATAAACCAGCCGTGGTTGGGGGATGGGGCTGGCCGGGCGGAGCATTATCAGGCATCTTTTCTCAAGAAAACGGACTTTTTGACCACCTGCCGCAATGGTTTGACCAAAAGGATTACTCGGTGAATTAAGAAGGAGTGAAACTTCTAGCACAATCTATGATTCCAAGAAATATATAAAGTTGAAAAATAGAAAACTTTCCCCCTTCAGATTTTGAACAAATGTTCTTGCTTCATGTTTAATAAAATAACATCAAAATTAGGGCTTTTTGATGTTAGAACGGCTTGAATACAGCCTTTGGTCATACTAACAAGTTTATGAAATAGCCATGGCAAAAATATTTCCTTATTACTCCCAAACATTTCATTTCTACCCTGTTTGGGGTAATTTACTCCGGTTCCCCGACCGCTGTCCTAATTGAACATTTCGATGTTCAACAGCGTTATTTACTGGATGTGATTTCTGACGCTGTTCAACAAAAATAATAACATACTAAACGTAGAATAACTGCGGCACTTAATCGGAAAGCTCTTGCCACTTATTGAGAACCTTGCATTGGATGGAAGCAACTATAAAACTTTCTCCAAACTCTTACCAGAGACAAACCTTTTACTTCACTTATTCCCTACCCGTCCTCTAATTTAGCGAACGAAGACAATAGAGTTGGATGATGATTTGCACACCACTAAAGTACCGCAAGGACCATCAAGAGTAGACCACATTAGGCCAGGATAACTCACGTGTACAATATGTAGACGAAGGATGACGATTACTTCAACGCTCTATGTGTGTTGGAACCCACCCGCTCTATCATTCCTAAGAAAAATGGTTGAGAAACGCCAAAAATTTGTATTCCCTGCCTAAATTGTGGATCTATACTTCTTCACGATCCAAAGGTAATGAGATGCGAACCAATATAGCGACGTTAATAACTACCGAGGTAAACGCTGAAGCGCTCATGAGCACCAAGGACTATAAGTAACAATCATCTAACTAAAAGTGTCTAATGTTAAATTTATTTTTGGAAATTTGGAACGAATCAATTTCTTTAACTGTTCAATGTGGTTATTATTCATTATCAACATTTCAGTATAACGCGAGTAAAACTACACGGTAGAAACATTTAAAAAATATTATTGTTTAAAAATGTATGATTGTCTAATGTCTAAAATAAAATTCAAAACAATATATTTACAATTTTAGGTTTGGTAGATATAAATTTTCTATAAAGGTTCAACTCGTAAATCAAACACGAATGAATTGAAATCCTCTAATTTATAATGGCAAATAATTGATCAGAGACAGATAGAATCACAAAAGCTGTAAAGTATGTGTAGGCTTAACATACACTAAAAGATATAATCGACTATCTGTGTATATATTTACAATAATAGTAGCAATTTTGAATTATTAAATAATTCCATGTATTTTACGAAATTATTATCAATAAGAATATTCACAGAGTAATTGTTTAATTTATAAATAAACTTGTAGATAACTTTTAGCTATCGAATTTGCTTTCCGGAAGAAACGAGTTTATTTTTTTACGTTTGTCTTAAATTTTCTATACAGGTGGCCGACTAAATTGATTGATGAGTAGTGAGTTGTGCATTACAAAACAAATAAAACGAGCATGATATAAAAACCACGCTTTTGTTTCAAAAAAGAAAAATTTTAAAAAGAAAATGCAAAAGTAAAAAAGCTCGCGTCTGTTGTGAGCCATAAAAAGAAAACAATTTATATACTATATATTTGAAAAGCTCAGAACCATTTATTAAAATCTTTTGTCAAATAATTCACGTACAAGTTGTCTTATTTCTTTTACAAACATATACTAGTACAACAATAATAAAAACATGAAATTTATTATGCAATATGCTAATAACTTCTTTACATTGAAAGATTGAAATTTACATGTAAAAGGACTCGTTTTAATTTAATTCTTAATTCTAAAAATTCAATTTCTTACTGTTTGCGTTTGTTTGTGTTTTCTATGTCAATTTATTAGCATAAGAAAAACACCTTTAACATTTCATTTTCTTCGCGTCATAAACAAAATATTAATTTTTTACCCCATTTTTTGTTCGGTCCAAATTAATAAAGTTATCGTGACATTTAATTCTATAAAAGTATTAAAGTAAATTAAGAGGATAAGCTTTAAAAGTTTGAGGTAAACTCTGATTTCTCTGTCTTTTATACTGTCACTCTATGACATCGAGCAATTTCAAGTGGGATTTGCTACATTTTTGGGGGTTGAAGTGGCGTTAACTAATTGAGTAGTGACCCTAGATGTAAGACGTCTGTTTCACGTTGATAGTTACGTTGCGAGATTGAGTCATTTATCACCCTCGAGGGTGGAAAATACAGAAGTCGCTACGGGAAAATATTGCGCACTACCAATTTTCAACACATTCCCTAATTCAATACGATGTATCAAATAATCAAGGTAGGCATTCAAGCGTTAGAGGCCTCATTATTTATCAGCTCCACTAATAATACAACAATTTGTTCTTGTTTTTTTTTTCGATCGACTTACACTAAGTTCTACGTTGTCGAAGAGAGAATATGATACTTTATAGCTTTATCAACAAAAATCAGCCTCTTCTTAACGATAATAAAATCTTCAGCTCAGTGGTTGGACCTTTAATTGCATTAAGCTCATTAAGAAGTTTGTCTTATATTTATCATTATTAATATATTTTTCTTAAAACTATTATTTAATTAAAATAAAGTAGTCATTTTACTTTACCATCGTTAAAGAGTAACTTTTATTTAATCAAATCCAAATAAATGAAAATTGAAATAAATTTATAAAGAAATAATTGACAGCATATTTTTATGAAAATACCGGTAAGAATATGTAGCTTATAGAACAAAAGTTTTTGTCTTGCATTAGAAACTCTTTTTTTAATCCAAATAATATAGGGATAACATGGTTACCATATTCCATGGTATTTGGAATAAAATTAGCTTAAATTTTATATATATATTTTGTGAAAAAACGTTAAAGATAATAACTTAATTACTTTCCCTAACTTAGTAATGAAATGGAAGCAGAGAAAGTAATTGATTTGGTTGATATGTTTAAACATTAGTAGCTGAAATTAACTCTATTTATCTTAAATTTTTCTAATTGAGAGTTAAGAAAAACGTAATTTCTTCTCCAACATCATCCATTTGGTATTTTTCAAATGCTAAGTACTTCTAGTCGTCTCTTAGTAGCTTATACTTATAGACTAGTGCTTTTAGCCTTTGAAAATGGAAAAAAGTGAAAAAAATTATAGTAGGATGAAGAAACCCATTCGAAAAGGAATATAATAATAAGAGAATATAACAAAAATGAAAGAAAAAATAAATTACGGTTAATCTGAGGTGGGGACGTAGAAAAGGGGGGGGGGTAAGGGTAGAAATGGTTTATCTTGATTTTCGACAAAACTACAAGTCTTATGGAAAAAAGTTAAATGGGAAAGTCGTAGATAATAAGTAGATCTACACTTTTTGTGCTGACACTTTTTTCACATAACCTCAAAATTTATGTGAAAAATTCCAATAACCAAGTTTTTGGTTATTAATTTTTATATTTTACAAAAAAAAAAAATTTTACACGAAATTTGGTGAAAACTTACCTTTTAATGGCCGACGTTTACATCCAGTGTAGATATGATTTAATCCTAATTTTTAAATAATAAATTTAAAAGTTATTGACTAAGCAAATTGCAAAAATAAAAGAGAATAATTCTTAACATTTTTAGGATGAGTGGTGTGGTTTGGTAGTCGGCTGGTAACTGTAGTTGCCATACTTCGGTTCATTTCTGTATTGTCGTAAAAACAATATTCCACTGCCACGACACTACTGGCAACATTAAGACATTCAGACCTAATAGTTAATGTAAATATGATATACGCTCTCTTTCCCACTTCTGATTTTTCTGATCGATTCAAATTTCTTGATTGAAAAATTAGTTTTTATTTACTAAATGCATAAGAACGAAATAAATCGGTATTGATTTATTTTTAAACACATAAATTTTTCTTTATTTAAAAAAACGCAAACATTTATCTTGGAATCACGTCTCATACCTTTTTTTTCAAAAAATAGTTTCTTTTATCCCCCATAAGCGGATACGATTAATCAAATAGTATATTTTCCTAATGTTTCTTCTAAGTCGTAATACTTAAACTAGGCAATAGAAAAAATCTCTTAAATTTCTATGACAAATTTACAACACGAATCATTAATTTTACAAAGAGAAATATCGTTCTATAAAAATTATAACGAGATTTTCTTGTCAGTGGCATTTGAAAAAATCAAATTTTTTCCATGCGATTACTGTACTTTGATATTATGATGGCAATCAACGTTTACTGTCCGATTCGATTTATATTACGTACTTGAAATTCGTTACCTCTCTAATTATGGTAAATGTACACTTATGAAGATTTGACGAAGGTTGACGTCAAAATTTTAAATTTAAACTGATGTCAAACTAACTGCTCCATTTACCATTTACAATCAGAGATGTGTCAAAGGTAATTATTGCAATTATTATAATCAGCCACAAATTATTTTTGACGCCACATATAGCTTGGTTTGAATTCAAAGGTGTCAAAATGATTTTAAAAATAATTTCCAATATTTGATAGATAGCTTTAGTTTAGCTACCAAAAAAAATGCAAATGTTATAAATTATAAATGAAAATATTCTCAGTAATTAAAGTTATCTCAGATCAGTAATTAAAATAATGGCTCAATTAAATACGTTTGATAAATTATTGATCTTTTCACAATTATTTTAATGCATCAAAGTATAACTGCTTGTTTTTAGTTAAAAACAACAACCATTACAAGTTAAATAAAAGCTTGTCAAAAGGGGTTTGCTTGGTATATTAATTACATGCAGTTATCACACTGTGTGAATCATGTTGTAATGATACATAATTATTAAATGTGTTTTAATTAATTGAAACAAGCAATTAGTGGTACATTTTAAAGTTTTTCTCTTTTATATGGTTTCGATAAAAATTCAAATGTACATTTCAATCATATTCAATACATTTTAGAAAACAAACATTATATATAATTTCATTACCTACATGAAAAAATTTGCTTTTATCGTTGTAGATAAAACTGAAAATTGCTAAAGTTAATTTGACAAACTTGAATCTTAGTTCTAAAACGGTACAAAACCTTATCACAACTGTAATTACTTGTGAAATATTATCTTGAGAAATAAAATGCGTGTTAGTTAGAAAAATGAAAATGAGGTGAAAAATGTCTTATTTAAAATACAATTGTGTTAATTACAGACTTTGTTGCAATTCTCTCCTTTAATTTTGTTTTCACACGCATTTTCTGCAAACAACTTTATGTTGTTAGTATGCAATGTCAATAGTCTAAATTAGTTCCGTTTACCCAAAGGGCAACCATCAAATACATGGTAAATTATCCCTCAGCTATTTATAACAATAAATATTGACCTGTTTTAATAAGCATAAGTTGGGGAAGAGATAACATTTGTTGAAGTGAAGAATTACGAAAAATGTTTATTAAATGGAGGGTAAATATGTTTCACTTTTGATTTTATTAAATATTTACTTAAATGTTACAAAAAGCTGCACAATTTCAACATATTGATATCTGAATTCGTTACAATGCCCGATAAATTATATTTTATGTTCCTCATTAATATTTATCGTTCAAAGATTTTATGTAAATTAGATCGGTTTTTGAAACGTTTGTTTTTCTTTCATTAATAAATATTGGGAACAGTTCAAGGAAAGAAAACGAAACAATTATAAAAAAAAAAATAAAAATTTATTACTTTCCTGAAATCTAGTTACATTTGTAATAAACTTGTGCTTATAGCCTCTTAAAAATAGAGAAATATATAAACGTTTTCGTTGTGCTATTTCGTGACAAAAAGCTTAAAGCTCTTTTTAAATATCCCAATTAATCTAATATTACTTTTTTCGAATATCTAAGCTTAAATGTAAACCTTGAGTTCAATAATCTTCTTATCAGTTTCCTTTATTGATAAACTGTTATAGTTTTGTGTAATACGTAATGATTAACGTAATTAATAAAGTTTAATGAGGGATTATTAAACTTTTGTTAAATGTTTACTTAGTACTAAATCTTAGTGTCTATTATACATCATTGAAGTTGTGATCAGTTTGTACGTCAAATAAATCTTGAACAAATATCTTTTACGAGGTATCCGAAAGAAATGCAACTTTTCATTGACGACGATTTCATACTTGTTGATTACAAAAAGTGTGCAAACAGTTGGTAATTGTAAAAGTTTTAATTAGGTGTCACTCGGTACTTGTCGCTAGATGTCTGTGAACCAGTAAAGTTAATAAATTTTTACAGTTGAGTGAAATGATTTTTGTTATAAAATATTTTTTTGCTTTCAGCTTTGATGTACGAGGAAAACCGTTGGCTCAAGCTCGGCATTGGTCAGCTCCGGAAGTGTTTGGTTCACGAGCCTACTTCCGGACCGTCTCCGATCCTGCCCAGTTGGTTATTGATGACATCAAGCGTCACGATGAAGGTGTTTATAGATGCCGTGTTGATTTCCGAAACACTCAGACTCGCAGTTTCCGCTACAATCTCACAGTAATCGGTAAGTGTTTGAACTTTTTTAACACTTTAGGTACACATAAAATTTATTTTATTTACTTAATACACACTATTGATTCACGTTATGTTCTTGTTACGTAAAAAATTGTGATTTATGTGATCAAACACACATTTATCTTCATTTAGAGCTTAATCCTTTTTCAAATTGAAAGGTAGGTAGGTGGTAAATGTTAAAGTTGTTCATGAATATCTCAATTACAACAGGAATAATTATTTTATCGTGAACCTACTTGTTTAAACATATTTCGACATTTTTGGAGATTTTCCTTCAAAAATTACGAAGAAATTAGTTACCATACATTGTAGGTTGCCATCCAACTGAACAGTTTGTACCTATACATTCTGGAGGCTGCAGTTTTCATATGACGTCAATTACAATGAGAATTTTGGTGAGGTTTAACCTTAGTGTATGATGTTTTGCAACAAAGAATAATTTTAACCAGGGATTCACTTCCAGAATTAATTTGTAGTTTATCATACTTGATATTAGCTATTTGTCTTAAATGCCACATGAAATCTTGAGTCCAACTCAAGTCAAATATTGATATTAATATGTCAAATTAAGTTAAACATTGATATATAGAAAGTTACATAGAACATTTTTTAATTGAAAAGATTACCGACAGGCATACATTGGTAACCGAACAAAAAGCATAGCAGGGTCACGTTCACAAGTAATAACCTTGGAAATACTTTGAATTACTTTGTCTTAACAATTTGGTGAAATATTCTTTACTTATGCTCCTGTCGTTTTATGGTAAAAGAAAAACTGTTTCAACTCTGTTCATGTTTATTTTAACGTAGATACTATTAATTTAGTAATTTAATTTGGATATATTTTATACCATTGATGTCTAAAAAAAAATAAAATTTCATATCTGGCTCTGGCAGTAGCCTGATATCTGATCTTCTTTACTTAGGTCGGGGCTATTCTACATTCTTAATACTAGTTTGTGGTCAGTGAAAATGAGAACTTTAAAACTTAATTTATGCCATAGACTATACAAAAGAATCAAATTTTTAATCGTTTAGAACCAGCGCCATAGCGTGTGGGGGGTAAAGGAGACCATGGCTACGGACAGCAAAAAAATGGTTATCTTAACTACTGCTGTCTGCAAACATAGGCGATGATAATTATTTCAAAATGAGAAAATCCTTTAACGAAGCTTTAAAATCCGTTCAAAATTTGTGTAATGATCTAGGAATATCTTTTGAATCTTCAAGACAAAAAACAAAGAAGTATCCAAATTTATGGGAGAACAGATACTGACTTATCACACGATAACAATTAATTTTAATTAATTTTAGTAATTGCTGAAATTAAAAAATAGTTCTAATCGTTTCATACGTATTTAAGCATTCGAACAAGTGGCAAATTCTAGATTAAAATCTATAAAAATGTATCTATATAAAAAAATTGGTTGTCTGTAAAGTGGATTTACGGACGATAGTTTTACGTGATAACGTCATAAAGAAACATTGGTAAAAAATTGAATAATTTTATGAATTGAATTGAATTATTATCACTGAATTATCATCATTTTTTAATACAAAGGGGTTAATTGAAATTAGCAATTTTTTAAAAATGAAATCAGACTAAAAAACTTATGAAAAAAATTAATTAAATCTTATTAAGTAAATTAACAACGATTCAACAATTATTGAATACGAGGCACAGCTTATTGTAGAAGTTCTCGAAGAAGCTCGCGTGGCGGCGTTCCAGTAGCAGAACTCTATCGTGCCTCTCTATCACTTATATCGCGTTCTCGTTTGCACATATTAATTATTCATAATTATTATTATCAATAATAATAATTTGACATACATTTTTTGAAACTGGTTAAAAAATTAATTTTTAAATTTCAAATATGACTTACAGGTTTTGTAAATTTAATTTAAATAATTTGTTTAAATATAATCACGAACAATTAAAGTCATATTATGTCATATTATTCTTAACATACAAGAATTAATTACCTTTTATGCTGCTGTTTTGAGAAAAACAGGTAATTGAGGTGCATACAAAATGAAATCAGACTGAAAACTATGGAGGAAATAAGTTAAATCTTATTAAATTGTAGAAAAAACCAAAACACGTTGTTTAGGATTCAACAATACTATCGTGCCTCTATATTTTTATATTTCTATTTTCTTTTTAAATATTAATTTTGGATTTTATTTTTGGGTAAAGATCAATACAAAAAAGGAACTTTTTTAAATTATTTCAAAGTAAAGCAGTTTTCTACGTTGATTATGCATGAATTACTTTAATTGCTAGTTGAAAATATTGAAAACTTTGTAGAAAATTGAGATTGAAAATACACGCAGTGGACATGAATTTACCAAGAATTGTAATAACTTTTCGTTAACTAACGTCGTTATATTTAACGACAATTATTATTATTACTATGTGCCTACTTCTACATGGTTGGTAAGGGAATTATAACAAGACGAAAAAGATCATCAGCAAGTTTTATTCTATAGTAATTCAAACCTAACAATTTTATGAACGTTATAAAATTTCAAGAATTTAATGTTAAATGAATTGAAAGTTTAATAATACCTACCATCACATACCTACCTACACATCATACCTGTTAAGACGAAATATAAACAATGCCATGTTAGCACGACAACGATCGATCGGTTCTCTTTCTTGTTTTTGATTTATCTGAACGAATAAATTTAATCTGTAAATGTTTACAACGCGCGAAAATTTCTTACCACTATCGTGATTTTACAAATCATAAAAAAATTCTTGCTAAAACTTGAATTTGTTTGAACTATGTACGAGAATATAAACTGAAATTACTCTAATATATAACTCTGTAATTTGTTTTATATTTTGAGGATATGTTTCAATTAGCTGAATTGTTCAATTGTGTATAACTCAATATTGATTTGAACGCCGCAACTTTAAGTATCTGTTCAAGCCTCACCCTCTCAACATCGCTACAGTCAAGATCTTCATTAAGCGACATTATTGTAAGCCATATCCTAACCTAACACACATGTGCAAATATTTGTTGCTACTTCCTAGAGGAGATAAATTGGTTCCTCTATATCAAAACGAATAAATTATTCATGTATTGAAGCATTATTTAAGCGAGAGATTGAATCGTAACATTGATTGAAATAATATTGGAACTAAATAATACTCCTATCTATATAATATATAGAATTGGTTTATTGCACTAAAAAGATATAATGATACCTTTTGATATAGTTGCATCTTTTTTATTTTATTAACGTATTATTTACGTTTTTTAGCAAATGACATTTAAACGATTAAAAATTTAATGATTTCGAATTTACGTACTTACCTAAAATATAAAAGATTTGACTCCTCGATAAATTTTACTTTGAATGTTTTATCTTTGTTTGAAATGAAAAATTTTTTTTTTGGTTGAATGAGTTATTTGTTAATAAGTTGTAAAGTTTAATGTGTCACTCGCAATGAAAATGTGTTTCATCTATTTAATGGTGGATGAAAAACACAAGGACTGTTTGGTGACAAAAAGATGTTGTTGGAGACACCCGGTGTAGTTTGATATAGCGTGTCATATCGCAAACAAACAACCAAAACAATCTATGCCCGAGAAAATTGTTTTGGCCGTGTACTGATTGGTGCCAGATGTCGTACTAGTGGTTACTTAAAAAGCTTCTAACGCCAAAACGGCGCACTCAATCTTCGTTAATCTGCCGCAACACAATGTTGTATTACACATTTGGTGTGGGAGACAAGGCGCTTTTGTATTCATCCTCATAAAAAGAAATCATCTCCATTTTCCTCTAACTCTACGAAATAAAGATAACAATATTCTATTCTTGATAACGCGTAAAAAAACTAACATGAAAACGCACGAATGGAAGCTCAAGTAGCACCAGCGACAGCAGCCAAACGACGTCAAACTAATCTCATTCTCTTTTTTATTTATAATAATACTGTACTTTTGACTCTTGACACGAATTTGCTTTTTTATATGAATTATTTAATTTGATACAGCAACCCCTTCTAACGTATTCCACGTACGCGTCAGAACATCCATCCGTTCAGTACATCTCGTATGCAGCAGCTTTTCAAATTTTACTACGTTCCACTCTCGTATATATGTTTATGTAGGTATATATAAATAATGTTTAAAAACATTGTTTTAAGAAAAACTTTTTACGTAGAATCGAGTATAAAGTATAAGTTGCACAAAATGCGCTTTAATTTATTTATTTCGTCGCAAAAGTCGCAGCAAAAAGAAAACAATAAATTAAATGTGCATTTGCATAATGCTCATTAAACACAATTTCAGTCTGTTTGTTTCAATTGTCGTAACGACTTGAAAGGATGTCAACTTATTTCCGACTTCCTGCATATCCTTGTTGATAATCTTACATTTTAAAATAGGAAAACTTTTCGTATACAAATAAAATGTTTACGTTTTAATTTTCAACTTTGCATTACTTGAAATAGTTTTGTTATACAAGTTATACATATATACGAATACCATAGTCGAGTGTAAGCCTTTCATTACAACAAAAACATTTTTATTATTTCATAACACGAAGAATTTCGTCTAATAAAATTCAATTTATCCCTAAATCTGCAAAGCGTATAATTTTAATTTTTTTTTTTGTTCGTTTAGTTACAATAAATTTTCTTCAAGCCATAACCACTAATTTATTTAGTCTCTATACATAATCACGCAAATGGTCAAGTTTCTTTTGTCCCATTTCACGAACGGTCCAATCTGATACTTGAAATTTTTTCCACCATCGTACATATTTTATTATATAATACCATTTTCTCTGAAAACGTAAAAGTTTATTTTTCTCTCTATTCAAAATAACAATAAAATGTAATTGTCGTTTTACAAGTTGTACGTTCTCAATGTTGCACATCTCGCTTTTTCTCCTGCTTTGTTATATTCACTCACTCGTCGAGAGTTGGTACCTATATGAAAGAATTTCAACAAGAAAACGACGAGAATGAAAACGAGCTTTTAATTAAACGTCGAAAATAATGCTACAATATCGTAAATTTTCACTAAAGTGGGCAATAAAATGTGCGCTAGTCTTGCAACAAGTCAAATACAAGCGCATTAAAACAACAATTACAATTAGTCAATTTATTGAGTCACGACCAACGAAAAATTATTAAGAAATAATTACATAGATAATGTCAAACCAAGGCAATCAGTAAATATCTTGCCAAAATCAAACCTTTATTATCCAAACCAATCTTAAGTTACAATTCATGTAATTGAGAAATTATTAATTCAATCTACCCATGAATAATTAAGAATTGATATATAATATCAATTATTTAATATACAATATATCTATACTTGGTGTACAGATAAATATAGATTTACTTATTACTAGCCAAGGTATCCATTATTATTAATTTTGGCCAATACCCAACTGAGATGTGATATTAATAATTTTGAATCGAGATGAACGCCACTTCAGTCAAGTATGATTTAATTGATGGCTATATAATATTGTACATTAGGTACAATAGTTAAGGCAGCTCAATTTTGAATAATTAAAATCGAAAATAGTAATCAAATTGTAATTATCCTTAGGTTCTAATAAAAGTTAATGAAGTGCTTTTTTATCAAATTGAATGCACAAAAAACCTTTTGAACTTACAAAGGTAATGTGGGTAATTGGGTGGTCCATCGAGAACGCCGGATTTAAATTTTCCTTTATTATTTTTTTTTATTTTGTTTTAAAGTTGGCAGCTTCAATGTTTGAAAATTACCATCTATTGTTATTAAAGTTTTTAAAAATAAATCGTTATATTAAAGAACAGCGTATTTGTGAAAACGCATTACAAATTTGACGAAGATTATGTGGATTGCGGAGACAGTTTGAAAAAAAATGGAATTTTTGGCATTCATATTCACTTCAGTCAAATATTATTTAATTTATATCTATAATATTGTACAATTGAATAATTGAAATCGTAAATAGCAATAAACTTATAATTATCCTTAAGTTTTAATGAAAATTATTGAAGTGCTTTTCTAAATTGAGTGTACAAAAAACGTTAGTAATTGCGTCACAAAAAGAGACGTGTAAACGTTAAAAATAGATGCAAAATTAAAAAGATAATTCAGATCGGGTTTGACAATCGTTAATGGTTCAACACTAGGCGATGCTCAACAATGGTCTCAACACTTAGTTTAATATCAAAAATCTTAATAATATCTCAACATTAAAGAGAAAAACTCTCATCCATAATTTCAATATTATAAATTCAAATTAATTAAACAAATAAATACATTTTAAACTTAAAAAGCCCATTTGAATTGTCATTTTACTGACTCGTCTTCTACAAAAATTAAATAACGAATAATAATCGGATTCATCAATCCTTTAAAAACGTAAACTTTAGGTTTGATCCCCGTCGAATCTCTAGACATAAGATTTATATGACCTTCAGAAATTTTCTGCGGGTAGACAGTCGTGATATGACTTTAGAACAGTGGTCGGTAACCGCAGGCACGCTAAAAAATTTTAGTGGCACAGCAAAGTGAAATACGAATTTTTTTATTAATGTTTGGTTTTGCAAAAATTTTATTTTTACATTCAAGTAATAATTGCAAGAAAATTAAGTTACTTTATTTATAAACCCAACTCCTCTCCTCTACGCCCCCTCTACTTTCACCCCCTTCAAAGACTCTTCCTAGTGCAGCGGTCGGGAAACTTTTTCTGGCCTTACTTCAAAATATTTTTGCGTGTGTCAATATTACCCCTATCATTTTGAAAAGGAGACAATCAATATAAGAACAAGTTATTAATAACAAAACAAATTATAGTCATTGTTCGTTTACCCGATTTTCATTCATTGACTGAATGTGCACTTCTTGACACCGCGAAGTATTACTCAAAAATAAATGTTTTAAGATTTTCAGTTATTCTATAAGGACTTTTTATCTGAGGATATTTTGTCGGGGATATTTTGTGCGGGGATCAAAACGCATGGAACCAAAACATTCCCCCTTCCGATTTTGAGTAAATGATCATGCTTCATGTTTGATACAATAATTTCAAAATTGGGGCTTTTTTATGTAAGAGTAACTTTAATAAAGTCTTCGAAAATACGTTGATAAAATAGCTATGCCAAAAAATCTCCTTACTACCCCCAAAAATTTCATTTTTACCCCATTTGGGGTAATTAACCCCGGTTTCCCGACCACTGTCCTACTGGCCCTCATCTGCTTTTTTCTTTTTACTTTCTTTTATTACTATATAGATAGTAAAGGAAGTATTGCAATCGGGTCGAATTTTTGAATTCGAGCTTTCACCGGAAATACATGTTTTGAGGTCCCCTGAGTCCAAAAAAGTGTTTTTTAGAAACATGTCTGTGTGTGTCTGTGTGTCTGTGTGTGACAGCCATATCGTATCGAAAGCTTGGAATCTGGCCTCCATATTATACCTAGTTGTGTCGCGAAGATTTTCGTTGAAATCGGTTAACCGAAAGCTCTACTTTACTCTTGGCGTTTTTGAGCTTTTTCAATTTTTTTCGAAAACGGCTTCAACGATTTTCTTTAAACTTTCTATAGTTCTTAAACTCATTAGTGGCTACAACTATTATTTGAAACTTTTTCCTGGGAAAATTTGAATAAGGGCGGTTCTGGGGTGAAGGTTGGGAATTCGTATATGCATATAGCCCTATAGGTTGTATGCATATAGTTCTAGCTGTTTATATGTAAAGTTACAAAGTGCTTATATTTCTTTTAACTAACAGCGAGTATTTTCATGAATGAAAGTAAAAGAATTAATTTAATTTAATTTAATTTAAGATTTATTAATTCAATGATTGGTTATTACTGGTAATAGTTGCTATAACTTTATTCGTTTTGACAGAAACATTTTGTACATAGAACAGTTACACCTTTTATTAACTACGATTGTAGACAGAAGAAGGAAAAAACTGAATAATTTGAATGTGAATATATATATCCTGAAACTATCATTCAAACTACCAAAAAAAATTTTTTATGTAGTCTCTATACAAACAAAATACCCGAAATGATGTTTTTATTTATATGTATTTTGTAGTCTTATTTTTACCGAGCACACCTACGATATCGGTTAATAATAAAAACGAAACAACGCCCAGATAAATTACATAACGTGTAAAGTACTTGTTTTTATTGTAAATCAAATGTTTATTCTTTCACCTCTATTTGTATTCAATATGCTTATGATAAACATTATTTTGACGATGACAAGCATAAAAATATTTTCCTCATTTATTATATCTTCTATCTTCCATTTATTATTACATATATAGAAAACGTGCATATCCTAGAATACTTTACTTTTTTTATACAATAGTTAACAATTCGAGCAACATGTAGAAATCAAATTTAAATATTATATTTGTATTTATGACCGTAATAAACCAGGAATAAATCCTGTGGAGGAATATTATCTCTAGTTGTGTATCAGAGAAATGAGGTTAGTCAAATGCAATAGTATGCATCTAATAAAAGCTCGGCAATTAGCGTTCACTTGTATGTAAAGTAGGGACAAAATAGAGAAAATGTTTACAAGAGTGAATATACTTGTGCATATTGTTGATAATATTGCTGCTAGAAACGGAAGCGTTTCATGAATGTACCGTATATACTTTTATATGAGGGATAGAAAATAATATATGGGCGCTGAAAGGGAGGTAGTTAATGATGAAGCAGCTTCGCCTGGCTCATATAAGCATAGTTTATAAGTTTGCTCAAAAAGAAACGATCACCGCAGTGTTTTCTGCAACGATTTGCCGCAAACTCATAGTTTTAAATCTATTTGACAATTTAATAGTTTAATTTCAGTCCAAAACTAGAACCTCACGCACACATTTCGTATATGTTTATATGTAAAATTCAGCGTTAACATGATTACAAGTTACTCGAACGTCGCGCCAACCCCATCAACCCTCATAATGCAAAACAGAAAAAAAAAATCTCTAATTTTTATCGCACTCCATTTGTATGTGCTACATATGAATCGCCACCTACGTGAAATAAAAAAAAGATGTGCACGAAATATATAATTGTAGACACATTTAATAGACGTTTATCGTACCTACACCGTAGAACACATTTTTACTCCTTTTTTTTATTAATTCAACCCTATTATCTTTAATAATAATATAATTTAATTTTGTGTTGCCTGTTATTTTTTACCTGATAAGTAGAAAACATGCCGTTAGGCACCTAATCAAATAACAACATTAATTCGTTTAACCTTTCGGCTTATAATTTGTGGAGAAAAAAAAAAGAAAAAAAACAAGATGAAAAAATGTTTTATTTGAGAGATTATAGTCTCTTTTGTGAAATGTAAATGAGTTTATTTCAAATCAAATTCAGTGTTAAGCCCCAGAAGATGATGTTTGTGAACGGGTAATTTAAGGACTTTTAATTAGAACCGGCGTTATACTTGGCCGCAGAACAGGAGTATAAGAGTGAATTTGTAGGGATAAGCATTTCATTGACAATTAAATGTAGAAATTGTTTGTTCTTTTAAGTAATTTTTGTAATTTAACGATATCTTTTAAAACGTATAGGTATAGAAACGATCAGCTTTATTTAATATGTAAAAGAAAAATTATTTTATTTCTTAGTACACAAATTATTTAACTACCGACTCATTTTATAGTAATAAGAATTTTTTTCATGACTTATTTATGAATATCTAAAAGATTAGGTGTTAAATTAATTTCTTTAAACTTAATGTCTAACACAAACGCTCATGCTACTTTTAAGATCACAGTTTAGGTTTGTTCTTCACATATTTGAATAAGAAAAAAAATTTGATTATAACTTCTGTACTGTAATGAGTAAGTATATTACAAAGTTTATAGTCCTTTTTACTGTATTTTTACAAACACATTAACTTATAAACTTTAAATAAAATTATATGAAAAAGTTCTATAAAATATTTACACTTTATTTGAAGTGTAAAATAATGATATCATATTTGTTCTATATTATTGATCAACTAATGGCGGTTAAAAGATACAGTGCTTATATATGATATGTAAAATTGAGGAAAAACTGGTTCTTAATGGTTTTCAATAGATAAGTATTTATTCATCAATCACAATTTACTTTAGGCTTACCAATAGGTACTACCATTACGTAAAATCGATTTAATAAGTTATAGGAAATGTCAGAAAGCATTTGATCATATTTTACAAATTGGTGTCACACTAACACTGCGAAGCTAAAAATGAGTGATTTCAGACATTGTTTTCAGATTGTGTATCTTTTTATTATTTATTGTATTAATCAACCCCGAATCCAATTTTTCTTCAAATAAAACTGTTAATACTTGTTTTGTCACATTTTCTCTAAGTTTTGTAATTAAAGCACAGTAGATCGTTATCTACTGCGTTCTATTGGAGCAGGAGCTTTCGATTTGCATAACGATATTGCTTTAGGGGTGAAATTTAAATATACTTTATTTATCATTAGATATGCAACTCTGTTATTCTATTTTTGTGGTTATAACATATTTTTCAAAAACTTTTATTTGAAATTTTTAACTTTGATAATGCATAGGTACATAAATATTATTGAAATAAATAATATTGTAACTTAACAATAGGTACTCACAATGACGCAAGTTTGCGATTAACTTGACAGAAGATGACTTTTAATCAAAATTTAATTTCTTATGCAGTGAAATTTTAATATTAGTAACCAAGTAAGTTCTTCGTTTAAGTAAACCTTGGAATTTTTTACTTTTACAGCTTTTGTTGTTTTTCGCTATGATCAATAACTTTCATTTAAAATCTGATTCACCTTCCCGCGCGACGACGTTTGGCTTGTTTTTATTTTGATGCTCAGTTACACTCAGGATTATTAATAATACTTCATGGACAATATGATACTGTTATCTTTTGGAAAGGAAAAAACATACAGACTAAAAAATGGTGAACCAAACTCATCTTTACCGAATAAATTTGAATTATGTCTTTGACGTTATCACTGGGTTTTAAAAACAAGTTAATAAAGTAAAGGAATCGTTCAATTAAAATGTTCTGAAACCATAGAGGCTTCGAAAATCACGTCAGGAAAATGTTCATCAAGCATTAAATCGATGAATTGAAACTGTTACTATCGTCCATAATTTTATTAAATCGATAAAGTTTAAGGGTATCGGGAACGTGGAGCAAAAATAAAAACAGTATCCTTATGAAATTCCAGGAATTTCAGAATATTCTTTCTAAGAGTTTCACCTTTTAAACCACCGGGCACGAAGGATTAAACAAAAGAATAGACATTTCTGCCAAAGAATAATAGAACCGAATATACTAAGCAATCTTCTTCAGTGGTCCTCAAGAAGTATTGGATCGCTCCGTAACTGCTATGTGACGATTGATTAATGAAATATATTCAGGATCTCAAATATATTATTATTTAATATTTTAAAAATGCTTATCTTAAAAGGTATTGATGGCACTCAACGAAATATTACCGTTCCCTCTCTATTTCCAAAACTACTGGGTTTAAATCTTTGAAAAAAAAATCATACTACTGGCATTTACTTAAAGTTTACCGGAAAAATAATGCGAACATCCTGAACCTTTAAATTGACAGAATATTAAAAAAAACCATTTCACGTCTCTTCGTTTCATTTGGTGCACGCCTTCCATACCATGTTGGCATTTGGCAACTCACATCGTCTCATATAAACCACTACGACTATTTGTACTTTTTTTAATAAAATATATTGCCTAGATATAATAATGCAATAGTTTAAAAACTCATTGTCTCTTTTCTAAATCTTATCATAAGTTCGGTTCTTTTTTTTATTTCAACGTAATCGTTATGTACTTAGATTTTCCTTGCATTTTCTTATCTTTATACAAATCATTAATTGAGATTTTTTCTATGTATCATATTGTTTGTTTTCTTTAGTTCTCTTTTCATTTTTCATTCTTTTACTAATTATTCTACTAGGGATTCATTCTTAGTTTACAAAAAAAATAGAACAAAATTCCCAAGTCTGTAAGGAAAAATATTAATTTTTTTTTCCACCATCTCTTGTGTTTTAGACAAGCGAAGTTTTATTCATTTGTTTATAGTAATTGTCAGTAATTTTGATTTGCAATTTTCGTCTTTTTTCATTCTTCATTCATCATTTTACCTTATTTTATTTTGTTTCAATGTATATAATAAGACTTAAAGAAAATATTAACTGTTACAAAAAGTTGTGTTAGATCAACTCGTTGCATTTTCAAAACCTTGAGTTTTCAATGTGGGTTTTATCATCACTCTTATTTTCCAAACCAATAAAAAAATTAAGTTTCAGTAAAACTTCTACTATATATGTTACAATTACACTTGGCCGATTTTTTAATTGATAGGTACATACAATTTGTTGTTTTTCTCTCTATTAAAGCTAATTCTAAACAACAATGACGTCACATAAAACACATTTCTAGGAAATAAAGCAACTAGAAATGTGTTTTATGTGGCGTCCGCTTAGTAGACGTGTTTGTTACTTCCATTTGATGTCATTTTACATACATTCTACTACGTAACTTAAGGCAGATTCTGGATGTTTTTCAAATGCATGCCTGATTATAAACAAGTCTAAAATATTATAAACCCATAGGTTAATCGACCCTTAAATGGTTTAAAACTGCATCCACAAACAAACCTATGTCTGATCGTCCCAAGCGATTCTATTTCGATTGCATATTATACGTAATCGTACACCAAGCCTTATTTTCTACCAAATCAGAAGATATTCCAAATCAGATGTAAATTGAGGTTTCGCTATATTTCCAAATTAAGTTTTTGATTTTGTTTTTTAAGAAGACATTTATTTCCATTCGTTAAACAAGATTGTTTCCAATTGTTTGTCGTTAGCATTGCCACCTTTACTTTCTAAAGCATTTTTTTTTCAAGTCGTGTCACTTTGAGATGCGATCTTTGTTTCTGTAATGCATTTAAACATTCTTATCTTCATTGGTGTGAAAATTTGTTTTGTCTTGAAGATTTCTAGTTTCCTGACAGTACGGATTTGCTAATCAAGAAACCAGCGCAACGAGTTTCATATGTAATCTTTAATTTAATTCGTGACTACAGCGACATTGAGAACAATAAGGTTTACAACAGAAAAAGATAAACTTTCGAGTGTTCTTGATTTGAATGTGAATGCATAAAGCATCTAGTTTTCAACAAATAAAAGATTTATTTTAACTGCTTATTTTATAAGGTAATGTGAAGAATCCATTAGACTATAATACAGTAATTAGTTAAATTGTCAAATTGAAAACTTTCCTGTAATTAACATAACAAAATTTAACAATCTGGATAGAGAATGCTCGCATACTGTAATAGTATATGGAGTCCACACTAATTTACGTTGTCAAATAAAATATAGATAAACGTAATTTGAGAGAATTCTCTGTACAAAGGGCGTCAGTGGAGAACGAATGGTAGATACGTTAAATGGAATTTGATTTGACCATAACATTAATAATTATTTATGTATGTAATTGCAAATTTGCTGTTACAATCATTACGAGTTTTGTAATTAGAATATTTATTCATTGAATTTTAATGCAATTTGAAAATATGTATGAGATGAGGAGATTAACAAATTTTCGTATATAGCCTCTCGCTATCATATCGATCATTCCAATTTTATATTTACGTATGTATGACTATTGTAATAAATACATCATTATTTTCGTCTTTTTTACTTTTATTGAGTGGATGAGCATATAGGTGAACAATAAAAGTTTTAGGGCTTGGGGATTCGACTCCCCTCGCTTTGTGAAATTACTTTTCGGGAATGGTAATTTATGGCTAACAAATGATATTTTTATGACAAAATTTGTCGTTTCAATTCCCCCGGAACAGGATTATTATTTAAATAGAGAATATTAAATGCATGGTAATAGAATTGAGAATCAATTGAAATTCGAGAGTCAAAAATATGGTAGGTACTGTTGAAAATATAATTTTTTTGTTGATGATTGATAGTTATTATAAGTAAGTACCTATATATATTTAACCAGCGATTAACTAATATTGTAATAGCTTCACAAGCAGCCAGTTTAACTCAATGGATAAATGTTGGATTTGAATTTTGTATTCAAGTCGTTTTTTCATTGAAATTATGATATTTGAAAAATTGAAAGGGACAAGATGATGATGGTAATAGTTTTTCAACTTTCCTTGGAATAGGTAAAAGTTGAATCGAGTGCAAACAAAACGGGTGGAAGACGAAAACTAATAGCGATGTGTCACGTAGCTTAATCTAAAATTCTAGCGGTAGAAAAATGAAGTGTTATTATTTATCCGGTAGAAATTCAGACAGTTTATTTTTACTACTTATGATTAATTTCGTTTGCGTCTTTATTTGAGCTTGTTTTGCTCTGTATGTGTCGCACAAAATGAAAATTTCGCGGAATTCTCGTCGACTACTTAAGAATATTAAAAATATAATTTATTTATCTTGATGTTGTTGGGGTTTGTTGGTTGGTTGGTTATGTGCATAGGATGATAAATCTTTTCGGTTAATTTTGTAAGGAATTCACTCGAGCTTCATTTGCATCATAACAAATCTACGTGAACGTTCTTATAAATTTATGAATATTTTTATTATTATTTGGCTTCAAATAACAATTCTTTTTACCTTTAAATCTTACATTGAAATCTCTTATTTTCATTTTGCTCAAAGAAACTAATCAAGCTATATAATCAAACAAAAAACTTAAGTGTAAAGAAGGAAACTTCAATTTTTCTAGTTAAAAAATTAAATCAAAGCTTGTTTATAAGTATCATCATTGCTTTAGATCAAATTGTTTGTTTTATAGTTCTCTTTAATCTTATTTGCATTTAAACACGGTCACTACAAATCCAAAAACATTTTCCACCATGCCGATACTCAACAGAATACCTGACTTATATTTGGCATTCTTATATATAAGCCTAATAAGAAGAAACATCGAACTCCATGGTTCGTATTTTTAGTAAATTATCAAATTATGACCTCGTCAATGAGTTGGTTGAATTTCATGGTTAATTTTATAAAAAAATTTAAATTAGTTTATTTTAATAAATGGAAATTTACAACAATTTGAGGTTAAAATGAACTATGTAGCCTAAATGATGATCTAGATATGGGTGTTCCAAATTTTAGATTTTTTTTTAAAGATTTTGCGTTATATCATTCTCCTAAACAACTACAGTGTTTACACAAATTTTTATAAGAATCAATTTTAAAAATAAGCTTAATATTAATAAAAGAATATAATACGATGTTACCATGATACATACTTTATATTTAGAGCTAGCCAAAGGAAATATGAAACGATTTAACAGTGACTCTCTATGATCATCAATGAATAATATATGAGAACATCATATTGTAACGTTTTTACGGGTTCTAAGGTTTGTGTTTAATGACAACAAATCAATGAATCAATCATGAATATTCAAAAATGACAGCACATTTAATTTGAACTTCTTCTTCTTCTTATTCTTATCCAACGCCCACGCTTGAAATTTCTGTCATTCGGTGCCGCGCCGTCCAATAGAGGTTGGAGACTAGTTGGTTTTGGTTGTTTTCGTTATTCTCACTGACGTCTGCAAGTGCAGGACAATTGCCAAGATGCATGGCATTCATGGATTCCCTATTGCAGAGGGAACAGATTGGAGTCGGTAGGATTCCAATACGGTGCAAGTGCTCGCATAGATAGTCATGCCCCGTGGTAGTAATGAATAAGATATAATAATAACAATAATAATAATATATAATATAATAATAAAATACTCCTATAATAATAGTAATATGAACTAAAATATGACCCTTAAACCTTTTTTCCGTTTAATAGATCATTATAAGATTCTATCAAACAAATATAATTAGTGCAAATTTTTCTCGAATTTCTATGTAAATGAGAGATAAAAGAGTGCAGAATGCGCTCGTTGCATTTATAGAATCTTTGTTTCCATGCATATGAAAATGTGCTAGATGCATTAGAGAGAAATTTTCATTTTTATTTAAAAAAAAAAACAGAAAATTTAACCAAAAACAGGAAAACGAAACGAGAGAATTGTACAATGTGTTACACAAGGGTAGCAGATTCTCTTTCATTCTCATCCCGGCTTAGGAATTATTTAAACTCACAAAGTCTCTCTACATTACAATTACACAGTACACCCTCATTTATTAAACGCTACAATTAACTCATACAAGCTTATATTTTCCATGATATGCACTAAATCCTATTTATCATGGAAACGGCTACATTTATATCATTCCTCTGATCTCATTTTTTATCGTTACACTGATTTGTCTAACGGTCAGATCAAACATTTTTTTGTTGTTGTTGTGATATTTCATATAGAATTTAATACTTTTCGTGTTTGACTGTTTACAAATATATTTAATAATCGTTAAATACCTGCGAGATAAAATCCTTTCAAAAACACAATGATCCATCGATGCAAATATTTTAATTAAAGATAAAAGAGAAATATTTGTATTATATTAAAAATATATTTTAAATATCAAATGCAATTAAATATAAAATCACGAACAGGTTAACATAAATTATACAAGATGCCAACGTTTTGATTTTTTAACTGACAGCTAACATAAAGGTAGCTTCTGCTTATTATTTTGTGAACTAAAAAGCTTTCGTTTTGGAAGAGTGTGCTTCCACATACACAATAATATCAGTCGCTTATCTTCTTTAGAACCTTTCAAAAGATTCATCAAGTATTTACACATTTTTGGAAATGAAATGTGCTTGATATTTTCATTTGTAAATAAAATTACGTGCAAAGTCAATTATTAAATCGATCGACCATTTAAATATTAATATTAATTTACTTAAGTTTGGTTTTATTTAAGCTAAATTTACGCCAAATAGTTTAAACATCAAGTCAAATAATAAATACCTAAGCCTATTTATCATATACTTAAATATCCAAGTGTAAGACCATTAAGATATCTATCTTTATAAATAAAATGATAGCTGTTTTCCAATGTTCGCTTTTAACTCGAAAACTACTCGATAGATTTCGATCAATTTTGTTTTTGTTTTACTTCTTATATACTTGGTCCTTATCTAAAAAAAGAATTATCACGATACCTTCATTAAAAACAAAGTAGTTAAAGTTTTAAAAATTGTGGTTTTTCCAAGCAGACCTCGTATGCTTTTGTTGTTCTTTCGTTGTTTTGATAGAGTGGGGCAAAAGATGTTATGCGCATGGACTAGAGTGGAATAGATAGGGAATATTTATTCTTCCACTGTCTAATGATTGTTTCATATTTGATCGTACACGGTACGACTTCGTACAAAAAAAATTAAATTAATTAATTAAAGATCACCTATTGGCGCAGTGGTTAGAGGCCGTAGTTCTCTCCGCTTAATGCGTCAAGTGGTATGGGTTCGATTTCCAATGAATCCTAGACTTAAGATATTAGACCGAAGAATAAAATTGACCAACAGAAATTTTCTATATCTAGACAGTCGTGATATGACCTTAGATGTTAAAGCAACTTCAAACACCAAAAAAAAAATATATTATAATTAAAATAACAATACAATATTTTTTGAGTTCTATTACTTGTGTTTTTAAAATATTTTTTTTGCAATTTTTTAGGCCGCGTTCAGACGGATCAACTCAACTCGCCCGACTATTTTCAATCTTGTAGACTGTAGCAGGGTAAGCGACGCGAGAAGTGAAGTACAAGCGAGTTGAAAGGGAAGCAAATTGAAAGAAAACTGATCAACTTAACTCGTTCAACAAAAGTATGATTCAGTCAGTCTTTTGTTGAACGAGTTAAGTTGATCAGTTTTCTTTCAATTTGCTTCCCTTTCAACTCGCTTGTACTTCACTTCTCGCGTCGCTTACCCTGCTACAGTCTACAAGATTGAAAATAGTCGGGCGAGTTGAGTTATCCGTCTGAACGCGGCCTTAAAATCTCAGCATTCTTTATATTTTACTGTAAATACAAACTCAAAATAAGTTTTTAAGTTACAATCATTACAATAATCAAATTATATTTCTACACTCCCTTTTATTATTGCATATATTTTTTAACAGGAAAGAGTTAAGTTAGCGAAAAACATTTTTTTTTTTAATTAAAATATATGCCAAATATTGCTTCTTCAAAATTTGCAATTTCTCCAAGAGTATAGTTGTTAATTGATTATAAATATAATTGATGATTAACTGATGATAATTAATTTTTCAAAAATTAAAATTGCTGTAAAATACAAAAGGCACTTTTTTATTTTTTTTAATTGCTCCCTCAATGCTCTTCCGGATCCGTAATTGCTCCAGGTGTGTAGTTAAATTAAATTTTTAAAAAAAATTTTCAAACTCAAGAATTGTTACAATTAAGTATATAAAGTCCAAAATAATTTTTAATTTAAGTTTTTTTTTTCTTTTTTAAGCTCTCTATCTGCTTTTTTCATTACGCAAATAATTAATTATTCAAATTTATTTATTTAGATATATTTTGACCTACACTTACTCAAGTTTTAAGTCTTCTTATTTCGTTTCATTAATTTTCTAAGACATATTTTATAATGAGAAGTTTGTATTTAATAAATTTAAAGTTACGTTATTATTTTTACACTGATGCGATAACTTTTTAAATTTAAAACCACTTTCAAATGATTTTCCAAGATATTTGACATAAAATTTTATAATGGCTAATATTAATATACTTCAACTAATATTTTAGCTATCAAATATAATCTTATATGCAACCTAATTATTAATCTCAAATTGAAATTAGCTATCAATTATCAATTTAAAATAAATATGTTTTACAATGATAATGATATTCAAGTATCTTATTTTGTTTGTACGCATTTCAAAAGGGATCAAAGCAATTATGAATTTTCATATTTTTCTTGTTCTTTTTAATTACTTTTGTAAATTTTCCAATTTATTTGAGCCAATAATGTAAACATTTTGTGTGCGTTTGTATCGTAGCATTCGAATAATTACTTTCGACAATTTGAATAATTACTTCATCAAATATTCAGATTTCTCAAAATTGCTCAGTTATGTCTGGCAAATTTAACTCGAACTCAAATGTAAATTGAAAATTATCATGTCGAAACAAATCAGTTTTAAGAGCAATTACACATAAATTAAAATTGATTTTTTTCATTTAAATATAACTTGTTGATTGAGATTTATCCTTTAGATGTGTATTCTGATTTTTTCAACTGAATAAATTTTGAGTATTTTTTTCCTAGTAAATGTTGTTGTGTTTGTTTCTCATAATATGTCGGTTAACAGTTGAACGATTAGGTCAGAAAATTGTTGATTTACATTTGAAAACGAAGAAATGTGATTTCACTCGAGTACTCTAAATTATAAACTTACTGAAGGTGAATGATGTGAAGGAGTTATACGATATAATATTTACGTTGTAGGCTGAAAACAAGAGCTGAGGAGTCAATGGGAGGGTGGAAGGATATCACATAGTGTGGTATTGCAACCCTTGTACAAACAAAGTGATGTATGCGAACCCAAACCGGAAATATTTCGCTCCACTTCATGCATGATTAGTGACCATTAGCATATTTGAAATGATATTTTAAGAGTTGTTCTAACAATATGGTTCTACATTCATAGATAACTCTTGAAAATTATATCGTATTATTAGGATGTATCTACAAGTATCCTAACAAGTAATTGAATTCAAAATAAAAAAATTTAAGTAGACTATAGACCAAGGTAAATAATTTTGGAACAGAAAAAAAATTATAATGAAACCCATTAGAAAAGGAAGAGAATATAACAAAAATGAAAAGGAAAATAAATTACGGCCGATCTGAGGTAGGGAAGTGGAAAAGGGGGAGGGGTTTAAGAGTAGAAACGGTTTATTTCGATTTCCGATAAAACTACAAGTAGGTACTATGGAAAAAAGTTAAACTGCATAGTTGTAGGTAATACGAATATCTACACTTTTTGAACTAACACTTTTTTCACATAAACTCAAAATTATTGTGAAAAATTCCAATAATTTTTTACATTTTTACATACAATTTTTTTTTTCATGAAATTCTTTGGTTTTCCTTTTGAAATCCACACATTACTTCGCAGTTTGCTTTGCTCGGCAGAATATCAACTTTAAAAGCTCATGGGGTGCTGCAGGTTTTTCATTTTGAATAAACATCAATATTTGTCCATACTTTTCCAGCTCAAGTCTTGAGGGCCCTTGTAATTCCCGAACCATGACTAAACCTGATTATATACTTGGAGGCTGTGTAAACGAGCTGTGCGCTATTGCTTGAGCGAGTAAGATTTTCACTCCTTTCGCCTTCACAGTTCTGGTTTTACTTTCTCCTAAAGATTTTTTCCAAACACAACAAGCACTCATCATAGAATAACCTTAAATGCGCACTTTAAAAAAACAAAATGCTTGTCAAAAAATTCAAAATAGCTATTAAAAAACTCAAAAAAACTTTAAAGAAAACTGCGCCTCTTAAGGGCGAATAATAATAGTTGTAATAGCAGGAAGATGTTCTTTTACTTACTTTATTAGAAATTTGTTGTAAAAACTTATAATTTCAAAAGATTTGTGGTAGAGATTAAAGTTTATAATTAATTATTCACAAAATTGGAATGTTAAGAATTAAAATATTTCATATAAAATAGGTAATGAAAAGATGAGAAAAAAAAAACTTTACTGAAGTTAATCATATTAATTTTTACCTAATAGTATTGGAAAATAGGAGAATGCGCACTCTGACGTTGCCACCCCAAGCCCAAAAAAATATTACAGTTTTATAGACTGCACTGTTAGCTACAATTTTAATTTTGCATAAGATATTTTGTGCATCAAACAGCAGTAATAAATAATAAATGAAAAATTCAAGAATATTAAAAACAGTAACTGAAAATTTTTAAACAATTTTACAAGCTTTCTTCGAGCTTTAGATTAAAAAAAAAAACAACAAATTGAATTTTATTTTTCACTTCCCATTGATGCGAATAAGCGTTATGACGATCGCGTATATGATATGGCTCATCAAGCAGTTCTGCTTGCAATGAAAACGCTTGCAACGAAAATTTTTCATTTCCGTATCACATGCACCTTTCAATGATAGTTACATTCTAATTTAATTCAATTTGTTTGATCTTTGACGCTGAATGACACTCTTTGCTCAAAGTATGGTGCATGGCATGGAATAGCTGTAATATGTTACGAACGATACTTTGTGAACTCTTATAAACGATAGATACAGAGAAATACTCTCGTATTTTCAGAGAGAACTGCTCTTTCGCTATATTACATTAGTAGCGCATTTCATATAGCTACTAATTCGCTTGACTACCGTGCCGCGGACTTTTCAAAACGGCGCCAAGTCTCCTCCAACGTGCTTTTCCAATACTCTATAATATGCAAACGGTTCACTTCCGAGATACTTATAAATTCTAACCGTATGGCAATTTTTCACTTCCTAGAAATTCAGAGTTTTTCAAACACATTCTTGACGTTTCCCTCCGGGTTTTTCGAAAAACCAAACTGCTATTTCGTTAATTTTCACATCAAATAATAAATTGTTGGATAAAACTTTGTGATGTTTTGAATAAATGAAATGATTAATTACTGTTTATAAAGTATAATTAATTAAAACTAGACGAAACCTTTAACATTTGACTCGAATAAATTAGGTGTATTATACTTGATTATTTTTATCATTAAATTATATAATACACAAAGAAAAGGAACAGTTATTAATATATGAAATAATTAATTTAAAAAATAAGGTATTATACGTTTATTTTTTCAGCACAAAAGAGGGACTTTTAATATTTTTATGCTTGATATGACACAAACAGACTTTTCAAACATGATAAAACTTTTATGTAAAAAATTGTTAAATGTACATTTTGATTTGAATATTGTTCGTGTAGGAACCCTTTTGGGTCGTTATGGCTATTCTCCATAAATAATTTAAGTGAACAAAGCCGATTGTAGCTTTGCACCCATGTATTTAACAATGAATTTTAAAAAAAAGAAGATTAATTTTCGAAAAATTTCTGTGTGGATAATTTGTTATGAACGAGTGTATTAAATTTGTTGAATCCCATAATAATTGTTTTAAAGAGATAACTCAGGGATAATTAATTTGAACCTGTCTTATCCTTGTCAGCCCTTAGAATGAAAAGACCGTACCGAAAATCGAGCCTGTCTCAATGGTTAATTAGACAAATGGAGATAATAGAACAACAACTGTTTGAATGTTCGATTGGAATGACAAGACAATAACAATGATAAATAAAATACAGCTACCATAAGTATTAATCAAACAAACCATATGGAAAGTTAACATTTTATAAATTTAATAGTAAAATAAGAATTTCTTTTTTAAATCATCACAGAAGCTGTAATGAAATTTTTTATCTAAAATTGTCAAAAAGTATAAAAATGGTGTAAAACCGGTGTAAAAATAATTGTGATTTTAACTTTTAGTCAAAATTTGAAAACTATTGATAAAGTTGATACCCGCTCGCTTTGCTGAGAGTATCTAAATTTAATTGATTGATTAATAGATTCCCCACCTGCATAGCGATATATAAGATTAATCTATAATATTTTGACAGAAAGAGATGATAGATACTTCCGGACTTTAGAATTTAAATCCTAAGTAAGTAAATAAAAACTTAAAAAAATACTTCTCTAGGAAGAGATATTAGCAACCTATAAGGTCTTTAAAATTTTGTCAAATGTCGTTTGAAACAGTTCAGCTATTTTAGTAGAAAAGATTAGGAGCAATCCTACACAAACCGTCCGTTTTTAAAATAAATGATATTCAATTATATGTTAAGATCTGAGGTATCTTTAATAAAACTTCATTTATATTTTTTCCGTTCAGTAATTGTTAATTATTTTAATACGTTTCCTATTTCTAATTAATTTTTTTGGCAATGAACAATACAGAAATTCAAATATTTAAAAAAATTTTATTATTAATTTTATCGGGTGTTAAATTGAAATTCTTATTTATTTTTCAGTAAAGTTTTGTCAATTGTTTAATTTAAACTTTGCAGAGAATTTCTTTCGCTTCTGTGTAAAATTGGTCAGTCTTTCTTGAGGAAAATGCGTTATAATGCTATTTCACAAACTTTAATGAAAAATTTTTTTAAACACACGGTTCCTGTAGGATACACTTGTTATACTGTCCTATGGGATTCGCGTGTTTTTCACTATATGTTACTGACGCGAAATATAGATAAAAACCTTGGAAAAAATGCTGGAGCCCGATTGTATATTGCATCATTTGAGCTCAAATCGTACAGAATCAAGACAAACATAACATGTTTATATAATAAAGATACCCATAAAACGGGCGATACGTACGTCGTATAATAGCCAGCCACTATGCCAACATAATTTTTTTCTCATTTGTAAAAGATTAAAATGGTTTCCGTGGGTTATCCTTAGAAGATAGGCATATACCGTCGCAAACTTTTTTATCAATCTTGTTAACATACACAATTTTGCCGCATATAAGTTTGGCCTACCTCGTAAGGTTTAGCCAGCGTTTGCAATGTTAGTGTACAAAAATATGCTTGTCATGATATCAGATTACAAATCTTTGAATTTCCCGACTTTTCTGTACTATAATATGCATTTTTATACCTACAAACTTTTTTCTTGAATCACTCTATCAATTGCTGAAAACTGCATTAAAATCCGTTTTGTAGTTTAAAAGATCTAAGGGAACAGACAGCTTGAGCGACTTTGTTTTATACTATGTAAAGTTTAGTCCTTTTTTTTCTCTTAAAAACAATATGACTAAAGTGTCATACAAATTTATCTAAGCTTAACTAAAACCATAAATTGTTTTATTTTCTGACAAATTATTAAAATCTTGTAAATCAGATAGGAATTGACACCAAATAACTGTTAATATAGTACGTAATGATCTTAACCCTTTATAATAAAACCTCCCTAGAGAAACATTAGCAGTTTTAGAATCTATTTCATCACAGTCACTTGAAAGGGAGATACAAATTCCCAAGATTGACTCAAAAAATGGCTGGGACAGCACTTTATCATTCAGTTTTATGCGGTTATGAATCAATTTGCCATTCAGAATTTACATACGATGAAAGCTTTTTAACTTTTTTAAAGTTCATAATGAATGCATTTAAACTTTTTTAAAATTTTTATTTTCGAATATTTTTTTTGGTATGATATAATTCTAGGTTATATCAGATTTATTAAATCGTTACGGATCAGTGATAAAATCTCAAACTAGATAAAAAATTAATGTTAAAAGCTGTTTAGTCTTTGCTGTATATAAATTAGCAATAATCAATTAAAGTTTTACCCAAATTTCTTAGGAAATGATTTTTTAAAGAATAAAGAACAATAATAAATAATAAAACTTTTAATTAAATGAATTTCCTTACATATCGACAAGTAAAAGAGCGTTAAACAATTCAGAGCACCCATTGTTCGAATGAATTAAGCCAATTCATCATTTAAACGGCAAATGAAATGGCATTCAATCAAATACGAGCATGTTTAAGCCGCAAACTTGATTATAATTACGGAATTTGTAAAACGAGAAACGGGAAACGAAAAATGGGGAAAACGACGTGGTACGGTGTCTCCTTTGCTAAGTCAAATGGACATATCGTGTGAAACAGGAGCTCCACATTTGCCACAATATTGTCCGACGTGGAAAGTAAAGTGACAAATGTGCCGAGGGTGGTTGGTGGGGTGGGGGGTGGTCGAGGGATGAATGAAATAGGGTAGTCACGGGGGCGAACTGACTTGAACCTGACTGGAGGCGGTGCCCGGTTTCACATCAGTGTTTAACGAACCGTTTGAATTTGTGTGGTCTGAGAGCTTCACAAACTTGAAGCAATCGGAGAGAACAATAATATGGCTCGCGTTCTCGGCGAAATGAATAAAACCCGTCGTATTTTTCTCGCATTGTTTCACGTTGTTTGTTTGAGGAAATGAGGCAAGGGGGATGTTGGCGGGCTTGACACGTGCATTGTGCATTCGACTAAATATCGTGCATACCGATACAACAAAAAATAGCTTTATTGGTAAATATTGTAATCCAACGAAGATTTTTTAACACATAAAATAAATCACCTTTGATAAATCACGCTAGTAAGCCATCTCATTTAATTCCAGAACTGAAGCTTTGATATTCAATTGCAAATTTAATTATAACAAAAATAGAGTCAAAATTATTTTTTTTTAATATTTCAACATGGTAACAAGATAAAATTCGTTTAAGAAATATCCGCGAAAAATAAACATGAATTTAATTTTTCACCAATTAGTTTCATTACTAAAACTAAAACTCTTCAACCCATGCCATTTGATTATATAACCCCCCTTTAACTCCAAGCACGTAACTTAACATTCTGTTATACTAAAAATGAAGTCACTGTCATAATTTTTGGTGATGATGGTGCTGGATTGTAAAACTGGTCGAATCAAATCTTCTTTATTTTTTGGTACTGCTCGTCCTATCTCAATTGCTTTTAGTCAGTGGAATAGTGTTTAAGTTGCAAAAGAGGCTACGACCCTCGACTATACAAGTCAGGGAGAGTCAAGAACGGTTTTGTTAATTAATCTTGGTTGCAAAATCAGCCTAATAACAATTATTTAATTAAATTAGTTTGATTAAAAAGAAATTTAAAATGCGTTCAAAAATGTCGTAAAAAACTTGGTATATCTTTTGAATTGCTAAGACAAATTACGAAGAGGGTTAGTTTTGGCAATGGTAGTGCATATGCCCACTGTCTCACGCAAATAATTTAATTTTTTAATTAACTGTGAAAACATGATAAAGGTTCAAATATATCCATAGCTGTTTTAGTAACCGAAAAAGTGGTAGATTCTAGAGACTATATGAATATATGCAAAAAAGTATGCGTTGCAAAAAAACAAACGGCAAGGGTTTATTAATTGAACTAAGAGTGAAATCGCCGAGACAATAACGTAACGAAAACGTGATTAGACGATCTTTTCTCTCTTTCTCTTTAATTTTATTTCTCAATATTTCTCTTGTTACCTCTTTATGCTCATTACTTGACAACGGTAATTGATGAAGAATACATTGTGTCGAGTGAAAGAGGAGAATAGGAAAAAAAGAGATAGAGAAGGTGGGAAAAAAACTGATTCTACTGGCACATCTGTGAACTTGATGGAGCTTTTAGTGGAGTAAATTATAAAAGTTTTTAAAATCTTTATTCTATAAATCCAATTTTGAAAATTTATTTATAAATTTCTATACATTTAATTTATAAATGTTTGTACGAGGACAACTCCAATTTTCATTATTTTAAAGAGGAAAATTGTAAAAATTGTTAATGTTTAAGTTTTTTTCAAAACTAAAAAGCGTTTAGAATATATACAGTTTTGTGAAGACCTTCGTTTTTAAAAGGGTATTTATTTTGGATATTTATTTAAAACAGTGGTAGGACTTGGGATTTCCAACTTGATTTGAAACAGTCTGTTCATTAGTTTTAGTAATGTACTCTGTTGAACTACCATTCCAAAATCGATCAAATTTAATTTCATATAAGTAAACATTTACTTTTTATATTTTACATATTACTTTAATTTTTTACAAATTATTTTAAATCTGGTATCTGCAATGTTAAATATGTGCCAATAAAAATATTTAATTAAATTTTTCTCTTCAATTATTTCTTTTTCCACAAATGACTCAATGTTGGTTCATTCTGCATGAAAAACTTTCGATGTTTCGTTTCGAAAATTTTCAGTTATGTGTAATACATTTGAATGAGACCAATTGATGTTCATTTTATCTTCATATTGATGCATAGAATCGTAAAAAGACATTGCATTTTTAATATTGAAACGATATATAAGACGTGATAAAAATCTTAATATGTGCACCACGTCGTTTAATTTAAAACTGAATGAATAATATACGTTTTTCCTTATATCTAGCCACACTCCGGAGGGATGGTGATAAAAATGGTATATTTCTTGCGATTTCATCTAAAATATTATACTAAAATGAACGTATGGTTCGACTCGCTTTTCTCGTCGGAAAAGCTTCATTTATTAATTTTAAGCTCTAATTACTTTTTGGTAAAGATTTAAAATGAAAATCGCTGGTATATCAAACTTTAGTTTACCTCAACAGTTGCAGTTATTGACCGTAAATAAGGGATGTACCATCTCCAACATTAAGCAATGTTATAATTTCAGTTTTAATGTTCCTTTCATTAACCTCGAAAACTATTCAAGCGATTTGAAAACTATTCAAACATGTGGATACATTTTATACGTCTTGTCGGTTTTGTTAGATAAAAATGCTTGGTTTAATGTTTAAGTAAAAAATCAGAAAAAAGAAAATATTATGTAAGGAAAAAATTCCAATTTTTACAGAAAACAATTTTACAATAATCTTATCAAAAATCATCTTTCGTATTTCATGTTAACAATGCATGCCATTATTCCATAAATATCTTTTCTGAATGTTATTTCATGTTATGCGATGTTGTTCCATGTTATTCCTTCCACTTATATCGAGGTATGTTTCATAAAAATTATTCAACCTCTTTAACGTCACACATAATTTAATTCACGTATTCCTTGTAGCGTTTTCCCTCCGCCAAGTCCTTAGTGCATTCCTTTTTATTTCACACGATGCCGTGCCTTTAACGGCACGTATTTCCATTAAAAATATATATAGCTGGCCGAAGAAAATTGAAATATCGCACCGTGTAGTTAAACACGATATTTACTTTGTCAAAAAAAATTGCATAGAACGAAAGAGGCACAGTATTCAGGTTTCGAACTATGAACGTACATTTTTAAGACCCTTTATTTAACGTTATGTTCATAGCATATTCCAACAATACCTATCGGTTTCATTATCACAATTTATTGAGTAGCAAAACATGTGCAAATTGCTTATGGACTAAAATCACGCAAAATTGTATAGAAATTTGAACAATTTTGCTTTGAAATTGGATAACTTGTTGGCAAAAATTCAAAAAACACGAAAAGCAAAAAAATGTTTTCTCCTTTAGTTTTTATAAAAAAAATATAAAAAAATAAAAAAAACTATAATCAATAAAATTTAATCTGTTTAACATTTTAAGGACATCTTTTTATGCCTATTTATCTGCATTGAACTTATTAAAGTGAACTCTTAATTTTTGTTTTCAGAAATGAGTGTTTCTAACATTTAAAGACTTTAATGAAAAACTTGGATAAATTATAATTTATAGAGTTTAAATAAAGAATACAATTTTTTAACTAAGGCAAACTTATTTCGTTTTCAAATCCACAATCTCTCAAATGAGAACATGAAAATACATAATCAAAAGCTTAAGCGTTCAACCACCACCGTCAACGCCACCTAAAAATAAATCAAGCTTCGTCTTTACAAAAGTTTTGCCCTGTAATAAATTTATTAAACCAAAATTCAATTAATCTTGGAAAAGGGTCTTTACAAAAATAAACCGGGCGAAACGGTAGTATGATGAAAATAATGGTGGTTATTCTAGGTTATTCAAACCAATCATTATTGCTTTGTTTTCTTTTAAGCAAATTTTTTCCCTTTTTTTTTCACGACAACGAAATTAAGTTATGTTTACATTATCACGATCTCAATCAATCAAACATGTCAATATTTTTGTCTTTTAATAAATTATTCTTAAATCACTTCAGATATAAACAAAAAACATTTGTTCTTGTTTAAAAAATGAGCCAATTCATAATCGAAATGAAGCAGGACAAAAGAAAATAATTTATTCATAGATCTTTCTTTTCCAGTTCACAAACAATGTAATTGGAGCGAGAATATTTAAAATTTGTATCGGAAATCTTGTTTTAATAAATCTTGTGTTATACAGTTCTTTATTAATTGTGTGGGTGTGTGTTTTTCATTGTTAATGTATATAGTATATTTGTCGACGCGCTTTGTACACTACAGTTGAAAAGAAAAATTTAAAACTTTAGTTTAACAAAAAAAAAATGTTTTTTTATTTTTATTTAAAACATATGGAGTATAAGCATTAAGTACAATTATTTAATTCTATAAGCTAATCTGGTGGTGACTCTTTGATATCTGAAGGTGTTCCCATTGGCACATTATCTTAGTTTACATTAGATCTCATTAGGATCTCTTTCGACCAGTTCTTGTGCTAGTTTTTTTTTTAATCGTATGTCCATTCTGGTGTCCAGTAGAGGGTTGATAGCTGGATTGGTGTGATTTGACAGTTTTTTGTAGTGTAACAGGCTTCTCAATCTAGACCAGTGGTCGGGAAACCAGGGTAAATTACCCTAAATGGGGTAAAAATAAAATTTTTAGGGGTAAGTAAGGAAATTTTTTGGCATTTCTATTTTATCAACGGATTTCCGAACACTTTATTAAAATTATTTTTACATCAAGAAGCCCTAATTTTGAAATTATTGTATCAAACATGAAGCCAGATCATTTACCCAAAATCCGAAGGGGGAATGTTTTGGTTCCATGCGTTTTGATCCCCGGACAAAATATCCTCGACAAAATATCCACGAACAAAAAGTTTTAATAGGTTAACTGCAAATCGTATTTACAGCATAATTTTGACGTTAAAACATTTAGTTTTGTGTAAAACTTCGCGATGTCGAGAAGTGCACATTCAGTCAATAAAAGTAAAATCGGATAAACGAACAATGACTATAATTTCTTTTGTTAATTATACTTTATTTTTAAATACATTTTCTCCTTTTCAAAATGATAAGGGTAATATCGACTAACGCAAAAATATTTTGGGGTAACGCCAAAAAAAGTTCCCCGACTGCTGACCTAGACATTTCTTTTCTGAGGACTACTTTTAGGTCATTGTGAAGGGTGTTGTTTGTTACGTACCACGGTACATCGGCGATGGCTCGGAAAATCTTCGACTGGGTTCGCTGGAGCACCGCGATACTTGAGTCTTGAGTTGCTTTTACAGGCCCATAGTTCAATCCCATATAATCAAAGGGTATGATTATTACTTTGTAGAGTAGAAGTTTGTTTTTCAACAATAGTTTAAGCTTGCGTCCCATCAACCAGTACAATTTTTAAATCGTTGCAAGATTTTGGTGCGATTTTTGGTTATATGTAGCCTCCAGGTGAGCCTTTTGCCGAGGTGGGTCCGAGGTATTTCATAACCAAAAAAAAAAAAATGAACAAAAGAATTGAAAAGGGATCCATAGCTTGACTTGATTTTCAAACTAGGTACTTATATTAAAACTCAAACTAAAGTTATTAATATTTAAATATCAAATCAAGTCAACCATTATTAACTGTTACTTAATTTGAATTCAAAATATCAAGTTCAATTCATTGCATCTACTTGACTCGATGAATTCTTTTAGTTCAATACAACTGTAAGCAAATTCCAAAAGGTTGTATTTGATAAAAATGTGTCAATCATATCCAATAACAAACCACCACGGCTTTTAAATTGAATTTTATTATCTGTATATCTACAAATTAATGAAAATTGCAACGACTCATCCACGAAATGATTTGTGATTCAGAGTGACACCGTGATGTCGTTCGACAAAAGATTTTCTTAACAAAGGGAAAAACAAACCGAACAAAATAAGACTGGATCCACCAAAATAACCAATTAAAATGTTTACTCAGAAGAAAAATTAAAATAATTAATTGAAAATAAAACAAAATCAATATGAAAATAGCAAAATCGTTAATTATTAATAATCAAGAACAATTGCCAATAGAGCTTTAACTCTTGCCTATTCAACAGCATTACTCTGAGATAGCCGTTCAAATTCATCCACATACAACTTGTAATTTCCACTTTCTGGACTTGACTATTGCGTCAGTATATTCATTGTAGTTTTCTACTAGTAGTAAGTGCAACTTATATACAGGTTTAAAAAGGTATCGTTACAAACTACATATCGTTACACAAGAGTAAGAAGCCAATGCAAAAATGTTTGTTTTCATTAAAATCAATCCACTCAGAAAAAAATAGTTTATACTGTTTTATTTAACTTTTGAAAACGAAATTATTGTCTAACAACCCCAATGAGATTTTTGCCAGTAAAGAAGTTTAAAATAACTGTCAGCCAGTTATTTGTCATCTTTTGGAATGGTAGTTTAATTTTTTTTCAGTATAGAATAAAAATTGGAAACTGCTGACTTATCATATCATAACACACGTACAGTGCTATCGTTGAGCTTTTTAATGGTGGTGTACGTAGGTAGTCGTATTTATATAGAGTTAATATGGCTCGGGAAACTCCTGGAAACTCCTATTGTGTTTTAGATATAGTGGAGCTGTCATTATAAAGGAAATATTGAGTAAATCATAAAGCGTTTGTGCCTCGAAATATTGAATTGTTTCGGAGTGTGTAAAATACACGTATAATAATATTGACGTCCGCATTCACACAGGAATCGTGGGGTGGTGGTTGAAAATCGGGAGTAAGCGATGCGCGTTCGAGCTTCGAAGAGAAGACGAGATTGATGATTGCATATTAACTATTCGGTCCGCCCAACACCGTTTCGCTCATATAAAATAATATTAATAAAACAAAGCCACCCCTGCACACGAATATAAATTGCACCATTTCAATACCGCCGTATGTGAAATATGAGATATGGCTTTTATAGTTGGTACAAACACTGCAAGAATTAGCATGTGTATGTGTGCTTCCGACTACCCGATTTTCTTCCATTCTTCTCGTCAGGTGTTATCCCAGTTTTAGCCCAGGTTTCACCCCAGACTAGGTCGAACAGGGTATTTATTTCGTCATGGCGTATACCTTTACTTGGTGGTTGGTGCATAAGTAACAGCAGCTACAAAATCACTGTCTACCTACCCTTCCACTCATTTCATGAAACCGTCTTATTGCATGTTGCATGTTAATATTATTATGCAAGATGCAGTTCAAATTTTATGACATTATAGGTAACTAGAGCCACAACTATCGCTCCCGTTACAAATAGTCGCTTCAGCTGTGTCTTCACCGGCTCTTCGATTACAAATTGCTGCAAATTTGCCTCACTCATACCGACTTAAATACCTTTTTCTTATTTTTTTTTTATATTTTTACAAACTTGAACTGCTTTGTAGATATTTTTCAGAATAAAACTTTGATTTATATTCATTCTTTTTTTATTTACTTTCTTTTACTACTACAAAGTAAAAGAAGAACTGTAATCGGGTCGAATTTTCGACTTCAAATTTACACCGTTAGTACACATTTTGAGGTCCCTGAAGTCCGAAAGACTGATATTTACAAAAATGTTTGTGTATTGTGTCTTACAACGGTATTGTATCAAAAGATTTATTCAAAATTCACCAAACTTAGAATTTTGTTTTAAAATTTTTATCTAGTTGGGCTGTGAAGTTTTTCGTTGAAATTGGCTAACAGGAGGTTCCACTTTATTCAATGGCTTTCGGATTTTCCCAATTTTCTTCAAAAATGGCTGCAACGAATTTCTTTAAACTTGGTTATTGGCTATGGTTATAAGACTCTTCAAAGGCTGCATTTTTTATTGAAACTTTATGTCTCTCTCTCTAGGAAAATTCAAATAATAGGGGTCATGGGGAAAAGGGTGGAATTGAGTATTTTATATCTGTAGTTTGATTCTGCAGTGCGCTTAACTAAGTTGCTGAATTTCTATCCACTATTTATTTTAAATATTTTAACCAAAAACTTGGTTTCATTTATGGTTTTTTAACCAACAGCGCTTTATGTAAAACAATGGGTGCGTGTACTAATGTACGCGCGTGAGAAGTTATACTTCTTTGGCATCATTAAAAATTAGTTTTTAAAAATTGCATACAAATAATTAATTAAAATGAAATTTAGCAAATAATATTTTAATTTTTATCAATAAATAAGACGTACGGATAGTTAACCTCAATTATATCGGAGTACTTAAGAAGTATAAAAGCACAATTTTTTTCACTAATACTTACGAACAGTAAATAATATTAATCAAAATATTAAATTAAAATCACTATTGAATATAATTGATTCGTGGAGCGGGCACTTTTACGACAGGTGCGGTTCTTTTGAATTTTAAAACGGCGCGTTGAACAGAGATGACGGGGCAAAGTTCAAAATGCATTTAAGTACTACGGACTTGCGCTATGATGATAAAATAGACCGATACTAACGCCTCTAAGAACAACGCACCGTAGTAATGGCCTAAAAGTAATCTGACGTTTATCACGTTTTTTCCGAGTCACCGTTTGTGTAGTAGATTTGTAGTTTATGAATTTTTAATGGCTGAAATACTGTGAAAAACTATGGTTTACAATGAAAATAAAATCCAAAGAAAGTTGCAAGACGTTTATAACATTGATCTGGATCATTTCTCTGGTTAACAATTCATGCATTCCATGAAAACAAAGCTCCATAGAAATTGCAAATTAAAGTAATTAGCTACTTCTCAAGTAAATGTCTTTATCTTATTCATGCCTTGTTTTACTAAATTATAACTCTAAGATGGTTGAATCATTTCAGAATCCCAAATTTCGTGATAACGAAGAATATGCATGCAATGCAGACGTCATTTTCATCACTAAACTCCAAATAGTATGATAACAGCTACTGCAAAATTCGAGAAAAGTTATAACTTATTTATTAATAACATTTGTCATTTGTATATATAAATATTTTCTAAATAAAATATTAAAAATATATTCAAAGAATTAATTAGTTAAAAATAAAAATAAATAAATGAGTAAATAAATAAAACAAAATTCAAATTAAGCACGCCTAGTTAAAAAAAACTGATTGAATTTGCGGCCAACTTCATCCTGTTAATTTTGTGATACACTGATTGATACGCGCATCTAAAAATTTCACTCTCATTATTTTTTCAACATAACGCGCCTAAAGATGTATAACTTCAATAAGTTTTTTGCCGTGTCGCCTTACTAATGCACGATCAATAAGACGAAAGATTTTTTTTGTAATATGGAAAGCATAAGTACAGCAATTCTACAATGAATGTTAAACGATTAAATTGAAAGACAATAACCACGCCTTAAAAGATAACTAAATCTATAGGTACCCATTTTGTCTGTCTTAAATCGAAGTATTTGAAATAGAATACACACACAAGTGAATAGTTATTTATAACTAAAGCGTAATATCTTGAAATCCGAATCATTCTATTGATGTTCTGCGGTTTTCATACAAACTCTAACAATAAGTTGGTTTCTATGAAAATCTAATCGATGTGAAATTTAAAGTATTTAAAAATACGTAGCTATCTGTATTATTTTACAGAGTAATTTTGAAAATTCAAAAAATTCGGGATTAATGCTGTAGGGTATCTTTTCAGCTTTTTGTTTGTATCTACCATTTATTTTAAGAAAATTGTTAACTCTTATAAAAGTTACTTTCCTATAAGCCATCAATTGCTCTTTAACAAAAATTTAAAAATTACAACTAAGTGAATTTTATCATTTAATCGTTCTTATGGATAAGAGATTAAAATTTTTAAGGTTTTAATAATGTGAAGAGATAAAGAAATATTTTTCACATATTTGAAAATGCAACTGTAATGAAAACACTCCAAAAAAACTTAATTTATTTAAAAAAATTTGAATCACTAAAAAACCAATGTAAATTTCAAATATAATCATTTCAATTAGTTAAGCTTCAAGGAGTAGTTTAATTAAAAGTTGTACTTACATCAAAAATGAAACCCATCCAATTTTAATTGGGAACGTCATATCTTATTTTATAAATGCAACTGGAAGGTATTGAAGTAAATGATTTCACACCAAATTTTTTTCTTTTCTAGTTGGAAAGTATCGATATGTATTTCCACATTAGTTGAATTTTTTTTAACTAAATAAATTTAATCCGAAAGTATATTTGTGGGTATATCTATTTAAACTCAAATAACTACTTGTGAACAATGATGAAAAGAGATATTTAAATAGAATATGATTTCATAAAATCAAAGATAAAAGTTAAAATTTATCTAATAAATTAAATTATATAATTTAACGCTTATAAACGCTATAAACGCTTATAGTCTAAAAAATTAATAAAATTGTAGGTTTCATAATTAGAATTCCTGGAAATAATTGTTAAGAAAATGAAATTAATGAGATTAAAATTTTGCAATTATTTCATCAAAATATAAAATATCAACATAGAAATGATGCTTATTAAAAACATTTCAATAAAGAGAAAAATTCAAATAAATATAACAATAAATTGTATATAGAGTGAAAATTTCCGAACATTAAATATGAAATGTCTCCGGGTAGAGAAAAATGAAATCGGAATTCAAAGCACGATTCAGTTCAATACTATTACACTATATAGATATACTTTAGATACGAGTATATAAAGGTATATATCTGTATTCGAACGGAAAAGTTCAAAGTAAAAGTAGATGAACAGAATAAGAATAAGGACGAAATAGTACGTTATCAGTGACTAGTAATTCGTCTTATGTGTCAAATCTCATTTTTAGCTCGCTGTTATTCCACCACTTTACATACACAAGTATTATTCAAATCACTTGAAAATCGACACGGCCAAAATCATTTAAAATCGGTCGAACCCTCAGTAAAATTGAATGAGCTAAATAAATCATCAAATATATATATGCAGTTCTATTTCATCCTCTTGCTAAGAATACATTTTTTTTATATTGTTAAAAAAAATCTTGACAACCAGAAGCGTGCTGCGTATAATCAAATCCTTTTAAAAACTGTAGTTAGTTCAGTAATGGAAAGAAAAAATAACTATTTGTTGTGCATCATTTGTACACAACCCAAAAGTTAATATTTTCTTAGAAAAATGCAGTCCATATACAATAGAATATTGTAAAGCATTAACTTATACTTTCAAATAAATGAAGTAATGTATAATAATTGCTTATATGCAATATAAGTATTGTATAAGAGTGTATAGTAGTGTATAATTGCTTTTATGCAATATATGGGATTATTATTATTGTTATACTTTAATGTTTAATGCTTTCTCTTTATTTCTTACTTTGATTTTTTATAAGTAAGAGTCTTAAATCTATCATGTTTATAACAACATCACAAAATTTTTAGAAGTTATACTTCTTTAGACGCGTTATGAAAAAATTATGAGAGTGAAATTTTAAGATGCGCGCGCATCAGGGTGACACAAAATTAACAGGATGAAGTTGGCCACAAAACCACTGGGTTTTTTTTTATCTAGGCGCGCGTAATTTATACTCATTTATTTATTTTTATTTTTAACTAATTAATTCTTGAAATATATTTTAAATATTTTATTTAGAAAATATTTATATATATACAAATGACACATATTATGTATAAATAAGTTATAACTTTTCTCGAATTTTGCAGTAGCTGTTATCATACTATTTGGAGTTTAGTGATGAAAATGACGTCTGCATTGCATGCATATTCTTCGTTATCACGAAATTTGGGATTCTGAAATGATTCAACCATCTTAGAGTTATAATTTAGTAAAACAAGGCATGAATAAGATAAAGACATTTACTTGAGAAGTAGCTAATTACTTTAATTTGCAATTTCTATGGAGCTTTGTTTTCATGGAATGCATGAATTGTTAACCAGAGAAATGATCCAGACCAATGTTATAAACGTCTTGCAGCTTTCTTTGGATTTTATTTTCGTTGTAAACCATAGTTTTTCACAGTATTTCAGCCATTAAATATTCATAAAATACAAATCTACTACACAAACGGTGACTCGGAAAAAACGTGATAAACGTCAGATTACTTTTAGGCCATTACTACGGTGCGTTGTTCTTAGAGGCGTTAGTATCGGTCTATTTTATCATCACAGCGCAAGTCCGTAGTGCTTAAATGCATTTTGAACTTTGCCCCGTCATCTCTGTTCAACGCGCCGTTTTAAAATTCAAAAGAACCGCACCTCTCGTAAAAGTACCCGCTCCACGATAAATTATATTAAGTATTAATTTAAATTGAATATTTGGTTAATATTATTTACTATTCGTAAGTATTAATGAAAAAAATTGTGCTTTTATACTTCTTAAGTACTCCGATATAATTGAGGTTAACTATCCGTATGTATTATTTATCGATATAAATTCAAATATTATTTTCTTAATTTTATTTTAATTAATTGATTGTATGCAGACCTATAATACTTTTTTTAGTGGCTTTTTTGTCAGCTACCTCATTCCATGGTATTCCTTGCTGGCTTGGAATCCACACTAGTGCAATTTTGTATTTTTCTTTGATTATGCATTTAATTTTTACCCTAATAGTCGTAATAACCTCATTTTGGTCGCCTCCACTTCTCAGTGCTGTGCAGGTAGACTTGGAGTACGTAAATATTACTGCTAAAATTTTTCAGCTGTAATATTTAGAGTTGGATTTTATAAGTTGAAGCTTGGGCTTGGTGTATGCATATAGCTTGTGCTTCGAAAGTGAGAATCGATGCGTAGTCCTGCAGTACCAATAACTAAATCTTATAAATTAAACCGTACTAAATAAATTCATTTCTTAATGTAGACTTACAACATATTATTTTATAATTAAAGTTATTTTTCAAAAAATTTAGAAATTTTAACCTACAATTTTGTTAAAAATGAATATCTCTTGTGGATATTTTAATTTAATAAATTCAGTCTGAGCTTTTATAGGCTTTGTAATTTTATTATGAAAATAAAGATATAATTTAAAATATAATAAAAAAGCGATTAATGTATCTTATTTTATTAATAATTTAATAAAGGTAAACCATGGAAGCGATATGACGAGTGGGCGAGAGATCAATACATCTTCCACCTTCATGTTTTTGTCATTTATTTGGTCACTATTTGCGACACATTTTAAGTAGGTGTTTGCACGTTTAAGAAATATGTGATAAAATAAAATAGATTAATCAATCATTTTTCATTTACAGTAAAATAAATGAACTTAACTGATAGAAAATTGTGGCAAAAATTAAAAATCGATTTTTCCCTCTTTCTACAGGCAATGTGCTGTCGAGTTTTTTGTTTAATAATCGTATGTCATATTTTCATTGTTTTTTTTTCATCTGGTCATGGCTACAATGGTTTAATATATGACGGTAATTAAGTCCGGCGAAAGATAATGCACTAAACTGATGAGGTGACTATTATTTTCACGGTGGCGACGTCATGTATGACATGCTTTAATTAAAATTTGCACTGGGGAGATTCAAGCCGGTGTCTAAACACTGAAATAAATACGAGAACAAACTTATCACACAAATCGAAGTGCCATATCCACATTTTGCTATCAAAACAAGTCATTTTGAAAATAATTTCAACATTGAAGGACTTGACGTTTGTCACTTATGCAATATCGTGGAAATGAAAACTTTTTAATCCTTTAAAAGAGTCGACTTAAAACCAAGGCTCACAGCACATAATTGACATTCCTGCCAGCCCCTGTGTCGTAAACTTATTTACCATCAAACTTTCCCATATTTTCACATAATTTCTCTTATGTGTTCATTTCATAAATTAACATTGCATGTAGGTATGTGTTCGTATAAATGTAACACATAGCTTTCAAGTCCTCGAGATGTATTTTCTTCGTTAAAATGTAGCTTAAATAATGAATTTGAATGACATAAATACAATGAAGAAGTCTATTCAGTAAAAATACTTTATATTAAAGAAATAACTTTTAAAACAAACTTATGTGGCACCTTAACTCAATTTTTAATAAAAGTTAATTTCAAACAGCTTATACTGCTAATAATTTTTTTATGTAAACTTCAGTACGACAAAAGATTCGAAACGAAAACATTCCAAACCTTTTTATTTGTTAAATTCGTCTTGATTCCTTGTATGATGAAACAGATGTGAAAATAGTAGTTCATATTGATGATGTAGAATTTATATTACGAATTGGTCATTTTACAAAACAAATTAATTATTTCACTCATCGGTCGCTTACTAAACACTAACTAATACCCAAATTCAATTGATTGAATTATAGATTCTTTACCTTCATAGCGAAATATAAAAATTAATCTATTTTGACAGAAAAAGATGGTAGATACTTTCAGATTTTAAATCCAAAGTAAATTCATCAAAATCCTTAAAACTACTTTTCTTGGAAGAATATTAGCTATCTTACAGGGTCTATACGATTTTAAGTACACAAAGATCCTTTGAGAAAATTTTAAAATCTTTCATACCAAATGTCATTTAAAACCGTTTAGCTATTTTAGTAGAAAAGATTAGGAGCTATCCTACAGGAACCGTACCTTTTTTAGGATAAATGGTATTCAATGTGTTAAGATATAAGGTTCTTTAACAAAAATTCATTAAAATTCGTTCCGCTTAGTAATTGTTAATTATTTAAAAATTTAGTATATTATTTAAATACGTTTATTTCTAATGTTAATAATTAATATCTTCGACAGTGAACAGTTAAAAAATTCAAATATTTTTAAAAATGTAATTATTAATTTTATCGGGTGTTAAATTTAATTTTATTTATTTTCTAGTAAAAATTGTCATTTTTTTTATTTAAACTTTGTAAAGATTTCTTTCATTACTGTGTAAAATTGGTCAGGCCTTCATGAGGAAAATGCGTAAAATTGCTATTTTACGAACTTTAACGAAACTTCTTTTAAATACACGGTTTCTGTAGGATTATATTGTTATGCTATCTTTTAACCACATGGAAGCGGATTGTTTATTGTATCAAAATTTAAGCTTAATTGTTTATGTAGATTTTTTTAGTTTTGTCCTAGAAAAGGACCAACATAATATTTTACATACATAAGAAGAAGATACCAATAAAACAATCGCTACGTAAGACGTACAATATCCAGTCGCTCTGCCAACGCTTTTTACATCTGTGATATCTTCTAAGATATTCATTTTAATGATATGCTGTAAAGAGCCATGTTTATCTACATGAAATGCACAACACATCGAATGTATTTAATTGGATAAGGAATAATACTGCATTGTTTAAAATAGCTTTGGTAAATAAGCAATAATTTTTTTTAACATGTAAAAGATAAAAATGGTTTCTGTGAGTAAGCCTTAGGAGATAGACATATACCATTGCGGATTTTCTTATCAACCTTTTTATGATACACAATTTCGCCGCATATAAGTTTGATCTATCCCATAAGGTTTAGCCAGCGTTTGCAATGTAAGTACAAAAAAAAATATTTTTTTTATGATATTACAATACAAATATTTAAATTTCCCGACTTTCCTCTACTATAATTTGCATTTATTATAACTGCAAACATTTCTCTTGAATAACTATATTAATTTCTGAAAACTGCTTTAAAATCCATTTAGTAGTTTAAAAGATTGAAGGGAATAGACAGCGGGAGCGACTTTATTTTATACTATGTCAAGATAGTAATGATATATCCTATTTCTGATGAATGGGTATGAATACTGATTGATTAATATGATATGAAAAAAACTTCTCATTCTGCCGTTTATTCAAATATTTTCTGTATATTTCATCAAAGAAAATTAAAAAACTAACAGAAAAAAAGTTGTATGCGGTGTGGTTAATAATGAAAAACTTACATTCATCATACTCAATAAGTTTGTGAGCTCATTGAACAAAGGGTTAAGGGGCCATACATAACTTTTTACTATCATATGCACCAATAATGAAACCTATCGAAGAGGTATTTTGAAAATTAAATTTTTTGCTAGGGATTTGTTAGCACATCCAACAAACGGTTCATAAGAAGATGTTAAATCAATGTATTGCCACCATAATTTTTATTAATTCTGTTAAATAATTTATAAATTGATAGATGAAATTACCAGCTGCTGCAGCAAAATAATATTAAATTAAATTTCCATGTACACCATGTATATATCTTTGCTCAACTATGACTTTCATCAATAATCTTTAATTTTAATGTACGATATAATAAACACCACCTAATGAGCAAAGTGTCCAATTTTATTTATAAAATGTCTAATTTGGTTTTAAAAGTTTTAAATTTAATTTGTAAAATATCCAAGTTGAACCTTAATTGTGTATGCATATTTATTATTGAAGTTTAACCTATCTCTATTTTTTACAATCTAGTTGATACTTGAAACAAAAAATGCTTCCTCTCCCGTAGCTTTATCGTAATATACCTTTCAAATGCCTCCTTGCAAAATACTAACATATTCTCTGTCTGGAAATAAGCCTGATGGACTATTAAAAAAATACGTGTCAGTGAAACTAACGTTCTCTCTTAAACCTCTTACATGTATGTGTTTACTATCACTTTCAATAAAAAACCTTATTTTATTTATTAATCCATATCAAGATAACGTTTATTTCTTCTCTGTAAGCACAAAGCATTAAGCTACGTTACATGTGCTCAATGGGAAGTGTTCAGGAAAAGAAATTCTATAAAACATGCAAAAATGTTTGCAAATATATTTGCACAGGAACGGTAGTATCATTTTGTTCTTAGTAATGATAGATACAATTTGAAAAGTTAGAAGTTCATTCTTTCATATGTATATTTCAGCGAAAAGCTTATAAATCCAATAATATAAACAGCAATATTCTTGAAGGGTTCTTGCAGCTTGCAGTGTTCTTACAATTGTTCAATTGCAATTTATAGTAATCAGATTTTCCTTAATTGTTATTTGATCTGCATCTTTGAACACGCATAATATTTCTATTGCATTATGATTCTACTTGAAATAATATACTACTAACGTTATAATCCGTTTAACAAATTTAACTGTATAACAAGTAGTTCTCAATACAAAGTGATAGTGTGCATTAATTTACGTAACATTGTTTCTTGAATTCATTATATCATTACCTATATGATGAGTCTACATATATAACGTAATCTCGAATATTGAGATAAATTGTAATTATAACTATAATATCGAAATTAAAATTATATAACTATATTAGCAGTTAGCTATCAAATGGCATTTCTAACGATAGAAATTGAACTTAGTCCTTAACCATTATGTAAATTTTATAAGTTTATAGAGAAAATCTGTATTAAAAATAAATATAAATTAACTACTTAATTTATCTCAATATTGATACAGGCATCATGAAGTTGATAAAATTTAAATTCAAAATTGGGAGATAATAAAATATAAAATAATCGGTTGATTTATATCACAGATGATGAATGAGATATAAGTTGATTTGGTTAAATAAATACATAGTCAAATTAATCGTTTTAATTTATTTTAAATCTCATTTAAATTTTAAAAATTAAATAAATAGCGTATTAGTTTTGATAGTTCATGCAAATATTAACATCGTTTAACGCAATAAAATTCTATGAATATATTAAATGCATATATAATTTCCATATTTAATAGAAGTATTGAATTAGCGTTTGATGACGAAAAATCTGTCACATTTAAATATAAACCAGTTATAGAATTTGAAAACCGGATTAATTATTTATTTTGTGTGTTAAATGTAATTAGAAACGATATTGATTGAGTTTGCTCTTTATATTATACTAGCGGACCCGACAGACGTCCTGTATCACGTCTTAAATACAGAAATTTCCCAACTTTGTTTAAATAAGCTGTAACAATCTGGACTGTTTTGATCTACCAAAAAAACAAATGTATAGAAAATTTTCCTGAATCTGATCTCAGCGCTACCTATCAGAAAAAAATTAAAAAAAATATATATATATATATATAACTATTAATTAAAACCATTCTCAAATCCACTTGAATACACACAAAAAATGTTATCAACATCGGTCAAGCCGTTTAGGAGGAGTTTTATTACAAACACACGCACAGAAGATTTTTATATATAACGATGAGCAAAGGTCACTTAGTTGATTAGATAGTTGCCCTATACGCCAGTGGTCCTGGGTTCGAAACCCAATGAAAGCCCAAGATTTTTTTTCTGGGTTTTCGGATTCGACGGTCGCTAATGACCATAGTAGTTTATGCGACCTTAAATAAATAAAAAAAAGATGAACAGGACAAATAGATGAGAAAACTTGGTAAATAATTTAATAACTTAATTATATTCATGGTTGGATTGAGATTTGCTTTTTGTTGCTAAACTTGATTTGTCAGCGTTTACTACTTAGATATTAGTTACTTGCTGTATTATAGTACATAAGGAAAACTATAATATTTAATTAAAAAAAATTTGAAATCTTTCAAGTTGTTGAATGTGAAGCTATTTTTAAGTTTAATAAAGGACTTTATTATGTTGTTAAATTGTCAACGTTTCACATTCGTCATGTGTTTTGTGAAATATTCAAGTTTAATTTCTTGCCACCCAAAAGTTCATATAAATATAAAGTTTAATTTTAAACTTTGACTTGGTTACGAATGTTAGGTCAGTTTATATAATTCCACATCAAAGTTTTGTTCACGTTCATGTTGTGAACGAGATAAAGAAGAAAGTTCGTTGAGTTTACCTTTTGTACGTCCCAAAATTTATAGCCGTTCGCAAATTTAGTGCGCCTTTATCTCGCAATCTTAATTATTATTCGACTCTAAATTGTTTGTTATAATTTTCTTGGCAATTTCACAGTTGGATAAAGAAGCTGTGAAATGAATAATTGAGAAAAATTCACGCGGTTTTAGAGTTAGAGTTGTTGGTGCAAAATTTGAATGGAACTATTGATGTTTTTAACGAGCAAACAAATCCCTGAAAAATAACGTTTTTCATTTGCAAAACGAGACGATACGATTAAATGTGTCGATTTGAGCGGAGGCCAAACAAGTTCAATTCGTTGGTAATTGTTTTCCAAGCGATGAACAATCTATTTGTATTTAATCAAAATTTAAATTTCCGTTTCAAATTTCATTGTAAAATACACGTTGTCTCTTTGTGTAATAAATTAGCCGTGCAATATTTATATTTGCGACGAATTACTAGCTTTTTTTTTCGTTGTTCTATCATAGCAAAATAATGACTTTTTATTTGCGTGTGTGTGAGAAAGAATTCGCAATAATACTGTATATGTTTGTAACCAGAAACTCATCTTGGTCGTGTTGTGTCCCAATGGAAACAGGATATGATGGCATTTCTCATCTTCATCCATTTGGTCCTATGTCACCAACAGGTTCTCATTATCTTTCCCATATTCAACATAATATGCATATAACTTTTTATGAATGTAATCACGATCTATGCGAAGATTTGTTTTACAGATACATTTTAGTTTCCATCCACTACCCCTATTTTACTAACGATGAGTAAACAGAAAAAATTTAAAGAGTACATTTTTCATTAAATTCTAGAGAACAAAAATGAGACTCATCAAATCTAGTAAAATATACTGAGCTGTACTGTTCGACTAATAGTCGAGCGACGTTTGACGATGACTTCAACTTGGAAAATAGAAAAATGACTCACTAAACTAAATGGGTCAGCCATTTAGAAATGAAAATTGTTCATATGTGTGTATGTTTTAATATATATTTTTGTCATCAAAACTCAATATAAGCGAATGTTCTCGAACATTTGTCATTTTCACCAAAAAAAATTAATGTTTCAAAGATGAAATTGACAATTTTTCTTAATAGCCAAGACGTTTATTTATTGTGAGATAATTTAATTCCCAGTTTATTTGAAAATTATTTTCCAAAAAAAAAAATATCTTCCATAAAGAATATAATGTAGTTATTAGCTTGTTGTTAGAGAGAAAGATGATATTTTAATTGAAATTAATGAAATTTTTCAAAAAAGCTAAAGTAGATTTCTGGAGTTATTGAAAATTAAAATGGTCTAATAGATCATTATGAAGTTAATAATTTTGGGCTTTTAAATGATTTGTATGCAAAATACTAGTAAAATATGGTTACAAATAAATTTTGAGGGATTAACAAAAACAGGGTCAAAGCCTGAGATGTTTTCCTGGGTTTTCGAATTCGACGGTCGCTAATAACCATTGTAGTTGATGTGGCCTTAAATAAACCATAAAAAAAAAACAACAAAATCAAAAAGGTCGTAAAGAGAAGTAAATTGCATCAAACCATCTATTTATTATAGTGTAACGTTTTTACGGATTTCTGGATTTGTGTTTAATGACGACAAATTTATTTTTAATAAATGTTTATCTATTTATCTTACATTATTTATACTTATTAACTACACGTTAACAATAATTTAGTCCACTGTTTAACTAGTCAGTTTTTACAGTCACTTATTCACTAATTGTCACTCACTTTAATTAACAATGTTCACAATTTATTTAATACTCGCGCTTCATTGTTTACGATTTATCACTCCCGATTTATGTTTCACGATATCGATAAATAATGACTGCTCACATTGAAGATTTATTTCAGACTCGACGTTGACGATTTATTTAAGACTGCGTTGATGTTTTATTTTAGACTGAACTGCTCATGCTTGTCTTCCCCTTACATAAAAACTTGGCATTTTTCCAGAACATTCGATTTTATAATATTATTCCTTTGCCAGAACTTTCTATTTTTCTTGGAGCAATACAAAGAATGTGCTAGAAGCTCCACTCTTTCTTAATTTATCGAGTAATCTTTTTAGTCAAATCCTCGCGGTAGAAGGTCTCATAGACTTCTAGAGAACTTTCTAGAGTTCCTGGAAATCCACGACTGAGATAGTTCGAGGAGTAGGTGTCACGCCTACGTTCACAAAATGGCGACACTCCTACATCCTTACTCCTATTGTCTACTACGTGTACTATTGTCTTTGAAAAAATTTAAAAAAAAATCCAAACTTATTTATACATATTATAATTCTGCGGTTTCTAAATAAAATTACCCAAGTTTGATCTGACATTTTAAGGGATATCACGATTTTAAGGCCTACCAACATTTGGAGTTGTGAGTTTAAATTGTTTTTACAGAATAGAAATTATCCTTGTTATAATTGCTGGAAATAACATTTTTTGATTGAAATTTTTAATTTTACTTATTTGATTATTAACAACTCTTGATGATTAAGTGATTTATTCGATATAAAAGGCAGCCATTTATAAAAAGCGTTAAAGTCATCACGCGAATAGAAATAAAAATTGATTTTGGAAGAATTTTGAAACACAATTTTAAAACCGTGTCAAATATTCAATGATAGTAATAAACATGCACAAAAATATTTATACTTAAATAAAACCAAAAATATATTTTTTGCTTTTTAAGGAATACCAATGCCATTGATTAATGAAACAGTGTACGATTATTACAAATAAAATGTGTAACACTGCAATATATAATAAGTCCATAAAGGCTACTTCAAATAATATACACAGAAATATGTAATTGAACAAATAATTAACCATTAAGTCAAGATTCAAGTAATTATGGTAGTTAATGTAAATTGGTACATTTAAAGTTTCTGAATGATAGCTTTAACAATGGCTACTGTGGGAAACTAAACTTTGCTTTATTTAATTAAAATGATTATAGTCATTAAAATGCAACAGTTAGATATTTTTATTAAAACAGATCTTCTCTTTAATTATCTACGTTAAATAACGACACGAGAAGCATCTTGGACATTCAAATTTTACTGTAAACTTATGAACTATACTATTTTTGAAGGCTTTGAAGGCACTTTATATTTTTATATTCAAACCTAAACATATCTCATAAACCAAAAAAAATCTTTTACATCTAATCTTGTAAAGTTAAAATTTTCATTTAAGAGGAATTTCAGTAAATAATAAAATAACTTAAGATGCCTACTTGAAAAGCAAAATTCGGCATAATTATCAATTAAAGCTAAAAATCATATTATAGTCGTATATTATATCAAGCTAAATCCAATAAAATAATTTCATAAATATGAATTGGTGTTTACATTAAACATAATGGATTATTATTAGCGGGAGGGCGAACAGCCTCCATTCAAAATTCCACATATTAAATTTGGTTTGGTCTCATAAATATTTAATCGCTTCTATGTGTTTTCAGTTTTGGTATGTTAATGTTTAGAGCTTTATCAAATAAATAAAATCACTCTTTTGTATATAATATATTGTCGTAATATGGTATATTGTATATAAATGTATGAGTTTAATCATTTCATACAAGCTTTCATATGATATTTGTGTATATATTATAATAATTGTTATTGGAATATCTATTTTGTAGGAAAAAAAGTTGTAAAACAAAGATTAACAAGTAAAAAAAATTTAAAAATAGTTAGTAGACAATAAGCTTTGAAAAAAATATTCAGCAAGAATAAGGGTGCCTCTAGCAAAGGCCAGAAGTTTTCATCCATTTTTTTTCTATATTTCGAGGGATCAAATAGGATTTGCCGATCAGCAGAAAGACAATTCAATTTCTTGTATAATAAAACACGTGATACTCGATGCTTAAGATGTCTAAATCAATCAACGACCAATCGATCACGTTTTTGATTGGACATAAACGCATTAATAATAAACATTTTCGAAGATCATGAATTTTTATTTGGTCTTTATGTCTTTTTTTCCATCTAACTCGACTAACAGTTTAAAGATAAGTTTTTTAACGAAAATTCAGGTCACCGTTTGTTTCAATATTTGTTTGGGATTTACGAACATAGGAAATCACAATTGGGATGACAACTTTTATGGCCAATAAAACAAGTTGAAAGCACCTATTTTTTAGTTGGGACAAAAACGGGAAGGGTGGGAATGGCGGGAAGCAGACGGGACACGCTCGCTTTGTTAGACACATTCGGCAAAGTTAACTTGAATGTCTTATCTGGAAAACGATTTCGGCTATAATGGAAGAACGGAGAGATTGTGACACTATGCGAAAGTCTTTTTAAAGGTTTATGGGATAAAAACCGGTGCCGCTTTCTTTGGGAGCAATTAAATGGGATGATGGCCCAAGAAGTGATACATTTTCATTTACTTTTGGGGCTCTTTTATTTTCTTCTAAACTTTTATTTTTTCTCTATTATTCACACACCAATGCACTTCCACAATATAAGTCACTGAAATCTGATCTCGTTTTTATAGACGAGCAGCAGTTGACTAGCACAAAGATGAAATAAGAAGAATTCGATAAAACGATGTGCTTAGTATCTGACATGTACCAAATAATGTAAAAGGCAAAATCAATATGAATTTAATATCCTTCTCCTACTTTCTATCATAATTTTATTTAATTCGTAAACATTACTTCCACTCTCGATCATCATCGTTATTTTTTCAAGTGTAAAAATGCCTTCAATATCACATCATTACTCAATTTAAAAAATACTACATGTATACCTATATGAACCAAAAAAGTTTGCAAAATTGACTTGTAGACCAGTGCCGATAATTTTTGAACACAAAAAAAATTCTAGTAGGATAAAACACATTATAAAAGGAAGAGAATATAACAAAAATGAAAGGAAAAATAAATTACGGTTGATCTGAGGTGGAGAGGTGGAAAAAGGGGGTGTTTTTAAGGGTAGAAATGGTTTATCTCGATTTCCGCCAAAAATACAAATCTTATAGAAAAAAATACAACAGCAAAGTAGTAGACAATAAGTAAATCTACAACTTTTCTGTTAACACTTTTTTCACATAACCTCAAAATTTATGCGAAAAATTCAAAATACCAAGTTTTTGGTTTTTAATTTATATCTTTTACAAAAAAAAATTACACGAAATAAAAATTACACGATTTAAGGTCTTTTAAGGTCCCAAACACACTGTATTTTTTTAAATATTAATTTTTTCACCTTATAATGACTTAATATCAAAAAAGCATCCTTATTTTCAATCGAAAATTCTCACGTCAAAATATTTTTTTTAAATATGTCGGTGGGTCTTTTGTTCGTTGAAATCACTACTTTCTGATGATGCAAAAAATACACATAACAATGTTAAATGTTCCCAGAAAATGCAATAATAAAAGTGTAATTATTAAAAAATTACTCAAAGTTGTATTTGTACAACTGTACTTACGATATTATGTACAATTTTCAGCAATTTATTAAAATTTTATACTTTTATTATTGCATTTTCTCAGAACATTTAACATTGTAATGTATATTTTTGCACCATCAGAAAGAAGAGGTTTCAACTTACAAAAAGCTCACCGACTTTTTTAAAAAATTAGTTGTTTTGACGTGAGAATTTTCGATTGAAAATTAAGATGCTTTTTCGATATAAAATCATTATAAGGTGGAAAAATTAATACTTTAAATAAAAAATACAGTGTATTTGAGACATTAATAGGTTAATTTTCACCAAATTTCGTGTAAATTTTTTTTTTTTTGTAAAAGATAAAAATTAGAAACCAAAAACTTGGTTATTAGAAGTTTTTACATAAATTTTGAGGTTATGTTAAAAAAGTGTTAGCACAAAAATTGTAGATCTACTTACTATCTACAACTTTGCCATTTAACTTTTTTCCATAAGACTTGTAATTTTGTCGAAAATCGAGATAAACCGTTTCTACCCTTAACTCCCCTCCCCTTTTTCACTTCCCCACCTTAGATGAACCGTAATTTATTTTTCCTTTCAATTTTGTTATATTGTCTTTCTTTTCCAATGGGTTTCATCCTACTATATTTTTTTTCACTTTTTACCATTTTCAAAGGCTAAAAGCGCTGGTCTATTGTATGTAAGTAACTATGAATTCAAATCTGAAAATATATTTGCAAAATCGAACAGAAAAAAAATAAAGCCATTTTATGCGACAGGGGTTGTATATTGTTGAAAGTCACGCGTCTTCAACTTGCCACATTGGGTTTCTAGTCTCGTGCAACAAAATAAATTAAAATATGTTTTTGTCAAGTGTGATTAATGGAAAATATGAATAGAAATCACATAAAAGACGAGAAGGGAGAAAAGATACGTTTCTGGCACACTTACCGAGACCTACAAGAAATAGCATTCAAAACGAAATGTAGCACAAACACCATGAATAGAACGGAGTCTAAAACTCCATCCAATGACAATTTAATTATCACTTTCATGTTTCAAATAAATATTTATTGCTACAAATACAAGCGGCGATATTTGAAGCGTTTAACTTCTTCATATTTCCTATTCGATTCAAACAAATGTACCCAAGTGTATATAATTTTATTCGACCCTCTCTGACCTTCTGAAAGTGTTTTTTAAATATTTTCTATATTTCACCATCTTCAAATTGAGTGTTTATTGTCAATGAACCTTTGACAAAACTGTAAGCATTATTAATGCGCCTGGTAGAATTTTCGGAACAATAAGTCGTAAGCTTCGTTGTATGAAAAATGCTTTTGGCATTTATAATCTTCCCTTCACTACCCTGTTAAATGTAATAATTTCAATTCGAAAGGAATTCTCTTAGATGTTTGATTTTTCCGGTCATATGATTTGTTATTGTTGAATTAATATAAATGCTTTTGTTACAGTTCCGCCTGAACCACCAACGATTTTGGATCGATGGGGACGCAAGTTGAATAAGACTGTGGGACCATACGAAGAAGGTGACGATGTCACATTAACTTGTCGCGTTGTTGGTGGAAAACCGGAACCAAAAGTACGTTGGCTGGTTAATGGTGTGTTGGCGGATGATGAATTCGAACACAACGCTGGCGATGTGATTGAAAATCGATTAACTTGGCAAAATGTCGGTCGACAAGATCTCAAATCGATATTTACATGTCAAGCCGTTAACACAATTCTTACTGAACCGAAAGAGGCGACCGTCGTCCTGGACTTGCATTGTACGTATGTCGAAATCGTTGTTAACATTTTGTATTTATCCAATCTTTTTGAGATTTATTTCTGCTTAAATTTAGCAATTGTGTCAACAAGAGTCGCCAGAGCAAAAACTAAATATGCATTCTGCAATATTCCAACAATTTCTTTCACAGCGTCACAAATTGATACACACATCACGAGAATTCAAGTAAGAGTTTAACAAAAAGAACGAAGTTGAGTTTCATTGTAGTAATATGAAATTCCATAAATATCTCGAGTGGAAAACGCTCTTCGTAGACATAAATATTGTATCAAATAGCGGCGCACCTTCGTCATACATTTTTACAAAAAAATAAAATAAAATAAAATTCTCTTACATGAAATTTTTAAATGCAATGTGTAGATATGAGAGAAACTTGATAAAGCAGTTGTACTCTATTAATGTTGTTTTGCATCAATTTCATTTCAAAAAATGATTTTTTTCGATGTTTGTTACAGTAAAACCTCTCACTGTAAGAATTATGAAAACGGAAACGCCGCTTGTCGCCGATAGACGTTATGAGGTCGCTTGTGAGTCAACAGGCTCCCGACCTGCTGCCATCATCACTTGGTACAAAGGCAAAAGACAATTGAAACGAACTAAAGTAAGTCAAGATCTTAACACTTTACTACCCTCATACCTTCACATGAAATGAAAAACCTTTGTTAAATCATTAAAACAATGAGTACAAATTTTTTTTTTCAATTCTTTCTGTGCTTTTAACGAAAAAAAAAGTTGATTTGTAACACAAATGTATTCTTTTAAAAAAATCTGATTTGGAATTTATCAATCGATCTAAATCGTCACATTAAATGCAAGGCTTTTATCGTGCCATAATTAATCACTGCCGATAGTGCATCTGTGACATTTAACCCTCGACGTTTTATCAAATTCGATTTCCGATCATTAAACCCTTTTCCGGCTCATAGTAAATCTGGTCGTGACGAAGCTATTTTCCCGATCAAAACTCGAGCTTTGCTCGCTTTAATTATTCCATACATACGAGTATTCGTTTTCTCGATAAGCGTTAAGTCTTTTTAATCATCTTGTTTTCTCAAAAATCTCAATTTCCTACCATCCGATTCTTAAAGTTTCCTTTTTATGTAATTTTTATGATTTCTTTAGTAAAAGAAAAGAATTCTTAAACCTTAAAACAGATATCTTTATTTTTATTGTATGTGGTATCAGTTTTTGAGTTAATGGTACCTAAACCAATTTGGAATAAAGTGTATATAAATAAAAAGCTAAAACAAATATTAATGTAAGCTTGAGTATTTAAAAGAAAATTGGCGTCAAAACGAATATTAAAACGATCCCCTATGACCGGGGGTCCGTTGCATTTTGCCGTAATGCCACTCTATTGTTACCTCACTGCTAAAAACATTCAATCATTTATAAGCCTTAGATTTTTAAAATGTTGAAAAATTATAATTACATTTTAGTCCTACTTGTGATCAGAGTAAAATTACCTTCAAAGTTTTGTAGTTCTCGCAACTTCATGCGTCAAGTGGTACGGGTTCGATCCCCTTTGAATCCTAGACTTAATATCCTAGACCTAAGATTAAAATTAACCAACAGAAATTTTCTGTCTTTAAACAGTTGTGATATGACCTTAGATGTTAAAGCTACTTAAAACACCAAAAATAAAAAATAAAATCTTAATACTATCAATAAAAGGATATGCCAGAATTTATTTTTTTCATTTTTCATTTAAATAGCACAGGAAAACTTTTATTCTATTTTGTATTTTTATAACTTTGGATCAGTTCATTGTAACAACAATCTGAAAGAATAAATTTAAAGAAAATTCCACCCCTTATAAAATAGGTCTTCAGAAAAAAATCGAAAAAATAATTTAATTTAGTGTTATTTTTGAACTCTGATATTTTTCAAATGTTTGATTTGAGCACATTTCTTGTACTTTGTAGTGGTTAAAATGTCCTTTAAACTCCTTTTTTCAGATTGCTGTTTTGATTAACTGTTCCAAAGTTATGAAAATTCAAAATTAAAAATTCAAGGAGGCTGTGATAAATATCTTGAGAGATCACAGGGCCTCATTAAATGTCTCGCTAGCAAACAAACAAAATTTCCTGCACCGGAGTTGGCAAAGCGAGTGCGGAGTTTCCTTAGATCTTCTGAGATGGTTTAAGCCTCTAGTTGGGAGCTTAACCACTTTTGGTGATCTCGGAAGACGAGGAAAGATGGTCTTTACTCGTCTGAGAACTGGATACACCAAACTTACCCACAGCTTCCTACTAACAAAAGCATCTAGGTTTCTATGTCCTTCCTGCGGTGAAACTCTGACTGCGAAGCGACTCCTGACGGAATGTGGCTACTGTTTCATTATCCATATAATTTCATCTTTTTAATACACCTTCAAACTTGTCTCAAGAAAAAGTTCGGTCGAGACTTCCCAAACGATTTTCATGAAAAAACTCATCATATAAATAGTCGAGAGTAAAATCGGAAAAGTTTTCTTTGCCGATTTTATAAATTTTTTGCCCTTTTACGAGCTATTTGTAATTTTCAATTTTACAAATCCTTATTAAGCATTGCATAGACATCCAACATTACAGTTATGTTTAAGGAAATTGCCTGTGCTAAACAATTGATGAATTTTTCTGAAGTTCGAAAATTACGAATAACTCAGAAAATAGTAAGTAATATCTAAAAAAAAATAATAACGAATTGTTCTAAAAAAAAAAAGAAATATTTCAACAAGTTTAATATGCATTTAATTTTAATGTGGTACCTATACATTAAATAAATAGGAATATATAAACCCAGAGAGTCCAGGTTTTCTAGAATATTGGCGAGTCATAAAGACGTCAACCGTTTACAACTAAATATAGATTTTTAATTGACCAAGTCGCGACAACATTAGCAGCTAAAAGGATAGTAAATAAAACTAAAATAAAAATTTCCCGTATCATTTAAATAATGATGAAAAAAAGGGATTGAGGCAAACCTTAATATTGATATTAAGAGCTCGTTTTTTCGCCAAAATGTTTGTTCTAATATGTACCTACTATCAATTTTTGGACACCAAAAGTAAAAAAAAATTAACACCCTTATGTATCTATATGTTACCGTTAAAGTATATAATCTCGTTAATTCATGGAATAGCTAAGTGGACAACCACTAAAGTTCTGAATTAGAAATCGGAAGTTGATAGAAGAGGACGTGTTGCACAAATCCCATCCCCACATAGACTTAGGACCTCAGGGGAGCGATACTCTCGGGATATTTCATCCCATTTATTTTAAGAATTACCTACTTTTTCCATGAAATAACGGATTACGCGCTTAAACGGTAACATATACAAATTAAAAGAAAATTTATTTATATTTTTTGACCAATTGAAATTTCAAAAATGAGCTAATAGGTAAGTACTCATTTAAAAAAACAAGAATTTATCGTCTTAAGACCTTACATAAGAAAATTAAAAAAGCTAATTTAATTGAGAATGGTACTTCTTAGACATTAATCCGATAGTGCACTCCTACAATATCAAGTCATTAATTCTATACAATACCTGTTTTATGATTTCAAATAACTTTTTCTTTAATTCAACAAATAACTTAAATAAATTGAAAGAATATTGTCCATTAAATGTTTAAGGTATAACTTTTAATGTCTTACGTACGTTCGTAAGATTTTGAAAATCGTTTTTAATTAATTATAACAGTTTATGGCCTTTTTTTCTTAGTTTTCTTCATTACAACTACATTGAAAATACTTCAAATAAGTGGAAAATATATGTTTCATCAATTTAATCGTACAACTGTACGTTTCGAAGCGTGAAATAATGTGACTCGAGAAAATAACGAATAAAGAGAATTTGTTGGAGACAAATATGTTGAGGTCTAAAGGAACATTTTCATAACGAAACAAGAAGAGGAGCTCTTCAATAGCAAAACATAACTCGAAAATATGTAGACTCTGTATAGGTATATACAATATATAAGTATAGTCACATAGTGTATAATAAAATTTTCAAACTGTAAAGTAAGTGTATTTTTCAACTTGTTCGTCTTTCAAGAGCTCTATTATGACAGTTACCCAGCTATTATTATTATTGTTATTATGGAAATTGCATGCGACAGGTTTTCAAGAAACTGTTTGCTACTTGAAAACAAAGCTTTTATTATTATATTAAACTTACATATAGCCAGAAATAAGTTATTTGGAACGTAAGAGAAACCGTAGCAACGTCGAAAAAGAATTTATGAAAGAAATGAATATGAATTTGAATGAAAATCAAAATTCTGCGTTCAATTTGAAATTCTATTAAAAATATAAAATAAATATACTATATTTATTACAATCTAAATCACGTATACAATAAATTGTTTTTAGAGCGACTAAATTTATATACCTATATATCGAAATGTTACGAACGAAATCTCATTTGAATCTCCAATCCGGTATAAGAGTTTATCGATTTGCATATCTCATTCGTACGTTCTTGCACACACATCTTCCATGTGTAGAGGTGTACGAACGTATCAAAATATATCCAAGATTATGATTCACGATGTATTTGCTCTCGACAAAGTTCCTCTCTATTGGGCTTCGAATGACTACAGTTTTGCATTGGGAAACGTGCAACTGAGAATCGTAAAACGGAAAATCCTTCCGTTATTGTGTAGATAGCGAGCGCGAATTCTCCCGTACGAAGACGGTTTGATCGAATACTGCATCTTAAATATGTCAAATTAAACACCTGCAGCTTCAACTCCCATACCCCCATTCTCAATTAATCCTTTGAGATTCATTTAAATAACTTCAGTGTCTTATTATCTTTAATAATTATTTACAATAAATTTCGTTTTTATTTATTCCGAGTGGTAGGTACTACTTAAGAAGTTAGAAGTTTCAAAAAAAATTTTAAATCAATTTTGTAATGTACATATATTTAAGTACCTACATACTCAGACAAATTCTAGTCAATCCGGCAATTATTTTCAAAGTCTCACGCAAATTTGTAAGGACAGTTGTCACTCTATATAAAGTGCTTTTAAAACTTTAAACGCGTTTTTCAAGAAACTGTGTTTTTAAAGTCGATATAGCCGAGATTTCTCAGAAACGATCATTCTCAAATTTTAATAAGAGCTTTTAAATTTATTTTTAGTAATTACTCGAAGGATTTTTCTCACCGATAAATACTTTTCTTTTAATAAACTATTTATGTTCAAAATTTTAATTAAAAATCTTTTTTTTAATGCCGCCATTTTGTAAAAAAAATGTATTTTACCTAGGGGCCATTCATAAATTACGTAAGACGTTTTTGAGAATTTTTACCCCCCCCCCCCCTATTGTAATTAAAGTTTAAAAAATGTGATTTTTACACGCAAAATGCGTTAAGCGGTGAATTTTTCGTCGCTTTGATAGAGTGGGGCGAACGGTTTAACGCACATGAGCTGGAGATAGGATGTTTTTCCTTCCACTGCCTACTGATTATTTCATATTTGACTGTAGACTTAATGCAGCTCAGCGAGATATTAGATTAATAAAGATTTTTTGAATTCTATTTTCTATTTGTTTAGCAAATTTTAAAATATTTTATGGAGCTTTTTTTTTTAATTCTCTTTTAGCGTTTTTTATATTTAATTGTTATTACAGATTTAAAACACTTTTTTAAGTTACAACCGTTACAATAATCCTATTACATTTCAACACTTTTATTATTGCATATATTTTTTAACCAGAAAGAGTTACCTAAGTTAGCGCAAAACAATTTTTTTTAAATTAAACTATATACCAAAAAATGCTCCCCTAGAATCCGCAATTGTTTCAAGTGTATAGTTAATAGTTAATTAATAATTAAATTTTAAAAAATTTTCAAACTCAAAAGTTAAATTCGTTATAAAACCCAAAATACATTTTAATTGATATTTTTTTTAGTTCTCTATCTGCTCTTTTCATAACGCAAATAATTGATCAAGTTTTTGCAATACTTTTAATAATTACTTATTTTTAACTATTTATACATGTATTGTTGTATTATGACGTCATTTAATGCCTATGGATCTTATAAACATGAATAGTTTAAAAATTGAATTACTAATTAACAGCTCTGTGAAGTTGGCACCGTCACTTCGGAATTTAAAAAAAAATATCTCATTCGTTTGTCCATCGTTAGTCCACGTTTGTCCAGGGAAAATTTTCGTTTGTCCACCCTTGAAAAAAAAACTTAATTTCAAAAAAAAAAAAAAGTGTGAAGTTGGCACCCCCAACTGCCACCTGGCACACTGCTGCACATAATTGCAAAAATAATACACCAATCGATTGTCCATCTTGAGTTCACGTTTGTCCAAGAAAATTTTTGTTTTTCCTCCCACCAAAATTAAATAAATTGAAAAAAAATTTTTGTTATACAGGGTGTCACAAATTGTTGAAAATCGGAGAATGTTAGGTAATGGAGCTCCCAACTTCAAATATTTAAAAAATTAACTAGCCGAATTTTAAAATAAAACGAAGCGAAAAAGTATAATTTTCAATTCAAAATCATACGTAAAATTAGATTTTTTACCCCCTCTGCTTATATATAAGATATTAAGAATTGATAATATTCAGCCAACCCCCGCCCCAAACGTCTTACGTAATTTATGAACGGTCCCCTATTTCATTGATTAATTACAAGATAATTCATTACTTTAACGAAATCTGTGCGATTTTTTTCATTTTTAATGATCCAGTCCAGAGATATCGTGGTCACCGCAAAATTTCATTTAGAAAGGAGCTTTTGAAGTTATAAGAGCTTTCAAAATTATTATTTTTACAATTAATACAAAAATGTAAAAATGCGATTTACGGCTAGAAAAGTTTTGTCAGGAAAAACTATATAAAAAAAAATTCATTTCAATAAACTTAAAAAGTTTTTTCTTTGTAGCAGAAAAATTCAAAAAATTTCATTAATGCCTGTTTTAAAAAACAGAGCTCAAATTTTTACAAAATAAAAATGAACAGTGAAACCACTGAGATTTTTAATTTAAAACTAATTTTGGTTTAAATGAAATTATGTGAGAAGTACTCGAGTAAGATTAATTTAGTAACTACTTCTAAAAGCTTGTGTATGAAGTTTCTTCGTGATCGTGCAATATAACTATTAGCCACACGTATTTGGGCCCTATGGGAGCTTGTTCCAATTTGAGAACATCAAAATTCAGGTCATACAAGTTACCTTTTTAACGAGCTTATGCTATGCTTGTTTCTACTTTGATCAACGTTTCAAATGAAACAAGTGTGAATTTATTTTAAAAGTGTAAAGAAACAGCATAGGTTTGGTTTTGGAAACTGAAATGAACAAGATTGATGTGAAGTTAGATGAATATGTAAATTAAGTTAAGAGCATAAGTGAGTGGTATTAATGAAAATTATTATTTGCATAACACCAATAAAATCCCACTTTGAGGTCACAGCTAAAATAAACAAGTATCACAGTGAAGAGTTCATTTTAAGTGAAAACCGAATTTTGCATAGCATTTACATGTATCATGAAAATTCGAAATTGATTTCAGTCGTTGCAAAGTTTGCGTTTTTCAAGGAAAAATTGATGTGCTTAATGAGATAAAATTGGCCCATTAGTGCACATATGCGACGAATTGCTTCAATTTTTCCAGTTCTCGTATAGTTTTTTTTCTTGTCCAAGTCTTGGATTTCTCAACCTCTAGACAGAGACACGAGAGGAAAAGTTTGCTATGCAAATATCGTAAGCTTCATACATTTGAAATTTTTGGTCGTCATCCACTCCCATAAGGATGCTTATAGTTGTAACTTACATTATAGACTGTTGAAATGCATTCAGAATAAATATTTCTTATGTAGTCGTATAAATGAGATGAACGTATTTTTTTTTTGACAAACGTATGTGACTAGAAAAAACTCCATTATCGAACGGGCGATTATTCCTATTGAGAAAACGAGATGGATAAGAAAATATAAGATGAACTTCCCGGCTATAATGGCCTTTGATAGATCAAAAAGCATGAATTTAACAGAATCAAGTCAGTTTTGAAATCGAAGGGAATCGAATCGAGTCGAGGCATCAAGAAGTTGATCTCGGTTCGTGTCACATCCATAACACTTGAAAGTGGGATAAATAGGTGACTAATAGGAAATGGGAATGGAGAAAATCTGGGGTGCAGCTAGTGCATAATGGCGATGTCGTATGAAAATTTGAATGTGACATTTTCTCTTTGTTGTTTTCAAGGAGGACATTCGAGACAATGTGACAGTGAGTGAACTGAGCTTTGTGCCGACGACCGAAGACGATGGAAAGTCAATCACGTGCCGTGCCGAAAACCCGAACGTCACGGGCCTTTTTCTTGAATCATCTTGGAAAATTGATGTTGTTTGTAAGTATTACATACCTACTCTCTATTGGATTCTCTTGCTCTTTTAGTCTGCACTCTTTAAATCTTCTTTCGCAACTTGTTAAATCACTAAAGTCTTACGATTCTTTGTGCTTGTGTAGGTACTGGAAAAGTTATTCGTTCTTGTAACAATGATTTATAAGATTTAAACTTTATCGCAGTTTATAAAAGCAATGACATTTCGAACTATCTTATTCACAATATTTTGGCTCCTGAAAATAAAATAATGATTAAAATGCTGTAATTGAAATTGAAAAAAATATTGCAGTTCCAAAGATGGAATATTAATTATTATAATAGTGTTGTTATTATCGTTACTACTAAAGTTATAATTATTATTGTTAACACCATCGTTATTATAAGAATTATTACTATCATGATCATAATCACTATTACAAATATTATCTTCATTATTATTAATAGTATTTTTATCATTATTGATATTTTTATTATTTATTAGGTATAGCACTCCTATGCTCAGTCGCTAATAACCTGAGAAGTTGAAGCCACTTTAAATTAAAAAAAAGAAACAGTTTCATTTACGTAATTGATAGTTATTTTTATCAGTGTTTGTATCAATATTTATTTTTTTAGTAATATAAAAATGTGTAGTTTATTTCGTTTTGATTAATATATCTAATATTTTTTTAATTAATATTTTTCAATTTATTAAATTTGCAGGAGAGTGGACATAGAATGTAAATCATAATACCAATTGTTGATTCAGCGAAAAAAAAACCTTTTTAATTATTTTAGTTAGAAAAATTTGTTTATTAATATTTCTCTTTTTCATCAAACAACCAAGCATAACCAAGTTACCAAGTTCAGTTTGGTTCAGATATTGTTGGATACCATTGGATGAATTTGGATATAAAATAAAAATTACTTAATAATAGTTTTTTTTTTTTTCAAATTGTAGCTTTATTAGAAATATTTAATTTTTTCATTTGACGAACACACGATATCATATCATGTAACTAACCTCCACGGTTGGCGGTAGGTCATTGTGCCGACTTTGGGATGCTAAGTTGATGCGTGAAAAAAGCCAATATACTAAAGAGTTATTGTTGGGTATTTTTTTTAGGTATTTTAGGAATTTTTCTTAAATGAGCAAGAATCCGTTATTACTATCAATAACCAGCTGTTACGCTCGTTATAGAGTGTTATGTTAACTGTTACGCTCGTTATGGTTAACCAGTGTCACCCTCAGTGAATTTTTTTACAAAAATTGTAAAAGGGGAATTGGACGATATTTGATTTTAATAAAACGGTGCAACTGGTCACACGACCATTAAAAAAATCAATATTTTGGACTGTTTTTTTAGAAAATCACATAATTCGTCAAGAGTCGGAAATCAATTAACAGGGAAGAAGCTGAGATTTGAAACTGTTGAATTATTTCTTAGAAAGTAGAAAGTTATTAATATAAGAATAAGTATTATGCAAACTATTCAGAGACAATTACGCCTTGAAGTATGCATCATTTCCATTAACCCATTGATGAAATAGTGGTCCAAAAAATCGAAAATTTACTGAAAAAATTATGTTCTACCAAAAAAAAAATAAAAAAGAATTATCAAAATCGAGCTATCCATTAAGAAGTTACTATTTCATCCCTTAGTTTTCAACCCCTTAAAAGTGAACAATTTCTTTCAAATTAAAATGGAACCACACGGGAAGCACCTCAAAGCTAGCTTTCAAATAAAAAAAAGAATCATCAAAATTGGATCACCCAGTCAAAAGTTCTGAAGTAACAAACATGAAAAAATACAATCGAATTGAGAACCTTCTTTTTTTTTTAAGTCGGTTAAAATTGGGTTAGCAGATGGGCTTCTATAAGGTTAACTGTAGGACTTCTAAGTATTTTCGTATTTTATTCGAAAAATTAAAAAGTCCAGTCTTTCTCGTTAAGCTTAAATTTTGAAGAAAAAAATGTAAATTTGTTTTCAAATGGCTCACCCTATATATATATATATATATGTATATATATATATGGATTAGAGACTTAGAATTTAATTTATTTATCTAAAGATAATATAAAGAGGAAAACGATTACAACGCAATCGAAGGGACCGAAATATTTTATCGTATTAAATATGATTCGTGTTATCAGAAAAATAAATACAATAATTATAGGACATATTGAGTTAGAGTCACAGTTGTATTTCGTAATAACAGAGTTTTACTCTAAGCGTTTTCGTTACAAACCGTTTCCACTTATTTATCGTGTCAATAGTTTTTGAGTAATTTCATTAAACAAGGCTTTATTACACAAGATTAAGAATTTATTTCGAGAAGATAAAATGTATTATAAACATTAAGCGTACTATGAAACTCAATAGCATATTCTTGTTGTTGATTCTTAATGAGGTGCCGTTCTTATAAATTCAGATTTCTTGAATGTGTCAGAAGTCAGAACAGAAGCCAAACTTGGCATTAGTACCTTTCAACCTGTGAAATCCCCAACAAAAAAAGTTTCAATCAACAATGTTTAGGTTCAACTCTTTTGAATAATATTGTTTTAACTCGGTTAATCCAATAGTTCAATGAATAAAAATAGATCTTGGAATTCATTATTTGACTTGATTTTTAAGCTGCTATGCTATGCACAATTATTTTCAAAAAATATCTTATTACTTACTTCACTTGATGAATCTCTAAATATTAAGTAATATAATTTTTAATAATCATAAATATGAGATATAAAAGTCATAACGCTAAATAAAGCAAACCGTTTAAAAAAAATTATTGCAGTTTACTTTAAGAAGTAATTTTTTTTAAATTTAAATAAAATTAATTATTATAAATCAACCTTTCTATCTTATGCCAACTCGTCTAATGTTTAAATTAAACGAAAACTAACGTGAACGAACGTTGGGTATCGTTAACAGCAGAACTGGACTTAAATTTTAAAAATTGCAATCTTGCAAATTGCACATGAGTAAGATGAGTAAGATAACCGAATTTTTCGTCTTCACAAAAATCCGAGAACCACTAGAATCAATTTTGAATCCATAAATAACGAATTAAAAATATAAAGAACCTTTTATAAATAAGTCAATTTAGTTTTCTATTACCTCCTTACGTGCTTTTTGATTTAACAAATTGTTTAAAAACGACAATTTTTTGAACTTCATTTTAACCACTTAGTTAATTTTCAATTTAAGTACCTAACGTATACCTATGGCAATTAAAAAAGTCTTACGTGAACAAGCAATCAGAGGTTGAGCTTTTTAAATATTCTTTTTTTCTTCAGACCCAGTCCCGTACAAATAAGTCATTTGTTATTCGCTTGTAATGAGTCATTAACCAGAAATAATAGGAACGTAAAAGATTTTTATGGTTTACAGTAAAAAAGTTTACAACAGATTTTAAATGAATATACTATAAAATGAGTCTTTTCACTCACCCACAACGTTTCAATCTTAACTGAAAAAAAAAATAATTATCAAGTATGATGAATGAAAAATATTCTTTTTGATAATAATTAAACTTTCTGTTTAGTCGTATTACAATTCATTTCGCAATTGGAAAAGTTTCTCAGCACAAATCCCGCCGGATCTCGTATTGAGATTTTTTGCGCTCTAATTAAAAAAGAAAAACGCGGCCGAATGGAAAAGATAGGAAATTGATTTTCTGCAATGTCACATTAATAGTGGTGTCACGTTATTTTGTGTGCGAGCAAACCCCAACTTTTTCGGTTTGAGAGTTTGACCGACACAGACACAGAGCTCGGGCTAATTGCCGGCCATTCTTCATTAAGTGATTAAGCGCGTCCCATTCCAATGGCGTAGAACGGCACGTTTTTATTGTTGAAGAACTTTACGACGTTTCTTCCGTGGAAAATGTCGCTGCGAGTACAGCCGTTTGTTTACGTGAAGATAGAATTAAACGAAAATCAATTGATTGGCTTCGAATAAAGATATTGCTTGGTTTGATTACAAAGATTAGATTGTTTTTAATTACTTCTCCCAGAGTCTGTTTGAAATAAAAAAGAGCCTGATGACTTATTAAAAATCTACAATCGATCCAATATTTTCCAACATTGTTGTAAATTTTGTTGAAAATATGAAATTCAAAATTATAATTTCTGAAAAAATTGTGGTCTTCACTAAAAAAAGATTTTTTCAAAGTTCACTCTAAAATTCACTCTCCGTCCAATTCTTTTAAATAAGCCAACTGACCTGCGATTTGATCGAACTACATCGAGAAGAACTTTTTAGAACGCAATTGACAGCTTCGTGAATATATAACGGAAAGCACGGAAAATAAAACTACTTTTGTCGCAAGTCTCATAAAGAGTAAAGTAAAGGCTACTTTTTGACAATGAAAGTCTATTTAACTATTATGAATAAGGTTTACTCCTGGTACATTCTTAACGTAAATAAAAAGGATTTTTTTCTATAAATTGATATTTGAAATGCTCTCGTTGTGATTTTTAAGCATTTTGTCTTCATGAAATCTACAGAAGAATTGTGAAACCCTATTTACTTATACTCTTACGAACAGTGATATAGAAAAAAGAAATATTCTAGGTTATTCTATCGAAAGTTGAACATTGAACATTTTATTTTTTTCATTTTTAATGCCAACGGTTTTTGGAAGCATCTAGCAAAATCGAGAATGTGTAAAATACTACCTACGTAAACTATATAAGCAGGTACAGTCAGTCGATTTAAGGCAGTCTGAATAAATCAGTCAGTGAATACAAGTGATATATAAAAAGTGATTGTAAAGTGAGTTTATGTACTAAATTGTTAATCGCCGAGTGAAAATAAATAAAATTGTTCGTTTGTTCATTTTAATGTGCTGTAACTACAAAATAATCATAAGCAAAGTGATAATTATTGATATGAGTTTTTTTTATATCGTTCTGAAATCCCAGCCTCTGGAGGAAACAGCAAGCGTTGTCCCACTCCTCTGGGTCTCCCATCGCCTCCTGGATGGAGGGTGGAGTATCCGTCTCCTCCCTAAATTATTTTGGTTTTATTTAAATGTTTTATTAAGTATTTCCATTGAATAAATGAACCCGTGACGAGAATCTCAATACAGGTTTTTGAAATTTCGTTACAATATCTATATATCTAACTTATATTAACTACTTACTATTTATTGTTCTACTAATACGAAATCAATAAATGAATAACCATAAAGGCTTACTAAACTCTTAGCAAAGCGGGAAGACAACAGCTACCTAATCAATAAAAAAGACATTGTGCGTTCATTGATATTAACAATTAATTAATATTGATATTAAAAATTAGCTCTGTTGTAAGTACAATTTAAAAAATAGTTTCTTAATCTTGTGTGAGAAGATTTTAAGTTTTTTTTTTCATAAAAACCTAGTTAAAATAATATGAATCTCTGGGAATAAGGAAATCTCTGGTAATGTCTTAGCGGACATGGCAGAAAAAGAGGCTACTAATGAAGAGTTTGGGCTAGAGCAGGCAATATCAGGCAAACTGTCGGGGAAGGGCTACATTTGGGCAATGTAAGGAAGGAACAAGGAGGCTGTGAGACGGCTTTTGGCAATCACAACCCCGAAAACTAGCTAACATCAGAGTATCCACCTCAGAAAATCCACCTAGGCAAGAACTACCAAGAAACCTGAGGATAAGCCTTTGCAAGTTGATGGTACGACACACAAGGTTGACCCACAGCCACCTGTTCAGTGGGACGACAGCGATATGCAGCAAATGTAGACACGACATATCCGTGAAGCATCTAGCTCTGGAGTGCCAGGAAACTGAGAACCTGAGACGAAAGTGGTCTGTGCAACAAAATTTGAAAGATTGTCTAAATACATACCAAGGGGTGACAGCAAGCCTGAACTTGTTCAAGGAGGCCAACCTTCTCACCGAACTATGACACAGTGAATGTACTCGTAAAATAGTGACTCGGAAGTGTATGAATGTGAACCAGGATTGTCGAAATTGAATTGAATGAATGTGACTAGGACAAGAAAAGTGTAAGAAAACGACAAAATGAAACAAGTGGCAAGATCCTAATAACTAAAACAGTCGCTGATGACCTTTGATACTCCAAGCGACTTTAAATAACCTAAAGACAATAAAAATTCATTAACTAGCCTTGAAAGGATAAATGGTTCCCCAGATTCATTTCAATTAAATCTCTATCGATCGATACATAAAGTATCCTTTCATTTCTTGTAAAACTTACAAAAATTTGATTGGCTTATGAATACAGATGAAAAAGTGATGATAGCTTTTACTTTGAAAATATTCCTTAAACTATAAAGTGATTTAAAAATTGTAAATCAAAAAAAAAACTATGCAATAACACCCAATTTTTGGCATGAAATACAGTGTACCTATATGTCATTATCTTTCAAGATATTTCATAAAATACAGTAAACCATAATTTTTTCTCTCTTTTTCGTTTTATAATTTCATTTCAAAAATGTAAAAAGTTCAAAAAAGCTTCAATTATTTAATAATAACCTGGTAAAGCAGATAAAATAGTTGCCACAAAGTTAGATATATTGATGAAAACTTTTTTACTTTGTTTGTGTGAAACATATTTTTAATTAAAAGCCTGAAGCTTTAAGATATTAAAAATTTTGTTCAATTTTCTGCTGGGGTGCAAATTTTTTTAATTCTCTTTTTCAAATTTAATATAGGTAAATCTGTCCATCTCTTTGGTTGATATAATGTTATCAGGTTTCATAAAAATTTTGTGATCGTTGATATTTTCTTGATGCTTCAAAAAGAATAAAATAGATTTTAGTGAATTTATATGGACTTAAAAAAACCTTTTATACAACAATATACATTTTGGCTTCCTTAGTTCCTTTATAACCAATTTCCACTGTACGTTATTTTATAAGAATGTAGAAACAACATTGTCGTTACTTCTGTCGCTTATTTTATTTTCAAAAAAAGTATTTGAATACTATAAGGCACAATACAATTTAGTAAACTAATTTACGATCTCTTTTCGATGAATTGCCTACTACTAATTGTGACTACATAAATTGCCAACTTGCCAAGTGCAAATAAGTCATATAAAAATCATTACTTCATTAGTGAAAATATGATCATCTCATATAATTATCTTATCAAAAATATTTTTCGACTCATTTACTTCTTCATTTTAATTCTTGACACAACTTCTACTTCTAATATCTCTTTGTTTCCATACGAAAATTTGATCATACCTTTAATATCTTATTCTTAGTGAATGAGTCTTACATTAGTTTTGAATCTCTTGAGAACCGAAGAACTTTCAACTACTAAATATTGCATATGAGTAAATCTGTCAGAATCCAATAAACTTGGAGAGAAGATTGCAAGAGATTGTTTTGCAACTCAACAACAATACGAGTCAGTTCGACCAAGTTACTTTAGAGGCTGTACCGAATCTACAGAGGCTAAAGTTGCAATCCCTTTGAGTTTAAGATGAAAATATTTCACTTGTAGTTGGTAAAGAAAAAATTATGACAAAATGAAAAACCGACTTCAAAATAAATAAAAAATCTTAAACAAAAAATGCACTAAAAAGTAAAACAATAATTGTGTAATCTTGCAGTGTCGACAACTGACAAATTATTAGGATGATACAACTATTACTATTTTTGGAGTTGGTGTCAGCCAGGGAAATATGACTATACTGGCATATATGACTATATTAGCAATAAACGAGAATATCTTATGAAATTTATTTTTCAAATGTACTACAAAATGCCAACTAATTAATAGGTATTTATTTCCTTGACTGACACCAACACCAAAAATAACAATAGTTGTACATTATATCATGCTAAGAATTTGTAAGTTGTAGACACTGTAAGGATACGCCATTACTTTTTACTTTTTAGTGCATTTTTTGTTTAACACATTCACGTTGGGGAACACATGGGTGCGTCTTCAGAGACCCTTCCTTAGACGCGGGAGACGCATATATGCGTCTTCTACCTTGTAGATTATTTAACATTATAATTTATACGTTAATATTATATAATATATAAATATGTTATATATATTTATGTATTTATTTATATTATATTTATATTTATATATAAAAAAAACATTTCCGTATAATTTTAAAAGAAATCAATTTTTATAGGATAGAACTTTCTATTGTACAAATGTGTAAGTGTCCTTGTTTTGCTTTAGCTTAGCTTAGTAGCTTATTTTTAAAATAAAAATATGTACACGGGTAGAATATGAAAAGGTAACTCTTTTGGATAAATTTCGTGGAATGCCATTAAATGAATTGTAAACATGTTTTTGAAATTCCGAGAAATATGTTCCTTTTTATTTCTTCCAAAACTTCAGTATTTCTCTACATTTTCCATGTTCGTTAGAAACACTATAAAGTTAAAAAAATTAATTGTTGTAGAGCAATGTATTCTTACACCTGACTTCAAATTGTTTTGAAATAAAACGATTGGTTAAAACGTTTCAGCTTTTTTTTTTCTAAAACAATTTTTTTTACATCATTTGGTGAATTTGGCCCCTCTACACAAGTAAAATGGGCAAATAATGAATGTATTAAAATTTTTTATTTATTTTGAAGTTGGTTAATAAATAGCTATTACATTCCTAAAAGTAAAAGCAAAAAATTAGAAATACTTTTCATTTTTACAAGTACATGTTAAAATGTTTTTATACGAGAAAATAATCAAACTGAGTAAACCTCAAACCTTTTATCTATTTGCTCTGTTTCCGAATTAACCAATACTTTGGCTTTTATTTCGACCAATTTGTTTTCGAAATTTATGTGCACAGTATTTAAGTGACGTGTAAATGTACTGTTTACAAAACGAATCGAAGCCAAAGATCGCGTTTTATAAACAATCTAGACCAATAAATTTCCAGTTTGTTCGATTTCTTGTCGAAAAATAAATTCTTTGCTTCCATTTCCATTCGACTTTCCAAATATAACGTTAAATGTTTGAAACGTTTAAATTGAATTACAATCGAAACATCCATGTTCTGTTATATTTATGACGGAGTTGTAACATATTTTTTTACTTTATTGAAGTTCTCAATAAAAATATTAAGCTTTCGATTGAAGTCGACAAGATTCTGTTCTAGTTTGTTAGTCCATGAGGACCCTTTTTATTCCTTATAGATAATTCTTTTGGTTTTTTTATGATTTTGGTGAATTATAAAGACATATATATACATGTAGTTTTTATTGGGTTTGAAAAATGTTTCTTTGAGAACAACCAAACATCGATGTAAGATTCGAATTATTCTATAAACTCAGAGTAATTTTTTTTAACAATGATATCCCAGTAGAGCTTTAAATAAGTTCCATTTTTTAATAAAAAAAGCGAATGTAAACAGTGAAACTGGCTTCTTTTTAAAGCCTTGATTATAATAAATTCATTTATTTTAAGTGCATTAGTTGATGAATTTAATTAATAATTTGCTTAGTTAAAAGTGTAAGGCGAAGTTGTTAAAAGCGAACAACTAACTTTGACAAATTATAATTTCATATTTGCAACTTAGTACTCGCAAATACTAATTACAAGCTTGCATTTCCTAACTAATTAATAAAGAAGTCCTCTGGGAAGTGCAAACATATGCAGTATTCGCTAATATCGACTAATGCAAAATGTCTCACGATTCAAATATCTTCACTGTCTATTTTATCACACACAAATGCAACTCTTACTAATTAACCTTCTCTTCCCTGAGTTTTTAATGGCACAACTTGTGAAAGTTTCAAGAAAAGCTCGATGTACTGCAAAAGATTTGAAACTTAAGTTATTAGATAAAACTTTTAAAAAAATAATAATTTCTTTGAAAACTTTTTCCAATAAAAATTTTTTTTAATAAATATTATATGCTTGGACGTCCCTGATTGTAGTCTGGAAAGGGAACGTTGACATATTATGTCTTCTATATAAAAGACTAAACAGTTGCAAATAAAACTTGCCAAAAAAAAATCAAAAACAACAAACATTTTCATATTAGCCCATTTTTAATATTTTTAATCGTTTAGTTTTACAAAGTAACAAAAAATTTTCTCAAATCCTTCAAAGTTATTTTTTTTCTATTGAGTAAGTAGAATTTTTAAGACTTGATGCGGCGTTAACACTGACCATTGATTCATCAAACCAAGTAATTGAAAATTTTGGGCAATGAATTGAACATAATATTGAAACTTTGAAGCGGAATAACTTGCAAATTCAATGTTTGATTTGATTAGATATTTTAATATTAATATTCGACTTGAGTTTTAATTGGTTTTTTACCAAATTTAAGTATGTTGCTTGAAAAACAGATCAAGTAGCTTAAGAATCAAGTCAAGTAGTGAATTTCTGGACGCTTACCAAAATATAAAACTAGCACTTGAAAGAGACCATACTTACTATTGAAAGGAATCATACTTGTAATAAGCAATACATAATTGGTTTATATTAAGGAGGTATCAATTTAACGTAAATAAATACGATTTCATGCGGAATGCTATTTGATCAAGCGTTACTCAAAGATATCAAAAATTTACTATTGTCAAATGGTGTTTAATGTACACAAAATAAAAAAAGATAGAGCAACGTTGAGCATTCAAAATTTTACGGCAATTACACCCGATTCGTAAGTCTATTATCCATTCTTACCTATTTCATAAATCGCTACAATAACCACAGAGGCTACTTTAATTGGAGGATAGGTTGACATATATATGTCGAAATTCTATACCTAGCTCATTGTCAGTGATTTACAAAAAGTGCGCCGTAGCAACAGGGGTGACACAAAAAATGATGTCCCTTAAGCCAATTTAAAGTAGATGTTTCAATCGAATTTCAAATTTTCATCCGTTACATATTTCTTTAAAATATTTTACTTTATTAAATTGAACGAGACTTGTTTGTCCTCATAGACTCGACGTGAGGTCGAACAAGTTTGTGTCGTTTTAGTTCTTTGCGGGTCCCAGGATATTCTTTCCTTTTATCATTGTGACCAAGGAGGTCTATTGTGGTGTGACTATCTGTGTTTACTAGGGAAGCTCCAGGCTTTTATAGAAATCCGGCACCTGCCTAGAGGCTGCCGTTGCTATCTTGCCAGGCGTCATGTTCGTCTTTTCGAAATGCTGCAGTCTTCTTTTGAAAGCTATCTCACATTTACACAAAATGTGTTCCGCCGTTTCTGCCACCTTTCAGTAGAGACGACATATGTTAGTGTCGGCTTTACCAATCTTGTGAAGATGGTAATTCAGGGTACAGTCGGCCTTTTCATTGCCCTCTATACCCTCATGTCCTGGAGCTCATCATAAGTAGAATTTGTCGTTTTAGTTAGTGGTCCTACCAGAATTCAAGACCTTGTTCGGGGGCCACTGAAACGAGACAAACTTATTCAACCTCACGTGAAGTCGATGGCCGAACGAGTCCCGTTCAAATTAATGAAAAACTATATTTTAAAAAAAAATCTAATAAAATTTGTGAATCCGTGAAGCATGGGCATTCTTTAGTTCTTCAACGTTTGACCCACCAATCTTATCATAATCTTCGGCTGACGAGATCGGAGTCTTCAAGTTTTTGCATTTGCTCCGGCATCCAGTGACCGCATCCTCCTCTGTTGTCGCCAAACGACTCAAAGATACTGGTCCAACTAGACCTGAAACAAATGAAAGCTCTGTCCGCAGCGAATAACTCGCTTAGAAATACATTAAAATGAAAATTTAATAATAAGCAAACGCCTCCTTACAACGTCGATGTTGTTCGTAGGAAGAAAGTGGGTAGCGGTCAGCAAGTTGGTACATGAGCTGCTACTAAGAAAGAAGGAGGAAAATTTTCTTCCATAACGTCACGATTGGGAGACAGGAGGAGTACTAGTGCCATGAAGTAATGCTAACGCGGTTCCGTGGCACCAGATAGTAAAGAGAAGAGGTTTTCACTGATTAAAAATCTCACACTACCAACCACTTCAATTTTAACACTCTACATTGGTGCCTCTTGAAGATTTTCCTCATCTGAAAGCATAAAAAAATAACTGCAGTGGCAACTAGTGCCAACATAATTTAAACGATGGTTTTTATTATGAAGGTCTTAAATCTAGTAGGCAGTTGACATTTCTAAACCCCAATGATACCAAAGAAATAGAAGAAAGTACGCGTCTTTTTTTTCGTTGCCTCTTATAGCGCATCGTATTAAATAAGCTTATGGTGAGAGCACAGAGTGTCAGGCTCTTGACGTCAACGGTCTCCTGGATTAATATAATTAGCAACGTATCAATTATTTTGGTATTGATTGCCACAATAGTAAGATATTGTACGTAGTTGGTTGTTTGTCCTCATGACAAATCAGAACATAGGATAAATACGTAGATTAGCAGACCTCTGAATAAGCAATGTTTTGGGTATTAATTAGATATTGTTAAAGAAGAAAAATACAAACTAAGTATAGACCAAAGTTTTGCTTTGGGGCGCCCTGCAAAATTCTAGTGTTTTAAGGACACCAAAAACCAAGAAATTTGGGGAACCACTGACATTTTATTAAATAAAAAAAATATTGATTCGCAGTAAATCCATATCATAATGGTACATTGCTATGTACCAACCAAACAATGAAAACAAAAATTGAAACGTATAGTTTGAAATTCAAATATGATCTGATAACATAATTAAAAACTAGAGTTTCTAATGGAAAATATGTCAATTGAACTCTCCTTTCATTATCAGACGTGTCAAATTTCGCACTAACTAGACCAAACAAACCAACCGTGATCATATTGGTGCTGCCAATGGATACGAACTCACAATCGAAGTTACCAAAGCTCGTTAAAATGTCTGCTCGTTAGAACTGGAAATAATAACTATTTAAGCATCTCGAAAATCAGAATAATCTAGTTTCGATAAATACCACTAGAATAAATTAATTCATTGGATGGAAAATATCTTCAATTTCATCACTTACTTCAAGCAATAGTTTCAATACTTGCTTGAATTTCTAACTAATTAAAGTTATACGTTATGAAATTTATGGTTAATTTATTAGATGCTTTACACGAAACTACGGTTTTTTAATTTAACTTCTTCAATATTTCTAAATTGATTTGTCTTCTTGATAGATAGTTTCCTATTTCTTAAGTTGACACTATGGTGAAAATATAAGGCCTCAAAATAAAAGAGAACTAAAGCTAATGCAAACATGAAAATGATGCTTTTATATTGCAATTTAAAAACTGTTCAGTGCAATAGTTAATTTATAAAATGTCTAACGCAGACAGAACAATTTTCTATTTACAGTCTTTTAAGATTTCAATATTAAGTTGACTTTTCCAAAGGCAATTTCCTGTTTCTTTAAGTTGACGCTTAGGTGAAAATATAAAGGCTTTAAAATAGTAAAGACTGATATTGAAGTATAATTTGTGTCTTGCATTTATCTTCGATGTTATTTATAGATCCGCCAATCGTTTCACTTCGCCTTGGAAGTACATTGAATCCCGATGACATCAAAGAGGGCGACGACGTATATTTTGAGTGCCACGTCAAATCCAACCCCCAATGGAGACGTCTAACTTGGCTGCATGATGTAAGTGAAGTGCTTTTTCAATGTCTTCAATACATTTCCAATTACATGTCAATATTAACACATTCTTCTAACAACAATAAAACGATCAAGAAACAAATCTCACAGAAATTAAATCTGTATTTTAGATGAAGTTTAGTTTTTGCTCAAAAGCGATTTTCTAATTTGTTTAACAATCAAACTTGCGAGGAACATTTTCATGACAGATATGAAAGAGTTGAAATTATATTAAAACGCAAATAAACACAAAACTTTTAATCTCTCCTGCATATATTCGTTATGGAAATTCTCACGGAACATACATTTTGTTCATCATCAAACTTACAATTAGTTTACGTGTTCTATTTTGTTTAAAGATCAAATAAATATTTAGACGAAATTTTCGTAACAATTTCCACAGTTTAATTAAATGTTAAACTTACAAGTGTTTTAGAGTTTATTTACTTGATTGCATTTTTATAATAGAATTAAACAATGACAATATTTTTTTAAAAAATAATGATTCCTTTTAATGTTTGGAAATATAATATATAATTTTATTTTCAATAATTGTAATTGGAAATATCGATAAAGATGTGATTTAGTTTGCATAAAACGTGGAAGGTTTTTTTTTTCCTTAAATGTCATCTATATCTACCTTTATAGCCAGGTTTACTTTATAGTTTCATAATATCACAACATTAAAATGCATTGCTTCCGGTATGTGATCGAGGAAAATTGTTCACGGTCTAAAACTGAGGGTTTGGGTGAGAATCGTAACAACAGTTTGTATATACTGTGGGTTGATATGACCCGAAAGATAATCGATAGGCATTATATTGTAGATTGATAAAGAACGAGATGAGAAAATTAAATGAACTGTGGCAAACAGAGAAGAATGAATGGAGCAGAAAGCTCTGATCGTGCGATCATATAACAGAGGGAATGGCGAAAGCCTCTGCATCTTCCGTCTTCACCCCCATTATCCACGTATCATAATCTATCTCGGCTTTTTACACGTTCATCATCCAATCCACCTCTAATAATTTTTTTTCTCTCTCATAATAATTTAATTTTTTTGTTCGACTTGTAATAATGAAATTGTTTTAATTCTATTAAATCTGTTCTCACCGTTGATTGTGATGAAACTCTTTGTTCAATTTCTTTTTATTCGTTATGCATGAGGCAAACGGAAGCGTCTTGCAGGGCCCATAAAAAGTTCGACTTATGATGTTGTTTCGAGTCATAAATTCGAGAAAATATGGTCTCGAACTTTTTCATAACCCATTCATAAACGCTAGATAAAAACTTTAAAACATTGCTGACTGAAATTGACAGAGATAGAAGTTTACTTGCGCCAGTTCATTATACTTTTTTTTATTTCAATATTTTCATAATACTAATCACGACTTACCCTTCCTCTTGTTTTGATCTTATGACTTTTCTGATAAAGTTTATGATTCAATGAAATCTTATTAAAAATTTTATTGAAATTTATGGAAAATTTCTGAATACTCAATACATTTCTTCATGAACTAAAATGGAAATGCTTTTATAGTAAGCTAGCTGATACCCGCGACGTTGTCTGTGTAGGTTATTATGTTAAGAACAAATTTAATTTACAGAGGAAAAAAATTTAAACAATTGAAAGCAAAAATATGTTAAAAATAACCAGAGAAAACTTAGCGAAGAACATTCTTAACTTTATGCCAAAAAAAGGCTCCTTTAGAATCCGCTATTGCTTTAAGTGTATAGTTATTAGTTAATCAATAATTCAATAATTAATTTTTTAAATTTGTAAATTCAAAAATAAAAATTGCTATATACTTAATCGAAATTAATCACTTTTTTTAATTTTTTGTTTTCAAAAAATTGTTTTAAAAAAAATTAAACAATTGAAAGCAAAAATATATAAAAAATAACCTAGCGTTCAACATTTTAACTATAAGCTAAGAAATTGCTCCTTCAGAATCCGCTATTGCTCCAAGTGTAAAGTTAATAGTTAATTAATTATTAATTTTTTCAAAATTAGTAAACTCAAAAATAAAAACTGCTATATAATCCAAAATAATCACTTTTTATTTTTTTTTCAAAAATTTTTTCCTGAATGCTCTTTCCAGATCCGCAATTGCTCCAGGTGTATAGTTAATTAGTAATTAAATTTTCAAACTATTCATGTTTATAAGATCCAACGAAAGTTGATGGCGTCATAATACATAAATACATGTATAAATAGTTAAAAATAACTAATTATTAAAAATATTGCAAAAATTTGAGCTTAAAAAACTAAAACTTTAATTAAAAACTATTTTGGATTTTATAGCGATTTTAATTTTTGAGTTTGTAAGTTTTAAAAAATTTAATTATTAATAAACTATCAACTATACACCTAGAGCAATTGCGGATCCTGAAAAAGCATTTAGGGAGCATTTAAAAGAAAAATTTAACTCTTTCTGGTTAAAAAATAAATGCAATAATAAAAGGGAGTGTTGAAATGTAATTTGATTATTGTAACGGTTGTAACTTAAAAATGTATTTTGAATCTGTTTTTACAGTAAAATATAAAAAATGCCAAGAGAATTTAAAGAAAAAGCTACAAAAAATATTTTATAAACAGAAAAAAATAAAGGTCACTTAGTTAGGCGTGGTTGACTAGATAGTTGCCCTATACGCCAGTGATCCTTGGTTCGAATCCTAATGAAAACCCAAAATTTTTTTATGGGTTTTCGGATTCGACGGTCGCTAATGACCATAGTAGTTGATGCGACCTTAAATAAAAATAAAAAAATTAAATTAAAAATAAGAAAATAAGTAGAACTCAAAAAATATTTTATTTTTTCTAATATCTCGCTTAGCTGCATGTCGTCGTACCGCGTACGCTTAAGTATGAAATAATCATTAGGCAGTAGAAGGAGAAACATTCTCCATGCGCATAACATCATTTGCCCCACTCTATCAAAGCAACTAAAGAACAACGAAAGCATACGCAGTCTACTTAAAATATCTGGTGCGAGGCTTTACACTACTTTCTTTTAATTTCATTTATGAAAATACTCGCTGTTAGTTAAAAGAAATATAAGCACTTTGTAACAATACATATAAACAGTACTATATGCATACAACCTATAGGGCTATATGTATATACAAACACGAATTCCCAACCTTCATCCCAGAACCGCCCTTATTCGAATTTTCCCAGGAAAAAGTTTCAAATAAAAGTTGTAGCCACTAATGAGTCTAAGAACTATAGAAAGTTTAAAGAAAATCGTTGGAGCCGTTTTCGAAAAAAATTGAAAAAGCTCAAAAACGTCAAGAGTAAAGTAGAGCTTTCGGTTAACCGATTTCAACCAAAAGCTTCGCGGCACAACTAGGTATAATATGGAGGCCAAATTCCAAGTTTGGTAAAATTCGGATAAAGCTTTTGATATGATATGGCTGTCACACACAGCCACACACACACACACACAGACAGACACACACACACACACAGACAGACACACACACACACAGACAGACACACACACACACACACACACACACACACACACACAGACATGTTTCTAAAAACCACTTTTTTGGACTTAGGGGACCTCAAAACATGTATTTCCGGTGAAAGCTCGAATTCGAAAATTCGACCCGATTGCAATACTTCCTTTACTATCTATATAGTAGTAAAAGAAAGTAAAAAATCGCAATTTTTAAAACTTTAATTACTTTGTTTTTAATGAAGATATCGTGATAATTTTAAATAAGAACCAAATATATAAGACGTAAAAGAAAACAAAAATGGATCAAAATCTATCCAGTAGTTTTTGAGTTAAAAGCGAACATTTGTAAACAGCTATCATTTTATTTATAAAGAAGAAAGATAAACGATTAATATATTTGCATAGTACAAACATTTTACAACAAAAACCAAAAAATATAACTAATATTAATATACTCAGATAACCGATCAAATTTTATTTTGGGCACCTGTAACTAGTAAAACCTGGGATTTTTTTATCTTGAAGTTTTTCTTCTTCAAACATCAAAATAATCATTTATTATGTGAAAGTAAAGAAAGTTGTAAGTTTAATAAAAAGTGGGGCCAAAATATTCCATTTGCTTCTGGCAAAAAAAACGTATAAAAAATTTAAAATTATTATAATTTATAATTTTTAAAAGTACATAAAATGCTCGATTGAATTCTTCCACAATTTTATAAACCGCATATAATAATATCGAATAAATATTCTATATGTTTCTCGAGCATAATTGTTATGTGTAGTATTCAAATAGAGTTTTTGAAATTTGAATTGCATAGGTTGGGGTGAAAGGATGAAGATGAGAAGGTGAGAGGCTTTGTGTGAAGTTTCCTCTGTGCATTCCCATTCCCGATCGTTCACATGATGCATTTTCTCCGTAAAACTCTTTTTCGCTTCTAGCTCGCTCAGTTTGCATCATAAACTCAACAAAACATCAAATTGTAAACAGAATATAACATTATTATCATTGTTTTATTTCTCTATGAAAAAAGAGATTCAAATGCGAAATATTTTATTGAAAAATGAAATAAATGCAGCCGAACACGGATGTGAGATGGTGATAGCGAATGCATTATCAAGTCATAAAATATCATATTCGCCTAGAGTGCATAAAAGGCCGTCATTTGTGTTGCATAAAATCATATTAAAATTTCTATATGAACAATAGTTGCGAATGAAAAAGCTCACAACCTGATTTTTTTTCAAAGTATTTATTTTTCAAATTGACTTTTATTTATTCAACTCCCTGAATATTTAAATTGGAACAGCAATAATAGTAAATTTTAGTGTGAATCTACATTTTTAATATGTCCCATTAACGTGCCATCACAAGTTATGTCTTCAATTAGCTATAATAGTCTCACTAAAAGCACAAATATGTAATTTGCATTAAACACGCCGACATAACGCGACCCATCATTTTCTAAACTATGCGTTTTTATGTTTTAGCTTAAATTAACGTTGAATGACACGTGTTGGCACGTTGCAACGTGGAAAACGTTGTGATAGACTTGTTGGTTGCGGCAAAGTCATAAATTAAATTCTTTTAAAATTTAATGTCTTGTTCATCGACGTTGTACGTCTAACAACAAATTCTCACACTCGTTACTATAATGATGCTCTAAATCGATTGCTTCGTGAAAAATTGTTTTCCGTTATCTCGTTCACGCTCTCGAGCTTCAAGAACGCCTCTTAAAAGAAATTCTCAGCATTGAAATTCTACCGTTAGTCACTCCAATAAAAAAACATAATTTAATTTCTATAAAATACATAAAGTAATCTCATATACAAAAACAGTTTAAATTACAAAAAAAAATCTTATTTTATGATTATAGCTAGTAGGGAATATAAAAATTATTTTATGATTGATTTAATTCTTATAATCTTAACCATAGAAAATTTTATTCATTTTTGCTGAAAGTTGTTACGCTTGCTATCTCTGTAAATACATTAGTATATAAAACTGCGGACGAGTTAATCTAAAATACTAAAACTTTGGACCTCACCCATTTCAAATATTAAATATTTTAAGCTTATTGTTAGAAGTACTGTTAGTTCTAGTTATTTTGTTTAAAAGCTTATGTACTATCATTAGTAGCAGTATTTATCATTGTGACGTTTTCCATTTTCATTAGTTTCAAATTATTTAAGCAAATGAATAATGAACAAAAAAATGTATATTCCTTAAAACAAGAAAAAATAAACTTTTTAGCTGTAAGTTGTTTTAAACATTATTTGCACTAGAAGCGAATCAAATTCAAGTGGAATTTGTAGAAGTAATTTTGTTTATCTAAATATTTTATTATGTAACTACTAGAGTGTTTTAATGCAGTTCAAGATAAAAATCACGTCTGCGAAATAAAGTAAATTTGTCAGTGTGAATGAGATAGATGAAACTATCGGAACGCTTAACAACCGAACGTGCCACCATCAAACTACGTACATCAACTAAATGGACGACACACAAACGACAACAAAAACTAACAGCTCGGAATGGAATGAAACCAAATGTTGGCTTTACGCAAATAACAAAACTATCCTCTGACTCACTCATTGTAAGACTAACTTATCGAGCTTTAAACCGTAAATTGTTGTGCTTCAAGAAAAACTTGATTTGCATTTTCATTTCTGTTTTGAAAAACGTAACTTGTAAATTTGTGTTGTCTGCACTAGTTTATACCATAGTGTTTCAAGCTGAAACACTAATTATTAGAACTAGCTAATCTGAAATACTTAAATTTGCGATCTTTTAAACACATTATGTTTAAGACCTTTAAACTGTATCTTTCCAAAATTTAGGCTATTTAAAAATTAAATTTTATTCTTAGATTTTCAAAAAAAATCTAGTTTTGTTAACTTCAAATATACCTACTTACTTCAACCTAAACTTTTTCTGACTTACCTACATATTATTTAAAGCAATTCATTCTTTTGTTGCATATAGATTATTCGTTTACGACTCCAAAAATAATCTTCATTCACTATCTTTAATTGAAATTCAGGGATGTTAGGGAACTCCGTGGCGTAACCAAAACTATCAGATATCCGAAATAAAAACTTATCCGTAACTCTAACCCAGTGATCGGGGAACCGGGGTAAATTACCCCTAATGGCGTAAAAATTAAATTTTTGGGGGTAACAAGGAATTTTTTCTACTTTGCTATTTTTAAATGTGTTAGTATTTTTACAAACCATTCTTTAAACTTAAATCAAAAAGCCCAAACTTGAACAAAAATGAGGCTACATCAACTCTCCAAAACCTGAAGGGGAAAGTATTCAATTGATTCTTGTTTTGTTTGTCCCAATATGATAATTTTTTTTTTATTTTGTTTGTTTGTCTTTACATACTTATTTTTTCATGCAACTTTTTTATTATCCGTGTAAATTAATTCGATAAATAATGTTTCATTTATCGTACATTTATACCTACATTGATTGCCTTCTTTTCAAAATGGGGGGGGGGGTTATATCGACTTAAGCAAAAGTATTTTGGGGTAATGGTTAAAAAAAAGTTCCCCGACTGCTGCCCTAACCGAATATACAATTTTTGGAGAAAGTCTATCATAATTTTGTTGCTTGTGCATTTTAAGTACTTAGGTAAAATTAAAAATTGAGTAGATGTTATATAATTACTCATAAGATTGATGTAGTTTTAAAAGATAACACTGGGTAAAAAAGTATTATAGCAAAAAAATGCATATTAACTGTGAAACTTCTACCTACCCTTACTATAAAATTTAAGTTATTGTAATTTGATCAGGTCTAGCTTTTATATTACTGTTATTATACAAGCAAAATTCAATGTTGATCCGTTTTACTTTTTTTTTAATTTTAAATGTTTTATTTTTAGCGAAATTAGCTCTGTTTCATATTTGCATATAGTGAAGTAATTCCTAAACAATTGCCAAGAAAGTATTAAAATTATCTTTGACAGAATTGATCTTGAAAGTTCTTTTGCATTTGGGATGAAATTACTTTTAAAACTCAATAAAGAAATTTTACACCAGTTGAACAATTGTATAAATATTATTTTGGCTAAGAACCCTATACAGATTTGAAACTTTAAGAAAAAATTCAATACGACGAAGACAAATTAAAAATTTGTGGAAATTTATAAGTTGTTGCCTTTCTTTTAGGAAAAAACTCTGTTTTGAATTTGTAAGTGGGGTCAGAAAAAAAAAATCATTTTAACAAAAACTAGTTCCAAAGAAATTTTTTAACTCCAGGATAGAAAAATGTTAAACATTCTCCATAAACACCATTTGATGGATATTTTTATTGCCTTCCCATATAAAAGTTAGTCTAATGAACGCTTTGTGAAAGAAATGGATTGGAATGGTGTTGGATGTTTATACTTAAAAGAAAAATTTCCTAAAATCAGCGACAGCAAAATCAAAGAGGGAAAGTTTCTTAAATAAAAATAACGTTTTTCTTAACATACTTCATCTTAATATAAATGTAAAGAAAAGCTCAGTGATTATGAAAAATCTGCTCAGGAATCATTTATAATGGCAACTAAAATTTTTTTCGAAAATCACCGACCATAAAATTTCACAAGCCAGCTTTCAACTACTTAAAAGGATTTAGGTTGTAACATGTCTCTAAATATTCATTTCCTACATTTCAATTTGAGCTTTTTTTCCAAATATTTGGTCGCCGTTAGTGATGAATACGGTGAAAATTCCAGACAGACATTTCTACAATAGGAAAACAATATTAAAAAATGTGCAATCCAAGATTTCTGGCAGAATTACTGTTAGATATTTATACGAGAAATTCCTGTAGCAAAATACAGAAGAAAATCGTAAAGCAGTATTTATATAAATACTACTTATGAGGCTATAAAAAATTCGATTTTTCTTAAAATAAAATTGCATTTTTGAAAAAAAAAATAAAAAAACCATATTACATTAAAGCTCGTATTTTATAATATTCTATTACTTATTAATTTTACCGTATCTGACTTTGTTTCTAATTTAGTTATTATATAATTTTTCCCATTACACACAAAAAGTAACATTTCGTAAGTAACATTTACAGTTTCTTTAAAATCTAATATTCGTTACCGAAGCTATATTAAAATCTAATGGATAATCCGAAATAATGTCAACATTACAGACAACTCTGTTTTTATACGAATTATTTTTATGCGAATTTGAAATAGCACGGTTTGAAGAACCAACTAATTTAAATTTTTTAATATCGAAATGCTGAAGAAATTTGCATTTCACACTAATGTGAAAGATTTTAATACCTCTAAACTATACCCACAGAATTAGAATATGGCCATCAAATATAATGGTAACAAACTTCGACAATAACTTTAACTTTAATAAAATATTTATTGTATATTCAACCAATAAAGAGTGTCGTTAAGTAAATTTTTTGAAGAAAATCTGTTTACAACAATTAACTTTGTCTATTACTAATCAAGCAAATCTGCACAAAAGTTTACTATTTAACGTGAATGAAATCGCGGGGTACTGCTATTAAAATAATAAAACTGTAGAAGGATACAAATTAACTACAGCAATGTAGACGCGTATAAATTTATTTTACTTTTCAAAAACGGTAACAATTCGCGGATGACGGTTGAAAAATAACAAAATTTCCTCTCTATAGCTAGAACGTTTATTGCTACTCTAAATTTAATGGATATAATAAAAATATAGATCGATTGAGTAAATGTTTATTCAATTTCCAGTCGAATAAATCGTAAAGGCTTGCAATTTTTCAGTGTTGCGAGTATTTTTCTATATCATAACGATTGGAATATCAAAAGTAAATAAGTAAAAGAAATTCGCTTTATTGAAACTACCATCATTCGAACAGTTCAATTTCGAATGTTTTTAAAGAGATATTTGTTTCGTGTGGGAAATAATTGTATTGTTTTATTACAGGGAGTTGTTCTAAATCACAATATGTCGGCACGGATTATCCGAAGCAATCAGAGTTTAGTGTTGCAACGTGTGACGCGACAAAGTGCTGGAAAATACGTTTGTTCTGCAATCAACAGCGAGGGCGAGACGATCAGTAATGAACTCACTTTCCGGGTTAAATGTAAGAAAATGATTTTGTCGTATAAAATTTAACTAACACTAGTTGGTTGTAGATGCTCCGACGTGTCGACAAGAGCGAATTTTAGTAGTTGGTGCATCCCGAGCTGAAAGTTTAGATATTGCCTGTGAAGTGGAAGCGGATCCCCCAGCGCGGCGATATAAGTGGAAATTCAATAATTCTGGCGAAACACTTGAAGTCGCCCCGGAAAGATTTGCAAAAACTAGCAATGGAACTGTCAGTGTTTTACGATACACACCAGTTTCGGATTTGGATTATGGAACGTTATCGTGTTGGGCATCGAATAATATAGGACAACAAGGGATGCCGTGTTTGTTTCAAGTTGTCGCTGCTGGTAAGATAAAATAAATATCTAATTATACACTTAAAAAACCGGTGGCCATTCTTATTATCTAAAATGATAAGAATAACACAACAAATAGGATTGTAGTTTTCTCAATGTTTTTCTTAAGCTATACTTCTTTTACTGCATTCAATCAATCATAAAGTCTTTTTTCAAATAAAATAGAAACTCTGTTCGCCTATGTGATACAGAATAAAATTGGTTTCAAAAAAGAGTTTTTTAAGAAACGAACTTTTTCTCTGTTCTATCTAGAGTAGACCAGGGCTAAAACCTTTGAAAATGGAAAAGTGAGAAAAAAAATTTATAGTAGTTGAAACCCATTAGAAAAGGAAGAGAATATAACAAAAAGGAAAGGAAAAATAAATTACGGTCGATCTTTGGTCGGGAAATGGAAAAGGGGGTGTTTTAAGGGTAGAAACGATTTATCTCGATTTCCAACAAAACTACAACTCTTATGGAAAAAAATTAAATCGCAAAGTTGTAGGTAATAACATTTTTTGTGCTAACAATTTTTTCACATAACCACAAAATTTATGTGAAAAATTCCAATAACCAAGTTCTTGGTTTTTTATTTTTATATTTTACACAAAAGTACAAAAGTTGTAGATCTTCTTATTACCTTACATTTTTGTTATATTCTCTTCCTTTTCTAATGGGTTTCATCCTACTATAATTTCTTTTGGGTTCAAAAAGTATCGCCCCTGGTCTAGAGGAATATTAGACTTCTAAAGGAAGCCAACACCGGCCTAAGGGCTACCATGGCTATCTCACCAGGCGTCATGTCCGTTTTTCCAAGATTCTGTGGTCTTCTTTTTAAAACTACCTCGCAAGAGCATGATATATGCTCCTCCGTTTCTGCCGCGACATTTTTTTATTTAGTTAATAATATTCAAGCCAATAAAACATTTAGTAAAAATTTTTATTCCATTTGAAATTTGTGTAAAGAAATCTAAAAAAAATCCTGGATTACAGTTTGTGGAATTTATTAAAATTAATTTACCACGCTTCGAAATCGGAATGTACATATCTTCTAAAAAATTGTCAAATAATAAGTTACGTTTCGTCCCGGACAGTCACAAATTAGAAATAAGCTTTTACTTAATTTAATTTTATAATTCAATATAACAAATCGAATGTTCCAGTCGGAGTAGTGGCCTATTACCAAAATATAATAACGGGAGATTATCAGTACATTTTGTACAACTGAATATAAAACGGAAAATAATAGAACTATTGTTTTAATAATCAAAAATTAAATACCATTATTGAAGCCATGTTTTCAAACGTTCACTATTAATTATGCATACAACAATTCCAGGAGCCTATCTAGGCAGAGGAAAAGCTAAGTTTCTCACGCTTTTAAAAATAGTAACTTCAATATTAACATGAGTCTCGAAAGCTCTTATTCATTATTTAAGTTTTTTGTGGGAATCTACATTACATCTACATACAAAGTTTTATAAATGATCTTTTTAATGTTGTCTATTGCTTGACTCAATTCAGAATTATTTAAATGTCTAAAAAATTCATTTGGGATTCACGGTAAAAAGAAGTATAACATCTTAAGTGCATACTTTAGTACACACCCACGTATGCTTCTTTTGTAATATTAATATTACTATAGATTACTTATTATTTTTTATTACTAAGATATGAAATATATAATAGACAGGGATGATTATAAGAAAAAGAACTGTTAATTCGATTACGTAATATCTTTCAGGTAAACCGTTTCCTGTTCGTAACTGCACGTTATCGAACGAAACAAGCAATTCGGGGGAAATAGCGTGCCTCAGCGGCTTTGATGGTGGCCTACCCCAACATTTCCTCCTAGAACTGTACTCGTCTACATCGGGGTATCCCCGATTTAACATAACCAGCCCGGAACCCGAATTTCTACTGTCAAATCTTGAATCGGATGTCACGTTTCGAATCGTGATATTTGCGGTTAACTCCAAGGGACGTAGCCAGGGCGTCGTGCTTGAAGAAATAACATTTCGAGACGCTGAGAAACGAACCGGTATACCGAAATAATTGTCATTAATAGTGTGAAAGTTTTTTATTTGCATGCATAAATCATATTATGTTTGCTTCTTCCTTTTTTCTATTTTATTTTTATAATTTTCCTTTACGTTTTATTTTTGTATTAATAGTTGGTATTAATAGTCGCAAAACATGGTTTAATATAAAATGAAGTTCATCTAGAAAGTATTTGAAAAAAAATAAGCCCAGTTCGAGTTAATGCATTATTTCCATTGTTTATATTTAACTCCAAATACTTAACTAAATGTCCCGGTACAACCGAAACAAAAACACTACCATAATTTTCAGCTATGGTGGCCCAGGCTTATTAAACTTCCCGAATTAAATTAATTTATTTTTACTATAGCTTGTTCCCCTTGAGTTAGTGTCTATATTATGCTCTCTATAGAGAAGCTTCTGGCCATGATCGCTACCAAATGGTATTTTTGCATCTAAACTTCAATATAAGCAAAATTTTAGCATCCCGGGAAAAAAATTTTTTGTCTAATCATATATAATCAGATCTGAAAATTGGCCAGGTATAATCATATATAATCATATATGATTAGACAAAAATATTTATGTCGGATACTCACTCATATTGCAATATCTTTTTAGTTATCGTTGTATGTACTTGGTATTTTTGTTTTATTTTATTTAGTTTTTATAAAAAAAAACTCTCGAAAAAGGTGCTGTTGCTTGTAGTAAGTGATTGTTCAGGAAAAAAAATTTTGTCTAATCATATATAGTTATATATGATTATACCTGGCCAATTTTCAGATCTGATTATATATGATTATATATGATTAGACAAAAACATTTTTTCCCGGGATCTTGAAAACGCCATTTATCTGGATATTATAAAGCGTATAATATAATGCAGTAACCGTTTCAGGAAAAAGAAGTTAGAATTTCACAAGTCATAAATATTGAAAAAAAAATACAAATATAATATAATAAATATGTATTAATTTTCGGATACATTCTAGAATAACTATAAACTAATACTAACTATAAACGAACATTTTGTTTTTTTTTTATTTCTATTTATTATATTTTTTTATAAATAAATATTTTTCGTTTTGATGTCTCTATTTTTTTTTAAATTTTTTACCTTGTTTATTTGTTATATGTCGTTTCAGTAGATCAAAAGCAAAAGTTTTCTTTTCTTTGAACAACTTTTCAGAACATGTGAATTAACTTTAAGCTATTTCAAACTAAACTTTAAAAAAAATGACTTAAAAGTTGATTTTCAAAAAAAGGAAACTCTTAATTATCTATTTTTCTTAGCATTAGCAGGTTTATCTTAAGGATATTCAAAGTGATTTAAGTTGTCTATAATAAGGGACTTGCTACTCGCCATTTCCCAATAAGCAAATAAAACGCTTTAGTCGATTTGATTGCTAGAGAAGACAATTACTGACACTTTAAATGTCGAACGCTTTCACAAATAAAGCCTTACTTGACATCAATTGCGTTGAAATTGTGTAGCTGATGGAGGACAGCATGTTTTTTATTGGCCAATCCCTTCATTAATTAACTGACTGATCGATATAAGCGATAAGTAAATGGGAGAGACAGCACAAACGGTGATTTGGGGGGTTCTAAAATCGACTTTGCGAGAATTGTAATTTACAATATGAACTGTTTCTTTGTTCTCTTTATTCATTTCAATTTATGTTGTTTTCTTCAAGTAAAAATTTTTTTTTTAACATCTGGGTTTGATCGTTTAAAGAAAATTTCATTCAAGACAAAACCAGGCCAGTCTTAGAAAATTAAATGAGAAACATTTTATCAAGAGTTGGAGCGCAACGGCCACTTTATTCAAGAAACATAATCATCGTTTTATTTCTTTTTATTAATAATATATATGATGTGTTTTTCTTTTAAAGCTTTGACTGCATTTTGTATGCTACTAGTATACTAGTAGCATACAATGTTTGCAGTTTTCAATGTAACTAACATTTATGTTCTGGTCTTGACATTTTCAAATCGCTAAAGAGTACGGGAGAGTTAAATTAAACTGAACAACCTTTTATTTCTCGTCAAAGTGATTTTCTTTTAGTTATAAGTGTTGAAAATTCATTTTGTAAATGTTTTTTAGAGTTCGCATCATAAAAATAATTGGATAAAGTTTAACTTTTCAAGACGAGAAAAATTGATGTTGACGAAAAATTCAATGAAAAGTGTGTTAAACAATTGATATTAACTTTCAACATAGGTAAACTTCATAAAAAATAGAATTATATAAAAGGCAATTTAAAGGAAATTTGTAAGTGAATTTTTCATAATAAAACAATTTTAAGAAAGGTTTTTCTAACACATATTTACCTATCGTATTTCATATGTATTATACTAAGATTTTTCTAAATTAGCCTTTAAAAACCAATTGATATTAAATGAAAATTATTAGAAAGAAATTATTATTTTCAACTTTATAGATTTGTTCTTGTATCTTCAAAAATCTAACCAATTCAGAAAAATTCTTACTAATAAAATAAGTTCTATATTTTAAAGGACCAATATTTTAACTATCTTTACATAGTATAAAACAAAGTTGCTCCCGCTGTCTGTTCCATTAGATCTTTTAAACTACAAAACGGATTTTAATGCAGTTTTCAGCAATTGATAGAGTGATTCAAGAGGAAGGTTTGCAGGTATAAAACATGCATATTATAGTAGAGAAAAGTCGGGAATTTCAAAGATTTGTAATGTGATGTCATTACAAACATATTTTTGTACACTTACATTGCAAACGCTAGTTAAACCTTACAAGATAGATCAAACTTATATGCAACGAAATTATATATCTTATAATGATTGATAAAAAAGTCTGCGACGGTATATGTCTAGCTCTTAAGGATCACCCACCAAACCATTTTTATCTTTTACATATTACAAAAAAAATTATTGATTTTTTACCAAGCTATTTTAAACAATACCGTAATATTCCTTATCCAATTAAATACAGTAAAAACGTTGTGCATTTTATGTAGATTAAAATTGCCCTATCAGCATACGATAAAAATGAATATCTAAGAAGATATCAAAGATTTAAAAAGCGTTGGCAGAGCGAATGGATATTGTACGTCGTACGTAGTGGCTATTTTATTGATATCTTTTTCTTATAAATATAAAAATGTTATATTGGTCCTTATTTAGGATATAAAACTCGAAAGATTCTACACCAATTAAGTATGTAAGGCACATGTACTCTTAAAAGAGTACAGTTGGTCACTCTACATAGGATAGCATAACAATTGAATTCTACAGGAATCGTGTATTTTCGGTAAGTTTTGTTAAAGTTCATGAAATAGTATTTCAACGCATTTTCTTCAAGAAAGACTGGCCAATTTTACACAGTAACAAAAGAAATCTCTGCCAAGTTTTAATTAAAAACTTTACAAAGTTTACTGGAAAATAAATATTCTAAATTTCAATCAACACCCGCTAAAATTAATAATAAAATTTTTATAATATATTTGAATTTCTTTATTGTTCAATTTCGAAGATATTAATTAGAAAGAAACGTATTGAAATAATATGTACTCTAAAATTTTAAATAATTAACAATTACTTAACGAAACTAATTTTAATGACATTTTATTAAAGATACCTCAGATCTTAACGTATTGAATACCATTTATCCTAAAAAAGCACAGTTCCTGTAGGATAGCTTCGAATCTATTCTACTTAAAAAGCTGAACGGTTATAAATGACATTTGAAATGAACAATTTTCAAGTCTAAAGGAACATTTTATATTTAAAATTGTAATGAACCTGTAAGATAGCTAATATCTCTTCCTAGAAAACTAGTTTTAAAGATTTTGATAAACTTACTTTGGATCTAAAGTTTGAAAGTATCTATCATCTTTTACTGTCAAAATAGATTAATTTTTAAATTTCGTTGTGAAGATAGGGAATCAATCAATTAAATTTAGACACTCTCAGCAAAACGAGTGGGTATCAGCTAGTATTTTGATAAAGCCGAAAAAATCAAAAATACCTATTTAAAGTTTCTCAATTTCCTATCAGCGAAAGTATGTCAGGAAGCGTGTCAATTAATATCAAGAAGCGTTTTATTTGTATAAAATATATCAACTTTACTTTATGTTTCATCTTTTGTAATATTTAACTTTGCTGATTTTAAGCTTCCGATGGCGATATTCCGTTATCTCCAATTCTCGGTGTGATAATTGGACTCACGTTAACATTGATCATAATAATTGTCTACATCGTAATTAAAGTACGACGTAACCGAGACCGAAACTTGCAACCGCAGCAAGAAGAGAAATTGGTTTCAACCACTCAAGAGCAACTCTCGAATTCAGTCAAAGATGTAATTATTTCTCATCGAGAACCGCTTGATGAATGTGATCCGGATATAATTCCTTCGAAATATGGTACGGTTTTCTTTATAATTAAGACAAAGTTATTTTATCGCTAAATTTTTCATACAGATCCAAATTCTCCGAAACAAATGAAAGTCTGCTTAAATGGGCCTACAATTATATTGCGTGGAGTCGAAAACAATGTTGATAATCAGGAATTTTTGCATGGAAATATGACTGGGGCGGCATCTCAAGGTTACCCAACCCAATGGGTTACTCCAGGACCAGCTCCAGTTATGGAACCATTGGTAATTCATAACTGATAGTTAAAGAAAAGTATTCATTTTTTTTTAATTTTAGTTTCACCAATATGCAAATCCAACTGCTATCGTTGAAAGTGCATCGACTGCATGGGACTCACGACCCAAAGACCTTCGGATATCGGCTCCTTCGACCGATCGGGGTGCCGATATTGAATTAAATGGATTAGCGATAAAAGAACGTTTGATGTCAAGTCGTCTTCCCGAAAGTTGTGTCTAAGACAAAGTGAATCAAATTAGAATTAAAAAAAAAATGAATATTCAACGTGCATATCAAAGGCCTGAACGAATTATCTAACAGCACAATGAATATTTTTCTTAATTTTTCTCTTTAAAACTCCCCCCCCCCAAAAAAAAAAAAAAAAAAACGTAATTTATGGTGGCCAAATGTTTATTATTGTGTACGTTACATCCGATTTGGTTTTTTCAAATCTCTATCATTATCTTCTGAGATGGTACAGTTATAAAAATTAGCAGTGATTTATGTAAATTTAACGGAAATTATTATCGTTTTTGAATTGATTAATCTTGCTGTGTTCCCGTCCAAAACTGCATTCTATCATGCAAGAAAAACAGATACTATAATTTTCAAATAAAAAATATACAAACCCTTTTTGACATTATAATCCCTTAGAAACTCAGTTCTCTATTTTCTGCTTCATAATTTTTTTCCTAAAAAATGTAAAGTTTTTAAAACTGAAAGTCTCTGAAGAATTGTTATTGACATTTTAAAAAACTATTTATATAAAATTATTAACATTTTATAAATGTATTTATTGTAAATATTTCATCTCTCTCATATTATCTTGATAGTATACTTGATAATCTCTAAAACTCTAAAAATAGAAATTAAAAACATAAAAAATGTAATGTGACTGTTGAAGCTTCCAAGTTTATTCCACGTCAATCCTTTTGGATCTCCACATTATTAAGCGTGTTTCATACAAAATAAGTATGAACATTGACTGACATCCTAAACTGTTTAAGCAGTTATCACCATCATTATACAAGAAAAGCAGAAAATGTTTCATTGTAAAAAGCAAACATTTGAATTCAAAACTAATTCCATATGATTGAAATCAAAAAGATTTGTTTAGAATTCAATTTACAATGTCTGAAACAAGTTTATAAAATTTGATGTAATAGTATTATAATATTGTATTCAATCTAAGATTTTCAACAGTTTTATCTCATCTGGATTCCAAGAACATCCTCCTATATTCATTGTATTTACAACGCATAATTGTAACTTATTGTGATATTTCTTTAAAAAAGAAATTTTATTTGATTTTGTCTTTTATTGAACTCACCAGTAAATGTCGTCATATAATATATGTAATGGCTGTTGTTCAATAAGTTGTAAAGCCTAATTTTAAAGTATTCATCATAATAAATAATATAACATAACAATTTTAAAAATGCATGTTATTTCCTCATTGATTTTTACGATAAAATCATGTTGATTATTTTAATCACACAAATAGACAATAAATATTAATTATTTTATCGCTGAAGCAAAACAATGAGTCAAATTTTTATCAATTTACGGAACGTAAAAATCAAATACAATTTTTGTTCCTATCATTTATCTTTAATAAAATTTTGTTTGATAAACAACTGTTTCAAATCAGTTTTAAAAAAAAAGTAAGTTTAAAAAGCTTTTTAATATTAATTGGAACAATTTTGCAAAAATTGCCTAGTGTTGAACTCTAGTATCTTAAAAATGTATTTGCAAAACTGTATGAATTTTTTTCTCAGCATTTTTCATAATTTTTTTGAGACTAATTTTTTTTTTTGAATTTGTTTTAAGTTAATAAATTAATTTAATTACGACTAAATAGTTCATAACTTAAATGTGATAAAATGTTCTAGTAATAATCTTGTATCATATTTTTCTGTTTAATTAAGACATATCGAACAGTGGTAAGATCAATTATAACATATCATTTTAATTAATTAATTAATTAATTAATTAATATCATTTTTATTTAGAAGAAAAATACATTTCAACCTCCATTAAAAATAAATATGTATCATTTAAGAAGTAAATGGTAGTTACATAAGTTGTAATCAAATAAATGTAAATATAAATGATGTACCCCAACTATTTTCAATCCTAAAATAGAAATATGTAATGTTATCAATGTGTTGTTTACATTTCTACAAATCCTTGCACTTTATCGCTACTTTCATAACTGCCTTTATCTTTACTGATATTATAAACGTGAAAGTTTGTAAGAATGGATGGATGTTTGTTGCTCTTTCACTCAAAAAGTACTGAATGGATCTGGATGAAATTTGGCATAGATATAGATTATAATCCGGTATAACATATAGTATACTTTTTATCCAGAAAAATGTACGGTTTCCGTGGGATATATATTTTTTTGGTTTTTTACAGAGCAAAAGATGAACTTCCTTTTTTACAATGTGGTTGTTTCGGGGTTAAGGGTTGTTTAGAGAATGATATAGGTTACTTCTTTTACCGGGATAATAAACGGTTCCCATGGAATAGTAAAACAAATATTTATTCTATAGGAACCGAGTATTTAAAAGCAGTTTCGTTAAAGTTCACGAAATAAAGTCTTAACTCATTTTTCTTAAGAAGACTTGATCTACTTTTTGCTCAGGAGAGATGTGCTATTGTCGTGGGATAGATTTTGTGTTTGTTTATCATAGAGTTAAAGATTGATTTGATTTTTGCAATGTGGTATTTTGGACGAGAATGATATATAGCTTACTTTTAACTTTTAAGGCTAGAACAATGCATGGTTCCCATGGGATGGCAAAACAATTATATCCTACAGGAATCGTACATTTAAAAAGTTTCGGTATAGTTGCTTAAATAGATTTTTAACACATTTTCCTCAATTAGGTCTGACCAATTTTACACAAAAACGAAAGAAATCTCTATAAAGTTGAAATTAAAAAATTTACAATTTTTACTGGAAAGTAATTATGATGAATTTAACATCCGAAAAAATTAAAATTAGGTCACTTAGTGGCGTGGTGACTAGATAGTTGCCTTATACACCAGTGGTCCTGGGTTCGATTTGCAATGAAAGCCCTAGATTTTTATCATGGGCTTTCGGATTTGACGGTCGCTTATGACCATAGTAGTTGATGCGACCTTAAATAAACCAAAAGAAAAAATAATAAATTTAATTTCTTTTAATTATCTGAATTTTTTCATTCTTCATTGTTGAAAATATAAATTATAAATGAACGCATTAAAATACAAAACTAAAAATTTCAAAAAATTAACAATTACTTAACGGAACGAATTTTAATGAAGTTTTACTAAAGATCATGTAGGATAGCTACTAGTCTATTCTTTTAAGGGAACATCCATTAATTACGTGAGGCGTTTAGGGGACGATGGGGTCGAGCTGAATCTCATCTAATCTGACTTTGGGGGAAGGGTTATGTCAAATCTCATGACATCTTACCAGAGAGGAAGGGGTAGGATTTCAAAAATTGAAAAAAACGCCTCGTGCAATTAATGGATGCCCCTAAAATAGCTGAACGGTTTTAAATGACATTTGGTATGAAAGATTTTAAAGTCCCAAAGGAAGAAATACAGGTACTTTTTTACTAAAAATTGTATAGAAGCTGATATGAGACAGCTACCATCTCTTTCTTAAAAAGTAGTTTTACGAATTTTGATGAACTTTTTTTGGATCTAACGTGTGATAGTATCTACCATCTTTTTCTGTCAAAACAGATTAATTTTTATATTTCGCTATGAACCTTGGGAATCTTTTAATCAATCAGTTAAATTTTGATACACTCAGAGAAGCGAGCGGGTATCAGCTAGTTTAAAAATATGGCACCAACCAGATCAATTGTATAATTAATTAAACAATTAAAATGTCGATTGCTACTATTACAGTTGTTCGGTGTTTAGAGAAACAACGAATTCATAAATAGAACAAGAATTTTCGTCAACGGAAACACATTTCGAGTAGATACGGATTTAAAAATTCCAAAAAATTTATTTTTTATAAAATAGGTATTTCTTCTTTTTCTTATCCAACGCCCACGCTTAACATTTCTGCCAGTCGATGTTGCGCCGTCTAATAGAGGTTGGAGACAAGTTGGTTTTGGCTCTTTTCGTTTTTCTCCCTGACGTGTGCAAGTAAAGGACATGGGTTCATGGGTTCCCCATTGCAAAGAGAATAGATTGGAGTCGGTAGAATGCCAATACCGTGCAAGTACTCGCATAGGTAGTCGTGTCCCGTGGTAGTTCGGAAAACTGAAACTGACACCTGGCGAGGGAGAAGTCTTGGGATAGAAGATTCCAGTACAGTTTCACATTTTTTCCTTGCGCTTCATTTTCTTAAATATTGTAGGAATGCCAGTTATTGACATAAGTTAAAGATATAAGGGTTGGCGGTTGATTTAGAGCGGTGTCAGACGAAGACGTCTACTTTTTCATTTCCCAGGATACCAACATGATTGGGAATCCAGTTTATTGACAGGTAACAACCTGTTTTAGCGAGACTGTCCAAGGCGACTCAATATTTTTTGGTACGGACGCAATCGGTGAGGTAGTTAGAGGATAGTGCTGTTATCGCGGCTTGAGAATCAATAAAGAAGACAGCTTTATGGTACGTCTTAACTTCGTAAAGTTTGGACGTAGCTAGTAAAACTGCCTCCACTTCCCCGCCAAAACAGCTGAGAGGTTCTCCAAATGCGGCGCTTTCTTCAAATATATCGCTGTAGTAACCAGCACCAGTTTTTCCGGATCCTGGGATGAATGAACCATCTGTATAGATATGCAGAATATCAGACCTTGGGTACATGGAGTGAATGGTTTCTAGAGAGGCTTTCCGTAGCTCGATGTCCATAAATGATGGTTTTGATAAATTTTGACTCGTTAGTCAAAGGGTGGCGTAGGGGAGTTGGATATATGTATCGTTCTTTATATTAACAGGAGTAGGATCACTTAACTTTGTATTATTTTTATTTATTAGTTCTTCTGCTTGGGCAAGAGGAGAGGTGTGCGTTTTGAGTCCATTTGGAGCTTTGCGATATTGTTGCCATTGTTCGGGGTTCATCCGCTTTACACATTCCCATGTTTTTAATGTGGCCACTTCTCGGTGTGTCTGTAACGGTTTGACAGCTCTTTTATAAAATATAAACTAATATATAAATATAATTTTTGTTTGACTTTGACTTATGAAATAAAATAAATATTTTACTCATATGCATTACGTATATGTATTAAATATGCATCGCTACTTTATTTTATTCTTTGTTTGAAACTGTTTACTCTCCAAACATTTCAGCACCCCTAAAAATAAACACAGAAAAACCAAGTAACCCGCATCAAAAATTTCTCACTTAAAGTCAATTCAAAATTTTTAGTAAACTTTTATAAATAAAATAAACTCTAAGGTTTTTGCTTTTTAGAGTGACTTTCTTATTCCTAACTAAGCTGAGTTCCTTTAGTAAACTATCTAGGCAAAAAAATTTGGCATCTATCTATTTGATTGTACAGCGCAATTATTATTTTTTATTACGATCGACGGTTCAAAATATATTTTATTATAAAAATTTTTTTATCAATTAATACCCGTCATTAGACGATCAAAAAATATTTTTATATTTTTTTTTTTTTTGAATTTCTGAATTGCATTTATACAACTAAGATAAAACAAAATTTATTTGAGTGGAATAAAAATGCAATTTTTCTGGAAATTTGTACGAATTGTATGCAAAACAATAAAATTAGTATCGTATAAAAAGAGAAAATTTTGTTAATGCAGACATTCACAGTTCACCTGAAAGTTAATTTGTTTCTTGAAGCAAAACTCAAAATGAACTATTACATTATTTTATCACTCTTTTGCCTTTTCTCAGTAAGTAAGGCATGTTTTTTCCCCCCACCCGCAACAAATAGTTCAACAAACACTAATTCAAATACTAATACAAATACAAAGACGCTTCGTACACCTACGAATGACAACACTTGTACAGGTGGGGAGAAGGCGATGATGTATATAACTAATATCCCCAAAATGGTAAGTACTTTTGACAATATAATTATAGTCAAATATATATTTCATGTATAATTTATAATAAATTATACACAAGTATTATATTATTTATAACCCAGTAAGCTCACATCGTCACCGAACGTAATATGAACGTAAGAGTTATGTAACATGAGAATGTTCTTTTGATGTTACAGAACTGTTACATAGTGGGTTCACTAGGTATTGTAACTTATTATATTATATTATTGTAGCATCGCAAACAAATAAATTTCTAATTTTATTTTTTCTTTGAATTCAGATGACCGGTGTACAAAATTCAGTCCAGTCTGCAACTTTAACATGGTCAGCCAAAGGAACGGAAATGTGTTATTGTTACATACTTATCGACCAAAACACTGCTAAACCTGCTACGTTTACGGTTACTGGATTTAATAGCGCTGGTACCACTTCAATGACTATGGCCATTAGCGCTCCAATTAGTGCAGACCTCAACGTTATGTGGATGATTATGGGATCTACATAAAGAATTTAATGAATTACGTACTGAATTGGATCAATTATTTTGAGTGTATGAATAAGTAAAGTTTATAAAGTTCTGATTTTCAATAAAAGTTTATGGTGATATGAACACTTTTGTAAAGATTATTTATTTAAGTATACTTGTATAAGTTTTCATTTGCAGATTGCATCGTAAAAAATACATAGGTACTCAAAGAATCTAAATAGTAAATAAGTATGTAGATCGATACTATTTAAAAAATTCACTAAAAAATCTTTCATTTATAGTATGGGGATGTTTTTTTAAGTTTTATAGTTTCTACTTCATAAAGACTTAAAAGTTTCATACATATAATACATTTTTTACGATTAAAATTTAAAAAATCCTTTAATTTTCGTAGTTTTGTTTCAGTTAGGTTTTAAAATGCAACATACGGAAAGTAACTCTTACCAAGAGTTCAATTAAAAGTCATAAAAATTATCTTTTCGAACATATATCAAATACATCTCAATAGAATATGTTAAAATCGCGGCTTGTTCCTATTATTCATTTTTACTTTCTTTTACTACTATAGTAAAGGAAGTATTGTAATTAGGTCGAATTTTCGATTTCGAGTTTTTCACCGAAAATACACATTTCTGTGTGTTTGTGTGTGTGACAGCGATATCGTATCGAAAGCTTTATCCTAATTTCACCAAACTTGGAACTTAGCCTATAAGTATATTACATCTAGTTGTGATGCAAAACTTTTGTTTGAAATTGGTTGACCGGGAGCTCAACTTTATTCCATGGGTTTTGGAGCTTTTTAAAAAAAATTCGAACGGTTTTCTCTAAACTTGCTATAGATCCTAGACGTATTACTGTCTACAACTTTTATTTGCAATAAGGGCGAATTTTCGATTTCAAGCTGTCGCCGGAAATACATGTTTGGAAGTCCCCCAAATACAAAAAAATGGGTTTTAAACAAATTTCTGTATGTATGTGACTGTGGTCTGTGTATGACAGCGATATCGAAAGCTAAGTCCAAATTTCACCAAACTTAAAATTTTGCCTTTATATTGCATCTATGTTGGTTATGCGGCGAAGCTTTTGGTTAAAATTGATTGACAGGAATCCCCACTTAATTCTTTCGGTTTTTGAGTTTTTTCAATTTTCTCGGTAACGGCTCTAACGATTTCCTTTAAACTTGCTATAACGCTAAACGCATTGATGCCAACAACTTTTGTTTGAAACTTTTTCCCGGAAAAAAGAAGGTTCCAGAGTAAAGAAGGGAGTTTGTATATGCATAGAGGCTATAAATCTACATATTTTTCTATTTTATATAGTTTAGAGATGTAATATTTGCACGCTTTTAATATAAATAAAATAAACTTTATTCAGATAATGCAGATAATAACAGATAATAAAAATATAACTTATTCGATTGACTATCAGAGAGGAAGTGATCTCTTGTGTTTTGATCGACTTGCAGTTTCATAACAATATTCTCCAAATGAGAATTGTCGATCTTTGTATTTATTATACATACTTTACACTTTCCTTCTTATTTTCTACATGATCTTTTACAAATAATTTAAACCTATCAGGATGATGCCTAATTCTTATTGGTCTACTAGGGAAACTACAATTAACAATTTAATTAATATATAAACATTATTTTTGACATACCTATAAAATAAAAATTAAATAGTAATAATTACTTCTAAATTAACATCTCATTTTGGTGTAGTCAATAATTAATGGTATAAAAGAAGATTTCATATGATTAATAATATTTTTTTTTAAATTAGAAATAATAATATTAAAAATGTTAATTTGGAAGTAATTATTAGATATTATTTAATTTTTATTTTATAGGTATGCCAAAAATAATGTTTATAAATTAATTAAACTGTTAATTGTAGTTTGCCTGACGAAGTCGAAATAAAGTCGACGAAACGTTGCAATTTTTAAAAATATAACGTCTTAAAAAATTTTTATTGTCCAAACACCCAAGATTTTATAATATTAATACTTTAATCATGGATGAGAACATCAAAAAAAAAAAAAAAAAAAAAAGTTAGTTAGAATCATAAATACTTGTAACTTTTATTTGAAACTATTTCTTGGAAAAATAAAAAAAGGGGTTGGGTAAGGAAATGTTTAACCAACGGCGAGCTTCATTCGTGTAAAAAAAAATTCTGTAAAGCGTATCAGCAGCTATTTTTTATATCAAAAAAAAATTTAACCTACCATGTCATAATATATAAATATCTATTGTAATGTATGTTAGGCTTTTATTAAGATACTGTAAATAATATAATTTGGTCTAATGTGAATTGTCAAGTTAAGGATGCTGCGGATGAACAAACCTAGAGCACTCCGGTAAAGTCAACAAGACCAATAGGAATTAGGCGTCATCCTGATAGGTTTAAATTATTTGTAAAAAATCATGTAGAAAATAAGAAGAGAAGTGTAATGTATGTATAATAAATACAAAGATCGACAAGTCTCATTTGGAGAGTATTATGAAAATGTTATGAAACTGCAAGTCGATCAAAATACAAGAGATCACTTCCTCTCTGATAGTCAATCGAATAAGTTATATTTTTATTATCTGTTATTATCTGCATTATCCGAATAAAGTTTATTTTATTTATATTAAAAGCGTG